>CM067329.1:4058333-5262500 GCA_034376525.1 Nicotiana benthamiana | reverse complement strand
ACCTTAAGGAAAAACTTCATATTCTTGAAATTCTTAACCTGCGAATTTATTGATCCGAGTATTAAACTTCTGTTATCCTATTCTCTCACAGATGGTGGGGACACGCGCTATCGGTCAGGTTGGACGACCACCATTACCACCAAATGTGGCCACTTGAGGCCGAGGACGTGCTCGTTGACGTGGTATGGGCAAAGCAGCTAGGACGGCACCTACAGATCCACCAGCTGCTCCAGTTCAGGATCAGATCCCATTTATGGACACTCCAGCATCACAAACTGTGCCAATTGTGATTCCAAGTCTTTAGGAGGCATTGGCTCAGATCTTATTAATTTGGACAAGCCTAGCTCAGGCGGTTTCAACTAGTACAACCGCAGCTACTTCTCAGCCTAGGGGAGGCAATCAGACTCCCGCCGCTCACATACCTGAGCAGGTCGTGCAGGGACTTCAGCCACTAAGGGCACATCCAGCCCAACCAGTTGCAGCTGCTCGGGACTATGTAGTTCCTGCCATGCCGAGGATGAGCAGCATAGGTTGGAGAAGTTTCGTAGACTGCAGTCTCCGACCTTCAGTGGTGCAGAGGGCGAGGATGCCCAGAGTTTTTTAGATAAGTGTTAGAGGATGCTTCGTACAATGAGCATTCTAGAGACCAGCATGGTCGCTTTCACTACTTTTTAGTTTTCTGGATCTGCCTTCACTTGGTGGGAGGATTTTGAGAAGCATAGGTCTGTTGGTGCAGCACCCCTTACCTGGCAACAATTCTCCGTTTCTTTCTGGAGAAGTACATGCCACAGTTTCGCAGAGAGGAGCCATGCAGGCAGTTTGAGTGGTCGCATCAGGGGAGATGACCATGTCACAGTATGAGTTAAGGTTCTCTGAGTTGGCTAGTCATGCCATCTGGTTGGCTTCGATAATCAGAGAGAGAATTAAGAGGTTTGTTGATAGTCTCACTTATCAGCTCCGTATTCTCATGACCAGGGAGAGCGTGACTGGTGCTCTTTAGAGGAGGTTATGAATATTGCATGTGAGATTGAGTCTGCTCGTCACCAGGAGCGAGAGGAGATGGAGGCCAAGAGGCTTCGAGGATCTGGTATCTATAGTGGTGATCCTTTGAGAGGTCAGTTTTAGCACGGCAGAGGTCGTCCATTCAGGCGTGCTCATCCAACTCGCCCAGGTTATTATGGGGAGGCATCGAGTCATGGTTCTCATAGTTCTCATTAGGGCAATTTATCACTTAGTGCCCTTCTAGCTCAGAGTTCGTCCGGTGCTCCATCAGTCAGGGTTCTTCTACGCTAGGTGCATCTGCTAGCTACTCTAGTGCGAGGGGTTCCCTTCAGTCCCTTCTCCAACACATGGGAGTTATTATGAGTGCGGAGAGATGGGTCATATGTGGAGGCAGTGTCCTCGTCATCTTGCAATTTCATCTCATTAGAGGGATCAATCATCGGCTTCAGTGCCAGTTACTTCACCACCACCCGCCCAGCCAGCTAGGGGTGGAAGTCAGTCCGCTAGGGGTCATCTCAGAGGGGGAGATCGATCAGTGGTGGTCAGGCCCATTTTTATGCACTTCTAGGCACACCCGATGTTATTGCTTCAGATGATGTTATTATAGGTATTGTTTCAGTCTGCCACGGAGATGCCTCTGTATTATTTGATCCTGGCTCCACCTTTTCTTATGTGTCATCATACTTTGCTCATTATTTGGGTATGCCCTGTGAGTTTCTTGCTTCACCTGTTCATGTATCTACCCCGATGGACGATAATATTGTTGTAGACCGTGTGTACAAGTCGTGTGTGGTAACTACTGGGAGTCTGGAGACACGTATGGATCTTTTATTATTGTGTGTGGTAGATTTCAATGTAATTTTGGGCATGGATTGGCTGTCTCTGTTCCGTGCTATTCGGGATTGTCATGCTAAGATAGTCAAATTGGCTATACCGGGTATGCCACGGATTGAGTGGCAAGGTGTGACTGATTATGCTCTTAGTAGAGTGATCACTTTTTTGAAAGCCCAACGTATGATTAGGAAGGGCTGTCTTTCGTATCTAGCCTTTGTGAGGAATATTGGTGTTGAGACTCCCAGTATTGATTGTATTCTAGTGATGAGGGATTTTCCCGATGTGTTCCCTGGAGACCTATCGGGCATGCCACTGGACAGGGATATTGATACTTGTATTGACATGGTGCCGGGCACTCAACCTATTTCTATTCCGCCATATCGTATGACACAAGTGTAGTTGAAAGAGTTAAAGGAGTAGCTTCATAAACTCCTTGATAAAGGGTTCATTCGGCCTAGTGTGTTACCTTGGGGTGCACCGGTTCTATTTGTGAAGAAGAAGGATGGGACTATGAGGATGTGCTTCGATTATAGGTAATTGAACAAGGTAATAATTAATAATAAGTATCCATTGCCTCATATTGATTATTTATTCGACCAGTTTCAGAGAGCAAGAGTGTTCTCCAAAATTGATCTCTGTTTGGGTTATCACTAGTTGAAGATCAGGGACTTGGATATTCTTAAGACGGCTTTCAGGACCCCGATATGGTCATTATGAGTTATGGTGATATCTTTTGGGCTGACCAATGCCCCGGCAACAATCATGCATTTGATGAACAATGTGTTCTGGCCTTATCTTGACTCATTTGTCATAGTCATCATTGATGTATTCTGGTGTATTCGCGTATTCAGGAGGAGCACATAGAGCATTTGAGAATTGTGTTGCAGAGATTGAGGAAGGAGAAACTTTATGCAAAATTCTCCAAGTGTATGTTTTGGCTCAGTTCAGTGGCTTTCTTGGGGCACGTGGTGTCCAACGAGAGTATTCAGGTTGATCCGAAGAAGATAGAGGTGGTTCAGCGTTGGCCCAGACCATTCTCAGCCACAGAGATTCGCAACTTTTTTAGTTTGGGGGGTTATTATCATCGTTTTGTTCAGGAATTCTCATCTATTGCATCACCCTTGACCAAGTTGACTCAGAAGGGTGCTTTATTTGTATGGTCGGACTAGTATGGGGAGAGCTTTTAGAAGCTCAAGACAACTTTGACCACAACTCCAGTTTTAGTTTTGTCATCACCTTCAGGTTCATATACCGTGTATTGTGATGCTTTGAGAGTTGGTATTGATTTTGTATTGATGCATATGGGTAGAGTTATTGCTTATGCTTCTCGTCAGTTGAAGCCTGATAATAGGAGAAACCTAGGTGATTTAGCTATTATTTATTCTTCTGCTTTATTATATTTCAATGTGATATTATGGTTAATTGAAGAAAAATCGGCTCTAATTGTGATTTTTATACACCGTAGGACGAGGGACTTATATGATGCTTTCAAGAGGCTACTGGAATGATTTATTAGCAAGAACGACCCCTCGGAGCTGAGTGCGCGCAAGGATGAGATAAATAATGGAAGAAATCATGGCCCAGATGCGCGAGCGGACACACGAAGTTGCACGCATTAAGTAGTTGAGGCAGAATGATGCACGAATGGACGCGCGAAGTGAAATGCGAGCTCGCGCGGGGCGGGTCTGAAAGAGAGTTATTCAGGGGCAAAATTGGAAATCTGGAGAGAAACCCACTTAACCTATATAAAGTCAAGCTCGTTCAAGGTCAAACTATCAAGGTTTTCATAGGCTAAGGCTTATTTTTTAGATTACTTTAGCAAGAGAAACAAGTGTGGGAGATCACCCAAAACATCATAGTTCTTATTCTCTTTTATTTTTCTTGCAATTTTTGATTATGAATATTTTTGTAGTTTATTCTTCCATTGTTATAAGTAGCTAAATACCTTAATCTAAGGTTTTGGTGGAACCCATTAGGGATGACTTGGTTGTTTTATCAATATAGTTGGATTTGATTGTTAATCTCTATTTGTTTATCTATGTTTTGATTGTGGTTAGTTGAAAGGGCCCTCAATTATCTGTTCCTATTTATTATATATCTACTTGAGAGAGAGTGCATATTTAGGTGATTGTATGAACAACATCACTCCCGGAGTATAGACGAGTGCCATAACTGAGGGTTAGAGGTTGGATTAGAGATAAAGATAGCTCAGGTGCAATCTAAGTGAATCATGTAGTGAATCTAGCTAGCGTAGCTTGAGAGAATGTGTCTAGTAAATTATCATAATTGCTTAAGAAAGATTTATGATAGCTGGAGAGTTCATGATTGATAGAGACAACTAATAATAGTTATTAGACATATACAACCAAGAAAATTACCAACGGGGGAAACCATTACCTTAGACCTTATTCCAACTAATTACACATCAAGCATAGTTAATTTTCACGTGTTAATTATTTTCAATTTTTAGTTGTTAGAAAAAGAATCAACAATTTTGGATCATAAAGTTTGGGAAACAGATTGTGTCAATTTAGTGAATCTGACAGTAGTAATTGATAGGTGGATTCTCTGTGGTTCGACTCTAGGCATAAATACTCAAATTATATTTGCAACGCCCGCGTAGTCTTTTGTGAGACTCAATTGAGCATGATCAAATTTTGGCGTCGTTGCTGGGGAATTAACGGTATTATCAATTACAATTGAAAGAAGTACAAAAATTCTAACTGTAGTCAGTTTTCTCTATACCCAATCTTTTCATTGAAATTTTAACGTTTGAAATCTTGTGGAAAGCAGGTGTATGCCTAGAAATTCTTCGAGGACTGGAGAATTACTAGAAGTACTTTCAGACCCTGAGAAAACATTCTGGGCATTGGACCGTGCCAAAAAAGGACTTCAACAACCTCAACAAACACACCAACTCGAATTTCAATGGGTGACATCGATAACGTCTATGGAAACATAGGAATGAGCCAGATGACTTAAATGTCAGAGGAGTGGCATCTCTTGTTCTCGAAGCTGCACTTTATGACTGGGCACAACCTGCAAGTGACAATCTGGCCACTGCAATAGTTGTGCCCACAATTCAAGCGGAGACATTACAGATCACCAACAACATTCTGCATTTGCTACATAATAAGGGAATGTTCTTCGGGTCACACAATGAAGACCCGCAACATTTGAAAAACTTTCTGTCAATTTGTATGACCCAAAGGCAGCCAAATGCAACTCCGGAAGCTATCAAACTGCTACTGTTCCCATTCACAGTAACCGAGGCAGCTCAAACTTGGCTAAATTCGCTCCCTATCAACTCTATTACCATTTGGGAGGAATTAGTCAAGCAGTTCATTAACAAGTTCTATCCGTTTAACGAGAATGCACAACAAATCGATGACATATTGCAGTATAGGCAACATTCCACTGAGTCCTTGCAAGAAACTTGGGAAAGATTTAAAGGGATGCTATTGAAGTATCCTTATTATTGCATTACAGACTAGATGCTCGGCCAGAGATTCTACATGGGTCTAGGTGACAACTTGAAAGGGAATGTGGATGCTTCAGCAGGAGGTGCTTTCTTAAGCAAAACATTCACCGAGTACAAAATTCTTCTCGGTAAGATACCATAAAATGCGGGGTGGATGAATAGAGGTACAACACTGGCACCCATAATGCATTCAGTTCTGCTTGATCCCAATAATTCGCACGGAGAGAACATGGCCACACTCCTTACACAAATGAGCTTACTAACAAAGAAGATTGATGAGATGGGTACAAAATAGGTGCATATTGTTAATACAACGAATGGATGACTATTTACATCGTGTATTAATCAGTCCTATATGTGTTCATGGAGCGGAGAAGGTAAAAATCAAGGGGCAAGGGAAGATATGAATTATGTCAACAACTATGGGGGTCAGAGGCAAGAAGCACATTTGGAGACCACAACAAAATCAGTAGTACATGCCTAATATGCAGCAACCTAGGGGTATGCACCCTCAAACGATCACTGCTAGTACCTTATTAAAAACCACAGAGTTATCCACAGCAAAGTCAGTAGCAATTAGCTTATCAACCACCCCCTCAGCAGCAAGATAACAACATGGTGGATATCAGGGGTATGCTTCAACAACTAATTGGGACGAATAATAAAGTGCAGGAAAAATTGGCAGTACATGATTCAACCATAAAGAATATTGAAACGCTGTTGGGTCAGCTATCCATGGCTTTGAACAACCATCCTCCGGGAACTTTACCTGCAGACATAAACATAAACCCCAAGGAGCAAAACCCGAATCAGCTAATGGTAGTAAGTCTCCGGAATGGTAGAGAATTAGATAGAGAATAGGAAATTGCACAAGCTATCAAGAATACTACACCAGCCACTCCAGTTCAATTAGAGGTAGAAGAACCAACAGAACTTAATGAAGTGGTGGTTGAGTAAAGTTAGGAGGAAGAAGGCAAGGAAAAGGAGAACG
This sequence comes from Nicotiana benthamiana, assembly GCA_034376525.1. NCBI lineage: Eukaryota > Viridiplantae > Streptophyta > Magnoliopsida > Solanales > Solanaceae > Nicotiana > Nicotiana benthamiana. The sequence goes on along the minus strand of CM067329.1, from coordinate 5,256,192 downwards.
AGCAAGTTGCAGAACAGGTGGAACCTCTTGTGCTAGAAAATCCTAGCAGAGAGAAGCTAGCAAGTAATGCACAAAGGGTAATATCTGCACCCTTCCCTTAGAGAGTGGTTAAACAACAGAAGGCAGACCAATACAAAAAGTTCATGGAGATGTTGCGACAAATTCAGTTGGATATTCCTCTGATGGATGCCTTGAGTGAGATGCCCGGCTATGCCAAGATGATGAAAGATCAAATGTCATGGAAGTTTGATTTTTAGGATCTATCCACCGTAACTCTGACACAGACCTGCAACGCAATGGTGGCAAAATTGATAACTCAAAAGATGTCCGATCCAGGTAGCTTCACTATTCCATGCACAATTAGAAGTTATGCCTTTACGAAGGCTTTGTGTGATTTGGGAGCCAGCATAAATTTGATGTTGCTGACAGTGTACACTAAATTGGGCATCGGTAGAGCTAGACCGACTTCTATGCTGCTACAGTTGGCTGAACGCACAGTGAAAAGACCAACTGGTATTCTTGATGATGTACTAGTGCAAGTGGGGAAGTTCGTGTTCCCTGCAGACTTTGTGATTCTGGATTGTCAGATGGATGAGGAGATGCCCCTTATTTTAGGGAGACCATTTTTAGCCACTAGGAGAGCACCGATAGACTATGAGACTAGGGAACAAAAAATGAGAATGAACGATGAAGAAGTCATATTCAATGTTCAACAATCAATGAGGAGACTAGTGAATATGCTAATTTCTCACTAGTGGAGGTAGTTGATGTAATCCTACAAGAAGATGATAGGACCCTAATTATGAAAGATCCATTGGAGGCATGTTGGACGAATTTAGAAGAAATGGGTGGTGAAGGATTAGCTGAATGGGTTATGGCACCGGAAGGCCGAGGGTTTTGGTCAAGGGAACCTCAGTTCAAGTCCCTTGCGCTGGAAAAAAGGGCCAGTCCTCCAGCAAAGCCATCAATGGAACCATCAAAGCCGAAGCTGAAGCCACTCCCAGATCACCTCATATATCTATTCTTGGGCCCTGATTCGACCTTGCCTATTATTATATCATCCTGTTTTCTAGATGTGCAGGTAGAACGACTCTTACAGGTACTGCATGATAACAAGACTACCATTGGTTGGACCATGGCAGAAATAAAGGGTATCAGCCCAGCCTTTTCTATGCATAAGATTCTCCTGGAGGGGGGGGGGGGGCAGGGAACACCAGTGAAGGTTGAAACCTAATATGAAAGAGGCTATAAAGAAAGAGGTGATCAAATGGTTAGATGCGGGAATCATTTTCCCCATCTCTGATAGTAATTGGGTCAGCCCTGTCCAATGTGTTCCGAAAAAGGGGGGAGTGACTGCTGTGAAAAATGACAACAATGAGTTGATCTCAACTCGTACAATCACAAGGTGGCGAATTTGCATGGATTACCGGAAATTGAATGCCGCCACTCGAAAGGACCACTTTCCTTTGCCTTTCATTGACCAAATGTTGGACAGTTTGGCTAGAGGATCGCACTTTTGTTTCTTGGATGGATATTCAGGGTACAATCAGATATCAATAGCCCCCGAAGATAGAGAGAAGACATCCTTCACCTGTCCGTATGGAATCTTTGCCTTTCGGAGAATGCCCTTTGGGCTTTGTAATGCACCAGCAACTTTTCAACGGTGCATGCTAGCCATCTTCACAGATATGGTAGAGGATATTATGGAAGTCTTTGTGGATGATTTCTTCGTGATTGGAGATTTATTCGAAGAGTGTCTTCACAACTCAAGTAGAGTGCTCAAAAGATGTATAGAGACAAACTTAGTGCCAAATTGGGAGAAGTGCCATTTTATGGTACAATAAGGGATAGTCCTAGGACAACAAGTGTCCAGAAAAGGAATTGAGGTCGACCATGTTAAGGTTTACGTGATTGAGAAGTTACCACTGCCCACTTCAGTCAAGGCGGTGAGAAGTTTTCTTGGACACTCCAAATTCTACTGGCTTTTCATAAAAGACTTTTCTAAAATTGCTAACCCATTATGCAAACTCCTTGAAAAGGATCATCCCTTTGTGTTTTCTAGTGATTGCAGGTTGGCATTTGAGGAACTGAAGAAGAAGTTGACAACTGCACCCATTATTATTGCACCCAATTGGGAGAAACCATTCGAGCTCATGTGTGATGCCAACGACTATGCAATAGGAGCAGTCTTGGGGCAGCGAAAAGATAAGTTGATGCACCCAATTTACTACACAAGTAGAATGCTAAGCGGTGTATAACACAACTACACAGTTACGGAGAAAGAGATGATGGTAGTTGTGTTTGCTTTTGACAAGTTCCGATCATATATGATTGGTTCCAAGGTAATTGTGTATACTGACCATGCCGCTCTCAGGTACCTAGTTGAGAAAAAAGAGTCTAAGTCGCGCCTGATTCGTTGGGTGCTGCAGTTGCGAGAATTCAACCTCGAAATTTGTGACCATAAGGGCACAAAAAATCAAGTCGTTGATCCTCTATCATGACTTGATAGAGCTAAAACATCTGTTAAGGTCGAAGAGATTCTGGAAGCCTTTCCAGACGAGTAGCTGCTCGCATCCAGTCTTGAGGATGCGCCATGGTATGCAGACTTTGCAAACTGCCTGGCCTGCGGTATTGTTCCCTATGACATTTCATCTATCCAAAAGAAAAAGTTCTTTCGTGATTACCGCATGTATTATTGGGATGAACCTTATTTGTTTCGAATATGTGTTGATAATATTATCCGGAGGTGTGTCGCCGTGATAGAACAATCTTTGATTTTGCAGGCTGGTCACGCATCAGCCTATGGAGGACATTTTGGAGGGGTCAGAACAGCTGCGAAAGTTCTAGAGGCCGGATTCTTTTGGCCAACTTTGTTTTTATGCACACCTCTAGGTAAAGGGCTGCAATGAATGCCAGAGGACGGGAAACATTTCTCATCGCCATGAGATGCCAATGAAACCAATTGAAGAAGTAGATGTGTTTGACGTGTGGGGGATTGACTTCATGGGCCCCTTCGCTAGCTCATTTGACAATAACTACATACTTGTTATTGTTGATTACATGTCTAAATGGGTGGAAGCTGCAGCCTTGCCCACTAATGATGTAAGAGTGGTGGTCAGATTTCTGAAAAAGAATATATTCACCCAGTTTGGGACACCAAAAGAGATCATCAGTGGTGGAGGCACTCACTTCTGCAATAGAGCCTTCGAGAAATTACTTTCTAAATATGATATATGCCACAAGGTAGCTACCCCTTACCATCCGCAGACCACTGGGCAGGTTGAAGTGTCCAACAGGGAGATAAAGAGTATACTAACGAAGACTATGAATGGCACACGAACTGATTTGGCAAAGAAGCTTGATGACACACTCTGGCCTATAGTACTGCATTCAAAACACCAATAGGTTTGTCACCGTACAAGTTGGTATTTTGGAAGGCTTGTCACCTGCATGTGGAGCTAGAACGTCGAGCTTAGTCGGCACTGAAGCAATTGAACATGGATCCTGAAGCAGCTGGACAGAATCGACTGACAGAGTTGCATGGGCTGGAAGAATTTAGATACCAAGCCTTTGAAAGCATGAGGCTCTACAAGGAAAGAATGACGAAGATGCATTACAAGCAGCGTGGACAAAGGCTTTAAACCTGCTGATAAGGTATTATTGTATAATTCATGGTTGAGATTGTTTCCCGGTAAGTTAAAGTCCCGATGGTTAGGACCATTTAGAGTGGTGAAAATGATTGCAAGTGGAGCTGTTGAGATCGCATCGGAAGACGGGACAAACAAGTTCTCAGTCAATGGGCAAAAGTTGAACATTACTTTGGAATAGCTGAAGAAAAAGGGGATACGGTGGTGACTAATTTAAAATAACCCCAGTACGCAAATAAGGAGTAAGGGCTCAACTATTTGCATCGTACTGCATTGTTAAATCAGGCGCTGCGTTGGAGGCAACCCACGAATGTGTTGTAAGTGTACTATGTAACTTCAAGGAGTCGTGCCACGATATTAAGTAAGGCGCTGGTTGGGAGGCCACCCAAAGATAGTAGTAGTATTTGATTTTGAGTTTTGGCATACTAACTAATGTAGGTGACGAAGGGCGGGTGAAAAGACCATCAAACAAGAGCAACACAGGTGAAAAAGTACAAAAATGAGTGCACAGGAGCGCGACTTTACGCAAGAGTTCGCGCAACTGGGCAAACATTCTACCTAACCAGATCAATAGCGCACGAAGGGATGTGGTAGCTCACGTACAAGTTCACACACCACACTGCCTGGGCCGCACAAGTTAGCGCATTAGTTGGGGCCCCGCCTATAAATTTTTGGCATTTTTTTAGTGTGTTTTAGTTTGTCTTTTTTATTTTTTATTTTTCATCTGTTTAGTAGTAGACTAAATTGACCCCCCTCTAATAAACCCCATAGTTTCCTCCAGCCCCAAAACCCTCACTTCCCCCATTCTAACCCAAACGCCCAAAGCAAAAACAAACACTCCTTCAAAATATCCCAAATCCTTCCCCCCTCATCTCACGATTCTCCTTCCCCTGTTTCACTACCTTTTTCCCCAATCTCCTTCACCAGGTATGAGCCTAGTTTTTAGTTTTTTTTTTCTTTCTTTTCTTTTCTTCTATTTTTCTTTTTTTATTTTCAGATTTTTGTGTTGTCTTTCATGCCATTATTGTAGTTGTTATTTTGTGATTTTTGTGTTCAAACTTGGTGAGATATGTTGTGGGGTTGGTTTGTGGTAAGTGTGGGTGGGTGGTACTTCATTTGGGCTATGCATGAGATGTTGTGGGGGACCCTTGTTGCAAGACACATAGAAAAGAGTTGTGAGAGCCTAATGCCCAGAAGGTGTTTGTGGAAATGTCTCAATGAGCATAATTATGTAGTTGTGGCAAATTTTGCGTGTGAAGTCTGAGTAACCGCATTAAGTCACAAGATTTTGGTTGGGCTGGGCTAATGTGCTCACGTTTTGCAGGTATCATGGCACCATCGCTGTAACGCCCCAAAATTCAAGGAACATGACCGGCGCCCGACCGGGTATCCCCAGTCAAGCGGACCTGGGTGCCTTTTCTATCCCACGTGTTACCCCTCATTCTCATTATCTAATAACCAAGTGAAATAGCCATTTATAGGATATGAACTCCATTAACCAAATTTTGTAAACATAACCATAACAGTTTCCATTAGCAACTTCATTCACTATAATAAAGGTATTCCAATTTTTATACGACATTGCCACACATTAATATTTACCTTTTAAATTACCATGCCTGACACTACCCACAACCTGTCTACGGAGCCTCTAGATACAATTGAAGAATAATTTGGAAATGCTGGAAACAATGTTTTGGCTATACTTTATACACACTAAAACAAGATTCTAAAACAGAAAGTGGCGTGAGCCACATAGGGCCCGGAATGGAAAGGAGCTCGCCGAATTAGCTGACGGGAAGTGATGAGGAGCTACGGTTGGTGGACTGGAGTACCTGCTATGGATCCACCTACAATCATAACACGAATGTACGCCCCTGGAAAAAGGGACGTCAGTACATTTGAATTGTACTGACATGTGTGAACAAACTCTGTCCCAAGTAAATTCAAGCCATACACAAGTAGATAACAATAATAGAAACGACAATCAAATGCACAAGCAAAGGTACAATCAAGACAAACAAGTTTTCAACATCTTTGTTCCAAGTAAACTCAAACCATACACAAGTAGAAAACAACAATAGAAGGCAACAACCAAACACACAAAGAAGGTACAGTTAGCCAAACAAAGGGGCAATCATTGCCGCACAGGTTACAAACTCTCCTGCTGTCTCCTTTCACAATTCCACATCAATGATTTTATTGTTTTGTTCAAGTGTATATTTCAATAGTGATTTCGATCACTTTTCCACCCTTATTACCCCAGCCACCCTTATCACCACAACCCACCACCTTGTAATACCGTGTTGCAGCGCGCAACCCGACCCTGCTGTACATTTTCAATTCACAACAATCACAATCAAATAGCAAATCACAAATATAAACAACAATATTCCTCAAGACATCACCACAACATGGTTACAAGTGTTTCCATAGCCAACAATACCAATTCCATTATATTCAACAGTTCATAAGCAATTCAAGTCATTGCAATAATTACCCACAAGAAGCCAAATATGTTATTACCACCGTTGTTCCAATTGCATCATTTACAATTTCCTTCTATCATTTGTCTCTCAACTCTTACCCCATAACATTTAATCAAACCAATCAAACACCCAACAAACCAATCACAAGAATTTCACAAACAATCCACGTAGCTATCACATACCAAATATTCGTACACCAATCAAGGCGATTTCACAAAGATTAAAGTTAGCCATACATACCTTTCTTGAGCTTTCCTTTAATTACTACGATATTCCGGAAATTCAAGCAACTTCGATCTATTTTGAAACATAAAAAAATTAACACAAATTAGGAAGATATTCATGGTTTTAGCTCATTTGAGCATTTTGTCAAACACTAGCTGAGCATCTTAATTTTTAACTCTCTTTTACAAGATTTCCTTCATTCTCCAACCCAATCTTTACTTATTTATGCTCATCAATCATCCCACAATCTTAATTTCCACATGCATGTGTACATAATACTATTATACCAAGAATCATACCTCAATGACCCATCTCACAATCTCTACAATACCAACACAATCTAGGCTAGACATTTATGGCTCCCAATCACCATCCCATTAGTTCTAACGTATATATCATACATAAATAATTACCATAGAGTAGTTAGAGATGATAGACATACCTCTTGTAGTAAGAATTTTGAGAATCCCCACTTTTGGTGTTCTTGATAAATTCAGGGATTTGAAGAAAGATCTAAGGATTTTCAAGATTAATCCTTGTTAATAAAATCATTAAGGAGTAGTAATCAACTCAAAATACTCCAAAAACCCTACCTTGGATCTTAGGGATGAAGTTTGGGACGAAATCCCCTTGATACTGTTTGAGGTGTTTTGATGATTGGAACAAGTTTGAATGATATTTTAGGGTGCGTTGGTGCTTTTGGTTGAGGTCCCAGGGGGCCTCGGGTGATTTCGAATGGTCTATCGGGAAGTTTGAGACTTGAAAGAGTTGCAGCAAAAGCAGCAGTTGTAGCAGAGAAATTTTTGTCATTGCGACCGCGTAGGTATGATCGCGATCGCATAGAAGGATTTTGGCATGACCGGATTTTGTTCTTTGTGTTCGCAATAGTTGGTCCGCAATTGTGGAAGGTGAGATATCGGTTCTTCGCGTTCGCGGAGAGACGTCCTCGTTCGCATAGTGAGAAGTGAGGGCCCAGTTGAGTTATTCTACGCGTTTGCACGGGAATAGTCGCGATTGCGTAAGAGGGGAAGTTGAAGCTTTGCGGTCGAATTTGTTTGGACGCGTTCTTATAGGCCAATTATAAGACCTGGAAAATTTGAACTTCGCGATCGCGAGCCTGGGGCCGCGATCACATAGAAGGAAATTGTGCTAGGCAGAAGGGTTTTTAAAATATTTTGTTCCGGGAGCCTAAGTTATTTTCCACCATTGTTGAGCATCTTGAGAGCTATTTGGGAGAAATTGAATAGGGTTTCAAAGAGGATTAATTGGAGGTAAGTCCTATGAACTAAAAACATGATTTAATTGTAGAATTTACGGTGAAATTCATGGAAATTTAGCTAAAGAGAGAAGAAGTAGGGCTTGAGTTTTTGATATTTCAAATTGAGATTTGAGGGAGCATTTGAACTCGAATTTGAGAGTTTTTGATATGCATGGACTCATGGAGAGATCAAGAACTAGTTGATGTGAAAATTTCTGAGTTTCGAAAAATGCGTCCGGGGTTCGAGTTTTGCCAATTTCGAGATATTTGATATTTTTGATTGTTTTCTATTGGGTTTTATTCCCTTAGATTACTGTGACGTATTCGTTGTGGTTTTGGTGAGATTCGACGCGTGAGGAGACCGATTTGAGAGGTAAGGGCATAGCGAGATAGAGTTTTGACCGACTTAAGTGAGTAATGACTATAAATGATGTCCTGAGGGTTTGAAACCCCGGATTTGCACAATGTAGTGCTATGCTGAGTTGAGACACACATTGTGCGATGAGCGTGGGGTCCATTTCTACTGAGGATCGTGACTTGGTCCATTCCGATTGATATTTTTACTACATTTTAACTGAGACATATGTATTATCATTACGATTTCGGCTAGTTGCCATGTTTGGAGCCTTGTGCCAACCTGTAGAACTCTTAGAGGGATTTTGACTGATTTACTCACTTTAATTGCTAAATCGAGCTGTGCATCGCAACAATATAACGCTTGGGCTGTAGGAGCCCTTTCGGAGTCTGCACACCCCCAATGAGCGTAGTCGACTATTATTACAGATTGGGCTACACGACGCGACGATATATTTATGATTTCAGTTATTGTGAAAAGTATATTGATCAAGTACTAAGAAAAGTAATAAATGAATGAACTATATGCTCGTGGAGCGGATTTTATACTTGATTAACACCTGTTAAGCTACTTGTTTTACATGGTTTGAGGAATTTCACTTAACTTCTTCATTATTTGATGTTTAAATGGTTTTATTGCTTTGATATAGAATTGCTTAGTGCCTTTACGTGATTTCATACTATAAGTCATTATTTATTTTTATTACTCACTGGGTAGGAGTACTCACATTACTTCTTGCACCGTGTGTGCAGATACAGGTGTCCCTGAGGTGTAGTGCGAGCTCTTCAGCAATTCACTTCCCACCGGAGTTATTGAGGTAGCTGTATGGCGTCCGTAGACCCGATGTTCTCCCTCTATCTTTTTCGCTTATTTCATATACTGTTCAGACTTCTATTAGTGTTAAAATAACATTTAGTTCTATTAGTTACATATGAATTCTATATAAAGGGGATTGCGAGTGTCAAATGGTCGGGCTTGCCTAGCATTATGTTAGATGCATCACAATCGGGGTCGGGGTCGTGACAAGTTGGTATCAGAGCCTAGGTTATTTGGTCTCGCGAGTCATGAGACGATTTAGTAGAGTCTCACGGATAGGTACAGAGACGTCTGTATTTATCCTCGAGAGGTTGCAGAACCTTTAGAAAAACTTTACATTCCTGAAGTTCTTGTCTTGCGACTTTGTTGATCCGAGAACTAAACTTCTGTTATTCTACTCTCTCGCAGATGGCGAGGACTCGTGCTATTGGAAGAGGTGGACGGCCACTACTGCCACCTACTGAGGTCACCAGAGGCCATGGATGTGATCATGGTCGTGGCAGAGGCAGAGTAGCGAGGGCAGCACCTGTTGCCCCAGCTCCAGATCAGGCTCCATCAGCAGTACTAATTCAGGCACAGGCAGCGCCTATTGTGATTCTAGGTCTACAGGAGACCTTGGCTTAGATCTTGACATATTTTACTAGCCTAGCTTAGGTAGTTTCAGTTACCACAGCAGCAACAACTACTTCACAGGCCAGGGGAGGCAATCAGGCCCTCGTTGCCCAGACCCCTGGGCAGGTGGTACGAGGATTGCAGACACCAAAGGCACCTCCAGCCCAGCCGGTTTCACCAGCTTAGGAGTTCCTAGCGCCAGTTATGCTAGATGATGAGCGATGTTATCTTGAGGTTTGGTAGACTCCAGCCTCCATCACTTAGTGGTTTTGAGGGCAAGGATGCCAGGGGTTTCCTTGACAAGTGTCAGCGGATACTCCGTAAAGTAGGTGTTCTTGAGACTAGCGGTGTGGCATTCACCACCCTTTAGACTACTAGGGCTACCTTTATTTGGTGGGAGGCATATCAGCGGCGTATACCGGTTGGTTCAGCGCCCTTTACTTGGCAGGAGTTCTCCACTATCTTCTTGGAGAAGTATGTACCATAGTCCCGTGGAGAGGAGCTTCGTACGCAATTTGAGTAGCAAAAGCAGGGAGCTATGATCATGTCTCAGTATGAGGCGAGGTATTCTAAGTTGGATCGCCATGCTTGTGTGATGGTTCCGACCAATCGTGAGAGGACCAGGAGATTTGTTGATGGCCTTAACTACCATCTTCGATCTTGATGATTAAAGAGAGAGTTTTGGGTGTTTCCTTTGAGGAGGTGGTTGATATCGCTCATGCAATTGAGACGGCTCGCCGGCAGGATAGGGAGGAGAGGGAGGCCAAGAGACCTCGAGGTTCTGGCAGTTTCAGCGGTGCTCTTTCGAAGGACTAGTTCCAGCAGGGTAGAGGTCGTTCTTTCAGGCCTGCTTAGTCGGCCCGTCCAGAGTATCGTGGGGCATCTTCATCGTGGTTTTTAGGGTCTCAGCAGGATAGTCATCACTAAGTGCCCTCCTAACTCCGAGTCCATCTCACTCCCCATCAGTACAGGGTTCTTCCGTGGCAGGTCCTTCTGGTGCCAGGGGTTCCCTTTAGTCCCTACCTCCAACACCGAGTAGTTTTTATGAGTACAGAGAGTTTGGGCATATGAGGCGGTAGTGTCCTTGACTTCGTAATGGTAAGTATTAGCAGAGGGGTCAGCCCTCGACTTCTGCTCCGGTTACTTCACCACTCGCCCAGCCAACTAGGTGTGGAGGTCAGACAACCAGGGATCGTCCTAGAGGTAGAGGTCGACCAGGCAGTGGACAGGCTCATTTCTATGCTATTCCAGGTACCACATATGTCATTGCTTTGGATGCTATCATTACTAGTATTGTTTCAGTCTGCCATAGAGATGCCTCTGTATTATTTGATTCTGGTTTCACCTATTCATATGTGTCTTCATATTTTGCTTGTTATTTGGGTACGCCCCGGGAGTCTCTTGCTTTACATGTTCATGTATCTACCCCGGTGGGCGATACTGTTGTCGTGTACCGTGTGTACCGGTCATGTGTTGTGATTAATGGGGGTCTGGAGACCCGAGTTGATATATTTCTATTGAGAATGGTAGACTTTGATATTATTTTGGGCATAGATTAGTTATCTCTGTGTAAAGCTATTCTAGACTATCATGCTAAGACAGTCACTTTTGCTATGCCAGGTGTACCGAGCATCGAGTGGCGCGGTATGGATGATTATGTTCCTAGTAGAGTGATTTATTTCTTGAAAGCCCATCGTATGGTTGGGAAGGGTTGTCTGTCGTATCTAGATTTTGTGCGAGATGTTGGAGCTGAGACTCCTAGTATTGATTCTGTCCCGGTGGTGAGGGATTTTCCGAATGTATTTTTTGCATACCTGCCGATCATGCCAACGGACAGGGACATTGAATTTGGGATTGACCTGGTGCCGGGCACTCAGCCCATTTTCATTCCGCCATATTGTATGGAACCAGCAGAGTTGAAAGAGTTGAAGGAGCAACTTTAGGAACTCCTAGATAAGGGATTCATTTGGCCTAATGTGTCACCGTGGGGTGCACCGGTTCTGTTTATAAAAAAGAAGGATGGCACAATGAGAATTTGCATTGGTCACAAATAATCGAACAAGGTAAAAGCGAAGAACAAGTATCCATTGCCTCGTATTGATAATCTACTTGGCCAGCTTTAGGGAGCAAGGGTGTTCTCCAAGATTGATGTCCGTTTGGGCTATCACCATTTAAAGATCAGGGATTCAGATATTCCTAAGTCTGCTTTTAGGACTAGATATGGTCACTATGAGTTTCTTGTCATGTCTTTCGGGCTGACCGATGCCCCAGTAACGTTCATGCATTTGATGAACAGTGTATTTCAGACTTATCTGGATTCGTTTGTTATCATATTCATTAATGATATTCTAGTGTACTTGCGTAGACAGTAGGAGCACGCAAATCATTTGCGAGTAGTATTTCAGAGATTGTGGGAGGAGAAGCTTTATGCAAAGTTCTCCAAGTGTGAATTTTGGCTTAGTTCAGTGGCTTTCTTGGAACACGTTGTGTACAACGGGGATATTCAGGTTGATCCAAAGAAGATAGAGGCGATGCAGTGTTGGTCTAGACCATCCTTAGCCACAGAGATTCATAGATTTCTTGGGTTGGAAGGCTATTATCGCCGGTTTGTTTAAGGATTTTCATCCATTGCATCGCCCTTGAACAAATTGACTCAGAAGGGTGCTCTATTTGTGTGGTCGGTCGAGTGCGAGGAGAGTTTTTAAAAGATCAAGACAGCTTTGACCACAGCTCCAGTGTTGGTTTTGTCGTCAGCTTCAAGTTCATATACCGTATATTGTGATGCTTCGAGAGTTGGGATTGGCTGTGTGTTTATGCAGGATGGCAGAGTTACTGCTTATGCTTCTCGTCATTGAATCCCCATGAGAAGAACTACCTTGTTCATGACTTAGAGTTGGCTATTATAGTTCATACTTTGAAGATTTGGAGGCACTACTTGTATGTCGTATCTTGTGAGGTATTCACCGATCATCGCAGTCTTCAACGTTTGTTCAAATAGAAGGATCTTAATTTGAGGCGGCGGAGGTGGCTACAGTTGCTAAAGGATTATGATATCACTATTTTGTATCATCCGGGAAAGGCCAGTGTAGTGGCTGATGCTTTGAGCCAAAAAACAGTGGGTATGGGGAGTTTGGCGTATATTCTAGTTGGGGAAAGGCCCCTTACAGTTGATGTTCAGGCCTTGGCCAATTGGTTTGTGAGATTAGATATTTCGGAGCCCAACCGGGTGTTGGTTCGTGTGGTTTCTCGGTCTTCCATATATGACCGCATTAGAGAGCGCCAGGATAATAATCCGCATTTTCTTGTCCTTAAGGACAGAGTTTAGCATGACAATGTCAGAGATATGACCATAGGTGATGCTGGCATATTGAGGATGTAGGGCCAGATTTGTGTGCCCAATGTGGATTGCCTTAGAGAGTTGATTCTGGAGGAGGCCCATAGCTCGCGGTACTCTATACATCCGGGTGCTGCAAAGATGTATCAGGACTTGAGGCAATACTATTGGTGGAGAAGAATGAAGAAGGATATAGTGGGCCATGTAGCTCGGTGTCTCAATTGTCAGCAGGTGAAATATGAGCATCAGAGATCGGGTGGCTTACTTCAGCAGATGGTTTTTCTCGAGTGGAATTAGGAGAGAGTCACTATGGATTTTGTGAGTGGTCTTCCTCGGACTATGAAGAAATTCGATGCTATTTGGGGATTGTGGATCGACTGACCAAGTCCGCACACTTTATTCCTGTGTGTTCTACTTATTCTTCTTAGATGTTGGCATGGATCTTTATTCGGGAGATTATTTGGTTGCATGGTGTTCCAGTGTCTATTATCCCAGATAGAGGTACTTAGTTTACTTCCCTATTTTTGAGGACTTTTCAGCAAGAGTTGGGTACTCAGGTGGAGTTGGGCACAATGTTCCATCCTCAGATGGACAGACAGTTTGAGCGTACCATTCAGATATTGGAGGACATGTTGTGTGCTTGTGTTATTGATTTTGAAGGTTCATGGGATGAGTTTTTTCCACTTGCAGAGTTTTCCTACAACAACAGCTATCAGTCCAACATTCAGATGGTACTGTACGGGGCCTTATATAGGAGACGGTATAGATCTCTAGTTGGTTGGTTCGAGCCCGGCAAGGTTAGGCTATTGGGGACAGATTTGGTTCAAGGTGCCTTAAAGAAGGTGAAGTTGATTCAGGAGAGACTTTGTACAACCCAGTCGCGTCAGAAGAGTTATGAGGACCGAAAGGTTCGAGATGTGTCTTACATGGTAGGTAAGAAGGTCTTGCTGAAGGTATCGCCCATGAGGGGTGTTATGAGGTTTGAAAAAAGGAAAGTTGAGTCCGTGGTTCATTGGGCCTTTTGAGGTACTTATGAGGATTGGGGAGGTGGCTTATATGCTTGCTTTGCCACCCATCTTGGTCGAGCGTGCATCCGGTATTTCATATTTCTATGCTTCAAAAGTATATTGGAGACCCGTCTCATGTTTTGGACTTCAGCACGGTTCATTTGTGTGATGATTTGACCTATGATGTGGAGCCATTGGCTATTTTGGGTCGTCAAGTTCGGAGATTAAGATCAAAGGATATAGCTTCGGTGAAAGTGTAGTGGAGAGATCGGCCCGTGGAGGAGGCTACCTGGGAGATGGAGCGAGAGATGCGAAACCAATATCTTCACATGTTTGAGGCTTCATGTATGTTTCTTGACTCGATTGAGATATCGGTTCTTCGCATTCGCGGAGAGACATCCGCGTTCGCATCGTGAAAAGTGACGGCCCAGTTGAGTTATTCTACGCGTTCGCATGGGAATAGTCGCTATCGTGTAAGAGGAAGAGCTGAAGCTTCGTGATCGTATTTGTTTGGCCGCGTTCGCATAGGCCAATTTTGGGACCTGGAAAATTTGTGCTTCGCGATCGCGAGCCAGGGGCCGCGATCGCATAGAAGGAAATTGTGCTGGGCAGAAGGGTTTTTAAAATATTTTGTTCCGCGAGCCTAAGCTATTTTCCACCACTGTTGAGCATCTTGAGAGCTATTTGGGAGAAATTGAAGAAGGTTTCAAAGAGGATTGATTGGAGGTAAGTCCTATGAACTAAAAACATGATTTAATTGTGGAATTTACCTTGAAATTCATGGAAATTTAGCTAAATAGGGAAAAACTAGGGCTTGAATTTTTTATATTTCAAATTAGAATTTGAGGGAGCATTTGAACTCCGATTTGAGAGTTTTTTATATGTATGGACTCGTGGAGAGATCAGGAACCCGTTGATGTGGATATTTTTGAGTCTCGAGAAGGGGGCTCGGGTCTCGGATTTTGCCAATTTCGAGATTTTTGATATTTTTCGATTGTTTTCGATTGGGTTTTATTCCCTTAGCATATTATGACGTATTCGTTGTGGTTTTCGTTAGATTCGATGCGCGGGGAGTCCAATTTGAGAGATAGGGGCATAGCGAGCTAGAGTTTTGGCCGGCTTGAGGTGAGTAATAATTATAAATGATGTCCTGACGGTTTAAAATCACGGATTTTCACAAGAGTTGAGACACACGTTGTGCGATGAGCATGGGGTCCATTGCTATTGAGGATCATGACTTGGTCCATCCCGATTGATATCTTTGCTACATTTTGACTGAGACTTATGTATTATCATTACGATTTGGGCTAGTTGCCATGTTTGGGGCCTTATGCTGACCTGGAGAACCTTTAGGGGGATTTTGACTAATTTACTCACTTTAATTGCTAAAATAATCATACCCTCAGTCATGCTTCTAACTGTTTTAAACAATATGAACCGGTTTCAGAAAATGCTAATTCTAAATGAAAGTAATATGTGGGCTAAGATCCCTATCCTATATTATTATGTCTAGAAGGCTGTGATTACAATGACTGAGAGGGGTTTAGAACCCAATAGCGAGGATGTTTTATATGTAATGGATCGGGCTGCACGCCGCAGTAAATGTGCATGTGTGTGTGTATATATGGATCAGGTTGTGCGCCGCAGCAAATAGCGTTTGGGCTGTAGGAGCTCCTCCAGAGTCTGCACACCCCTAGTGAGCACAGTCGACTATTATTATGGATCGAGCTGTGTGCCACAGCGATATACGGATCGGGCTGCACGTCGCAACAGTATATTTATGATTTCGGTTATTATGAAAAGTATATGGATCAAGTACTGAGGAAAAGTACTAAATGAATGAACAATGTGCTCGTGGAGCGGATTTTATACTTGATTAACACCTATTAAGCTACTTGTTCTACCTGGTTTGAGCAATTTCACTTAACTTCTTCATTATTTACTGTTTAAGTGGTTTTACTGCTTTGATATAAAACTGCTCAGTGCCTTTACGTGATTTCATACTGTCAGTAATTATTTATTTTTATTACTCATTGGGTCGGAGTACTCACATTACTCCATGTATCGTATGTGCAGATCCAGCTATCCCCGAGGTGTAGTGCAAGATTTTCAGCAGTTCAATTCACATCGGAGTTATCGAGGTAGTTGTATGGTGTTCGCAGACCCGATGCTCTCCCTCTATCTTTTATATTTCAATACTCTAGACTATCTATGTATTAGGAGTTGACATCTTGTATTAGAGGCTCAGACTTGTGATACTGGATCTTTTGGGCTTTTATAGAGATATTGTTATGGTTTTTTCGCGTATTTCATATACTGCTCAAACTTCTATTGGTGTTAAAATAACACTTAGTTCTGTTAATTACATATGAATTCTATATAAAGGGGATTGCGAGAGTCAAATGATCGGGCTTGCCTAGCGTTGTATTGGGCGCCATTACAACCGGGGTTTGCGTTGTGATAGGGAGCGTGTAGCTCACCACTTGCCAACAATTTGGTTGTCAGGATTAAGGGTATAAATAATTACATTTAAAATAAGTTTAAGAGGGTAATAGGATTCGCACAAAAAAAAATATATAATTGAAAATTCGAATATAGTCAGGGTGGTAGTTATGCATTTTCCCATTGTCTAGCTCTTAAGAATTCGATTTACATAACCAATTGTTACTACAACTTTGTAATTTCAAACTCTGGTATTTTTAAATTGTATAATGAGAACCTTTACAATGATTGATGAATTCTATTGCTCGCCTACTACCCCAAAGAGAGGATTCTGCTTCATTTTAACTACTTTGCTATGTAGAAAGATAATTCTTTATTATCTCATATAGGAGTGTCAAATGAGCGAGTTGGATCAATTTTGGGAGTTAAAATGGGTTGAGTTAATTAGGCGGGTCATTATTACTTGGGTTAAAATGAGTTGGGTCAAAATGGGTTAAAATTCGGGTCATAACCCAACCCGTCCAACTCTTATTAAACTTTAATTAATATATGTTATTTTTTTGTAAATTGTATAATTACTAAATAAGATTTTTTTTGCTTTTGTTATGGTCATATTTAAAATATTAAACAAAAAATAAAATTATTTCTAAAATATTTTGACAAACTTACTCATGATTAATTTGGGCTAAAAATTAGTCCAACTTTAAATGAGTTGAGAAGGATTGAGTCAAGTGAGCTAAGTTGAATAACTGGGCGGATTAATAATCAACCCAATCTTATACAATTAAACGGATCATTTAGGCTTGGACCAAATTTAACCGCCCTAATCTCATATATTGCTCTATGTTGGGCCCATGGCCCCGTGCACGACAGATGCATAACCTACTAGTTATAAAAAAGAAGAAGAAGTAAATAGAATAATGAGTAAAATCAGAGGAGAAAAATACTGAGTAAAATGGGGGCCCCATCTCGAAGAGAGTTTCATTTGAGTACTTTCACTTGAGAGAGAAAAACAAGTCCCTCTTCGGCTCACCAAAATATTGAGAGGATTTTACACAAAATACAATCTATTTAAGAACTTATTTAAATAAGTTATAACTGCTTTAAAAAAATTACATAAAATACAACTTTTTATAATTTAAACTTTCTAATCAGATTGTATATCACTTTAATATACCTTAAATATCTCATTTTAAAACTTGCAAATAAGGATTATCGTGACAACTATCATTATATTTAAATGCATAACTCTTTAAGATTCTCTTGAATATTTCCCTTACAAACCGTACATTACTAAAACAAAACTGGCAGTTCAATGATAGGGGGTCTTGAAAATTTCCTTTTACAAATAGAGGCGGACCTACGTATGTGGTAGAGGGGTTACGGAATCTTGCGAACATTGAAAAATTTTCTATATATATATATATATGTTATAAAATATAAAAGAACGAGAGCAATATTACAGAGAAAGAGAGAGAATTCTTATTGAATTTTGGGGGTGATTTACAATGGGGTAAGACCCCTCTATTTATAGGAGGAAAAATGACTTAGCCTCAAAGTAAAACTCTCTACAAGATAGACATTCACTCTAAATAGAATTCTATTCTTAACACTCCCCCTTGAATGTCTACTCAATAAATAATGTGCCTCGTTAAAACCTTAACTAAAATAAAACCCAATGGGAAAAAAATTCTAGAAAAGGAAAAAGAGTACACATATTTAGAAATGCGCCTATTGGTTGCCTCGTTAAAAACCTTACAAGGAAAACCCAGTGGGACAAAACCTTGAAAGGGAAAAAGAGTGCAACGCGCATTAACTCCCCCTAATGAGAGCATCAATTCACATATTTGAGCCTTTGCATTCCAATCTTGTGCACCATCTTCAAGAGATCATTGGTATAGATTTGATAAATAAATCAACCATATTGACTTGAATGAATATTCCGCACCTTGAAATTACCATTCGTGATAGATATATAATGTCTTCACAAATATCGTGGAATGGCTCTTCAATATCTCCATAGAGATATCCTCGCTATCACATTATCTGCTTAAAGTTACAGCAAGATACATATGTGCACAAATTGCACTAAGAAAGTGGTACTTCAAGATCAAGAATTGTATATGCTTCAAGAAACTTAAATCCTTCATAGATTGACATATAAGTTAAGTCATATAAGCCATATAATAGACTTTAGATGCATATCAAGTTTTCATGTCATGTTAGAGAAATAAGATATCGAAAAATGATTGCACATACCATTGACTTTATACTTTCAAGTATTTGAACTACATGTCCAAAATGACATGTCTTTCATATGGAATCAATTCTACTTAAATTGTATCTCTTCCATTTGGACAATACTTTTGTTTGTATTCGACAAACTTAAGATCCTCATCGATATTTAGCGCTATCATAGATGTCGTCGACGAACATTTTATATATGTTCCAGTAAATTTTCATAAAGACATAACATGGAGATCTCTTCATTCATATATTCAGGTACCTGAATCTCTCATGAGATTTTATGAAGTGTTATGTCATGTGATCTTCTAGATCACTTGCCTCCTTATTATGATCACTTTGATCATTTGCTCATCTTCTTTATTAAGAAGTTCTTTTTGAAACCGATTTGTCTTTACGCTTTAAGCGTATCCAAGACTTTGTCCTTCTAGGACTTAATATGAGCATTTGCAGTGAGAATATAGTTACTTTCTTTGGGTCAGCAAATGCGTATGGCATGCTTTGCAATATGTTGCAATTGAATTATCTTTTTATGAACTTCAAGTTCATATTATGATATTCGAGGATCTATATATACAAATGATAATTCGTTCCATGTAACTTTTTCTCAAGTGTTTATCATGTCTTCCCCTCATGTTAGAAAAACTAACTTGTTTCCTCAACTCTGGGAAATCATTTTTGTGCATTATCATGTTAATATACACTGTACATCAATAATAATAAGATGAAATTATTTGGTTCCTGACCTTGAACCACTTGTGAGGGGAGAATATAATATACTCTCGTGTATAACGTATATCAAATTGATATAGATAACTTTGTTCTCATAAGCAATAGTTTAGCTATTAAGTGGAGGCACTCAATAAATTATTTTGCTAAACCAACTATGATGTAAACCAACTTATCAAGATGAACTATCTTGAATAGAAAATCTGGAAATTATGCTCGAAATTAGATTACTGAGCAATTTACCTCGCAAGCACCGGCCAGGTTGCAGGTTAATAATAATCGCACATGTAACCATATCATAGATGCATCATATGTGGTATACATGGCAGGTGAATGAGCTCATATTCACCTTTGATATTTCCAGAATTTATGGGATTCAACCCCAACTTTAGTTGGTCAATTAATTAATGAGAACAAGTAATATAAGAGGATTCGTGAATGCGTCAGGCATTTGATTTGCTATTCTTTGCAAATGGATAATATTTTGCACCTCTTTTTCACAAATAGAGGTATGTGGATCAAGATGAGATAATGATGGATTTTTTCACAAAATTTCCCGTTTGGTTTCACCAACTTCTCCCCCTAATTTTGGGAAAAGTGTCTCATCGAATCGACAGTCTGCAAATCGTACAGTGAACAAATCCCCTGTCAATGTTTCGAGGTAGCGAATAATGGAGGGCGATTCAAAACCCAACATATATTCCTAACCTTCTTTGCGGACCCATTTTGGTGCGATATGGCGGTGCTACAGGCACATATACTGCGCATCCAAAAATTCATAAATGGGATATATTAGGTTCATGACCCAAAACTAATTGCAACGGGGAATATTTGTGATAATTCGTCGGTCTGAGACGAACTAGCATTGCTGCATGCAAAATGGCGTGACCCCAAACCGAAGTGGGCAGCCTCGTTTTCATGAGTAATGGTCTTGCAATCAACTGCAGACGTTTAATTAAAGATTCTGCAAGACCATTTTGAGTGTGAACATGAGCTACAGGATGTTCCACTTTTATCCCAATTGATAAGCAATAATCATTAAATGCTTGGGATGAAAACTCAGCAGCATTATCTAGTCTAATAGACTTGATTGGATTATCAGGAAATTGTGCTCGTAATCGAATTATTTGTGCCATTAATTTTGCAAACGCAAGGTTGCGTGATGACAATAGGCACACATGAGACCATCTAAAGGATGCGTCTATTAAGACCATAAAATATCTAAAGGACCCACTAGGTGGGTGAATAGGTCCACAAATATCCCCTTGTATACGTTCCAAAAACGTAGGTGACTCAGTTCCAACCTTTGTTGGTGATGGTCTAATAATTAACTTGCCTTGATAACAAGAAGTGCAAGAAAATTTATTATTTAAAAGAATCTTTAAATTCTTTAATGGATGCCCATATGAGTTTTCTATAATCCGTCTCATCATAATTGATCCAGGATGTCCCAATCGATCATTCCAAAGTACAAAAGTATTGGAATCAGTAACCTTTTGGTTTACTGTGGAATGTGCCTCAATGGCACTAATTTTTGTCCAATACAGGCCACAAGATAAAGATGGGAACTTCTCAATCACCCTCTTTTGGCCAGAGACATTCTTTGTAATGATGAGGTATTCAAGATGATTCTCATTCTATTGTCTCAATATGATATCCATTTTGACGGATATCTTCTATAACTCAACAAGTTTCTCTTGGACTTGGAGGAGAACATTGCATTCTCTATGATAAATATTGTTCCTTTAGGCAGAGTTATAGTTGCTCTTCCGAAGCCTTCAATCAATTTACTACTACCAGAAATTGTAGTAACATCTGCCTTACACATACTTAAATGAGAGAAATATTTCTTCTCTTTGAATATCGTATGTATGGTACATGAATCACTTAAACAAATATTTTTACAGTTGGACGTTGATCCAAGTTTGCTTTGTGAGATATCCATATTTGCTTCCCATGGTTTGACATACAAAAGAAATATACGAAAAAGAGAATAAACAAATTTAATCTGTTGCTTCATAATTAAACAATATTTTCAAAATCTGCTGAGGTTAATCGATTAACTAAGTTGATAATCGATTAACTTAGGAAACGGTCATTAGGTTAGTCGATTAACTAAATCTGATAGTCGACTAACATGCCTTGCGGAAAAAGTCCAGTTTAATAAGAAATATAAGATAATCGATTATCCGTTATGTTAATCGATTAACTTACTGAAAAATCATTACAAATAAAGCATAAGATGAATGTGTAATCTAAAGTTATATAAAATTTGAACAATATGCCCTTGAACTTGGGGGGGCCTAAACATAAGACTAAATTTGGAGTCGGAGTTTACCTCAGTACTTTGCATTGTGCCTCCAAAAGGTTAGAATATATTCACATAATGCAAGATCATTTCAGTCATAACTAAACATATTTTGCCTTTTCAATGAGGTGAGCTCTGGTCAGTTATCAGATTAAAGCTTTTCCTGATTTGGGTTTTCCGTTCTGATTTATAACTTTTTGTTGAACGAAGTTCTACATTAAAACTAACAGTAGTAGGTTAAATAAACTGACAACTTCATTCTCCCCGTTATGACAATGCACACACTCGAACAAAACAGATATCAATTGGCAAGCACAAAGATGCAGCTTGCTCACATCTTTATATCTTTCTATTGATGTATAACAAATTGGTTTTCACTACCCTATAATGTGTAGTACAAAAACTTGGAATTCTTTTGGGCAGACCTATAACTCAAATGGTGGTTGTCTGGATTGCAGAGAAACATTTAACTCCATATTGCATAAGCACACAAAATATCGAAGCAACCCATATCTAAATTGAGTTGTTAATTAGTTAACAGAAAGATTGAGAGAACTAACCTGCAGCACTTTCAGCTTCTACTGTGGGATGCGCACTTTCGACTACAATTCTTTATGACTGTGATCTATTACGTTCTTGATGAGGTTGATTCTCTGAAGGTACTAATGCTTGTACCCGATATGCTTGCGGTTGAGAATGCTGAAGCCTGGTCAATGGTGCATTAACCCTGTAGGAAGACGTCGTTGTAGAACTGCCATGAACTCCAATACTGCCACCTGCAAGCCTACCTTCTTCTTTTTCAGTAGCTACAGGCTGTCGATCTTCAACACAAATTAGACAATAGTATAGCATGCCAGAAAAATAGAGAAATTCCAAACGAAAAATAAAAAGTCGATAGCAAGCAAACAAACAGAAGAAGATTAAAAAAAAAAACTGAAAGCAGATGAGGAGGACGGAGAAAATAATACGGTAGAGTCTATAACGTGTTATAAAATATAAAAGAACAAGAGCAATATTGCAGAGAAAGAGAGAGAATTCTTATTGAATTTTGGGGTGATTTACAATGGGGTAAGACCCCTCTGTTTATAGGAGGAAAAATGACTTAGCCTCAAAGTAAAACTCTCTACAAGATAGACATTCACTCTAAATAGAATTCTATTTTTAACAATATATATATTTTTATGTATATATATACCTTGAAAAATGATTTTATATTTAATTATGCTCCCTAAAGCACAAAAGCTTGTTAGGGGCACTAGTGAAAAGTGTTATGTACCTTTGCTTTTGTGCGGAATGTCCTAGGTTCGAATCAGCACTCCCTCAAAATATATATATATATATATATATATACATAAGTGAAATATCATATTATCTAATAAAACTATAAATCCCAAATAAATAAGTGAAATTACATATCAACCTATATTATTATAAAGCATGAATACAATGTCGGATTACAAAAATAACCTTTTAATATCAAGCATAATAACTCACAATAAAAGGATATAACCGAAATTCTAAACATTAGCCTTATAGTTATATTAGTTTTAAAAGATACTACCACATATTAGGAATCCTACATAATTACCCTTAGAAATTCTATTAGTATAATTACTTTTGGAATATCCAATTCGTATAAAATTAAATAAATAAATATTTTAATTATATAATCTTATTACTTTTAGGATATACTTCTTATAAAAAAATTTGTTACTAATTTCAATATAGGAGTTTTGGCGTACTGCAGCTTCATGTAATTAATAGGATATATATATATATATATATGATGAAATAGGCAATAGGCATGACTAAGGGGCTTTGTATAAAGTGATATATACTTCTTGTTTTTGTTCGGAGGCCATACACTTTGTAAAGTTCAGTAGTAGCGTAGTACTTGACCATTTTTTTCTATCAATATTACTCATTGATCAAATAAAGGTAAACCCTGTCTATTTATGCAAAAGATTGTATGAATGGTAACATGGTGCATAATAATTCATAATAAAAGGATATAATTGAAATTCTTGATATTAATCTTGTAATTGTATTAAATTTAGGATATAATATTATACATTAGAAATCTTTCATTATTGTCTTTAAAAATACTATTAGTATAATTACTTTTGGGCATAGATATATAATATTATATGTTATCATGTAAACCTAATACCTTTAGAAATACGTTAGCTTTTCTTTTAGTATAATTACTTTCGGGATAGACATGTATTATTAGTCATGATAATCCTATTACTTTTAGAATATATTTCTTAGAAAATTCCATTACTAATTTTTAGAAAATGAGTGTCTATATATTATAGCATGAATAAAATAATGACAGACCAAAATAACCCTAAAATATTAAACAGAAGAACTCATGACGAAAGAACATAACTGTAATAACTTATTTTTTTGGTCTGAAATACCTTCTATGTTATTTTTTTAATATATACTATTTTAAAATTAATACATTTCTATAGGGGTGTACATAGATCGGGTTGGTTCGGATTTTACAATTATCAAACCAAACCAATTGTGTCGGGTTACTAAATCTAAAGACCAAACCAAACCAATAAATTCGGGTTTTTCAATATTGGTTTTTCTCGGGTTTTTTCGGGTTTTCGGATTTTTTCGGATTTTTTTTCCGGTAGAACAAAATATATAACGCATGCTCAAAATATTTCTTTAATCCTAGTAAGATACAAATATATAAAGTATTTTTCAAGAAAATAATACAAAATATGAGATATGTCATGACTCATCACATTATCTTAAAATATTCAACAATAAAAATAATAAAATTATGTACTATAAATATTGCTAATTAAAAAGTCATAATAAAAATAAACATAATCTAAAAGCACTAATTCATGCTAAACTAGATAGACTAATAAGGGAGTATTAATTATATGCCTAAAAGCTAAAGAAAAATAAAAATAGGTTATGTATTTTTATCTAAATTATTGAAAAATAAAAAATAGACATTTAATACATTCTCGTTCGTAATATTGAATTGAATGTCTTTTGTTAGCATTAGTATTGATTGCTAGCATTATTTAATTTACTAATATTAATGGCTATAAAACTTATTGGAGCATTCAAAAGTTCTAAATCAAACCTTGAAATAATACCTTAAAAGATAAAATTATGAAATTTTTTAAGAAATATTTATAAATTACATTATAATAAGTAAATCTATATATTAAATATATCTAAAATTGCTATACATGTAATGTCGGGTTGGTTTGGTTTCGGTTTGACTTTCTTTAGTTAAAACCAAACCTAACCAATTATGGTCGGGTTTTTTTTTCCAACACCAAACCAAGTCAAACCAAACCATAGTCGGGTTTTTTTCTCGGTTTGACTCGAATTATCGGGTTGGTGTGATTTATCGGTTTTATTTGTACACCCCTACATTTCTGTCTATTAAATTCTTATTATATGTAGGAAGGTTTACTAAAGCAATTTTATAAAAATCCTCCGTATTGAAAATACATCACCACTTCATAATGATCAATACCAAAAAATAGTAATAGTAATGTTAAATGGACTGCATAAAATATTTATATTATATTTGAACTATTTTCTACTCAAATAGTATTTTTTAATCAATTTTTTGCGTAATATTAAAAAATGCCCAATTATTAAACAACAACTAAAAAAATATTTACAAATATAAATCTGTGAGAAAGAGAAAAAAATAATTGGTAAGAGTCAATACCACTGATGATTCTACTTACATAAAGACCTAAAAGTGAGATGCCGTATCAATCTTTTACTTTTTAAAAATAAAATTTGTGGTAGATAAATTATAATTAAGAATAAATATTCACAACAAAGAGATGAACTAATATTAAGATCTAAATGAACATAGAATAAATTATTATTATTATGCTAAAACTAAATAGCTAAAAAATTTAATTAATTATTAGCAATAAAATTCAATTTAATTATTTTTTAAATTCATCATATGAGTAGAATTCTTATTCAAGTTAAAAAAAACCTTAGGGTACATAAATTTATTCCATAAAAAGAATGTTTGAACACAGAGTAAAAAGGTTTAGTATATTATTAAGAATCAAAATGCTATACAAATGTCTAAAGAAGCACAATCAAAGCTTCTAAACAAGAACAAGCTTTCAAGACTATATTATAAAGAGTCGATTCTGCTATAAGGGGATTATTCTTTATAGATGCCTCCAGCGGAATCGAAATAATCTTTCTATATTATGCATTACTTACAAATATCATATCAAGAGGCGTGACATGATTAGGAATAATAGCAAGTGGTGTACCAACAACGATTTTCTTATGAGGCCACCCACTTTATATTTTATATATCTCTTCAAACAACTTAAATAACCATCACAAATATATCAACGGTTAAGGGTCAGATTTGCCCTTGTACTATTCAAAATAAGCTACATTTATCCTCCATTTGAATTCTTTAACAAATATACCCCCACCGTTACACATTCGGGCCATATATACCCTTCCACCGTTAAAACTTGTTTTCTCAATATTTTTAAACACGTGGCAGTCTTACATTGGTCCAGATTAGCCCACCCAGTCAATTGTTTAAACCCGCCCGACCCAAATTTATAACCCACCCCGACCCCAGTTATTTATATACTCCAGCGTTAATTTCCAGAGCCTTCTCCAAACTCTTCCCCTTCATCTTCCTCTGATTTTCACTAAGAGTTCATCACATTCCATTGAAGAACAAGGAATTAGGGTTTCTAACATAGCAAGTTTGTCATGTCTGAAAGTAGTTATTCATCAAAGAGGAGGTGTCATTGTGGGGAAATTGCTAATCACTTCACTTCAACGACTCCATTTAATCCCGGAAGGAGATTCTTTAAGTGCGCAAAACCTGATGTATGTATCACTTTGTTTATTCTAATTCCATCTAATTTTTCCGATAATTTTAATTTTTCCCTTGTATTATTGGTTCATAATTAGAAGTTGTATGCTTTTTGTTTGGTAGATAAGCTCGTGCGATTATTGGGAATGGCAAGATGATGTGTTACCGGATCGAGCGGTCATTACAATTAACAATATGAAGTACAAATTGGATGCCGCTAATGTTAAACTCAAAAATATGAAGTCGACGTCGGATGCGATTATTCTTGAAAGGGGAAAATTAAAGGAAAGAGTGGATAGCTTGAAGGCTTTACAGAATTCGGAAGCGAACAAAGCCCGTAAATTGGAAGAGAAAGTCCTATATAAGAAGATCGTCATTATGATTTCATGGACAATATTTATGGGATTTGGTGCCGCAATGCTAATGAAGTGAAGTATATGTATTAGTGGAAATTTTCCTACCATCTGTTGTGGCAATGCTAATGAAGTGAAGTATATGTATTACTGGATTTAGAAGCTTTCAATGTGATTTAATGAAGTGAAGTATTTTGTGTTCCTACCATCTGTGAAGCTTTCAATTTTTTTGTATTTAGAGCTGCATAATTTGATACCACAAATGTGATTTTTGTATGCTTCTTTACAATGCTGCCCAGATATATATTACATAAACAACAAATTTCAGCATTTATGTATGCTTCTTTACAATGTTGCCCAGCAGCATTACATAAACAGCAAATTTCAGATGCTGCTAGTAATGTTTACAGACACAAACATATAGTAGCAAGAAGTATAATGTCCATGGTAATGTTTCAAATTGTGGTAGATGCTGCTGCATGACTTCTGTTGATGCAATATGGAAATATAAACAGCAGCAGCATAAACAAACAGCATCAGTACAACATAAACAAACAGCATCAGTACAGCATAAACAAACAGCAGCATTACATAAACAGCAGCAGCATTTACACAAACAGCATCAGTACAAAAAGCTGCCCAGCAGCATTACATAAACAGCAGCAGCATTTACACAAACAACATCAGTACAAGTTTACTCTTGGTAGAGGCAGACTAGCGAAACGAATTGGGAAAGACTTTTAATTTAGGCTTTTATCAATATTAAAAAGTTTACTATTAAATTTAATATTTTTAGTTCCTTTTTAAAAAGATGTCTCTTGGGCTTACGCCTCAACTAAAAAACTCGCCCGGGCGTACGCCTTACGGGACTTTCGCCCCACACCATCGCCCCAGGGCGTTTTTGGTACGCCTCGCCCCGAGGCTCACCCCAGGAACGCCTTTTGAAACACTGGTTCCACCACCCAAACCCATAGCCGTGTATGGGTCAAAATCTGGACGACCACGACCGAAACCAAGTGTAGTAGAAAGCGAGATCCCTACGATATCGCTTCTTAAGGATCGCTGTGATAAACGATGATCGACAGTGGCTAGCAAGTGCACGACGTTTGTGGTTGTATTGGCATGATAGAAAATAATTGGAATATGACTTTGGAATATTTTTAAGTTGTACTTTTCTTCTTTTTTTTAGAAGAGGACCGAGCATATGTAAAGGGGGATTTTTTGAAGATATATACTATCTTCAGTTGAAACTGAGAGTATCTATTGCAAAATCTCTCTATATTTAGAGCTAACTATATTTATAATTTGTCGTTCAACTCTGAAATACAGAAAAACATTGTTATCTTGTTCGTTCCTAGCATCCTTCAAGCTAGATCTTGTTATACTTAGCTGAGATTTACCCCTTCAACTTTCTTAATTGATTTAATCAAAAAGGTTTCAAAATCTTTTGGTCAAACAAGCCCTATTTGAATTACTTTTAAACCCATCATCATCTTGTGTATAACAACTCTTCTTCGCCATTCAATTTCCAAGATCAATACAAAAATAAAGTGATTTTTTCTTGTGATGACACAACGTTGATGGCTGGAAATATAATCTGAGTATTTAAGTCCAGAGTCGAACCTCAGAGAATTGACATATCGATCACCCTTGTCGGATTTACTTAATTCACACAATCACTTTTCCAAGACTTTTTTATTCACAATGGTTGATTTTTCTAACAACTAAAGATTGATGTAAAAACTGGAAATTAACTAAACTTGATTTGTAAGCAGTTGGAATAAGGTCTAAGGCAATGGTTTCCCCCGTTGTTAATTTCTTTTGTTGCATAAATCTTATAACTATGATTTGGTTATCTCTATCAATCATGAACACTCAAGCTATCATAGGTATTTCTCAAGTAACTATGAAAATCTACTAGACGCACTCTCTCAAGCTACGCTAGCTAATTTCACAATACAGTTCACTTAGATTGCATCCGAAGTATCGTTATCTCTAAACCAACATCTAAACCCTCGGATATGACTCTCTTCTACACTCCGGGAGTGATGTTGTTCATACAATCACCTAAATATGCACTCTCTCTCAAGTTGATACATACTAAATAGGAACGAATAATTGAGGGTCCTTTTCAACTAACCACAATCAAAAAACGTATGAACAAATAGAGATTAACAACCAAACCAAATTATATTAATCAAACAACCAAGTTATCCCCAACGGGTTCCACTAAAATCTTAGATTAAGTTATTTAGCTACTCATGACAATGGGGGAATAATCTACAAAAAGATTCATAATTATAAATTGCAAGAAAATAAGAGAGATTAAGAACAATGATGTTTTGGGTGATCTCTCACACTTGTTTCTCTTACAAAATAAGCTTCAAAATAAGTCTAACCTAGCTTTGGGCAAGCTTCCTACATATTATAGGGGTTTAAAAAAGTTTTCCCGAGTTTACACTTTGACCCCTTCAAATTTGCATTTTTTCATGAACTACCGCGGTCGCGACCGCGGAGCTCTCTGTTGCCAACCGCGGCGCGGACCACGGCCTGGATAGCGGGAACCCCTGGAGCGCGTAGCTATCTTCCCTTCACTTCTTTCACTTGCTCTTTTGAGTTCGGGTGCTTCATGAGTGGGTAAATCCTTCACGTTTTTGCCTATAAGCACTTCATTTATGCTTCTTCACCTCTTGTATTCCCTGCAAAATCAGATAGCATCAATCCAAGCATTTTAATAGCATTTTACATTACAAATAAACAACAAAGCATGGGTAATTATGGCGTAAATAACTACTATCTAGCCTAGCACGAGCCCTAGCACGTACATCCTGAAACTCCACTTCGGATGCCCTCCTATCAACATAAAGAGCTTTGTACACATCGAGTTGAGCCTCGGCATGAACCCACAACTCATATAAATGTCCAGCTGGGGCATCAGATGTAGAAGGCTGCTACTGTCGTCGTAAACCCTCCGCTTTCAAAGAATCCACTTGCTTGTTTAGAGAGGACAGTTTCGCCTCCAACCCTTGAATACACCTCTCAAGTTCCGTCATCCTAAGTGCAAACGCCTCCATCTCCTTAGTCCTATCTAACTTACAAACACGGAGAGCGTCCTCTGAAACTGCCACCTCATAAATGGTTGTCGTTCTCTCCCTCTCAACGTGGGCTAATCTATCAACATTCACACTCAATTCACTCCTAAGCTTGTGGACCTCAGTCATTTTCACGTCCACTTCAGCTGTCAGACTGGCTACCTTCACCTGAAGATCGGTATTTTCAAACACCACTCCCCTACTAGCTCAAGCTGATCTTCCCTAGCTCTAAGGGCTTCCTGAAGCTCACTGTTACGGGCAACGGCCCTCATAAGGTCCTCGTTTTGCTCCTTCAACTCCTTGACCTTATGCGCTAGTTGATCCTTTCTCTGCTTGAGCCCTTCACGGAGCAGTTGGAAATCATGATCCTGATTGTAGATGTCGACCATCGTACGTTGTTTGGTATGATATTCTTCGTACTTGGAAAACATCTTTCCATAGAGGGTCATCCTCCTCCTTTCGCGACGCTCACCCTCGATCTCCATGATGAGGGTATAGAATGAGAAGTAAAATTTAGAACAAATGGGCCAAAGATAATAATACGAATCCAACGGAAAAACAAAAAGAAAGACATTTACCCATAGAGACGTGCTAGGAATGCTCCTAGATAACTCCGCATCACTCATCGCTTTAATTTCCCGCTCTCAGGGGCAACACACAAAGGGGCTAAGATAGATGCCACTTGATCACAATCGGATAATAAATCATAATTCCCAAGAACGACTATGTGCCAATCAGAACCCTCCATTCTGATCTCCATGTGAGTATGGCGCTTCAAACTCGCGAAACATCCTCTAAGTCAACGTCTGAACCACGAACCGTCGCCCTCGGCGGAACGCGCAGATGCCCTTCCTTGATAAAACTGTTCTATGTAGGGAGATCTCCCTCCCAAGATGGTGTCAGCCATAAAAGTTGGTATTGGTGCCATGCCCGATACTCCCTTCCTGCTCTTGCCGTTCTCAACAACCACGCTCTTCCCAAGCTCCACCTTCCTGTTCTTTCTCAACAAAGACTCATCCCCATTAGAGGACTCAACCACGGTTGTTGGACTGGTGAAGAAGGGATCTTCCTCAAACCATGTCTCAAGAGGAGTCCCTCGCCTGTAATGACTGGGCATGACCCTCTCGGGCGGACTCACCTAAAGTGAATTACATCCATGTGGAGGCGACGACCCTACGAAATGCAGCGACTGGGCCCCCCGCCTAGAAGCTCCACGACCTATCATCATAAAGAGTCATATCAATAGACTGATACATGGAAAAAGAATGATGCAGAGGCAGACACTCACCAGATGAAACTTTTGGCCCAAAGCGTTTCACAAAAGCGGGCCAGTCCCGAGTCTCCGTTGCATGGGGAAGCAGATGTGCCACCCCATCCCTTATGGCTACAATGGGATGGGTGGATGCCCCATAACTACAAAAGAAAACCACAAATAAACACTAGGGTGAATGAAGAAAAAAGAAAGAGTAAATAGGTGGTGGCACTTACGATTCTCATTACACTGCTCAGAAAATCTTGCGGGGTCGGATACAATATTGTCAGTTGTAACGAAGAAGTATTTATGCCAAAATTTGAGACTCGCTTGATCATCAATTCCGACCACCAACCCTTTTGTCCCATGGTGCCTCGGATGCACCATAGTGCCCATGTGAAAACTAGGTGAAAACAAATGTAATAGGTGGTGAACGGTAACTTCATACCCTGACAACTCCACATACTTCGTCAACAATAAGAGTATTTTGAGCGTGTACGGGGAAAGTTGTGCCAACAAACCTGATAGAATTGACAGAACTCTTCCGCTCACAGAAGAAGGGGGAAGGAGTGACCGATCACGAAAGGGTACTCATAGAATGTGGAATACCCCGATCTATGGACTTGTACGAAGTCTCTTCCTATCAAAACCATATCAATATGAGCAGGAATGTTGTATTTTTCACGAAGGGCATTGATGTATATTGGCTTAGTCTCAGAGAATATTGGGACGGGAGTAGGAGGAGGATCTTTGAGAAAGTCACTTTGAGACATAGGGTGTTTCCACAGTAGCTCATCCACGGTGGGAAGGATATCCAATTTTTCCATCGTCAAGTCCTCGCCACTGGAAGGAGGCGCCATGAATAGCTGGGTGGCGTCAGAACCCACTCACGTGACCAGCGCGTTCTAGGCATATCTGTGAAAGGAGATGGGCTAATGCAACAAGAAAGACTAAGAATAAGGAACGAGAAAGAGGGAATGAAGAGAATGCAAAAGCAAATCTAGGAATATGAGAGGAAACGACAGGAAGATAAAATGGCCAAACGTTTTTGAAAAAACAAACCCTTCCCCTATTTATAGGGTTGGATGGCGCCATAATCGAAGTGAAAAAACTTCTCGTGGTAGCAAAATCGAAGCGACATGCCATCATGTTGTCACTCGGGAAAACACTCCATGATGACGCACGTGGAAGTGATGTCACCCCAAAGATAGCACAACTGCCCAAGATATGGCAAAATGCTCCGCTTGTTCGTCATCGGCCGAAACCGACATGGTTCGTAGATCAAGTTTCTTCGTATGCGTGGACATCGTCCGCTTATCAAGAATGCCCCAAGCTGCAACCTTGACAAGTGGAGAGACTAACTTCATGGGTCAAAATTTAGATGACCACGACCGAAATCAAGTGTAGTAGAAAGCGAGATCCCTATGATATCGCTTCTTAAGGATCGTCGTGATAACAACGATCGACGGTGGATAGCGAATGCACGACGTTTGTGGTCGTGTTGGCATGACAGGAAACATGGAAATATGCCTTTGGAATATTCTTTAAGTTGTACTTTTCTTCTTTTTTGCTTAAGAAGGTAGAGTGTCCCCTATAAAAAGGGACCGAACATTATGTAAAAGGGGATTTTTCGAAGATATACACGATCTTTAGATGAAACTGAGAATATCTCTTGCAAAATCTCTCTATATTCAGAAGCTAACTATATTTATAATTTGTTGTTCAACTCCAAAATATAGAAAAACATTGTTCATCTTGTTCGTTCCTAACATCCTTCAAAGTAGATCTTATTATACTTAGCTGAGATTTATCCCTCCAACTTTCTTAATTGATTTAATAAAAAAGGTTTCAAATTCTTTTGGTCAAACAAGCCCTATTTGTATTACTTTTAAACCCATCATCATCTTGTGTATAACAACTCTTCCTCACCATTTAATTTCCAAGATCAATACAAAAATAAAGTGATTTTTTCTTGTGATGACACAACGTTGATGGCTGGTGTTGCTGATTTGCTTCTTATAAGTGTCTTTTGAGTTCTGTATTCTCGTAGAGAAAAATGGTGCAGAATGAGTGAGCCCGCGAGTGAATTGTAATCTCTGTGTCCCTCTTTTACTATGTCACGATAATGAATTAAAAGAAGACGGAGAGGAGATATATATTTTGTGTGCTTGTATGTGATATACTCATGTATATTTTATCTAATATGACTAAAAGCCAAGTAATAAAATCCAAATAATGTTGTAGAATTAATATATTGATGATCCTTTTATATATATATATATATATATATATATATATATATATATATATATATATATATATATATATATATATATATATTGGTATAACGTATATAATATATCATGAAATAGCTTATATATTTCATATATATATAATAAGGTACATTGTTATTTGTTTCTTTGATTTTGGTACTTAAATTACTTTGTTTCTCTCCTCAGCTGTGACTATATTCGGCTAAACGGATTTATATCCATGTTGAAGATCTAACTTCTCTTGCATATTAACCATGAAAGATTCAGACTCTATCAAAATATAAGAAAATTTCAATTTCGTTTTCTTGGCTTGGTTCCGAGATGGTGGTACAGTCGACTCTGATACTACTCCTATTGGCTTTGCCTTAGTGGCTCCGGCCAACTGTGACACTATAGCTCGCTGAAATTGAAAAAAGAGCTCTGTCACGACCCAAACCTCTCTTCGGTCGTGATGACGCCTTTCGTGAAGACAAGGCCAACCAACCAACCCATATCGTCTTTTCAAAAAAAAATTTAAACATTAATAAATAGTTAAAATATGCTTTAATGACATAATTAGCGGAACTACAATACGACACAACCCAAATCGGGGTGTCACAAGTCACAAGCATCTATTAGAGTGTGAATATGGTTCTACAAGGCCTAAAAATTACACGAAACATGAATAAAGAACATAAGAGAGAGAAGCAGTGTTGTGAACGCTGACAGTCACCTCGCTAAACTCCTATAGCTCTTCCTCCAATCAGCCAAAACCCGCTACCGAGTGAATAAATACTTGCATATGCACACGAGGTGAAGGGAGTAAAGTGAATACTCCAACTCAGTGAGTAATAGAGGTAAATAACAATGGAGCAGTAAGAAATCACGTAAAGCAACCAACATGATGTATAGAAGCAATGTACAGTCCTTTGAGAAAGCAGTGAAGCTGTAAAATCGTTAGAAATATCTTGGTTCAGTTTAAATCTCTTTTGAAAATTATATTTTCAACAGTTACGAAATGATTTCAAAATAGTTAGTGCCAATAAGCACAGAAGATCCGCCCCTCGGGCACAAATACCATATTATAACAGGTAAAAAGGCAAGTAAATATGCAAGATGAGCAAAATAAAAGTTCGCCCCTCGAGTAATATCTCAAAACAGTACCAGCCTCGGGCTCACTCTCAGCACATTCTCAGCCCCTCGGGCTCTCTCTCTCAGAATAGTATCATATAGTAAACGCTGCTGCGTGCAGCCCGATCCTTATATCGTCGACGTCGCTCACTGAGAGTGTGCAGACTCCAGGAGGGGCCCCTTACGGCCCAAGCGCAATATCAAGTCACCTTGTGGCATTATCACTCAGCACTCGGCCTCACATCACTCGGCACTCGACCTCACATCACTCAAGCCACCACGTGACATATAAAGTATCTCAGGCCCTCGGCCTCATATCACTCAGCATATCCTCACATATGGCCATCGGACTGAGAAATCATCACAAGCCCCTTGGGCTTTTGTAAAACAGTAGTTCTCATCCCAAAATATCATTTAGAAATGTCATTTAAGTTTTAAATCTGTATAAAAGTGGATGAGTTTAAAAAACAATAAATGTCAACAAGACTGAGTGCAAGTATAAGTCAAAACAATGAGAAAATAGTGATAAAAATTTCCGAAGGGTTCAAATAATTTACACGAAGCCCAAATATGGCAATCAACCCAAATTCTGATGATAACAAATAATTTCCAATCAAATATGCAATCAGTGCACACAAATCATAATCCTCAATAGTAAAAGACCCCGTGCTCATCATCCAACGCGTGTCTCGCCTCGATATAGCACTATGATGTGCAATCTGGAGTTTTAAACCCTCAGAATATCATTTACAATTATTACTCACCTCGATCCGGTCCAAACTTTGATGCCTCGCCCACATGATTCGACCTCCGGATGCTCCAAATCTAGCCACAATCAGTACATAATTATTAAAATATTCTAAGGTAGCAAAGCCCACTCAAAAATATCCAATTTAACATTAAAATACCGAAATTGCTCAAACCTGGCCCCCGGGACCATGCTTCGAAATTCGACGAAACTTACAAAATGCAACAACCCATTAAACCACGAGTCCAACCATACCAAAATTACTAAATTCCGAGAACAATTCGGTCTCCAAATCTTCAAATTTTATTTTCAAATCCCTAGGTCCAAATCCCCCAATTTAAACATCAAAAACATGTAATCTAGTCGGATTCTTCGATGATAATTCAATATTATGGAGTTGAATAATCACAAGTGACTTACCTCAAGATTTTTCATGATTTCTTGCTCAAAAATCACCCCGAGTCGTGTTCTTTCACAAAAAAAAGAGGTCAAAATGAGCTAAAAATTGCATCAACTTTAATAAACCTGTTCTGGTCGCTAAAGGACCTTTTCCCGTTGCCAAAAGTGACAAATCTGGTCGCTATAGGTGTTCACCAGATCCTGCTGCACCAACAATATTTATTTTTACTAAAAAGACTCTAATTCCACCATATAAACTCGGAATTCGATGATTCTTGTTCCTATGAGTCAAAAATAATAATAAGAACATAGTTCTTCAATCGAAACTCAATTCGAAGCTCGTTTGCTCGGTGTGATATTTATTTTGCTCGTTAAACAATTGACTCGTGATTCGCATCAAAAACCCAATCGCGACTTGATGAAATTAGACCAAACTTTCCATATCGCTCCTATAATTCATTATCAAAATTTTGGAAGTCTCAAAATCAAATTTCGATCTCTAGAACTAAAAATGGACCTTTAGATCATTATATGCTTATAATCAAAATGCCAAAATCTTCCAAGAACTCTTCCAAAACATATCCGAGCATCATAGGACCCCGACCAAACATGCCCACACACCCCATAACATAATTCAAACTTGTTACAACATTCGGAATGCTCAAAATAATATCAAAATATCAAATTCCCTCGGATTCAAGCGTAAGAATTCCAAAACTTCCGAAATCCGAATACGATCAAAAAGTCTATCAAACCTCGTACGAATGACCTGAAATTTTGCACACACATCCCAAATGACATAACGAAGCTAGGACAACTCTCAGAATTCTATTCTGACCCTCAGATAAAAATCTCACCTATTAACCGAAAAAACCCCAAAATCTCAATTTCGCCAATTCAAGCCCAAACCTTCCATGGACTTCCAAATGCATCCCGATCATGCTCCTAAGTCCCAAATCACCTAACGGAGATAATTAAATCATAAAACTTCCGATCTGAGATCATATACAATTAATTCAAATCTTGGTCATCCTTCAACTGAGATTGTTCTTTCAAATTCATTCCAATTTTTCCGAAAAATCGAAACCAACGATCTACATAAGTTATAATACATTACACGGGGCAAGTCATGTTCAAGAACTAACGATTAAAGTGCAAAAGCTCAAAATAACCGATCGAATTCTCTCTTTCACAGTTAGAACCGCTAGACACGTGGGCTCAATAAGAGTGGGTATCAGAATCAGACAGATCCCTTGTTTGAGTAAAAGGATAACTCCTTCCAGACAGTCATTAGCTATAATAAAATTCTCTTATATTTCGAAATATTTATTGGTTGGTTGATTCGCCCACCTTTAAATGTACTAAAATAGCTAGATCTGGATGGCCGTGCAGACTACCGCCCGCCAATTAGATCCTGGTAATGATGGTAGTATATAATATATCATGAAATACCTTATATATTCATATATATAATAACTTTGACATGTAGTATGGTTAAAGTATATTTCATTACATATAAATAATATATGATTAATATATTTAAACTGTGCTTCTATAATATACCACATTAGCATATTTTAACTTTGTGTATTCTCAAAAAAGAGAGTTTTAATTCTGTTAGTCTATCGAGCCGCAAGGAAAAAAAACCCAATGAAATGCTTGTAAACTATTCCCAAATGTGGAGGGAGAATTTTGGGGTTTTAAACAGTTACATGCTACTTAATAGTATTATATATATTGCATAGTTGCACAATTTGTAATATGAAAATTAGTTGTATTTTATGTAATTAACTCTTATAGATGTTGCATTTATGAAACTTATATTCCCCCACTTCCTTTTCCTTTTTTTTTTTTTTTTAATTTTCCTTTCTTCCTCTTCCCTAAACTAGCTTTACGTAGCAAGATTAATTTTTCATATATTAATAATGTGTTTTTATTTTATTTTAAATGTTAATGGTAATTGTAGGTTCGTCAGGGCTCAATAATTTTGGTTAAAATTTTATATTTGCGTTAAAAATTCAGAACAAAACAAGCAAATTACGGTTCAATATTCATAAACTAAAATCCTGAATTTGCCTCTAACAACAAATTAAATTACAACAAAACTTAAATGTTACATTATTATCATAGACATTCAAATCCTTCCAAACACAAGATACGCTATTTTTACCCTCTTGGGAGAGAGAGACAATTTTTCTCGTTTCCTTTTTAGATTTTCTAAAGAGAAATTTTCATAAAGCACTACCTTTTAGTAGTAATTAGCCATCTGTAGATACTATTTGCTATATTACGAATTATAAATATCTTTTATGTGGTTATAAGATGTATTTGATGTATTTAAGCTATTGTATTCATGAATACAATAGCGACTACCTACAGTAGACAGATTACAGAAAATTGACATCCAAGTTCCTGGAAATTGTGTGTTTTGTGATCAAAGTACTGAAACTTTCAAGCATCTGTTCTTTGACTGCTCAGTTACAAAGGGTCTATGGAATAGGTTATGCATCTGGTTGGGACATAACAGGGCAGTTGGAGATTGGGAAACTGAATTGCAATGGGTGTGCAGAAAGGCTAAGAGTAGAGTGGTGCTTAACAGTTTCACAGCTTGTGCCTTCATCAACGCAGTTGCACTTATCTGGCGAGAAAGGAATAGCATTAGATTTGACAAGAAAAAATATGAAGAGTCTCAACTGTGCAGAGAAATAGCCCTCTCCATCCATTTCCGAGGCAGAAATTGGAGGCGCTGGCAAGATGACTTGGGCAAAGTAAATAAATTTCCTTAGTTTTCTTGGTTGATATAGGTTACTAGTTGTTCCTATACTAAGTTGTAACTAGAGCAAATGATAGAATTTAGTATAGAAGATTGATGTATATGAGTAGGAGTAGTCCAAGCTCTTACAAAAGCTTTAACTTGTAATATTTTTTTTGATATTAATGGATATACTGATTAATCAAAAAAAAAAAAATAGGCGTGAATCAGAGAAGTCCAGCTAATTAGTTGTTGTATTCGAGTGTATTCGACTGTATTCATGGAGTGAAATATGAGATTACAGCTGGACAAGTTATTCTATTCGACTGTATTCATGACGTGAAATATGGGACTACACTATTTTTAAAACGGAAAGTGAATCAATTAACATAATAGACTTCTAATATAACTCAACAAATTCAATTATAATACACAAATTTTGTATTTTCAGTTATAAAAAGATTCTCAACCGAAGAATTACCCCAAAACCATAGCGATCTTTAAAGAAATTATATAATACATTTGAATACATAAATTATATTAATTAAAAAAACATGAATACATTCATGACATATAGCGAGATAGCGAATATAATAAAATACATATAATATAACAGGATACATTGAAATACAATGAGAAAAAAACAGTGAATACGATGAAATACATAAAATCCAACGAGATACATTGAATCACAGTGAAAAAAAAGACAATGAATACAATGAAATACATAAAAATACAACGTGGTATATTGAATATACATTGAAATATATTAACAAAAAATCAAGTTGCTCAGTCCCAAAATTAGTCGTCTTTGCTCAAAAGTATCCCTCTACGAAATCTTGGAAGTTCAAAGGGAGTTCTCTCGGAATATAAATCATGCCCTTGCTTGTCAAGGTTGAGGCTTTCTTGTATTTAAGCCATTCTAAGTTGTTGGATTCTCGCAAACCTTCTCCAGCACCAGGATTTAAGAGGTTGGCACTCAAGACTGAAGTTTAAATAGCTGTGAGCACTTGCAATATGTCAGACTTCTATGAAAGTGTTGAACACCGCGGTACCAGTTAGTCACCGAGATCCCATATTCCAACAGGCTAAGTGAAACCTTGCCATTTGGGTCCAAGTACGGATTCAAGTCAAGGTCATAAGAATGGTAGTGAATCTTTGGAGGACAATTGGGGTAATTTCTTGGAAAAAGTATGTCGAAGAAGAAGAGGCCATGGGCATAAGTCGTATCCAGTGGACCAACTGTGACTTCTCTCATAAGATCACTCCTCTTCTCATAAGACCTAACAAGAAAGAAAGACACAGTTGTTATCGCCGGCATAGAAGAGAAATTTTAATGAGAAGGAAGAGAACGAGATATATCAAAGTACAGAGGGAAAGGAAATAATACATGTGAGTAGCGTATTCTATAAAATAAATAAAATTAAATATTTTCTGTAAATATTAAAAGATATTTATAGAATATAATTTTTTTAGATGATATTTATTTAAAATAAATAAAATATAAATTCCTTTTTTTAAATCCAATAATAAAAAATAATTATTCCACAGATAATTGACAGAGTCCCGGAATGAATGCCCAATTTCAGTTTGGCCCATAAAATAGTCCCACTGAATAACAGCCTACTCCACTTTACTTTCGGCCGAAAGCCCAACGATCTATTCCCTGCAACTTTTCTTGTGCGAAGGGAAAAGCACACAGAACAAAACTCATATCAGTCCTTTAATTAGCTGTTTTTCTCCGATCGAAGATCAATTAATCCAACAATGAACGTAAGCTTTTTTTTTTTTGAATTTCTCCCACGTTTTTCCTATCAAAGAAATTGGTAAATGTTAATTGTGATTTTTGACTAAATAATGATGTTTGCAGATGATGGATTCAGCTCCGGCTAAAAGTAGCTTAATAAGCCCTGAAGCTGATATTCAGAGAACACAGTATGCACTTTCTTCTATTCTTTGTGTTTTATGAGATTTTACAGATCTGATTAGTCATTTATTTGCTGTTTAACAAAGTAGGGTTTTTGCTTTTACTTTTACTTTTTAGGAATTAGTAGTAGTAGGTTTTATCTACACGCCGAGGGTCGTTTGGAAACAGCCTCTCTGCCCTTACGGGCAGGGGTAAGGCTCGTCTACATATTACCCTCCCCATACCCCACCTGGTGGGATAACTGGGTAGTAGTCGTTGTTGTTGTTGTTGTTGTAGGTTTTATATTTTTATTTGGAGTTTTTCTTAGTTCTATTAACCAGCATTAAGTTCACAGGTATCCGATATGATATTGTTGAGAACTTTTTGATTCTGATAATTTTGGGAAAAAAGAATGACTTTTAGGCAGAGTTTGTTGAATTTTCAAGTCCCAACGGGAAGCCAAAAAAATATTAGGTGATTTTATCCCATCTGCCTAAGCCTTTTTATCCGGTTCTGGTGGAAGGTAGCGAATACTCGGTTGAATAGTTGAGGTGTGTGCAAGTTGGCATGAACACCACTGCCATAATAAAAGAATTAGTAGAAGTAGGTTTTATGTTTTTATTTTCTTATTTTTCCTTAGTGCTATTAACTAGGCTTAGTTTCACACTCTTTTATATGTAGTGTTAAGAACTTTTGTCTCCAAGAATTTTGGGCAAAAACAAGGATTATTTGGTAGAATTTGTAGAATTTTTCGTTGGGGGATGCCTTTGGTAGATCCAAATGGAGTAGGGCCTTTTTCCAGTTATCTATACCAGTATAGTCTTGTTTGTTTTCTTCTTGTATCAACATCTATAAAGGTGATGGCTAGAAGAGCGGTTGTATGGAGGAAAACATTTTATGTAGATATATGTTTTTCCTAGAAATTACTTTTGCGCGGGTTAGGCAACTCATCACGGGTTTCAAACCTGCCGGAGCCAAAAGCGTGGTATTTAAGTGGAGGATATTAGAGGGAGGCTTTGTTATCCACTGAGTCCTAAACCGTACGCCACCGGCCCTCAGGGAATTCTTCGATTAAAGAAAAAGGAAACTTTATGAGATTGTACTTATTTAATGTTGCTTTTATTAACTCTTCGATTGCCTCTTTCTAGATATTTGCAATTTTAACATGTATCGTTCTCA
Organism: Nicotiana benthamiana; assembly: GCA_034376525.1. Taxonomy (NCBI): domain Eukaryota; kingdom Viridiplantae; phylum Streptophyta; class Magnoliopsida; order Solanales; family Solanaceae; genus Nicotiana; species Nicotiana benthamiana. Next base: position 5,214,801 of record CM067329.1, on the reverse strand, counting down.
ATAGGTATCCATATGTGACGGGGACATCCGTAGTCGGCATCAAATACAAAGATGGTATTCTCTTGGCTGCTGACATGGGAGGTTAGCTTCTAAGTCACTTATCTGATTCCAGTCAGTTCTCTTTTTACTGGCTGTTGAGAATATTTGGCACAATGTTTTATGAGCACCTGCTTCGAGGATATTTCACTTTGTTTAATTATAGACTTCTACATTTATCACTAGAGAAAGATGATGCTTATACGTTGAGACTCTAACTAGTTTATGATGTTAATTTTGTACTAGATGTACCTATGTGGTATATATAAGTCATTTTGTGTCCGATATCTAGAGGATATGTATTGTGTTCAAAGATCTCCAAATTTGGTAATTGCTCTACCATCATTCGTTATCAACATCAGAGCGATAAGTCTCTTTTTTTAACACATCTAAAACATTGAAGTTAAATTAATTTGAGAAGCACTGGAAGATGCATTCCAAAATCCAGGTAATGGATTTTTTTGATAACTGGGACAATGTTGACCAAGGCGCTCTTAAAGCGCGCTTAAGCCCTAAAGTGAGGCTCAAAACATGTCGAGTGCTTTGCCTTGCTTTGTGGGCGCTTTAGCGTCGCATCAAGACTCTAAGACATGCTTTTCCTTGCCAATGTGTATTAATCCTGAAAATGCGACATTAAACATTTGATATTTACTTTATCGTAATTGTTTTTTTCAATTTATTCGTCCATATATTTGTTATTCATGCTTATAATTATTAGTCTTGGACTACATATACATATTTTTACTTTTTCTCCAGTTGCGCCTTTTTTCATTAAAGCCCACGCTTTATTTGCGCTTTGTACTTAAAGCCCCAACAGACCTTAGAGCTTTTTTGCGCTTTTTTGCTTTTGATAACACTGAACCGGGAAATTCCCTGGGGCTAGTGGTGCATGCCTGGATGGTTGGAAACTTGGTGGATAATGGGCTAGCCATTCTACATCTCTCCACTTAAGTACAAGGCTTTTGTCTACGGCAAGGTTTCGAACTCGTGGCATGACACATTGGGCTATTACCACCTGATCAAAGCCCATGTGGCAAGTAGTGAAAAAATTACAAGCCTAGAAGGTCTAGTGAGCTTGAAAGACTATTCTTGAAAGCCTTATCAGATTATTGCATGAAATTGGATACCTCTCTGGCACATTATGGCTTTTAGGCCAAATAAGTTAAGTTAACATTCTTGGACCTTTTCGAATCTCTTTCTTTTTTTTGTGGTTGTTGATCAAGAAAGGTTACCTGGGAATGAATCCCGTAGCAGGGAGTGGCAGGGTATATTTAATCTACTGCCAGCTGCTGATATTGTGTCGGACTATAGATGTTGACGCAGCTTCCTTGTAGCTCATTTAGCATCCACACTATCTTTCTCCCAATTTCATCTTCCAGTCTCAAGGGCCGTTATCTTCAAAAACAACTTAGGCAACTCTTTTCATATTGATACATTGCTGCACCTGAAACCACAGATGTGAAAAGCATGGACTAAATTCTCTTTTTAATTTAATATTCATAATTCATATGATTTTACTTGAATATGGAAACTATAGATCCGAGTTTATTTGTCATCTTGTCATTGGATATAAGCAACTGTTTTTCATGGAAATTTGGTAAAATCCATCAGCAAGATCTGGAAAATAATTCCTGGATGTGTCTTTTCGGCTATTTTGACAGAAAGAAATCGAAGGTATTTTGATGGTTTAGCAACTCCAACCTACTCTATGAAGGCTAGTTGTCTATTTTTGTTATGTAGCTGGAGTACCTCTCCCCTATTAGCTCCCCTGAATTATTTTTGGATTTTGGTAGCTCTTTGACCCTAGCATAGGACCATCTGTATTAGAGCTAAGAAATCATCTTTTGTATTAGCACCTGAACACTGCTCTTATTCATCTTCTTGATGCTTTGTTATGTAGCTGGAGTACCTCTCCCCTATTAATTATTACTTCATCCAAAAAAAAGGCACTAACTGTTTCTTCATTCCCTCGTTCCAACCAAAAAGAATAAACCAGAAAGAAAATAACAAAAAGAAAGAGTGTATGGGAAGAAAGATGTGGTAGATGCAGGTTCGCCAAGTTTGTGTGTGATTGTAGAGAGTTAAGAATTTATTTTAGCTCTGCTGACAGGCAAAAAAGGCTATAATTTATCCTAGAGTTTTAATGAAATATTTTAGCCAAATATTTTTTCTTCTGTCATATCCAGAATCATCTCTTACTGCTTTGCTGGGAGCTCGTCTTGCTTAAGTTTCGCGAAAGAATTAGCGTTTCATAGAACTTAAATTCAAGGCCTTAGCTGCGGGGAGAGTGCTTCATATAATTGAATATACCAGGTCTAGACTCTTCAGAAGTGGTAGCTTGTTTTTCAGGAATTAGTAGTTGGAGATTTAAATAGCTAGCAGGTCCTTATGATAGTCGTGGCATAAATAGCGAATGTGAGAATGCCAATAGTGTTGCAATTCATTTAGTTCAGCTGATACATGGTGGAGATTATGTATTGTGCTTGTTATGGTGAACATCTTCGGTCTTTCGTTGGTTTACAGGTTCCTATGGTTCAACGATACGTTACAAGAGCGTGGAGCGACTGAAATCAGTGGGAAAGCATTCCCTTCTTGGTGCAAGTGGTGAAATTAGTGATTTCCAGGAGATATCGCGGAAACTTGATGAGCTTATGTAAGTTTGTACTACTGAGGGAATATTGCGTATTATTTTAAGTGTTTTATCATTGCTTATAAAGAGTTCAGACTACTACAGTCTGCCTTACCTATTTATTCTTAGTCATTTCTTGTATTTAATGTTTCATTGATGCAGCTTGTATGACAACATGTGGGATGATGGGAACTCCTTGGGACCCAAAGAGGTGCATAACTATTTAACGCGTATGATGTATAATCGTCGCAACAAGTTCAACCCACTTTGGAATTCGCTTGTACTTGGTGGAGTGAAAAATGGACAAAAGTATCTTGGAATGGTAAAAAAAAAAAAAAAAATTCTTCTTGCACACTTTTTGATGCTTTGCCTGTTTGTCATAATTGATTCCTTGGTGATGATGCTTTTGCGTGTTTCTTTTTAATTTAATTTGTTTAGGTTAGTATGATTGGTGTGCATTACGAGGACGATCATGTGGCTACTGGATTTGGAAATCACCTTGCAAGGCCCATTCTCCGTGATGAATGGCATGAAAACTTGAGTTATGAAGAAGGTGTTAAGTTATTGGAGAAATGTATGCGTGTACTTTTGTATCGAGACAGATCTGCAGTCAACAAGCTTCAGGTACAATTTTTAGGAACAAAATCAGACTGACACTTCAAAGACGTGTTTCCAAAAGTTTCTCTCTTCAAACCTGTAGCTTGAGTTTGCTGATACTTAATAGCTTTATTGTAAAAATAGCTTTATTGTAGGTCTAAAGCTCTGAGTTTGATGTCACTTGTCATCATCCAAGTACCTAAACCTAGGTCATTTGATTCCGTATTTTCTTAATCTATAATTGTTTTTCTAATAAATAATATAGCAAAAGATAAACAATAAAATAAATCTAGATATGAACCATAAGATTGGTTTAGTTTAGTCCAGTGGTTGCAGAAGGACCCATACTTTGATCTTCAAAGTCCATGGCATTTGCTTACACAATTTGCTCCGTGTTGATAGCTATTGTGGTTCCCTGAAGGTTGGTTTCTGGTTTATATTTCAAACGGAAAGTGGGAAAAACACGCAAGGTGGCTGTCTTGGGAAGCTTAAACAGAAACTTGTAGAACTTGCCGTAAACTTTGCATTTGTAGTTGAATGCAGTGATTGGATGTATAGTTTGCTTTCTAATACAGAAATCATCATCTCTGAACAATTTTATCAACCTAATTAAATAATAGGATGGTGAGATTTGTCTGCACAGTGTTTACGATTTCATTCTGACATTTTGTGGACTTGCAGATTGCAAAAATCACTGAAGAGGGAGTAACAGTTTCTCAGCCATACTCGTTGAAGACCTTCTGGAACTTCTCTGCTTTCCAGAATCCAACTGTTGGTGCCGAGGGTTCATGGTAAGAACTGGCTGCTGTATGTCTAAGATTGATGAAGGCAATGCACAGGCATCATGCGTTGCAAATTTCCAAACTTCCTGCATCTTCGTGGAGGCGATGTTTGACTCTGTATGATCAAAACTGTGGTGTTTCTGTGTAAACTATAAAGACATGCCTCATGGTGCTGCACTTTTCCATGCTATGCGTTAATCTTATCTTCCAAAGTTATACTCGGTGTTATGATAAGTTGCAAATCTATTTGGCGTGCAATAGCTTTATCTAAGTCATAAAACGCACTGTCGTGCCTGGTTGATAGCTGAAGCATGCTCCATTTACCTACATTTAAGAGATGCTTCATTTTCAAATGTCAATACGGTATTCCGACTTAGGTAGGTAGTATCTTATGCTAAATGCTTTCGGGTCCCCAAGGGGCTGATGCCCGCACACTTTATATCAGAGCCTAATGTGTACGGAGGAGCACGAAGTGGCCACTATACAACAATAACAACCTAGTATAATCCCACTTAGTGGGTCTGGGGAGGGTAGTGTGTACGCAGACCATACCCCTACCCTTGGGTAGAGAGACTATTTCTAAATAGACTCCCGGCATCCTTTCTTCCAAGAACTTCCCACCTTGCTCTTGGGGAGACTCGAACTCATAACCTCTCGGTTGGAAGTGGCCACTATATTATCTGTAAATAAGCATAGCTAGTTTACATTTGAAAATCGAAATAGGACCTGGAAATGAACCGGGGGTGGGGCAATTTTCTCCTGGTCATAGATGAGGTGATAGAGCAAATAAGTGAGAACCGATGTTTGATTTTCTTCATCGTTCGTGATTTATTGAAGGATTGACTTCTTAAGTTCTTACACAAGCTGCAAATAGGGGCATATGGAACCATGGTGCAAAGTGCAAACTTCCTTTAAAAGGATGTTTCGTGTAGTGAAATTCTACTATTCTATAAGTGGGAGTTAGCATGCATCTCCCAGTCAACATGCTTGCTTATGTAGGGGTATTTATGAAATTTCACATTTTATCTTTTTTAGAGGTATTGTACGTGCTAGCTTCATTGCCCGTACAAAACTAGATAAGATGGCTGAACTGTAGGGCCCATCTCAATTTCCCATCTCATGCATTCACACATAGCACTTATTTATACCCCTGACTGTAATTTTATTACTTTAGATGACGTATTTGCTTCTGTAAAATTTTTAAACTTTTAGAGCTTTCTTCTGTAATTTTAGCAAGGAAGTAAAGCATAAGATAGCTTCAATAGTAAATAATACAATGGAAGTAATACAAGACATTTATTGGAATAAAAAAATTAGTCAAAAGAATTGGGCACACAATAGTAAGAAAATTTGAAATACTTAAATAGTTTAAGTTCAATTATTATCAAGTTATATGATTCCATTTGGTGCAAATTTTGTGTAATATTGGTGAAAGTATTAGCTTTATTACAATAATATTAAAGGCAAATTCTCCACTAAGACAAAAGAAGGACGTTTAAGTCATGCTAATAAATTTATCAAAATGGAGCAGAAACTTAAGAGTTTTTACTAAAGAGTTAAGAGGAAAAGAAGGATTTAGTTAGGATTTAGATTTAGATGGCAACCTAACATAAATACGTCATAATTAAAAAAGGGTCGGTTCATTCCTTGAACAACAACAACAACTCAGTATAATCCCACTTAGTGGGGTCTGGGGAGAGTAGTATGTACGCAGACCTTACCCCTACCCTTGGGTCCCACCTTGCTCTTGGGGAGACTCGAGCTCACTCCTTGAAGTGAATAATAAAAGATCATGTTGCTAATGTGTTGAGATGACACTGATAAAAAAAAGTAAGCAATGAAATATTAAAGTTTATGCCTTAACTAGAGGAAAGATGACTTCATTTTAAAAATTAACGCCTCAAACAATATTGGGAACAAAATTTGGAAGATAAGGTGAAATAATACTTAGGTAAGTATTTGATATTAAAGGATTAGAAATAAATTATGATATTAATGAAAAGGAATTATTTTTACACTAAAACATAAAACAAAAAATAGATAGTTTGTCCGCTATACTGTGTCATTGTGGTTCTTTTAAAGACAGAAAGAATAGTATCACTATAGGCTATGTATATTATTTGCTAGGGTTAAATTTCAAAAATTAATGAGCGTTTAAAAAAATATCTGATTGGGAGTGAAAAAATAATATTTAAAATTGAAATCTAAAAATTTATGATTGAAAAATCGCATTTATTTCATGTGAAATACTCCTTAAATAATTTTCTGAATATTATACCCGTATTCTAAATATTGAATTTAGTGAACAAAACTGGGGTTAAATTACTTTATCATACTCAAATATGTAGAATACAAAATTAAATTAATTAATTTGAATTATATTAATTTATCATTTAGAGTTGCACGGGCTATCGCTTACTAGTCATAATATAAGTATCTTTCCGTTTTCTTTCTACTTTGTACTTATGTTATGCAGGAAAGTTCCGCTTAAGAAAATATTACAAGGGAAAATTCTTGGTTGAGATGATACTTGAGAAAAAAAAAATTTCCCAACTTGACTCAGCCTTCAATATCTTTCTTTCGTTTTTGAGGTTTAGCACTTAGAATAATTTCAAGGTAACATAAACAAGTAAAACACACATTATAGAATTACGGGAACCCTTTCACAACCTTTTATAATTATGAATTACAAAGGAAATCTCGAGTTGGCTAGGTGCTGCCACCCTAGGCATGCACCAGCTCACAAAACATCCAACACTTGCACAATTTGCCTTCTAAAGACCCCTGCCTAAGACATTTCGTGCCCGTTGGTTTTGGCAAAGCAATAACACATAATTTGTCATGCTCAAGCTTTTATATAAACAATCCTACACATACATCTTGCCCAATCTTTTATAATTATGAATTACAAATAACAATCTCGAGTTGGCAAGGTGCCACCACCCTTGGGGCATGCACCAACTCATAGAATAGCCAACACTGGCACAATTTGCCTTTTATGGGCCCTTGCCTAAGGCATTTCGTGCCCCTAGTTGTTTTGGCCGGGCAATGGCACATAATTTACTATGATTAGACAACCATATGCCTACGTCTTGCCTATTTTCCCTCCCTAAGTACTTAGATGTTGCTGGCATGCATTTAAAGTGCAGTCAACCCTATTACACATGTTAGACTCTCATGAGCTAGTTTTTTTTTATTTCAGATGATATCTCCCAACTGATAGGTCATGACGAAACGTGAGCGACGGTTGGATGAAGAATTGTACACTCTGTTATAATTACAAATTAAATACTTAAGGAAAAGAAAAGTGAATATTGTAGACTTCCCCTCTCCTTAGTGGGACTAGATAAAAATTTTCTAGTAGTTTGAAAAATATACTAGTAACCTTTAAGTCTCGTTTTGTAGGAGGGATAAGGGATAATTAATTCCGGGATTAAATATAAGAAGAGTTTATCTCATGTTTGGTTGAGATAAAATTGTGATATAATTAATCCTGAAATTAATTATTCCGGAATAATTGTTTGACAAAAAATTATAAACTTTCGGTTAAACTATTAAGGGTGTGTTTGGTATAACGAAAAATATTTTTAAGAAAATCTATTCTTAGAAAACAAGTAGTAATCTTATTCATTTTTTGGTGTTTGATATGCAAATTAAGGAAAATAACTTCTCAAGAGTATTCATAAATAATTTAGATACAATAAACATGAAGCCATAAACTTTCGAACCAACAACCTTCCGAACCCACAAATTTCATGAACTTCCGAAACGTGAACTTTCGAAAACGTAAACTTCATAATTTCTAAACCCGTAAACTTCCAAGCACATAAAATAAACTTTGGAGCTTGTAAAATTTCAAAGCTGTAAACCGAAAGATGAAAAAATTAAAACTAGAAATATATTAAAAAATATTTTTTCCCGGAGGGAGGGGGGTGTGTGTGTGTGCTGGAAAAAGAAAATATATAAATTTGAAATTACACAAAGTAGGGGGGGAGGGATGGTGGTGCAAAAAAATAAAAATAAAAATAAAAAAATTAATTAAAAACACTTTTTTTTTCGCGAGGTAGGGGTGGGAGGATACGTGGTGGAGAAAAATTAAAAAACAGAAATTTAAAATTACAAAAAAGTAAACAAAAAATAATTTCTTTTTTGTAGGGGTGGGGGTTTGCAGGGGGTGTGGGGTAGCAGAGTGGGAATTGATGAAAAATACCTTTTTGATGAGAGGGAGTGGGGTGGTTAGATGTGGGGGGGGGGGTGTTGGGGTGTAAAGTGTGTTGGTGAGGGAGGTTGAGAAGGAGTTTTGAAAAATATTTTCTCTTCTCTTGATAAAGAAAACACTTAGAGGAAATGAGTTCATAAGGAAAATATTTTCTAAAGCATTTAAGCGAACCAAATATGAAAAAATTGAAAAATCCTTAGCCAAACACACCCTAAATCTTATGTAATAAAGAGTTAAACCTAGTTAATGATAATATCTCTAAATTTAGAACTAGTTAGCATAAATAAAGTGAGATAATACCGGTGAGGGACTGAAAATAATGTGCATTTAATATTCCAAAGGATTTGACCAATAGTATAGGAACATCAAGCAATAAATAGCAATAAATGATATTTATATAATAAGGAGAATGATTCATCCACTATTATATGAGGTGAATAATTCTTCTTTCTGACATTGATAAATAACAGACAAATCCTAAAAGGTGGACTACACATACAAGAAATAACTTCTCGAAATTTGAGAAGGAAGCAAAAAGGTGGGAAACTATTATCTGCAGTTCATGTTTTTTCTCTTCCCTGCATTATAAAGGAGAAAAGAGAAAATGAAGGCAATTGGCTTCTCTTCAGAAGAGATGAGCTATGAGTTTTATGCTAAATTACCCGAGGACATATTTTGGCATATACAATTGTAATATTTTTATTATCCCTATGGAAGAATAGAATAATTAATCCCGAAATAATTAATTCTAGAATAATTTCTTTCCAAGCAAACGACCCCTTAGAGCGACTAAAAGAACTCTCTCATTAGAAAAACAAACTAACCTGCTTGTCCTAAAAAGTTATTGACTATTTTTTCTATTTCTATCATCCGGACACATTGCAGAATGTGAAGTGTCAATCCTGGTTGAAAGAAGTTCCAATCTAGTCCTCAAACGCCACACTAAAACACCCGGCTAAAAAAACAAGCGTACATCATCACTGCACAATACAAAAATGTGAAATTTACCAATAAAAACAAACAATGCATATTTCTAAGTTATACTCTCGCGCTACCAAAGATGAACAACACATACAAGAAATAACTTCTTGAAATTCGAGAAGGAAGCAAAAAGGTGGGAAACTATTATCTGCAGTTCATTTTTGTTCTCTTCCCTGCATTATAAAGGAGAAAGGAGAAAATGAAGGTAATTGGCTTCTCTTCAGAGGAGATGAGCTATGAGTTTTATGCTAAATTTTCCGAGGACATATTTTGGCATATACAATTATAATATTATTTTATCCCTATGGAAGAATAGAATAATTAATCCCGAAATAATTAATTCTAGAACAATTTTTTCCAAGCAAACGACCCATTAGAGCACCTAAAAGAACTCTCTCATTAGAAAAACAAACTAACATGCTTGTCCTAAAAAGTTATTGACTATTTTTTCTATTTCTGCCATCCGGACACATTGCAGAATGTGAAGTGTTAATCCTGGTTGAAAGAAGTTCCAATCTAGTCCTCAAATGCCAGACTGAAACACCCGGCTAAAAAAACAAGCGTACATCATCACTGCACCATAAAATGTGAAATTTACCACATAGAACAAATAATGCATATTTCTAAGTAATCCTCTCGTGCTACCAAAGTTGAACTACACATACAAGAAATAACTTCTTGAAATTCGAGAAGGAAGCAAAAAGGCGGGAAACTATTATTTGGGTGTGTTCTGTTTTCTTGGACAGGTACCTTATTATTTCTGGCGAGGATTTCCGGCAAGCTACAGTACTTTCGGCGACTCCCGTTGAGACTTTCGGCAGGACGCAATTGAACTACACGTTCTGATAAGCTTCAGGAAACTTACCCCAGGTACTAGTCGCAGCGGCGAGGCCAGTTTGCGGAGTTTGGGAGTGAAGAGCTAAGCAACACCGGCTGTGACGTGCAAGAGTCGGTAGCAGTTGACCTTAGGCGCATCAAAGCCTACTTTCAGGTTTTTCCACCGGGAGTTGGTACCTCCCGTTCTCTTGTTTACTTTGTACACTTTTTAATGTATTTTAGCTAGCATTCTGTGTGAGGTTTACTTTGTTGCTATCTAGTTTGCATCTTTTTGCGTATTCCGCTAGAGTGCGCGTGTGCGTCACTATTCTCCATAGTCGGTTGGAGGGATAGTGGCCGCGGCGGGGGATGATAGCGTAAGGTCATGTCCTCGGGGGGTGGGGTCGGTGGCGGGGGTGAGTAGGGGGGCAGGGAGTGGTCCTGCAGGTAGGGCGGGAGGTAAGGGTGGGAAGAGGGTAGCGAACTCTCATAGATTAAGGATTGGGTCATGGAACGTAAGCACTCTGACGGGCAAGTCCATTGAGTTGGCGAAGGTTCTTCAGAAGAAGAGGGTTAACATAGCATGTGTCCAGGAGACTAGGTGGAAATGGTCGAAGGCGAGGAATGTTGACGGGTTTAAGCTGTGGTATTCTGGGGTCGTGACGAGGTAAGAATGGAGTGGGCATCTTGGTAGATAGGGATCTAAGGGAGTCCGTGGTCGAGGTTAGGCGAGTGAATGATAGGTTAATGTCTATTAAGTTGGTTATTGGGGGTTGCATCCTCAACGTCATCAGCGCTTACGCGCCGCAAGCAGGCTTAGACGTGGAGGCTAAGAGGCGCTTTTGGGAGGACATGGATGATCTGGTGAGTAGTATTCCCCAATCTGAGAAGTTAGTTATTGGAGGGGACTTTAATGGTCATATTGGGGCTGATGCTGGTGGTTATGGTGAGGTGTACGGTGGCTTCGGCTTTGGGGTTAGGAACGGAGGAGGCACTTCACTGCTTGATTCCGCCAGGGCTTCCAAGCTTCTGATTGCGAACTCGACATTTCGGAAGAGGGAGGAGCATTTGGTCACCTTCAAGAGTTCGACGTCGAGGACTCAGATTGATTACATCCTTCTCAGAAGGGGCGATAGGGGTATGTGCAAGGACTGCAAGGTTATTCCGGGAGAGTCCCTTTCGACTCTTCATAGACTCCTAGTGATGGATGTCGGTCTCTGGGTAAAGAGGAAGAGGAGGGGTGCTCGAGGACAACCACGGATTAGATGGGTTGTTTTGACTAAGGAGAAAGCACAGGAGTTGGAGAGGAGGTTAGCTGAGGGCAGAGCTTGGAGAAGTTCTGGGGAAGCGGACGCTATGTGGTCAGAGACGGCGAACTTGGTTAGGGAGGAAGCACGGGTCGTGCTCGGGGTAGCCAAGGGCTATTCAGGCAGACATCAGGGTGACTGGTGGTGGAACGATGTAGTCGAAGGGAAAGTGGAGGTGAAGAAGGCGGCGTTTGCTAAGTTGGCAGGGAGCATAAGCGAGGAAGAATGAAGAGCGAACAGGGAGATCTACAAGGTGGCGAGGAAAGAAGCAAAGCTGGCGGTTACGGAAGCTAAAAATGCGGCGTTTGGTCGCATGTACGAGGAACTAGGGGAGAGAGGCGGGGACAGAAAGTTATTTCGGATAGCTAAAGCAAGGGAAAGGAAGGCACGTGATCTTGACCAAGTTAGGTGCATCAATGGCGAGGATGGTAGAGTTCTGATGGGGGAGTCTCAAGTCAAGCAGAGGTGGCAGGCGTACTTTCCAGACTTACTTAACGAGGAGAGGGATTGTAACATAGAGCTAGGGGTATTGGAGCATTCAGAGCAACATAGAGACCTTGGATACTGCAGCGCATAAGGGCGGAGGAGGTCATGGGGGCTTTGCGTAGGATGAGCAGGGGTCGAGCGACCGGGCCTGACGAGATCCCGGTGGAGTTCTGGAAGTGCATGGGTAGGTCAGGAGTGGAGTGGCTCTCCAGGTTGTTCAATGCGATCTTCAGGACCAAAAGGATGCCGGATGAGTGGAGGTGGAGTACAGTGGTGCCCTTGTACAAGAACAAAGGGGACATCCAATGTTGCAACAACTATAGGGGTATCAAATTAATAAGTCACACCATGAAGGCCTGGGAGCGGGTGATCGAGGCGAGGGTGAGGGAGATGACATCTATATCTGGGAACCAGTTCGGTTTCATGCCGGGTCGCTCCACTACAGAAGCTATCCACCTTGTCAGGCGGCTGGTGGAGCAGTTCAGGGATAAGAAGAAGGACCTGCACATGGTGCTTATCGACTTGGAGAAGGCGTATGACAAGGTCCCAAGGGAGGTGCTATGGAGGTGCTTGGAGGCGAAGAGCGTGCCGGAAGCCTACATCAGAGTAATCAAGGACATGTACGCTGGAGCTAAGACTAGGGTTAGGACGTTGAGTGGCGACTCAGACCATTTTCCAGTGGTTATGGTGCTCCATCAAGGATCGGTGCTTAGCCCTCTCTTGTTTGCCTTGGTGATGGATGCTCTAACCCGTCATATTCAAGGGGATGTGCCTTAGTGTATGCTATTTGCTGATGACATAGTCTTGATAGATTAGACCAGGGTCGGTGTTATTGAGAGGTTAGAGGTATGGAGAAAGACTCTCGAGTCTAAAGGTTTCAAAATAAGCAGATCTAAGACAGAATACCTGGAGTGCAAGTTTAGCGCCGAGCCGAGCGAAGTAGGCAGGGACGTGATGATTGGATCTCAAGCCATCGTCAAGAGGACAGTGTCAGATATCTTGGGTCGGTGATTTAGGGGGACGGAGAGATTGACGGGGACGTCACTCATCGTATAAGTGAGGGGTGGTCAAAGTGGAGGCTTGCATCAGGAGTCCTGTGTGATAAGAAAGTTCCACACAAACTCAAGGGGAAATTTTATAGAGCTGTGGTTAGACCTGCAATGTTGTATGGGGCGGAGTGCTGGCCCGTGAAGAACTCTCATGTTCAGAGAATGAAGGTTGTGGAGATGAGGATGCTCAGGTGGATGTGCGGGCTCACCAGGTTAGATAAGATTAAGAATGAAGTTATTCGAGAGAAGGTGGGGGTGGCCCCGGTGGATGAGAAGATGCGAGAAGCGAGGCTGAGGTGGTTTGGGCATGTGCGAAGGAGAAGTCCTGATGCCCCGGTGAGGAGTTGTGAGCGGCTGGCGATTGTCGGCGTTCGGCGAGGCAGAGGGAGGCCTAAGAAGTATTGGGGAGAGGTGATAGGCATGACATGGCTAGAATGCGGGTTTCCGAGGACATGACCCTTGATAGGAAAGTCTGGAGGTCTAGTATCAGGGTTGTAGGATAGGGGCTCCTAGAGTTTTTCGTACTCCTCACCCGGGGTTGGGTGAGGCTTGGCAGGCCTATCCATAGATGATTTGTGTTTTGGCTTGTGTCTGTCTTATGGTAGTTATTTATGGCAGTTACTGTATTATATTATTGCATGCTATTTTATTTATGTTTCTTATGTTTAGATAATTATTTACGCTATTTCTGCTGGAATTACTAATGCTCTCTCGTTTTTGTCTTGCCTTTCCTTCACTGAGCCGGGGGTCGATTGGAAACAACCTCTCTGCCCTTTCGGGTAGGGGTAAGGCTTGTCTACATATTACCCTCCCCAGACCCCACTTTGTGGGACTATACTGGATAGTTGTTGTTGTTGTTTCAGAAGAGATGAGCTCTGAGTTTTAAGCTAAATTTCCTGAGGACATATTTTGGCATATACAATTGTAATACTTTTTTTATACCTATGGAAGAATAGAATAATTAATTCCGAAATAATTAATTCTAGAACAATTTCTTTCCAAGCAAACGGCCCCTTAGAGCGACTAAAAGAACTCTCTCATTAAAAAAAATAAACTAACCTGCTTGTCCTAAAAAGTTATTGACTGTATTTTTCTACTTCTGTCATCCGGACACATTGCAGAATGTGAACTGTCAATCCTTGTTTAAAGAAGTTCCAATCTAGTCCTCAAATGCCACACTGAAACACCCGGCTAAAAAAGCAAGCGTACATCATCACTGCACCATAAAAATGTGAAATTTACCACATAGAACAAACAATGCATATTTCTAAGTTATCCTCTCGCGCTACTAAAGATGAACTACACATACAAGAAATAACTTCTTGAAATTCGAGAAGGAAGCAAAAATGTGGAAAACTATTATCTGCAGTTCATTTTTGTTCTCTTCCCCGCATTATAAAGGAGAAAAGAGAAAATGAAGGTAATTGGCTTCTCTTCAGAAGAGATAAGCCATGAGTTTTATGCTAAAATTTCTGAGGACATATTTTGGCATATACAATTGTAATATTCTTTTTATCCATATGGAAGCATAGAATAATTAATCACAAAATAATTAATTCTAATATAATTTCTTTCTAAGCGAACGACCCTTTGGAGCGACCAAAAGAACTCTCTTTTTAAAAAAACAAACTAACCTGCTTGTCCTAAAAGGTTATTGACTATTTTTTCTATTTCTGTCATCCGGACATATTGCAGAATGTGAAGTGTCAATCCTGGTTGAAAGAAGCTCCAATCTAGTCCTTAAACGCCACAGTGGAACACCCGGCTAAAAAAACAAGCGTACATCATCACTGCACCATAAAAATGTGAAATTTACTACATAGAACAAACAATGCATATTTCTAAGTTATCCTCTCGCGCTACCAAAGATGAACTACACATACAAGAAATAACTTCTTGAAATTCGAGAAGGAAGCAAAAAGGTGGGAAACTATTATCTGCAGTTCATTATTGTTCTCTTCCCTGCATTATAAAAGAGAAAAGAGAAAATGAAGGTAATTGGTTTCTCTTCAGAAGAGATGAGCTATGAGTTTTATGCTAAATTTCCTGAGGACATATTTTGGTATATACAATTGTAATTTTTTTTATCCTTATGGAAGAACAGAATATTTAATCCCGAAATAATTAATTCTAGAACAATTTCTTTCCAAGCAAACAACCCCTTAGAACGACTAAAAGAACTCTCTCATTAAAAATACAAACTAACCTACTTGTCCTAAAAAGTTATTGACTATTTTTCTATTTATGTCATCCGGACACATTGCAGAATGTGAAGTGTCAATCCTAGTTGAAAGAAGTTCTAATCTAGTCCTCTAACGCCACAGTGAAACACCCGGCTAAAAATACAAGCGAACATCATCACAGCACCATAAAAATGTGAAATTTACCACATAGAACAAACAATGCATATTTCTAAGTTATCCTCTCGCGCTACCAAAGATGAACTACACATAATAGAAATAACTTCTTGAAATTCATGAAGGAAACAAAAAGGTGAGTAACTATTATCTGCAGTTCATTTTTGTTCTCTTCCCTGCATTACAAAGGAGAAAAGAGAAAGTGAAGGTAATTGGATTCTCTTTAGAAGAGATGAGCTATGCGTTTTATGCTAAATTTCCCGAGGACAT
This sequence comes from Nicotiana benthamiana, assembly GCA_034376525.1. Taxonomy (NCBI): domain Eukaryota; kingdom Viridiplantae; phylum Streptophyta; class Magnoliopsida; order Solanales; family Solanaceae; genus Nicotiana; species Nicotiana benthamiana. The sequence continues at coordinate 5,199,272 of CM067329.1, read as the reverse complement.
ATTTTGGCATATATAATTGTAATATTTTTTTTATCCCTATGGAAGAATAGAATAATTAATCCCAATATAACTAATTCTGGAATAATTTCTTTCCAAGAAAATGACCCCTTAGAGCGACTAAAAGAACCCTCTCATTAAAAAAACAAACTAACCAGCTTGTCCTAAAAGGTTATTGACTATTTTTTCTATTTCTGTCGTCCGGACACATTGCAGAATGTGAAGTTTCAATCCTGGTTGAAAGAAGTTTCAATCTAGTCCTTAAACGCCACACTGAAACACCCGGCTAAAAAAACAAGCGTACATCATCACTGCCCCATAAAAATGTGAAATTTACCACATAGAACAAACAATGCATATTTCTAAGTTATCCACTCGCGCTATCAAAGATGAACTACACATACAAGAAATAACTTCTTGAAATTCGAGAAGGAAGCAAAAAGGTGGGAAACTATTATCTGCAGTTCATTATTGTTCTCTTCCTTGCATTATAAAAGAGAAAAGAGAACATGAAGGTAATTGGTTTCTCTTTAGAAGAGATGAGCTATGAGTTTTATGCTAAATTTTCTGAGGACATATTTTGGCATATACAATTGTAATTTTTTTTATCTCTATGGAAGAATATAATATTTAATCCCGAAATAATTAATTCTAGAACAATTTCTTTCCTAGCAAACAACCCCTTAGAGCGACTAAAAGAACTCTCTCATTAAAAATACAAACTAACCTACTTGTCCTAAAAAGTTGTTGACTATTTTTTCTATTTCTGTCATCCGGACACATTGCAGAATGTGAAGTGTCAATCCTAGTTGAAAGAAGTTCTAATCTAGTCCTCAAACGCCACAGTGAAACATCTGGCTAAAAAAACAAGCGAACATCATCACTGCACCATAAAAATGTGAAATTTACCACATAGAATAAACAATGCATATTTCTAAGTTATCCTCTCGCGCTACCAAAGCTGAACTACACATACAAAAAATAACTTCTTGAAATTCGAGAAGGAAGCAAAAAGGTGCGAAACTATTATCTGCAGTTCATTTTTGTTCTCTTCCCTGCATTATAAAGGAGAAAAGAGAAAATGAAGGTAATTGGCTTCTCTTCAGAAGAGATGAGCTATGAGTTTTATGCTAAATTTCCCGAGGACATATTTTGGCATATACAATTGTAATATTTTTCTATCTCTATGGAAGAATAGAATAAATAATCACGAAATAATTAATTCTAGAACAATTTCTTTCCAAGCAAACGACCCCTTAGAGCGACTAAAAGAACTCTCTCATTAAAAAAACAAACTGACCTGCTTGTCCTAAATAGTTATTGACCATTTTTTCTACTTTTGTCATCCGGACACATTGCAGAATGTGAAGTGTCAATCCTGGTTGAAGGGAGTTCCAATCTTGTCCTCAAACGCCACACTGAAACACCTGGCTATAAAAACAAGTGTACATCATCACTGCACCATAAAAATGTGAAATTTACCACATAGAACAAACAATGCATATTTCTAAGTTATCCTCTCGCGCTACCAAAGCTGAACTACACATACGCGAAATAACTTCTTGAAATTCGAGAAGGAAGCAAAAGGTGCGAAACTATTACCTGCAGTTCATTTTTGTTCTCTTTCCTGCATTATAAAGGAGAAAAGAGAAAATGAAGGTAATTGGCTTCTCTTCAGAAGAGATGAGCTATGAGTTTTATGCTAAATTTCCCGAGGACATATTTTGGCATATACAATTGTAATATTTTTTTTATCCCTATGGAAGAAAAGAATAAATAATCACGAAATAATTAATTCTAGAACAATTTCTTTCCAAGCAAACGACCCCTTAGAGCGACTAAAAGAACTCTCTCATTAAAAAAACAAACTGACCTGCTTGTCCTAAAAAGTTATTGACTATTTTTTCTACTTTTCTCATCCGAACACATTGCAGAATGTGAAGTGTCAATCCTGGTTGAAAGGAGTTCCAATCTTGTCCTCAAACTCCACACTGGAACACCCGGCTAAAAAAACAAGTGTACATTATCACTGCACCATAAAAATGTGAAATTTACCACATAGAACAAACAATGAAGGTAATTGGCTTCTCTTCAGAAGAGATGAGCTATGAGTTTTATGCTAAATTTAGAATCCATAAACTTTAATTTCTAATTTCACCTTTAATATACCATCATTTATTAATGTTTATTACGTAGGAAAATGATACTGGCCAAAGATCATTGACCCGTATCATCTCTCCTGCGTAGCAAACCTATTGATGCTTCTCTCCCTTCACATTTATAGGAAAATATGATATTCTTCCTTTCTTTCGTTTCCTTGAGCAATTTAAAGAAATGACCACGTTTTCAAATTAACTATTTGTGCACTTTTCCGTGCCTTTTAGTTTGATGTAAATAATTACATTCGTCCACATTATTTGGTACATCAATTCCAAAGTAATAAAGGTCACAATAAGGACAAAATTGGGAAAACAAAAGGAAGGAACGGAAAGTATATCTTTCGCGGAAATTATTCGAGGTTCGATGAATGTGGCTTGCATTTCATTTTTACTGTGAATTCTTTTTGTTTTACCAGACATGGTGATATCACCACTCGTACGTCATTATAATTTATATACTACATAGAATTAACCAATATAATAATATACTTATAACTCTTCATATCAAGTCTAATATGATAATATAAAATATAGAGAGAACTTTCTACGATCAATTAAATTGCAGGAATTAAAAGTACTATAAAAGTTATTTAAAATGTATATAATTTAAACACTTATGTTACTCTTTTTTTGTCGACATTGTTATTGTTACTCCACTTACAAAGTTGTAGAGTTCTCAGAATCTTTAGTTCTTTGAATTTTGCACCTTGAATACTTGATCATTTGGTTTTTGTGATTTTCCTCGTTAATCCTTTTTTAAAAAAAAACAACAATAACAAATTCAATGCAATCCCAGTATGGTCTAAGGAGGGTAGTGTATACGCAAACCTCAGCTTACTTTGTGAAAGTATTTCCGATAGACCATCGGCCCAATAAAGATATAATCACAACATTATTAAAAAGAAATACAGCAATAACAAGGATCATTAACAACAATAAAATAATAAGGTAATCGAAGCAAAAGAAATAACTGATAGTACTAGAAATCTAAGTATAAGTATGAGAATAATATTGATACTACAGATATGAAAATGAGCTACGCTCGACCACCTACCAGCCTTCTACCCTAATTCTCGACCTTCACACCCTTATATCAAGGATCATGTCCTCAATAAACTGTAGGTATGACATATCCTGCCTTATCACCTATTCCTGATACTTCTTTAGCTTTTTTTTTTTTGTTGCTAGCGCTAGGAAAAAATCTACTTTTTAAACTTAATATATGAATATAATAAGAGACAAGATAAGAATAACACTTTATAACAAATTCGAGCGCATGTGAACTCAATAGGGTTCCATTTTGGTTAGAAAACAAAGCAAGAAAAAATGAGATAAAAAGTTGAGGTTAACGTTAGATTACCCTATGAAATGTAATTCATGTGTGTCAAAAAGTAGGACTTTTGCAAGAAAGTGTAAGAGGTTAGGGGACAAGTTCCAAATATTAAGAGAATATTTGTGCCAAGGACAACTGGCTACATAGATAGGTCCGATAGGATCGCAAATGCAGATAAGATTTAGATTGAGTAATTTATTCAAGAGTCTTTTTCTCTTCTGTTTATCATTTGATCACCTAGTAAAACCTGGACCTTCTCTTGTTTTAACCTTGTTGTATTTTGTCTTAGCTTCTGTATCTCTTGATTATATACCTTAGTACTAAAGATAAATACCTTTACAACCCAAAAGAAAAGTAAGCAAAAAAAATGCAAGGCAGTTACAAACTAAGTACTACCAAAAGTGCATATTTAATTTGCCAATATTTTACATGATCAAAAATCAAATTGTGATTGTTCTCATAATTCAAATCTAGTAAGATTCTTTTGCCGTATGAACTATTATCAAGTATATGATAATGTACAGGGGAACTCCATGTGCCTTAGTTTCTTTCTCCATACAAATTAACTGGAAGAAGATATATAGTCAAACTAGCGCTGCTGTTCAGTCAGGCGTTTGTTGGCTTATTATTTTTTTTGGTAACTAAATTTTTGTATTAATCACCTTTGAAAACTTTAAAAAAATTATAACTAACCATATCGCAGTTAGTTATCTCAAAAGAAAATCTCAAAAACTATAACTCCTCCCTATTACTATATACATGAGAGTCTAATCTTAACTAATCTCCTTTGCACCTAAAAAAGAAAATTCTCCTGTAACTCTTGGCCTCTTTTTCCAGCTCTTACATGACAAATATAGCCAATTTCTCGCGCAATTGCTTCCCATCTTCTGGCCTTCTTTTCAAATACTCTATTGTTCTTTTCAATCCATATAGCATAAACACATTCCGCATATACCAGCTTGAGGAGTTGAGCTTGAACAGATTTCCCTTTACCCCTTTTGGTAGCCCAATTAGCATGCCGATTCCATTCATTTGGTACTTGTTGGCACCGTAACCAATTCTGTATTTTCCTCCATATAGCCTTAGCATAGTCACATTCCACAAATAAATGATTTCTAAATTCCAGTTCAGCTTGACACAAAGAGCATGTGCTGTCAACTGTTATACCCCATCTCATTAGCCTATCTGCTGAGGCCCGCCTCCCCTGTAGTACCAACCACATTGTAAAACTTGAGTTTGGTCTTACATCATTCTTGAACGTAAGGCATTCCGTTCTATTGAGCTCAATTCAGGAAGCATTTTGTAGTAGATAGCATTTGTCAAGCTCTTTGATCTTGTGGGTGTAGGGACCAGATGCAATTCATTCCTCAGTTCCAATAGCTTTCTAGCAATCCAGCTGGCTTGTTGTGACGACCCGGCCGGTCTTCTTTGGAATTTACATCCCGGTTTCCCATTAACTGCTTTTCCTAAGTTCATTTCTGCTATTTTGATTTGCCGAGATGTTTGGTAATTGAATTCGGAGTGTTTTGGGACACATAGTCCCTAAATGAGAGCTTAAGTGTTGGAAAATGATTCGTAATTAGAATAGTGTTAAGAAGACCTCGGAATGGAAATCCGATGGTTCCGTTAGCTCCGTTAGATGGTTTCAGGGTTGAGAGTGTGATCGAAATGTATTTAGAATGTCCGTAGCTCATTTAGGCTAGAAATGCCGAAAGTTAGAATTTTGAAGTTTCCGGTCCGATAGTAAATTTTTGTTCCGAGGGTCGAAACGGGATTATGAAAGTTTCTTTAACACCGTCATGTTATTTGGGTCGTGCGTGCAAAATTTCAGGTCAATCAGACGTGTTTTGGTTAGGTTTTGAATCGAAAGCGAATTTGGTTAAGTTTTGGAAGTTTCTAAGCTCAAATCATTGATTAATTCGAATTTCCGGCATTTTTAGGTGGTTTAAGGATTGTTACAAGTTTAAATAATGTTATGGGATACGTTCGTAGGTTTGGTTGAGGTCCCGAGGGCCTCTGGTGTGTTTCGGATGACCAACGGAGCATTTTTGTGTTGTAAAGATTTGCTGCAAAAAATCCTTCTATGCGATCGCATCTCTTCTCTCACAATTGCATAGCCAATCTTGGAGGGGGCCCAAATTCCTTCATCGCGATCGCATACCTCTGCCAATTCCTCTTCCGCGATCGCATGCCTTCATACGCGATCGCGTAAGGCCAACCTCTCCTTGTACGCGATCGCATGCCTCTTCTTGCGATCGCGTAGGGATTTTCCCTGGAGCCTCTATTTACTCTTCGCGATCTCGGCCCTATCTTCGCGATCGTGATTCACTAATTACTTAGGCAGTTATAAACATTTCAAAAACGAACCCTTCTTCAATTTTTACAAAAACTCAAGCTAGAAAGCTCGATTTTGGGAGATTTTTCGAGGGGGTTTCAGAGAAAAACATCGGGTAACGATTCCATACTCCTCTATGACTAAAAATTACTAATTTAATCTAGAACTCAACCTTTAATTTCAGATTTTGAATGAAAATTGGGGTAAAGTTCGTAGACCTAACCTCGATGATTTGAAGGGGCATTTGACCTCCGATTTGAGAAATTTTTATATGGTTAGACTCGTGAGAGGACGAGGGTTCTGAAAATATGAAAATTATTCGATTATGAGACATTGGACCTGGGGAAGGGGAATTTGGTCATTTAACCTATTTTTCACGTCTTAGCTATTATTTAAACAGTGTAATAAGTTACTTGCGATGTTATTTACAATATGTAAATGATTTGAATAGATTTGGGCCACTCGAAGTCGGATACTCATGGAAACGACATTGTTTCTTAGAGGTTCTGTAGCGTTTCGATGTAAGTGTCTTGTCTAAATTTATGTGGGGGACCTCTCCCCTTAGGATATCCTTGCTGTTGTTTAAATGCCTAGTGCGCGAGGTGACTGGCGCGTACTTATACTAGTTGTTGAAAATTCACCTTACCTGGCTTATTTAGACTATGTTTCTTAGTATATTTAACTGTTAAAATGCAACTTCACTTGTTCTAGCTTAGGAAAAACATGTTAGTAATTTATTTGCTCCATTTGACTAAATTGCAATATCTTTCCCCTTTGTAAGCATGTAGGCTCTAGACCTTTACATGTTGCCGTACTTTGATTCTTTCTGTAAAATATTTAATTGTTGTGAAGTGTTTACGATTGGGACTACAGGTTCAATTGCCGGGAGATCTCCCTGTTATTGATATGATGGACTACGGGTTCAATTCTCGGTAGATCCCCTGTTATTGATATGATGGACTACATGTTCAATTCCCGGTAGATCCTCTGTTATTGATGTGATGGACTACAGGTTCAATTCCTGAGAGATCCTCTGTTATTGATGTGAGGGACTACGAGTTTAATTCCCGTTAGATCCTCTGTTATTGATGTAATGGACTACGGGTTCAATTCCCGGGAGATCCTTTGTTATTGATGTGATGGACTACAGGTTCAATTCCTGGGAGATCCTCTGTTATTGATATGATGGACTACAGGTTTGATTCCCGGGAGATCCTATGATGTTGGTATGATGGACTGCGGGATCGGTTCCCGGCAGATCCTCAGATATTTGAAAAAATGGACCGCAGGTTCAATTCCTGAAGCTCCATGTGGCATCCTGACTTTTGAGTGATTTTTCTTGTATTCGTAGATTGTACCCTTAGCCTGTTCCGTTCTACTTATTGTATTTCTATATATTTGGGATTTACTTCATTACCTATTTTCTATTTATCTTGTATTATTTCTTATGTTCATCTCAGTAGGGCCTCGACCTTCCTCGTCACTACTCCACCGAGGTTAGGCTTGGCACTTACTGAGTACCGCTGTGGTGAACTCACGCTACTCTTCTGCACATTTTTGTTGTGCAGATCCAGGTACTTATGGTTGAGCACACTATCAGTGATTTTGGAGCTACATTTGGAGACTTGAGGTATGCATCTGCCGCGTCCGCAGATCCGAGGAGTCTCCTTCTATTCTACCTTTAGTAGCAGTTTCATTCATGTACTCAGTTGTTATAGACACTTATGGATGTTAGAGTCGTATGTTATATTTTTACTCTTAGCCAGTGTTGCCCGTGGGTTTCCGGGTCTTGGAGGTTGTTTCATTATTTAGAGTTGAAGTGTACGTGCCAGGCGGCACCCTATACATTTTCTTATGTTATTCAGTATTTTTTATTGTTTTTGTAGAGGTTGTTGAATTTCCGCAATGTGTCAGACTTACCTAGTCGTGAAGACTGGGTGCCGTCATGACAAGTTCACGATTGGTTAACTAGGGTCATGACAAATTGGTATCAGAGCTCTAGGTTCATAGGAGTCACGGGGCACAGGCCGGTTATTTAGAGTCTCGCTTATCGGTACAGAGACGTCTGTACTTATCTACGGGAGGCTATGTAATTGTTTAGGAAAGTCTTCACTTCATTGAATTGTTGTCGTGCTATGTTTTGATCTCGATTCTAAACTTCTCTCTTCTATTCTCTAACAGATGGTGAGGACACGCACAACCCGGGACGATCAGTCACCCATAACCCCTCTTGCATCCGCTAGAGGTAGGGGTCGGGGATGCGTGCAGGGTGCAGCCAGGGCACCTGCGCAAGTAGCCGCCGAGATGCCACCAGCAGACCCAGCCAGGACTCAGGCACCAGAGACGCCCACAACCACCACCACTCCAGCTGTCCAGGAGGCATTGGCGCAGTTCATGAGCATGTATACTATACTATCACATGCAGGATTGCTTCCCATTCCTGCAGCCACGTCCCAGGCCGGGGGAGAAGCCCAAACTCCCGCAGCCCACTCTCCTGAGCTGAGGGTGCACATGGGACCGATTCCAGATATTATTCCTGTCTAACCTACAGTTCCGGTTCAGCCCGAGGATGGGGCACCTGGTTTGGAGGATGAGCAGCATAGATTGGAGCAGTTCAAGAAGTATGACCCTCCTATTTTCAGCAGAGTAGCTACAGATGATGCTTTGGGGGGGGGGGGTTTTTTGGAGGATTGTCACCGCATCTTTCGCACCATGGGTATTACTGCCTCGAGTGGGGTTTCCGTTGCAACTTTCCAGCTTCGCGGAGCCGCCTATGACTGGTGGCTCACCCTTGAGTTAGACAGTCCGGATGATGCTGCCTCCCTGACTTGGACTCAGTTTTAGATATGTTTATAAGGGACTTTGTTCCCCAGAGCCTCCGATATGCATGGCGCGCGGAGTTTGAGCACTTGCGCCAGGGCCGTATAACTGTCTCTGAGTATGCCATCCATTATATTAGGTTTGCCAGGCATGCGCTTGCTTTGGTGGCTCATGTTCGTGAGAGGGTTCGCAGGTTTATCGAGGGTCTTATTCCTTCCATCAGGGGTGGCATGGCGTGATAGTTGGATATGGATATACCATATCAGCAGGTGGTTATTATAGCCAGGAGGATAGAGGGTATGCATGCTAGAGAGCGATAGGAGAGAGAGGCCAAGAGGTCTCGAGAGTCTGGTCATTTTTCTGGTATCCGTAATTCAGAAGCAGGACGTCATGGTAGGGGCTATACAGGTCGCCCAGTTCACTCAGCTCTTCCTTCATCCAGTAGTACTCCAGCTTCTCCCAGATCTCAGGAGCCTAATTATGCACCTCCGATTTCTAGTGTGCTTCCTGCACAGGGTACCTCCAGAGGTCAGTCTAGCAGGGGTGGGTTCAGTCAGTCACAACACTGTGCCCTCTTAGAGCTTGTTATGAGTGCGAGGATACCCACCACTTGATTAGAGAGTGCCCCAGACGAGGGAGGGGTGCACCCTCTCAGACTTCACAGCCTCAGCATGCTCCACAGGGTCAGCAGGCCATTGTTCCAGCTTCAGCTGCCACCCCACCTACCCAGCCATCCAGGTGAGGGAATGGGGAGATAGAGGTCGCCCTCGAGGGAGGGGCCGGGCTAGATTTTATGCCATTCTTGATAATGCCGAGGCTGTCGCCTCTGATTCCGTTATCACATGTATTATATTGGTTAGTCACAGAGAGGCGTCAGTTCTATTCGACCCAAGTCTTACTTATTATTATGTGTCATCTTATTTTGCTCCGCATTTGGGTACAACCCGAGAGTCCTTGAGCTCTCATGTTTATGTTTCTACTCCTGTGGGAGATTCCCTTGTTGTGGATCACGTATATCGGTCATGTTTGGTTACTATTCGTGGTTTTGAGACCAGGGCAGATCTTTTATTACTTGATATGGTTGATTTCGATATTCTCTTGGGCATGGACTGGTTGTCGCCTCAGTATGCTATTCTTAATTGTCACGCTAAAACCGTGATGATGGCTATACCAGGTATCCCACGTATTGAGTGGAGTGGTATTTTTTATCACACTGCCAGCAGAGTTATATCTTTTTTTAAAGCTCAACGTATGGTTGAGAAGGGGTGCGCCGCGTATTTAGCCTATGTGAGAGATGTCAGTGTTGATACCCTTTCTATTGACTCTGTTCCAGTGGTACATGATTTTACCGATGTGTTCCCAGCCGATCTTCCGGGCATGTTGCCCGATCGGGACATTGATTTTGGTATTGATTTGTGTCCGGGCACTAAGCCCATATCTATTCCTCCTTACCGTATGGATCCTCTTGAGTTGAAGGAGTTGAAGGATCGGTTACATGAATTACTTGATAAGGGTTTTATTCGACCCAGTGTTTCACCCTGGAGTGCTCCTGTCTTGTTTGTAAAGAAAAATGATGGTTCTATGCGCATGTGTATTGATTATCGTTAGTTGAACAAAGTTACAGTGAAGAACCTATATCCTTTGCCTCGTATTGATGATCTATTTTGACAAGCTTCAGGGCACACATGTGTTTTCTAAGATTGGTTTGCGCTCAGGTTATCACCAACTAAAGATTCGGGTGCTGGATATCCCGAAGACTTCTTTCAGGACTCGGTATGGTCATTAAGAGTTCCTTGTCAAGTCATTTGGGCTGACAAACGCCCGAATATCTTTCATGCATTTGATGCACATTGTATTCAGGCCCTATCTTGACTCATTCGCCATTGTTTTCATAGATGATATTTTTGTATACTCCCGGAGCCGGGAAGATCATGAGCATCACCTGAGTACAGTGCTTTAGACTCTGAGGGAAAATAAATTTTATGCAAAGTTCTCAAAATGTGAGTTTTGGTTGAGTTCTGTGGTATTCCTAGGCCACGTGGTATTGAGTGAGGGCATTCAGGTGGTTCCGAAGAAGGTGGAGGCCATGCAGAGTTGGCCCAGACCCTCCTCAGCTATAGAGATCCGCAGTTTCCTTGGCCTGATGGGGTATTATCATCATTTTGTGGAGGGGTTCTCTTTGATTGTAGCCCCCATGACTAGATTGACCCAAAAGGTGATCCTTTTCAGTGGTCAGACGAGTGTGAGGCGAGCTTCCAAAATCTTAAGACGGCTTTGACTTCAGGCTCTATTCTGATTTTTCCTACTAGTTGGGGGTCCTATACATTACATTGTGATGCCTCACGAGTTGGACCTTGAGCGGTACTGATGCAGGACGGTAGGGTCATTGCCTACGCGTCCAGACAGTTGAAGGTGCATGAAAAGAACTATCATGTCCATGACCTTGAGTTAGCTGCGATTGTTCATGCCTTAAAGATCTGGCATCATTATTTGTACGACGTGCCATGTGAGATTTACACGGATCATTGGAGTTTGCAGCACTTGTTCAAACAAAAGTATCTGAACTTGCGCCAGAGGAGATGGTTGGAAATACTGAAGGATTATGATATTACTATTCTTTATCACCCAAGCAAGGCCAATGTGGTAGCCGATGCCTTGAGTCGATGGGCGGAGAGTTTGGGGAGTTTGGCATATTTACCAGCTTTAGAGAGAGCCATGGCGATGCATGTCTAGGCCTTAGCCAGTCAATTCATGAGATTGGATCTTTCGGAGCCCAATCGGGTTCTAGCCCGTACGGTTTCGCGGTATTCATTGTTTGATCGTATCTGGGAGCGGAAGTATGATGACCATTATTTGCTTGTCCTCAGGGATACAGTTCAGCAGGGCGATGCTAGGGATGTGACTGTTGGAGATGATGGGGTGTTGAGGATGGAATTTCGGATTTGTGTACCCTATGTTGATGATATTCGGGAGTTGATATTGATCGAGGCCCATAGCTCGCAGTACTCCATCCATCCGGGTGCCGTAAAGATGTATCAGGATCTGAGGCAGCATTAGTGGTGGAGGAAGATGAAGAAGGACATAATAGAGTTTGTAGCTAGATGCCTCAAGTATCGGCAGGTAAAGGCTGAGCACCAGAGACCGAGAGGGTTACCAGCAGGTGGAGATTCGGGAGTGGAAATGGGAGAATATAACTATGGATTTTGTGACTGGTCTCCCTCCTGACGGCGAGAAAAATTGATTACATTTGGGTTGTTGTGGATCGGTTTACCAAGTCCTCTCATTTCATTCCAGTGTGTACTTCTACTCAGCGGAGCGATTAACAGGGATTTATATCAGGGAGATTGTCCGTATGCAGGACATTCCAATTTCTATCATCTCAGACAGGGTTTTAGTGTTAACATCACGGTTCTGGAGAGCCGTACAACACGAGTTGGGTACTTGAGTGACCATGAGTACATCTTTTCACCCTCAGACAGACGGCAGTCCAAGCGCACTATTCAGATTCTTGAGGATATGCTCCGTGCATGCGCGATTGAGTTTATAGGGTCTTGGGATCAATTCTTGCCATTGGATGAGTTTGTATAAACAACAGTTATTAATCCAGTATTCAGGTGGCGCCTTATGAGGCCTTATATAGTAGGAGATGCAGATCCCCACTGGATTGGTTCGAGCCGGGTGAGGCCAGGCTATTGGGCACTGATTTGGTTCAGGATGCGGTTGAGAAGGTTAAGGTGATTCATGATAGACTCCGTGCGTCCCAGTCCAGACAGAAGAGTTATGCGGACCGGAAGGTTCGTGATGTATCCTTCATGGTTGGTGAGCGGGTTTTGCTTTGGTTCTCACCTATGAAAGGCGTCATGAGGTTTGGAAAAAAAGGGAAGTTGAGCCCGAGGTTCATTAGCCCATTTGAGATTTTGAAGCAGGTTGGGAAGGTTGCTTATGAGCTTGCCTTACCTCCCAGTTTGGCCGGGTTTCATCAAGTATTTCATGTTTAGATGCTTCGGAGGCATCACGGTGACCCGTCTCACGTGTTGGAGTTCAGTTCAGCCCAATTGGACAATGACTTGTTCTATGTTGAGGAGCTAGTGGCAATATTAGACAGGCAGGTCTGAAAGCTCAGGTCAAAGGATATAACTTTAGTAAAGGTTCAGTGGCGGAGTCAGCCGGCCAAGGAGGCGACTTGGGAGACCGATCGGGATATGCGCAGCCGATACACTCATCTTTTTCTACTTTAGGTATATTCCCTATGATCGTTCGAGGACGAACGAATATTTAAGTGTACGAGGATGTGACGACCCGGACGGTCGTCTTTGGAATTTACGCCCTATTTCCCCATTAAATGCTTCCCCTAAGTTCATTTCTGCTATTTTAGTTTGCCGGGATGTTCGGTAATAGAATTCGGAGTATTTGGGGTCACTTAGTCCCTAAATGAGAGCTTAAGTGTTGGAAAATCATCCGTAATCAGAACAGTGTGAAGACGACCTCGAAATAAAAATCCGATGGTTCTGTTAGCTTCGCTAGGTGATTTCGGGGTTTGTAGCGTGATCAGAATGTATTTTGAATGTTCGTAGCTCATTTAGGCTAGAAATGCCGAAAGTTAGAATTTTGAAGTTTCCGATCCGATAGTGAATTTTTGATCTGAGGGTCGAAACGGGATTCTGGAAGTTGCTATAGCACCGTTATGTCATTTGGGACGTGCGTGCAAAATTTCAGGTCAATTCGGACGTGTTTTGGTTAGGTTTTGAATCGAAAGTGTGTTTGGTTATGTTTTGGAAGTTTTTAAATTCAAATCATCAATTAATTCGAGTTTCCAGTATTGTTTTAGGTGGTTTAAGGATTGTTACAAGTTTGAATGATGTTATGGGATATGTTCGTAGGTTTGGTTGAGGTCCCGGGGGCCTCGTGTATGTTTCTGATGCCCAGCCATTTTGTGTTGTAAAGAGTTGCAGATTTTCCTTTAGATTTGCTGCAGAAAATCCTTCTCTGCGATCGCATCTCTTCTCTCACGATCGCATATGCCAATCTTGGAGGGGGCCAAATTACTTCATTGCAATTCATAGATCTTTTCGTGATCGCATACCTCTGCTAATTCCTTTTTCACGATCGTATGTCTTCATACGCGATCGCGTAAGGCTAGCCTCTCCTTGTAAGCCATTGCAAGTTTCTTCTCGTGATCGCGTAGGGCTTTTTCCTGGAGCCTCTATTTTACTCTTCACGATCTCGCCCTATCTTCGTGATCACGATTCACTAATTACCTGGGTAGTTATAAACATTTCTGAAACGAACCCTTCTTCCATTTTTACAAAACTCAACCTAGAGAGCTCGATTTTGGGAGATGTTTCGAGGGAGTTTCAGATGCAATCATCGGGTAATGATTCCTTACTCCTCTATGACTAAAACCCACTAATCTAATCTCGAATTGAAGCTTTAATTTCGGATTTTGAATGAAAATTGGGGTAAATTTCTTAGACCTAACTTTGATGATTTGAAGGGGCATTTGACCTCCAATTTGAGATATTTTTATATGGTTAGACTCGTGAGAGGACGACAGTTCTGAAAATGTGAAAATTATTCGATTCCGAGATTTTGGCCTGAGGTGAATTTTGGTCATTTCACCTATTTTCGCGCCTTAGCTTTAATTTTAACAGTGTAATTAGTTGCTTGCGATGTTATTTACAATATGTAATTGGTTTGAATAGATTTGGGCCCCTCAGAGTCGGATACTCGTGGCAAGGGCATTGTTTCTTAGCGGTTCTGTACCGGTTCGAGGTAAGTGGCTTGTCTAACTTTGTGTGGGGGACCTCTCCCCTTAGGATATCCTTGCTGTTGTTTAAATACCTTGTGCGCGAGGTGACGGGCACGTATTTTTGCTCGTTATTGAAAATTCACCTTACTTGGCTTATTAGACTGTGTTTCTTCGTATATTCAACTGTTAAAATGCAACTTCACTTGTTTTATCTTAGGAAAAGCATGTTTGCAATTTGTTTGCTCTATTTGACTAAATTTCAATATCTGTCCTCTTTGTGAGCATGCTAGGCTCTAGATCTTTACATGTTGCTGTACTTGGCTTCTTTCTGTTAAATATTGAATTGTGGTGAAGTGTTTGCGATTGGGACTACGGGTTCAATTCCCGAGAGATCCACCTGTTATTGATATGATGGACTACGGTTTCGATTCCCGGTAGATACCCTATTATTGATATGATGGACTACGAGTTCAACACGAGTTCGATTCCAGTAGATCCCCTGTTATTGATGTTATGGACTACGGGTTCAATTCTGGGTAGACCCTCTCTTATTGATGTGATGTACTACGGGTTCAATTCCCGGGAGATCCTCTGTTATTGATGTGATGGATTACGAATTCAATTCCCGGGATATCCTCTGTTATTGATATGGTGGTCTACGAGTTTGATTATTAGGAGATCCTCTGATGTTGGTATGATGGACTGCGAGTTCGATTCCCGACAGATCCTAAGATATTGGCAATAATGGACTGTGGGTTCAATTCCTTTAGCTACCTATGGCATCCTTACTTTTGTGTGATTTTTCCTGTATTTGTAGATTGTACTAGTAGCCTCTTCCGCTCTACTTATTCTTTTGCTAGATATTCGGGATTTATTTCATTACCTATTGTCTATTTATCTTGTTATTTATTATGTTCATCTCAGTAAGGCCTCGACCTTCCTCGTCACTACTCCACCGAGGTTTGGCTTGGCATTTACTGAGTACCGCTGTGGTGTACTCATGCTACTCTTCTGCAACCTTTTGTTGTGCAGATCCAGGTACTTCTGGTCAAGCACACTATCAGTGATTTCGGAGCTACATTTGGAGACTTGAGGTATGCATTTGCCGCGTCCGCATATCCGAAGAGTCTCCTTCTATTCTACCGTTTGGTTAGCAATTTCATTCATGTACTCAGCTGTTGTGGACACTTTTGGATGTTAGAGGCGTATGTTATGTTATTACTCTTAGCCTGTTTTGCCCGTGGGTTTTCGGGTCTTGGAGGTTGTTATATTATTTTGAGTTGAAGTGTATGTGGCAGGTGGCACCCTATACATTTTCTTATGTTATTCAGTATTGTTTATCATTTTTGTAGAGGTTGTTGAATTTCCGCAATGTGTCAGGCTTACCTAGTCGCAAAGATTGAGTGCCATCACGACAGGTTCACGATTGGTGAACTAGGGTCGTGACACTTGCTTTGGAATTGTCATTTCCAGAAGTGGCTTCCCTTTAATATAGTAAGTGTGGATCCATCTAATCCACAACTTATCCTGCTTGGGAGCAATATCCCAGCATGTCTTGAGTTGAGCTGCTTTATTCCATTGCTTCATGTTAATGAGTCCTATACCTCCCATAGATTTAGGTAGACATACTCTATCCCATGCTGTCAAGGCTTTTTTGGTGATTGAGTTGTTGCCCGACCACATATAGCTTCTGCAATAGCCTTCTATAATCTTCAAAACTTTAGCAGGAATAGGAAATAGTTGGGCCCAATATGCTTGCATTCCAAACAGAACTGATTTCACTAATTGTGCTCTCCGTGCTTAAGATAACTTTTTTGCTATCCAAGAAGTGATTTTAGCTACCATTTTCTCTACCAGAGGTTGCCACTGCATCAAAGCAATCTTCTTAGTAGACAGAGGTACTCCCAAGTATTTAAAAAGCAAATTGCCATGAACAAACCCCAAGTGATTCAAAATTTTATCATGTTCTTCCTTCTTGACTCCTCCAAAAATTACATTGCTCTTCCCAAGATTAGCTTGAAGAACCGAGGCTGCAGAGAATGTTTTGAAGCAGTCATAAAGTGCAGAAATAGAGCTCAGATTACCTTCCGCAAATAACAGTAAATCATCAGCAATACTTAGACGTGTCACGCCTAGTTTTTCACATTTAGGATGGAATTGATAAATCTTTTCATTCTTCAGATCATTGAACAGCCTACTCAAGTACTCCATGGCTATTGCAAATAAGAATGGAGATATTGGATCTCCTTGTCTCAACCCTTAGCTGCATTAATGAGTTTACTTTTTTCTCCATTGGCCACTACAATGTAATTTATAGTTTGCACACATTCCATTACCCATAACACAAATTGATCAGGAAATCCTAGCTCAACTAACATCTGTCTCACAAATGGCCATTCAACAGAATCATAGGCTTTTTGTAAGTCAATTTTAATCATACACCTAGCTGACAAATTCTTCCTTGTATAGTCTTTAACTAACTCATGAGCTAGGAATATGTTATCAACTATTTTCCTCCCTGGAATAATCCAGCTTAAGCAACACTTATAATATCTGGCATCACAGCCTGCATTCTAGAAGCAAGGATCTTGGTTATCATTTTGTATAGAACTGTACAACATGCAATAGTCTATGCTGTTTCACAGTATTAGGTTTGGGAGTTTTTGGAACTATAGTGATAGCAGTACAATTGATTGCCCTATACAGCTTCCCTGTTTTGAAAAGCTCTTTGACAACAACAATAACTTTTTTTCACAAGGGGCCATACCTTTTTGAAAAAGTAGGCTTTGTATCCATCAACCCCAGGTGACTTATTATTTCCTATTGAGCACAACCCTTCATATATCTCCTTCTCTGTTGCTTCTGCACATAAGCTTGTCCGTTGTTGCTATTTAAGAACTAGACCTTTCCTCATTGTTTGTTTGTTTACTGCTGGTAGGATGTGAGCTGCAGAACCTATCAAGCTTTTGTAAAACTTTATTATTTCCTCTCTGATTTCCTCCGGATCTTCTAGCTTCCTATTATCAAGAGATGTTACTTCATTAATTTGCTTCCTATGTGTCTTTTCTTTGATCAATGCTGAGAAGTATTTATTATTTGAGTCTCCAATTTTGATCCATGTAGCTTTAGCTTTTTGTTGTAGGGCACACTCTTCCATCATTGACCATTTCTCTAGCTCCTGCAATAACTTCCTCTCTTTTGCAAGTAAGTATGTATTATCCCTTGAGTGTATCAGTTCTTGAATGTTTTTTAGATCTTGTCTTTCCTTCTCTATTTTATTCCTCATAAACTTGAACTCCTCATTGTAAGTCTCCTCAAATATGTTCTCATTTTCCTCAATTTCTTCCAAATATTCTCCATAGTGTTTGTGGATAGATTGTTCTGTTGGAACCTATATGTATGTTCATATTTATATGTTTTGGTAATTGACAAACCGATAGATGAAAAATAATATATGCCAAATAGATGTGAGTTATTATTGAATACACTTTGATTTATATTTTAACTAAAGTGTATTTATTTTGTAGATATGCAAAAGCATACAAGGGGGAAGATAGGATTTGATATGCGAATTTAATATGCGCATTATTTGAGCGGACAAGAATTGGAGTCCAAGGAGTTCAAGACAAGATCAAGAAAAGATATGAAGAAATGAAAATAAATGAAGACCTTTTGTTGAGTCTTATTTATATTGTCTCTATTGTGATCTTGATCCGACTTTAAGTTTGAGTCTTGGCGTCTCTCATAAAATGGATTTTACAATATATGCATATCATAAATGATTTTACAATATATGCATATCATAGATGATTTTACAATATATGCATATCATAAATATTTTTATTACATTTAAAACAAATTGGTTTTAAATGTTATATAATAAATATTTTCAATACATTTAAAACGAAATAATTTTAAATGTTTTTATTGATCCGGAATGGTCATTACAATTGTTTTTCATATTTAAGATATTTAATATCTTCAATCAAAGCTTTGAAAAACGTTTTATAACTTATTTTCAATAAGTTAGTTGTTTTAAAAACGGACCATTTCCGCAAGGTTAGATAGTCGAATATCTGATATTGGATAGTCGACTATCCTGATGACCGTTGCCAAGATAGTTGAATATCCATATCAGATAGTCGACTATCCTGATGACCGTTGCCAGCCCAACGGCTAGTAGGTAGTCGAATAACCATAAGTTAGTCGACTAACCTACAGATTTTCAGAATCTGTCTTTATGATTTTAGCAACGGCTAGGAGTGATTTTGGAGCTATAAATACACCCCAAAATCACTCATTAAACACACAACTACTGACCTAAACATTCACAAGCTTTCAAATACTTTCAATATCATTCTGATCATTTTTATCACATTTTGAGAGCCAATTCTTTGAATTTACTGTTGTGTTCTTGAGCGTACTTGTTTACTCATATCTACTCTATTAAGAGAGTCTTGTTTAAGTGAGTGTTAAGTGTTTTTATACACTTGAAGGGAAGTTTATAATCCCTTGTTTTAAGAAGGAATATTTTGTTCCTTCGTGTGAAGTCTTGGAGTGTTGAATCTTCGAGCAAGGTTGTTTGAGACTTGTGTGACTCAAGTTCTCAAGTTGTAACGGTTTGTTAGGCACCCGTAAGTTTAACAGAGAAGTCTTGGGGTGAGGTATCCTCAAGCAAGAGAAGTCTTAAGGTGCGGTATCCTTGAGCAAGTGTAACGGTTTGTTAAGCACCCGTAAGCTTAACGAAGTTAGTGGAATCTCGAGAGAGTCTCTCGGGGACTGGACTAGCCACAGGTTGTGGTGAACCAGGATAACATCGGTGCGTTCGTTCCTTATTATTTACTTACCGCACTTATTTCATTCCTGCAAATTTTTAATTTCGCAAGTTTACACTATTTTTTATTATAACGCTATTCACCCCCCCTCTAGCATTAAGCACTTATTCTAATATGTTCTGCCATATGCCATCAACTATCTTCATGAACTCTTTGTGCTCAGCCCATACATTGAAGTATTTGAAAGACACCTTATTGTTATATCTAGCAATTGCCATTGTTAGTAACATAGGAGCATGATCTGAGATATAAGGATCATCATATTGCATCACTACATCCCAGTCCATCATCCATTCATGATTACCAAAAGCCCTGTCTATTCTACTATATATTTTATCTATACTTAGATGCTTGTTAGACCATGTGTAGTAATCCCCAGTCCACTGAACTTCTGATAATAACATTTCATGTATGCATTTCTGAGTATTCTTGGATTTCTGTGTAAGTAATTTGATTACCAAAGAATCTATCATCTTGTGTCAATACTGCATTGAAATCACCAGCAACAAGCTATGGTTTATTGATCCCTACAACCACTTCTTTCAGTTGTTCCCATAGTGATCTCTTGTGTTCCATTATATTGAAGCCATAAACAATGGTAAGGAAACAATTGATATTTCCCACCCTGCTTTTTACTTCACAGTGCAAGATCTGTGCTTCAACTCTCACCATGTTTACTTCACACTATTGTGAATCTTAAATCAACCATAATCTCCCTTTAGTGGTAGCCTAATAATTATCATAAGCTTTCCATGTTGCGCGCAACATTCCCCCTGATTTTCTTTGAATTGTGTTCTTTGACTCTAGTCTCTATAAGCCCTGCTAATCTAATATTTTTTTTGTGTTTAAATAATTTTTCAGTTCCTTTTGCTTATATCTCTTATTTATTCCCCTAACATTCCATATTAACCAATTCATCATATTGTTTTTGTCCCACCTCCTTTGTCAAGATGTGTGCTTTGATCTTCACTATCTACTCCATGTAGAACTCTAAAACCATTTTTATAGGGACAAAACATATGATTGGAAAATTTTGAAGATTGAACTCAGTTCGTTGCAAAGCTTTCCCCTTGTTCTTCCCTGACTGTACTTCTATTCTATCTTCAGAGCAGACTGTATTCATCTGCTGAATTTGCTGTGGAACTTCCTTTGGTTGTTCCATTTGTTGTTCAACTTGTGGAGTATGTTGTATAGGGACTTTACATCATGTGTGACAGTCTTTGTTCTCCTTCTTCTATGCTGCATATCTCTTTGCTCTTCCTCCACACCCTTTTTTCTGCATTTGTGTCCAACTACTTGATAAATTCCACAAAATTCAGGTTTCCAGTCATATATCACTTGTTGCTGGAAGTATTTCCCTTTTGGATCAATCACAATAACTTCATAAGGAAGTGGCTGACTAACATTTATCTCCACAAACATTCTAGCATAGGATATCCTAGATTGCTTTGTGGTGCATTAATCAGCAAACACAGGAGTTCCCAACATACTAGAAATTCTACTTAGAGATTACTACCCCAGCAACTCATAGGAAAATTGGGGAATTTCACCCACAATGGTATTTCAGTAGGGAATTCTCAACTGAAGTCAAAGTCTGCTGTCCAAGGTTTCAAAATTATGGGTCGATTTCTAATAGTGTATGGTCCATTATAGTACACAACATGCATATTAGTTATAGAATTAATTGGATCACATAGTATCCCTCCTCATGGAAATAAACTTCTGGAGTATCTATATTAGTCCAATTTTGACTAATATATCTGTTCATGACATTATAACCAGGTGTTTCCCCAATGATATATGCAAATAAAGCACACTTTCATTTTTCCTCTTCTGGTTCCACTCCTCCCGCTTCCAATTGTAGCACCATTTTCCCATCAAAAATTTGCGGAGGAATATAAGTAAGAGCCATACCATTGGTTGCCGATCTGTTGCCTTTGAATAGAACCATCCATATTCCCGTCGGATTTACTGCTTCAGCTGCTCGATCCACTATTACATTGGTCTACTTCTCAGTTAATGTTCCATTACTTTGAGCTTTCCCTAGATCCTTTTGCATAATTCCCTTTGTAATTTCTCCTTAGTATCAGTTATCTCCAGCTCATTTGGTTTTTCCTTAGTGTTCGAATCCTTATTCCATAGATCTAATTCCTTAGCTGCACCAGAGATGCTATTGGAGTTTTTTTTGGTGTTACTTCTCCTTGAATCCGAGCTCCAACAGAGCTCCCAAAAGCTATAATGGGTATTTTTATTGGTCGTCTTCGCCCCTTCCTCATCCCCGACCTCTCGCCCCTACCATTTCCACGCCGGCGTATGTTTAGCTAACATGCGCCGAGAGCATTTGTGAGGAAAGTTTTTCTCCGTTCCGTTTGTTGGCTTATAATTGAAGTGTATCATGATAACAATTGTGCTAAACAATAGGATTGTGGTCAATGGCGAAGCCATAAAATCAAATAAGTGTGTTCAAAGTTTATTTTTTTGATTAATAACAAGTAATATTTAATACTATATACAATATATTTTTTTGGCGTAGAATGTTCAGTTGACCACCCTTAGTCACACATAGTTTCTGCCCTTGATTATGGTACTCCTTCATCCTTAACTGGAGGTTGTGAGTTCGAGTCTTGAGTATGAAGTCGCTATTGTTAAGGAGCATTTTACCCCTAATATGAGTGTCACACAAATCTAAATTTAACTGGCTCCAAAACGGATAACTGAGTAAGAAATAAAAAAAAAAACAATTGTACTGGGATGCTTATGAAAACAACAACAACAAACTCAGTATAATCTAACGAATGAGGTCTGAGGAAATAGTGTGTAGGCATACCCCTACCCTGAGGGTATGTGAGCATGTGATTTTTGCCCTATATGAGATACTCCTACAAAATCCCAAGGAAATAGATTTTCTTTTAATTATTTGCCATTTTAGGATTTTTTGTAGACTTTTTAATTATTTGCATTTTTTTGTGGATGTTTAATTCTTATTTAAATCAATAAAAAATACTAAATTATCATGCATTGCATTTAGGATTTTATTTTTATATTTTTGGAATTAATCAGTAATTATTTGCTTTATAAATTTTGAAAATCACAAAAAAATATAGTTTATTTGTACATTTTTGTCTTTAAATATTTAGCTTATTGTTTTTTCTCTTTTAATTTATAATTAATTATTATTTATAATTTTGGAATTAAATAATTAATTTAATTTTACACTTTTGGATTATTTTAGATTTTTAATTTGTAGGATTTCAATTAAACGAAAAGAAAAAATTAGAAAATAAAAGAAGGAATTGAAAATTGGTTTGTCTTGTGAAATTAGGTCATTTCAATTGAAGACCCGCTCAATTGTTTCCCAATCCATGCCAAAAATTATGTCCAAACCCGGTCAAAAACCTTCAGGCATCAAGATGATTTGAACGACGTACTTTGAAACCAAACTACATCGTTTTGAGTTCAAGGGTTAAAATTAGATCGGGACCCTTAATTTATTTTCATCCAACAGCTTTGAAACTACCCTTCTTTTAATCAAAACTATCCAAACGATCATACTCCTTTAATTAGGTTGAGATGTGCCGTATTAGCCAAACATACAAATTATGGCCTTCAAAGACTAAATTAAAAAACCCTTTTAATAGAAGTAATTTGAGGTGTGCCATGCCAAATCGAACTCTCAAGCCCATGGCCCTCATTTAATCAATATTAACTCCTTAAAAATCAAGGTGCGCCATTAATTGAATTTTTCATGGCCCTCCAAAATTTGTTGTTAATTTGAGCCCTCGTAGTTTCTTTAGGCGCGTTCTTTATATTGACTTTCTTTTAAGTACTAATCTCGGGTGAATATTTTATGTGACCCAAATTCAATTCTTAACAATGTTAAATAGAACGTATCAAGGCATATTTTAAATAACGCTAAATCTTTCTCTAAAAAATATTTTTAAATAATTAAAAGCAGTTTATAAGGTAAAAATGCACATAGGTTTAAAATGTATAATTAAAATTAGATAATAGGCCAATTTTAATAGTTTAAGTGACCGTGCTAGAATCACGAACCCGAGAATGTCTAACACCTTCTTCCGGTTAACATAATTCCTTACTTAGAATTTCTAGTTTGCAAACTTTAAAAGGAAAGTAGAATTTCCTCGATTTGAGATTTAAAAATAAACCGGTAACTTAGGACACCAATTAAATTATTTCAAGCGGCAACTCTGAAAAAATAAATAAAATAATTTTATTTCGAATAATGTCAATTTAATTAAAAAATCCCTTTTATTACTTTCGGGGCGGTAAAAAAGAAGTGTGACCGGTAGAGACGGAAGAGACTGTTTCCAATTGGGATGCATATGGTGTAGGGGAAAACGATTAGCATGAAATTGTTAGTATGACAACTAGGCATGGGTCTGGAAATGGAATCTTTTTCTAGTAAGTTCACTGATTTTGGAAAACAAAAGGCTCCATTCATCATGGCAGCTTGGACCCATGGAATGGAAGCTAATACATCATGTGTTTTATCCCATCACCCCATATATTCCAACCTTTTCTATTACACTAAAATTCCCAAAAAAGAACAACAAATTTCATTAGCCGAATGTGAAATGTATTGAAACTTGATAAAATAGTAGCTAACGTGATAGCATATGTTAAACTACACTAGCAAAAGTTTATACAGTCAATACATATAACTTAGATAAATTATGCGCAATTGAGAAAATTTTAGTAAAATAAATGATCTGCAAAAGTGGTAAAAGGGGAAACGGTGCAGTCATAGCCTCAAAAGAAAAGGTAAATAATAGGCTGGCAAACTGTGTAAACATAAACTTTAATTGATATCAGTATCTTGAAAATAATAATCTTACATATAATTGATAAAGAAAACATACCCGAAGTGAAAGTCATTATCACGAAGCGAAAACGTTAATTGAAATTGGTTTCTCGCCCTTTGCCCTAGCTTTCGTTACTGCCGCCTTTGGTGATGGAAAAAAAAGAATAGAATAGGTGGTAACCCTAAAGGATAGGGAGAGAACCAATTTATAGAGGTTTTCACTTAATCTGGTATGTCCATCAAGTAACCGATCGATATGAGATTCATCTTTCGTTAAATATTAATTATGAGCTTTATTGTATTGGGTCATATACATAATAGCAAAATCTTACATTATCCCACCTGGGCAAATAATCACATACTATTAATATTTAATATAAGAACATCAGTAGTGCATAAATAAATCTCTTCTATAATGTCCATCATATATACCATAATACAACAAACTGTTAAATGTGAGTTATGGCGGTTGTACATATTTTGTTTACTACTCCCTTCCATATACTATAACATTAGCAACTCATCATATTTGTTCCATAAGCTGTAAAATATTATGGTCCACAATAATATCTCATTGAGACATATTCTGTAATATTTCAAAAAAAATAGTGTACACTATGATGAGAAACATGAAATCATTAATGTATATCGTAAACACATAATGAACTCAAACCATCATAAATACATTATTCATAAGTACAACCAAGACTCATTCTACGTACATGTTCTTTAAATATCTTTGGTTGTAAATCTTTCATTAACGGATCTGTAATTATGAGATAAGTTCTAGTATGTTCAAGTGACATTTTTTTTGTTTTTGAACAACCTCCTTGACGATTAAGTACTTTAATTTTATATGTTTGACACCTTTGGAGTAGTTATCGTTCTTGGAGAAGAATACTGCTGCAGAATTATAATAGTAAATTTTCAGCGGCTTGGTAATGGTATCGACAACCCCAAGCCCTAAAATAATGTTTCGCAGCCGTAATTATCACGGCCCTACTTCACCCACCATGAACATGCCATGACGGCACCTAGTCCCTACGACTAGGTAAGCCTAATAATCCAGAAAAAAAATTAAACTTGCGAAAAATAAATAATTAAACTTAAACAACTATAAGAGACACCGTATATAAGTGCCGTTTGGCATATACAACTCAATCATCACGAAAAATCTCGAACAACATTCCAAAACTCGGAAACTCACGGGAAACACGGGCTAATAGAAGAGTAATACACTGCTCTAACTCCAGAATGTCTAAACAATTGAAAGAAAGGAAAACCATCTACTAAAGATGGAATAAGAATGAGACTCCTGGCCTGCGAATGCGGCAGAAGTACCTCGAAGGCTTAGCCAGATCTCTCCGCCCCGAGAGTGATACACCTCAGTGGAAGTACCTGGATCTATACATTAAAACATGCGCAGAAGAGGCATGCGTACACCACATCGATACTCAGTAAGTGCCAAGCCAAACCTCAGTCGGGTAGTCACGAGGAAGGTATGGGCCCTATTGAGACAAAACATATTAAATGATAGGATAAGGGAAACAATATAGATAAAGTATACAGCGAGAATCTAAACAGGATAAATAAGCAAAGCAATAATAGAAAGCAGAAACAAAACAATATAAGGAGTACTGCTCACAACAAGAAATAATAGTTGGGGATCTCTTGGTATCCCGAGGATCTCTTGGTAACCTCATCATATACACGAGGGATCTCTTGGTATCCCGAGGATCTCTTGGTATCCTCAATAGGTAAGCCCGGGATCTCTTGGTATCCTGAGGTTCTCTTGATATCCTCAATATATAAAAATACACGTGCCAGGGATCTCTTGGTATCCCACACCCTCAATCCAGAACATATCAAGTACATGGAGATCTCCCGGGATACTGTCCCGTAGTCCCAACTTTAAAACACACAATAACAGCTCAAACATTAAGATAAATGCTAAACTCAGAACAAGTAAAAGTAAATTCTAGCCTAACATGCTTCACGGATCGCAAACAAGACAGTTTAAGAAAATAGCAAGTACTTCAACTAAACATACTTCTTTAAACTAATACAGGGTAAACTTGCAATTAGGATAAGCAGTAAGCAAGAAAACTCAATTTTTAATACTTATAGTAAAAATGAATTTTCAACAATTAAATTAAGTACGTGCTCATCACCTCACGTACGAGGCATTCAAATATCAAATATCATGTCCTAAGGGGAAAGGTCCACCACACAAGGTTAGACAAGCCACTTACCTCAAACCGACTCCAAAATCAACTCGAAATAACACTTTCACCACGAGTATCCGACTCCAAATGGCCCATATATATTCAATTCAGTTACATATCATAAATAACATCTCAAGCAACTGATTCTACTATTTAATTCAAAGATAAGATATGTAATTAGGTAAAGTGACCAAAATACCTCTGAGGACAACGTCAAAATTGGATAATTTTTATATTTTCAAAACCTTCGTACTCTCACGAGTCTAACCATATAAAAATTTCCCAAATCAGAGGTCAAACACCCACTCAATACTCAATAGTTTGGTCTATGAAGTTTTTTCCACTTTTTCATTCAAAAATCCGAAATTAAGAATGAATTCGTGATTAGATTAGTGGGTTTTAAGCATAAGGGAATAACAAATCGTTACCCAGTAGTTGCTCTTAAAAAACCTTCAAAATTTCTCCCAAATCCGAGCTCCCAAGCTTGTGTTTTGATAAAAATGGCTAACCTTCAATTTTGAAATGCTTATAATAGTTCAGACTTTTAACACATCGCGAACGCGGAGGTGATCTCGCATTCGCGAAGAAGAAAAATTAAAATTGCCAAGAATTCCCTTCGCGATCGCAAGGGAAAGAACGCGAATGCGAAGGCCTGGGACTACGAAGCTGCGCAAACGCGATGTCTGGAACGGGAATGCTATGAAGAAAATAGGGACGTCCAGAAGTTACCCTACGCGAACGCGATGAAAGAGTAAGCAGGGCTTCGTGAACGCGGAAGGGGTTATGCGAACGTGTAGACGGAACTGGCCCTCCTCCAAGATTACATTATGTGAACGCCAGAGAGGGCCGCGATCGCGAAGAGGAAAAGTCTACAACTATTGAGTTCAGTTTTTTCTGTAATTTTTAACAACACAAAAATGCCCCTTTGAGCATCCGAAGCACACCCGAGGCCCCCAGGACCTCAACCAAACCTACGGACACATCCCATAACATCATTCAAACTTGCACCAATCCTAAACCATTTAAAACAACACCAGAAACTCGAATTAATCAAGGATTTGAGCCTAAGAACTTCAAATTTCATCAAAACACGCTTTCGAAGAAAAACCTAACCAATACACGTCTGAATGACCTGAAATTTTGCACATACGTCCCATATGTCATGATATATCTACTACAACTTTTGGAATTTCATTCTGACCTTGGATCAAAAACTCACTATAGGACCAGAAATTCTAAAAATTTAAACTTCGGCATTTCAAGCTTAAATTTGCCATGGATTTCCAAAATACATTCCGAACACGCTCCCAACTCTAAAATCATCTAACGGAGCTAATAGAACCATCATATTTCCATTCCGAGATCGTCTTCACACTGTTTCGACCACAAACCACTTTCTAATACTTAAGCTTTAGGGATTAACTATCCCAAAACTCTCTGAAACCCAACAGCAAACATCCCGGCAAACCAATATAGTAGAAATGAACTTAGGGAAAACAATTAATAGGGGATCATGGAGTAAATTCTAAAAACGACCGTCCGGGTCATCACATCCTCCTATACTTAAGCATTCATTCGTCCACGAACGATCATAGAGAACATACATGAAGTAGTGAAAAGATGAGGAAATCTGCTTCCCATATCCCTATCGTTTTCCCAAGTTGCGTCGTCGGCAAGGCTGACCATGCCACTGAACCTTTACTGAAGCAATGTTCTTTGACTTCAACTTTCTGACCTGGCTGTCCAATATAGCCACTGGCTCCTCAACATAGGATAGATCCTTGTCCAGCTGGACTGAACTGAAATATAACACGTGCGACAGATCACCGTGATACCTCCAGAACATCGAAACATGAAATACTGGATCAACCCCGACCAAAATGGGAGGTCAGGAAAGCTCATAAACAACTTCCCCAACTTGCCTCAAAATCTCAAAAGGGCCAATAAACCTCGGACTCAACTTTCCTTTCTTCCCAAATCTCATAACGCCCTTCATAGGTGAAACCCAAAGCAGAACCCGCTTTCCGAAAATATATGAAACATCACGAACCTTCTGGTTCACGTAACTCTTGTGTTTGGACTGGGCTGTATGGAGTCTATCCTAAATTACCTTGACATTCTCTAATGCATCCTAAACCAATTATGTGCCCAATAGCCTGGCCTCACCCGGCTCAAACCAATCCACCAGAGACCTCATATGGCGCCATCTGAATGTTGGATTGATAACTGTTGTAAGAAAACTCTGCCAATGGCAAGAACTGATCCCAAGACCCTCCAAACTCAATCAACATGAACAGAGCATATCCTCAAGAATCTGAATAGTGTGCTCGGACTGTCTGTTCGTCTGGGGGTGAAATGTTGTGCTCAACTCTACCCGAGTACCCAACTCCTGCTGAACGACCCTCCAAAACCGTGATGTAAACTGAGTACCTTTGTCTGAAATAATAGAAGCTAGAATACCATGCTGACGAACTATCTCTAGGATATAAATCTCCGCCAACCACTCTGATGAATAAGTAGTACACATAGGAATATAATGAGCGGACTTGGTCAGCCGATCTACAATCACCCAAATGGCATTAAACTTCTTCAAGGTCCGTGGGAATCCAGCTACAAAATCCATAGTGATCCGCTCATACTTCCACTCCGGAGTCTCTATCCGCTGAAGCAACCCACCTGGTCTCTGGTGCTCATACTTCACGTGCTGACAGTTGAGGCATCTAGCCACATATCCAACTATATCCTTCTTCATCCGCCTCCACCAATAGTGCTGCCTCAAATCCTGATACATCTTTGCGGAACCCGGATGGATGGAATACCGCAAACTGTGGGCCTCTACTAAAATTAACTATCGATGTCCATCAACATTGGGCACACAAATCCGACCCTGCATCCTCAATACCCTATTGTCTCCAATGGTCATATCTCTGGCATCGCCATGGTGAACCATGTCCTTGAGGACAACTAACTGAGGTTCATCATACTGCCGCTCACTGATACGACCGAATAAAAAAGACCGAGAGACGACGCAAGCTAGGACCATACTGGGCTCCAAAAGATCCAATCTCACAAATTGACGGGATAAGTCCTGAACATCCATCACCATAGGCTTCTCTGAAGCTGGTAAATATGCCACATTCACCAAACTCTCCACCCGGCGACTCAAGGCATCCGCCACCACATTGGCCTTTCCGGGGTGATATAGAATAGTAATATCATAATCCTTGAGTAACTCTAACCACCACCTCTGGCGCAAATTTAGATCCTTTCCCTTGAACAAGTGCTACAAACTCCAATGGTCAGTACAAATCTCCCAAGGCACATTGTACAATAAATGACGCCAGATCTTCAAGGCATGAACAATAACAACTAACTCAAAGTCATGGAAAGGGTAATTCTTCTCATGTATCTTCAACTGTATTGACACGTAGGCAATCACCCCAAGGCCAACCCATGAGGCACTGCAATAAACTGTATAGTACCCCGAACTAGTAGGCAATATCAAAATAGGGGCTGTAGTCAAAGCTGTCTTAAGCTTCTGAAAGTTTGCCTCACGCTCCTCTGTCCCCTGAAATGGAGTACCCTTCTGGGTCAATCTAGTCATAGGGGCTGCAATCGATGAAAACCCTTATACAAAACGATGATAGTAACCCGCCAAGCCAAGAAAACTACGAATCTCTATAGCTGAGGAGGACCTGGGCTAACTCTGCACGGCCTCTTTCTTCTTCGGATCCACCCGAGTGCCCTAACTTGAGACCACGTGGCCTAAGAATGCCACAGAACTCAACCAAAACTCACATTTGGAGAGCTTTGCATATAACTTCTTCCCTCTTAGGGTATGAAACATTGTCCTCAAGTGCTGCTCATGATCTTCTCGACTTCGGGAGTATACAAGAATATCATCTATGAAAACAATGACGAACGAGTCAAGATAGGGCCTGAACACACTGTGCATCAAATGCATAAAAGCTGCTGGGGCATTGGTCAGCCCAAATGACATAACAAGAAAATTGTAATGACCATACTGAGTCGTGAAGGCAGTCTTCGGGATATCTGGCTCCCGAATCTTCACTGGTGAAAAATTGAGCGCAAATCAATCTTATAAAACACATGTGCGCATTGAAGCTGGTCAAATAGATCATCAATATGAGGCAAGGGATAACGGGTCTTTACTGTAACCTTATGCAACTAGTGATAATCGATACATATATGCATAGAACCATCCTTTTTCTTCACAAAAAAGATAGGAGCACCCCAAGGTGAAACACTGGGTCGAATAAAACCCTTATCAAGCAATTCCTGCAGCTAATGATTCAACTCCTTCAACTAATGAGGAGCCATATGGTACGAAGGAATCGACAACAAATCAATGCGAAAATCAATGTCTCTATCGGGTGGCATGCTCGGAAGATTTGCTGGAAACACATGGGGATAATCCCGTACCACTAGGACCGAATAAACTGAAGGGGTATCAACACTGACATCTCTCACATAAATACGCGACGCACCCCTTCTCAACCATACACTGAGCTTTAAGAAAAGAGATAACTCTTCTGGGAGTGTGATCTAAAGTACCATTCCACTCAACACGCGAAATACCTGGGATAGCCATCGTCACCGTCTTGGCGTGACAATCAAAAATAGCATAATGGGGCGACAACCAATCCATGCTCAAGAAAATATAAAAATCAACCATGTTGAGTAACAATAAATCTGCTCTGGTCTCAAAACCATGAATAGTAACCAAACACGACCGATAAACGCGGTCCACAACAAGAGAATCTCCCACAACAGTAGAAACATAAATAGGAGAACTCAATGAATCTCAGGATACACCCAAATGTAGAGCAAAATAAGAAGGCACATAAGAATAAGTGGAGCTTAGATCGAATAAAAATGATGCATCTGTGTGACAAACCAGTATAATACTTGTGATGATAGAATCTGAAGCAACAACCTCGGTACGAGCAGGAATGGCATAATATCGGACCTCGCCTCCCCCTCGAGGGAGACCTTTACCTCCTCGACCTCTGCCTCTAGCTGGCTGGGCAGATGGGTTAGCAGCTGAGCTGTGATCATGGCCCGAGAACTCGGCTGAGCGTGCTGTGACAGAGAAGTCTATGGAGGTGCACTCCTCCCAAGTCTAGGGAAATCCCTCACTACATGGATGGTGTCACCATACTCGAAACAAGCTCTGGGAGGATGTGGTGGCTACGGCTGGCTGGGGCCTGGTCTGCTGGACTGAACTTTGAAAGCACCCCACGCAGGAGGCACGCTAGAAAGCAGAGATGCATAGTAAGGCTCCTGAGGTCTAGGAGGAACTAGAGCACTGCTGGCTAATGGAAGAGCTGAATGAACGGGGCGACCCATATAACCCCTACCATGACAACCTGCTGCTGGGGTACGGGCACTAGAGTAATGGCCCGACTCTCGAGATTTCATGGCCTCTCTCTCTTCTCACTCCCTAAGGAGCATACCCTCGATCCTCCTAGCAATGCTCACTACCTGCTGAGAAGGAATGCCCATCTCCTACTCTTGAGCCATGCTAGATCTAATGAGTGGAATAAGACCCTCAATGAACCAGCGAACTCTCTCGCGGACAGTAGCAACCAAGGCTGGTGCATGCCTAGCCAATATGGTATAACAGATAGCATACTCTGAAATGGTCATCGCACTCTGGTGCAAATGCTCAAACTCTACGCGCCATGCGCCACTCAGACTCCGAGGGACAAATCTCTCATGAACATATCCGAGAACTGGGTCCAAGCTAGTGAAGCGGCCTTGACTGGGCTTTCATCTCATAAGTGCGCCACCAATCATTGGCGGCTCCCTGAAGATGAAAGGTAGTAATGGAAACCCCGCTGGATCCGGATATACATATAGTGCAAAGAATACAATGGCACTCATCTAGAAATCGCAAGGCATCATCTGATGCTAATCCACTGAAAACTAGAGGATCATACTTCTTCAATCTCTCAAGCCTCCGCTGCTCATCCTCAGAAGAAGCTGCCCAATCCTTGGGCTGAATTGGTACTGTAGGCTATACAGGAATGATCTCTAGGACCTGCTCAACATGCACTCACTGCTTAGGAGTGCGGGTTGTGGGAGTCTGGGCTCCTACCCCGGCCTAGGATGTGGCTGCAGCAAGGGGAAACTATGTTGCTTAAGCCAAGGTGGTGTACATAGACATGAACTTAGATAACATCTCCTGAAGGGCTAGAGTAGTAGTGGCAGTAGGTATGTCAGGTGCCTGAAATTTGGCTGGATCTGCTGGCAGTACTTCAGCGGCAGTTCACGCAAGTTCTCTAGCTGCACCAAGTACGCGTCCACGGCCTCTACCCTCCTTTCACGGTGGCGGTAGGGGCGCGGGTGCCTGATCATCCCGAGTGGTACATGTCCTCATCATCTGTGAGAGAATAGAAGACAGAATTTAGATTTGATATCAAAAATATCGCACGACAAGGAAATCAAATGAAGTGAAGATTTTTCCGAAACATTTACATAGCTTCTCGCAGATAAATACATACGTCTCCGTACCGATCTGTGAGACTCTAATAAACTGGCCTGTATTCCGTGATTCCTATGAACCTAGAGCTCTGATACCAACTTGTCCCGACCCCAATTCACCTACCATGAGCAAGTTGTGACGGTGCCTATTCCCTACGACTAGGTAAGCCTAATAATGTGGAAAAACATATTAAACTTGTATAAAGTAAATAATTAAACTTCAACAACTATAAGAGAAAATGTATATAAGTGCCTCTTGGCATATACAACTCAATCATCACGAAAAATCTCGAACTACGTCCAAAAACCCGGAAACGCACGGGAAACACAGGCTAATAGAAGATTAATACACTGTTCTAACTCCAAAATGTCTAAGCAACTAAAAGAAAGGAAAACTCTACTACAGTTGGAATAAGAATGAGACTCCTGATATGCGAACACGGTAGAATTACCTTGAAGTCTAAGCTAGATCTCTTTGCCTATAGAGTGATATGCTTGGGTGGAGGTATGGATCTGTACATGAAAAACATGCGCAGAAGTAGCATGGGTACACCACGGCCATACAAAGTAAGTGCCAAGCCTAACATCGGTCGGGTAGTGACGAGGAAGGTCAGGGCCCTACTAAGATAAAATATAATAAATGATAGGATAAGGAAAACAATATAGATAAAGTATACAATGAGAATCTAAATAGGATAAATAAGGAAAGAAGTAATAGAAAGCAGAAACGAAACAATATAAGGAATACTGCTCACTACAGGAAATAATAGCCGGGGATCTCTTGGTATCCTCATCATATACACGAGGGATCTCTTGGTTTCCCGAGGTTCTCTTGATATCCTCAATAGGTAAGCTGGGTATCTCTTAGTATGTCGAGGATCTCTTGGTATCCTTAATATAAAAATACATGTTACGAGAATCTCTTGGTATCCCGTACCCTCAATCTAGAACATATCAAGTATAGGGGGATCTCCCTGGATACCTTCCCGTAATCCCAAATTTAAAACACACAATAATAGCTCAAACATTAAGATAACTGTTAAACTCAGAAAAAATAATAGTAAATTCTAGCCTAACATGCTTCACGGAGTGCAAACAAGACAGTTTAAGCATATAGCAAGTATGTCAACTAAACATACTTCTCTAAACTAACAGGGTAAACTTGCAATTAGAATTAGCGGTAAGCAAGAAAACTCAATTTACATACTTCAAGTAAAAACGGATTTTCAACAATTAGCTCAAGTACGCACTCGTCATCTCACATACGAGGTATTCAAATATCAAATATCATGTACAAAGGAGAAAGGTCCCCCACACAAGGTTAGACAAGCCACTTACCTCGAACTGGCTCCAAAATTAGCTCGAAATCACACTTTTGCAACGAGTATCCGAATCTAAATGGCCTAAATCTATTCAATTCAATAACATATTTTAAATAATATCTCAAGCAACTGATTCTAGTATTTAATTCAAAGATAAGACGTGAAATTAGGTAAAATAACCAAAAGGCCCCTCAGTCCAACGTCTCGGAATCAGATAATTTTTATATTTTCAGAAATCGTGTACTCTCACGAGTGTAACCATATAAAAATTTCCGAAATCGGAGCTCAAACACCCACTCAAAGCTCATTAGTTTGGTCTATGGTGTTTTCCCCATTTTTCATTCAAAAATCTAAAATTAAGGATAAATTCGTGATTAGATTAGTGGGTTTTAAGCATAAGAGAGTAAAGAATTGGTATCCAGTAGTTGCCCTAGAAAAACCTTCAAAATGTCCCCCAATTCCGAGCTCCTAAGCTTGTGTTTTGATAAAAATGGCTAACCCTCATTTTAAAAATGTTTATAACTGTTCAGACTTTTAATGCATCGCGAAAGCGGAGGTGATCTCGTGTTCGCGAAGAAGAAAAATAATAGTTTCCAAGAATGCCCGTCGTGATCGCAAGGGGGAGAACACGAAGGCCTGGGGCCACGAAGTTATTCGAACGTGACGTTTGGAACGCGATTAAGAAAATAGCGAGGTCCAGAAGTTACCCTACGCGAACGCGATGAAAGAGTAAGTGGGGCTTCGCGAACGTGGAAGAGGTTATGCAAATGCGTAGAAGGAACTGGCCCCTCTCCAAGATTACACTACACGAACCTGAGAGAGGGCCGTGATCGCGAAGAGGAAAAGTTTGCAACAGTTGAGTTCAATTTTTTCTTTAATTTTTATCAACTCAAAAATGCCCGTTGAGCCTCTGAAACACACCCGAGGCCCCCAGGACCTCAACCAAATGTACAAATACATCCCATAACATCATTCAAACTTGCGCCAATCCTTAAACCACCTAAAATAATGCCGAAAACTTGAATTAATCAAGGAATTGAGCCTAAGAACATCAAATTTTATCAAAACACACTTTTGATAAAAAACTAAACAAAATATGCCCGAATGACCTGAAATTTTGCACATAAGTCCCAAATGACATGGGGAGATATTACAACTTCTGAAATTTCATTTCGACCCTTGGATAAAAAACTCACTATCGGATCGAACAGTTCAAAAATTCAAACTTCGGCATTTCAAGCCTAAATTAGCCACAGACTTCCAAAATATATTTCGAACACGCTCCCAACCCCGAAGTCACCTAACAGAGCTAGAAAAACCATCAGATTGCAATATTAAGACCGTCTTCACACTGTTCTGACTGCAGACCACTTTCCAATACTTAAGCTCTCAATTAGGGACTAAGTGTCCCAAAACTCTCCGAAATCCAACACTGAACGTCCCGGTAAATCAAAATAGTAGACATGAACTTAGGAAAAGCAGTTAATATGGGGCATAAATTCTATAAATGACCATCCGTGTCGTCACAATAATGCATGAATTGTGGCCTCATCACATGCCACAAATTTTGCTTCCATCGTGGATGTAGCAATGACAGACTGTTTGGAACTCTTTCATGATGTTGCTCCTTTAGCTAATTGGAACAAATAATCAAACATGGACTTTCTAGTGTCAATACGTCCATCGAAATCTGAATCCGAGAATCCAACAACTTCCAAATGCTTGGATCTCCTGTATATGAGCATGTAATCCTTCGTTCCTTTCTGGTAACTCAGAATATTTTTTGCAGCTTTCTAGTGACCAATTCCTAGGTTACTCTGATATCTTCCCAGCATTATGATTGCAAAACTAATATTCGGTCTTGTGCAAGCCTGAGCATACATCAGACTACCAACAATAGAAGAGTAAGGAATTTATTTTATTTCTTTTCATTTAATATCATTCTTAGGGCATTACATGAGACTAAATTTGTTCTCTTTTTTAATTGGACCAATTTCTACTGAACAATCATTCATGTTAAATCTCCATAGAATGTTTTGATATATACTTTTGAGAAAATCCAAATAATCCTTGTGATCTACCACGAAATATTTTTATTCCTATCACATAGGATGCACTCACCCACATATTTAATATCAAAATTCTTAGAGAGAAAATCATTAGTCTCACACAATATACCTAAGTCATTAGTAGCAAGTAGAATATCGTCAACATATAGGACTAAAAATATAAACTTGATCTCACTGATCTTTTGGTATATACACCGATCAATGGTATTTTTCAAACATTCAAAAGATGCTATAGTATTATTAAACCTTATATACCATTGTTGTGAGGCTTGTTTAAGTCCACATATTAACTTCTTCAGTCTACACACCATTTGACCTTTTTCCTTTAGTTTTGAAACCCTCTGGTTCATACATATAAACTTCCTCCTCGAGCTCTCCATTAATAAAGGCAGTTTTCACATCCATACGGTATAACTCTAGATCATAATGAGCCGCCAAAGCCATAATAATTCTTAACGAGTCTTTTTTTTGAGACCAGTGAAAATGTCTCTTTATAATCGATGCCTCTTTTCCGAGTATAACCTTTGGCAACAAGTCTAGTTTTATATTGTTTAATATTGCCATTTGAATAGCATTTGCTATTGAAGACCCATCTACACTCGATTCTTTTATAACTTTATGGTAATTCAACGAGATCCCAAACTTTACTATTTTCCATGAATTTTAACTTTTCCTTCATGGAATCAATCTATTTGTCAGACTCATTACTTTTTATGGCTTGTGAATATGAAACCGGATCCTTATTAAGACTAATATTAAAATCTGACTCTTGTAAATAAACAATTTAATTATCAAAAATAGCTGATTTTCTTATTCTTTGAGATTTTCTTAATTCCATTTACTGTGGTTCATTTATGTTAGATATTTGTGAGTTAGTTTCTTCATGAAGTGTTTCATCCATATGCAGCTCGGTGTTGTCAAAGTGTTCTTCAATAATTGAAATAATATTTGGTAATTGTCTAAGAGTAGACACATTCATAGAACATTGACCCTTACCTCTTTAATTTTCTCACTTTATTTCGCAACACACCCACTAACTTCAGTATTCTCAATGAGTCTTGAATTACAAGTTTCAATAATTCTCGAACTACGGTTTGGACAGTAAAATACATACATTTTATATTTCTCTGAATAACCAATAAAGCAACCACTTACTGTTCAAGAATCTAGTTTCTTTTCTTGTGGATAATAATCTAGCTTCTGCTGGGCAACCCCAAACATGCAAGTGCCTTAAACTAGGTTTTTTCCACAGTTCAAAAGGAGTCTTTGGAATTTCTTTACTAGGAACTCTATTTAATAAATATTCATCGATTTTAAGAGCATACATCACATATAATTTAGTTCAGAAGGAATTACTTATCATGCTCCTAACCATATCTATAAGTGTTTAATTACGCCTTTCTGTAATACTATTTTATTGAGGTGTTCCTGGAACAATATAATGTGCACATGTGGTACTTTCGTCGAGGAACTTTGAAAGTGAACTTGGACATTGTCCCTATTCATTATATTTTTTATAATATTTCACCATATCTATTTGGCCTAATAATTTTAATCTTTTTATCTAATTGCCATTCAACCTCATTAACAAATACTTTGAGAGCATCTATTGCTTGAGATTTTTCTTCCGGCAAATGGGGATGTATCTACAACATGAAAAGTCATTGATAAAAGTTAAAAAATATTTTTCTTCACCAAAATATGGAACATCAAAGAGTATACAAATAACATTGTGTATAATTCTAAGTAGCAGGTGCTTTTAGTGGCACCTTTATTACTATGCTTAGTTTGCTTTTCCTTTACACAATCCAAACATATATTAAGATTAGTAAAGTTTAGATTTGAAAGAATTTCATTCTTTACTAATCTTTCTAAGCTTTCTTTAGATATGTGTCGTCAACATCTGTGCCACAAGTAAGCAGAACTTTTATCTTGTGAACTACGTTTAATTCCAACATTATATTGAACGATAAAAAGAGATACAGAAAAATCAATATCGAGTTTCAATTTATATAAACCATCACCAAGAATACCATAACCACAAAAAATAACATTCTCATATAAACAGAAACATCCATTTCCAAACTTTAAATCAAAACCAGAAATATCAAGTCTTGAAAGAGATCCTAGAAATAAAAGATACATCAAGAGTCTGTAATAGATCAAGATGACGTCCAGTCTCCATGATCAGACGATTAGTCCATATGCCTTCAATTGGAGCATTCATATGATTTTTCATGAACAAGAAATCCTTATCTGGATTTGTAGTTTGTATCGTAAGGAACCCCTTCAATATAATTGCACCAGAATCAAGCCATCAAGTATTATTAGGAACTTCTACTAAATTTGATTCAAAACATGCAAAAGTACTAATTGTACCTTTATTTTTTCTCCAAGCCTTACGTTTAAGACAATCATACTGCTAGTGTCCTTCCTTGTTACAAATGATACATATCTGCCTTATGTTGCTTCTTAAAATCCTGTGGAGCTTTAGTAGGTGATTTCTTCTTCTTGAACTTATAGACATTCACTTTAAGTCCTTTGCCAGCTTCTTGTCCCATGAGGTTAATTGAATGATTCCCTTGTTTCTTAAGTATTGACTCCTCCTGAGTAAGCATACCGGACAATCACTAACATTTCACTTATTCTTAATAGTGTAATAGCTAATTTGGAAAGGTCAATTTTAGGAATGAACAAGTTTAGAATAAACTGAACCAAAAATGAGCCATCCACTTTCTTCTCAAGGCCTGGAGTCTTGCTGTAATGTTAGTCATATGGATGATCTGATTTTGTATACTGCGCAACCCATCAAACTTCATAGACGTGAGTTCTGCCATTAGTTACCAGTGAGAGACTTCTCTGTAGAAGGAAAACGTTCTTCCACAAACTTCAGGTATTTCCTGGCACTGTATGTCTGTAGAATAATACTCTTAAAGTTTTTCGCAATAGTCATTCGCATAAACATAAGGCTCAGCCTATTAGAGTTCCCATGCTTTATGGAAAGACTTCTCATCCACATTGCTCGAGTCAGTAATAGCAACAAGCTTATTATTTCGCGGAGCCAAGTCAAGATCTATCATATCTAAGTGAAACTGGACTTGTTCATGCCATTCAGAGAAGTTCAATCAATTGAACACAATAACAAATGAAGCATACAAATGAATAAGAATAGTTGCAAAATAGATTAAACATGCTCACAAATCAACATGGATTCAATAAAATAATTAAAGCATATCCCAATTCTCCTTTGGGTAAATATTACGACGCACTATCATAAGTTAAATGCCATTAAGTCTTTAATAGAAAACTAATTATTTTTAACCAAACATATATGACATCTTTTGACAAAAAATATATAATTGACTAAAGATGATCAATTTACCCTATCGTATTCACTATTCATAGAATAACTGATTCATTTTTGGGTAAATCCTTAAGTTCTAGTAATAGTAAAAATTAGTTTATCAATTTATTTTCAATAATAGGCTTTTCATTAATTTTATGGATAAGCTATAATTTTATGTATGCATATTTTTTATAAATATACTAGTTTGGCCACTTTGGCAACTAACAAACTACATATATAAAAATGCACATATAAAATAAATATCAGAAAATTTTATGCATGTTATTATTTTAAACATTTTATACAGCTTTCGTTACCGTCACCTTTAGTTGGAAAAGAAAAATAGAATAGGTGGTAATCCTAATATGTGGAATAATGACCAATTTATAGAGGTTCTCACTTAATTCGGTTGGTCCATTAAGTAATCGAGTGGATGTATGAGATTTATCTTTCATTAAATAAATTATGAGCTTTATTATATTGGGTCATATACATATTAGAAAAATCTTACATACTGATGAAAGAAATAGAAAAATACCGGCAAACATCAAAGCGAATACAATGATAATTAATTAAATAAAGATTTTAAATTATATATACTCTTATTATAATATTTTTAAATATCAAGTTACTCAAAGGATATCTATGAAATTTGTAATCTTGAAAATTAAAGAGGTTACTTTGCTGCAACAGATTAAGGTAATAAACTAATAATTACAAATTAGTCCATCACTTTAAACTAGTCTTTGGATTTTTCAAGACCTCTTAAGAATCAGTCACTAGTTTCAAGTATATTTTACCACGAGACTTGTTTCATTTGAGATTTTAATATGAAATATGTAACGACTAGATTGATCATTTTTCTTATTAAAATACCGTTCTCCTGAATAAGATTTTTTGTATGTGGTTTTACTGTTTTATGACTTGTAGGGATGGTTAGATTTGGATTTGAAAGAGTTCGAGTTGAAATCGGAACACTTGGTTCCTTAAGGTTGGATTAAAAGGTAAACGATCTTGGAATCGGGATTTGACGATTCCAATAGGTTCGTATGATGATTTTGTACTTGGTGGTATGTTTAGATCAGGTTTTGGATGATTCAAGAGCGTTTCAACGCCTAATTGTGAAAGTTGGTTATTTGAAGGTTTAGAACTTCTTTAAATTTGGTTTGGAGCGGGCTTTGGTGACATCGGGATCCAAATAGAATTCCAAGACCGAGAATAGTTCCGTAATATCCTTTAATACTTGCATGTAAAATTTGATGTCATTCCGAGTAGTTTAAGTTTGTTTCGGTGCATTTAAAGTAAATTGAAGAACTTGAGGTTCATAAGTTTGATTCAATTGATTTTTGGGTGTGATTCTTAGTTTTATAGTTGGTTCGGTCATTCAGAGAGTTCAAGCGAGATCGTTTTATGATCTCAAACTTATTGGTATTTTCGGGCAGAGCCCCTAGGGTCTCGGGTCTCAATCGAACGAGGCTCAGACCAAGTTGAAAATTTGGAGCAAGAGCTGAAGCTACAACTTCTGTCATAATCGCACTTGCGCTTGGCCAGCCGCAGGTGCAAGCCACGAGCCTTAGAAGAAAGTGAGTGAGGACAGCCCAGGCACCGTCGGTACGGAAGTTTTGGCGCACTTGCATGACCACAGGTGCGGGATCAGTGGTCGCAGGTGTTGGCTTGTGCGCAGATGCGGTCCCTTGAGCTCGCAGATGCGGAGCTTGGCCAGTGGGGGAAATGCGCAACTACGATGGCTTTTTCGTAGGTGCGCGACCGCAGGTGCAAAAATCACTGGAGGCAATGAGCATATTTTAAATACGAGGCATTATTATCCTATTCTTCACACATTTCTGTGATTTTTGAGCTTCAAAAAGAGGGATTTTGACCTACCTTTTGAAGGTAAGTAATTTCTATCTAATATGAGTTTAATACATAATTTATGGATAGATTATAACATGTAAATCAGTAAAATCATGGGATTAGATGAAAATCTAGGATTTTACCACGAAAATAATTGTGGAACTTAGTGAAAATCATATATTTATGTTCCTAAGGTTATGGGTAACAACTTTCTTCGAAAATTTCAGAAATCCGACACGTGGCCTCTGAGGGAAATTTTAGGAACCTTACATTTATGTTTGGATAATCACTTAAATAGTTAAAATATAAAATTTTGAACATACATTAATTAGTATTTACAGTATTTGAATAATTTTGGATTGTTCGGCACCGAAAGGGTTTGAGCATAATCTCTGACCGGAAAGTAGGCCTTGAGACGAGGTAAGTCTCTTTTCTAACCTTGTAAGAGGAAATTTACCCGTAGGTGAACTTGATTAATATGTGTTGCTATTTGTGAGGGCTACGTACGCACAGGGTGACGAGGGTCCGTACGTAACTCCTATTTCCGTTTATGTCCGGGTAGTTTTAGGCTTACACTATACTTTGTGGACACCATTATCTTATTATGTTTATTAATTGTATTGAATGGAACTAAGTTGAAAATTTTAAGATTTCAAAAGTTTCAAGGTGAATTTCTTTATTTTGAAAAGAATCGTGAAAGATTTTGATTTATTGATAAATGTATATTTAACCGCGTCGCAAGTATATTCTGCTAGCGGGGTGACTCTTTACACTACTCTCATTATAACGGGCCATTCGCCTCGGCAGATTAATAGATTCATCCCGTTCAACCCTCGACAATGCACAATTTATATTTACGCTGGATCGACCGTACGTCCTCGGCGAACTTTGTATGTGATAATATAACTGGTAGTCCCTTTCGATATATGGTAGTCTTTCAGTTGAATTGAGAGGTTATTGGTCTTAAATAAAGGAAGTGATTTGGTTCTTTAATACTGTGAAAGGGCTGTTCAGTTATTTCCTATTCTGAGTGTTACTGTTATCTCTTTATATCATGCTTAACTAGAATTTTACATTATCATATTGTTGGCCTTAGTAAGTCTCGGAGTCGACCCTTCATCACTATTTCTTCGAGGTCAGACTAGATACTTAATGGGTACATATTATTTATGTACTCACTCTACACTTCTGTACTTAATTGTATATTATCTGAGGCAGGTGCATCTGGTTACTAGTCTGGCGTGCATATTTGATCCCTGCTTCGAGACTACACAGCGAGCTGCCCTTCCGAGCAGTTCTACAGCAACCAAAGTCTTCTTTTTGTTATATTTTTCTATCTATTGCATTTCAGGCAGTAGACTATTATTCTTTTATATATTCTACTAGAATGCTCATACACTTGTTGTCACGACCCAAATCTACTAAGGGTCGTGGTGGCGCCGAACACCGCTGTAAGGCCAGCCAACTCAAATACTAAATTAAATCTTGTTTTATAACTTTTGAAATACAAGATTTTCCTTCATTATTTAGAAATTTTAAGGAATATATTTCAAATCAAATTTAAAAGTTAAGCAATTAACACAATACTTCAAACCATCCCAGAACTCGGTATCACAAGTGCATGAGAATCTACTGATAAGAGAAAAAAATACAACATCCGCCCGGAATGCAATGGACGGAAAGTAAATATAGTACAAAGGAAGGGACTACTCTAGCTGCGGCCTTCTTGAATGATGCAACTCACCTAGTTCCAGAATCATTCGCGTTTATATGCCTAACAAACCACTGGAGTCACATATACCTGTATAACAAAATGCACAACAAGTGTAGTATGAGTACAAAAATAACGCGTATCCTATGAGTATCCGGTCTAATCCCGAAAGGGTAGAGACGAGATGGTAAACTTTGACACTCTCTAGTGGTCCTATATGTATTCATCCTTAATAAATATATTAAACAGTGGATTTTATTTTATACACATGATTTTACTCAAAATAGAGAAAATAAGTAAACAGATAATTCTTTCATATAAATTTTTCATAAGTCCTCTTTATTATTAACAAATAAATCTCGATCCAGGGTGAAACAATGACTACTTAAATAAGTTCAGGACAACAGCACAAACATGCGCAAATCATGCCGAGGTCGACGGGCCACCCCAATAGAAATGTAAATTTGTGCACTGGCGAGGGTCGAACGGCCCCTACCATTGATGCATATATTTAATATGCCGAGGCGTTCGGCCCGTTCCAAAAGTAAACACATACCCTGCTCACGAAGGATGCATTCGAAACAAGTACACATAAGGAATACATGCTCAACCAATCAAATAGGAACTTACCGGGAAACATCTATTCAACTAAAACCAATTCCCCCGTAACAATTTTTAGGAAATGAAGCTTAATCCTTTTGAAATTCATTTACTAATTCAATCTGATTTTGGCAATTCAAGCCATCAATGGGCTCACAAATAATCAAAGTATAATATGCTTTTGGGTTCTAGACTACCTAGACTATAGCATAAT
The DNA here is from genome assembly GCA_034376525.1 of Nicotiana benthamiana. Lineage (NCBI taxonomy): Eukaryota > Viridiplantae > Streptophyta > Magnoliopsida > Solanales > Solanaceae > Nicotiana > Nicotiana benthamiana. The sequence goes on along the minus strand of CM067329.1, from coordinate 5,155,374 downwards.
AGTATCTACGCACAGACTCTCGTCACCTCATGCGTACGTAGCCCCCACAAATAGGAGCACATACCATTTTAGCTCACCTATGGGGTAAATTCCCCTCACAAGATTAGAAATTCCCCCTCGCTCTAGAGGTCCATAATCGGCATTCTATATTCTTCCAAAGACTCAAATCGATGCACAATGCTCCAAAACCAGCCAACAATTATGTAAACCTATTAATATATGCTCAAACACTCATAACAATTTAATTTATATCAATTTTCAACTCCGCTCCAAAAGTCGATAAAAATTACCCCTCAGGCCCACGTGTTCAGATTCTGAAAATTATTGAAAATAAATATTAACCATAACTCATATAGTCTATGTCAAGAAATTCATGCAGTTTCATCCATGAAACGACCCTCAAATCGAGGATTTATTTTTTTCAACTTTGAGGCTCAAAATCCCAATTTCTACCATCCAAACACGGATAAAAATAGAAACAAACAAAAATAATCATGGAGTAAAATCAAAATAAATGTAAGATATTTGCCTCTTGTTGAAATGAGAACAACGCCGCAAACATCACCTCAAACGGAGCTCTAGAACTTAAGATATGCCCAAATTACTAAAATTCTCGGTTTATAACACTGTCTAGGTGATTTTCCTTCATCGCGTTCGGGGGAGACGTCCGCGTTCGCGAAGGAAATGTTTCGCATTGACCGGTCAACCCAGAAATCCTTCTTTGCGTTTGCAGAGTCTCTCTCGCGTTCGCGAAGAACAAATCATCAGACCAGAAACCAACAATTTTTTCCGACACAGAAATTAGCAAACTCCCTCATACGATGTCCGAATTCTGTGATTCTTTTTCTATGGCTCCCAAATTTCGATACAGATATAATGGTTCAATAAAAACTTAATTTGGAGCTCATTGTATTAATATGGTACCCTTTATGTCCAAAGAAACATTGTTGAAACATCAAATAAGAGCGCGATTACAATCCGAAACACACCTGAGTACCCCCAGGACCCCGACCAATCACACCAACCAGTCCCAAAATACATTACGGACTTAATTGAGGCCTCAAATCAGATCAAACAATGCTACAATCATGAATCAACCTCCAATCCAAGCTTTATGAACTTTAGAACTTCTTCGATGCTTAAACCTATCAAATCACGTCCGATTGACCTCAAATTTTGCACACAAGTCATATTCAAAATTACGGATCTATTCCAACTTTCAGATTCTAATTCCAATCCCGATATAAAAAATTCCACTTCTGGTCAAACTTTTCAAAACCTTTAAATTTTTATCTTTAGCCAAATGGCTTCAAAATGACCTACAGACCTCCGAATTCACTTCCGATCCCGCTCCCAACTCCAGAAACACCATACGGAGCTACTCCCAGTCTCGAAATCCTAAACGGACATCGTTAGCACTGAAATGAATTTCGAACCAAACATATGAAATTTCTTCAAAAATGCTAACTTATACAATAGGCGCCAAAACGCTCCCGGGTTACCCAAAACCCGAACCGGGCATACGCCCAAGTCCGAAAATCATCATACGAACTTGCTGGAACCTTCATATCTTGATTCCTAGGTTGTTTACTCAAAATTCTAGTAGCCATTTTCTCCAACTTAAGGCTTCAGAAATGAGAATTTTCATTTAAATTTTACTTTGAATTTTCTAAATTTCAATTCCGACCATATACACAAGTCAATATACCTGAAATGAAACTGCTCATGGCTTCAGACCGCTGAACGACATGCTAGAGCTCAAAATGACCAGTTGGGTCGTTACATTCTCTCCCACTTAAACATACGTTCGTCATCGAACGTGCTGAGAACTATACCGAAGTAGTCCGAAATTACTGTGTAGCACCATATGCACCTTCATGTACCACCACAACTTAGCTGAGCACATCAGCTCGATAAATTCTGAAGATATTCCCTTTTATTCAAACAAATAAGCCTTAGAGCCCGATTCCAATATCCGGAATTCTATACCAGGCCCGTTTCCAACATACGATCACCATAACCCTCACTACACGCTGTACTCAAACATGACTCCATAACTTTGCGGGATCTTAGTTTGCAACACTTAATCCACAAGACCACAATAATATTTTGTGATCAACTTAACCAAAATTCAACGAATCAGATGCTCCTATTGCACCTCATGACACACGCAAGTCTTACTCTAACTCTTACAATACCGCCACGACAGATGAGATGTGCCAAAATTCATAATCAATTGCCGCGTCAACCAACATTTTGAACCAAATAATGGTCTTTGGTCCTTAATATACTTCATAGGATCAGATTGTACTGATCCTAAATCCCATAATTTCGTCTCACCCAATATGAACTGCTCAGGTAATAAGCCACTCCGAATACGATCACAAGTCTTATATGACGCCACAATGTGCCAATAGGCCACCAATCCGAACACAACACAAACAAGAAGTCGAACAGTAAAGGAATTACCTGACCCCGCACTACTATAGACTTTACCTAGAAGATAGGAAATGAAACACACAAAAATAGCATATAGGAATCCAGACTTGGCATCACACTGTTGCGTCGCTCAACCCGATCCAAATAACCTACCCATGGCGGCGTGCCACCCGATCGACACATAGATCTCACATAAGGAGACTGCACTTCGAGCTAAAGCTGCTCATTAAAATAAAAATATTGAATTTCGATCACAAGCACGCTAAGTGCATAATACCATCCTTGAGAAAACAGATAGCGCCATAGGCTACAAAACTCAAGCACCACGGAGGTGCGATACAAGATCTGAATCTCAAGAGCCATTCTGCTCACATAACATCATCGCCACCGGAACTTCATCACATAAAAAATTTACCAAGCCGTCTCACAACTCTTACGGTACAATACTCATTACCTGGAATAGCTGATGATAAAATAACACCCTGACTGTTCCTTCATAAGGAACACTCGCTGAAACGAACATAACTGGCCTATTATAAAGCCCTTCCACTGATCTCAAGCCGATTTCTTATTACACCAACCCGGCTAATAACATTTCAAAGATCCATAGTAACTCACTTTCCCTTATAACACATAAGAACAACCATCATCACTGGAGCAACCTCCTCAGTCCATAGCCCAATAAACAAAATGCCCTCCAGGCATAAATTTTCTCAAATTAATGACATTACCACGATTCTCATACCCGATTTAAATCTTTAATCACTCAAATGACTACTCGTCACACTTATACAATCCTCTCGTTGGACACGCTTCCACAATCTCCCTAAATAAATAATAGGTCCCCACATCTAAAACACCGGCCGCACTATCGCTGAAGGTGATCGAGAATCTTTAACCAGGATGCAAAGCCTCTTTCACAACATATTAATCTCAGGTGACGCTGAAGACAATACCAATTTACCTTAATCATTCAACCCTTTCCTTGCTTATCCGAGCCCGTGATATCTTTGTCAACACTGAACTGCAACCTTGATCCTCACTTCACGTTTCCATACCTCTCACCGCACCTAACGTGCCAATATACGATAGGATAGGATTTTCATCATAACTCCGAATTCATTAATATTTTCACATTTCATCATATAAGAACCTTGCACTTAACTCACTTCAGGAGAATCATAGAAATACATAGGTAAATTCCCATAACTATAGAATATGCAAATCTGCAAGTAGTGGTCCAAGCCACCAAGCCCTTACACAATCGCTTCCACTTAACGAGACATAATAGAAGAATGCCTATAGATATCATCAATTACGGCGGCTGACAAGCCTCACACGTACAACCACAAATCATACGCATAACTTGATCACGCTGAATGAACTGGTCACTAACCCAATACACCAATTCAACTCTGACTAATCAACCTACCTCCTTCCAGTTTATCCTTGATTGCCTTAGAAATAATATTAACACCATTCAACACTTAACATATTCCATCTACACTCTCCCCGAGTGACCTTGAATCACGAGACCATGCTGTCTCAATTCCCACGAACTATTTCATATCACTCAAATGCTACACCATAAGTCAAAATATCACAGAACATTCTTGGCACCTTCTCATAAACTGATACAAATCTTGATTCCTAAATGTACTCATAGGCTCGAAATCATTGGGCACCACACTTTAACTTCCGAATTGACTAGGACCATTATTGAGAGCTACCCGCTCTGACTTGGCCCCGAGTATAACTCACTCGATATATCTTATAACACATGAATACTCTCTCGGCGAAGCACCCGACGAAATCACTTCCTCTAGAACCTGCATCTATACGAGGCATAAATCCTGAATCTTTTTTTAAGTCCGAACATGAGTCAATAAGGCCAACCATAGCATGCCTCCAACAATTCATTTGCTCGAATTACCACTTATGGTTGTTTTCTCATAGCTGAAATAATCCATCAATATGCTAATAGCCAAAAATCACGCAAGTAGTTAGCCATACAACCCAATCATAATCGGTGCGACTCTCCCACTTAGCTTGAAGCCATCATTTCATAATTATAGAGTTTGCCCGACCTCTTTACATCTTATTGACACAACCTCACACCATAATTTATCAAAATATCTCGTTATCTTCCTGTAAATCCCCATCTTTCATATTCTAAGTCATCATCCACATTCGCATGACCGATCTCCTTGCTGAACAACCAATATAATTCCTTGCAGAAGCTTCGCCAACCACGCGACCGCTAACCTACTCACGGGGAACAACCCATCTAGGGGAATCACCTCCCAACATCATCCCACGCTGCTGCACGGAATACATTCGCTATGACACCAATAGCCCATCCTGAGTCTGAGCTCACTTTCAAGCTGCACAAGTCCATTCGCCCATCGTGGACATTAAGTAAATGTGCGGCAACATCCTTCCAATTCAAGGTTATGCTGCATCCTCCTCTATTTCAAGCAGCTCCTTTCCGTAATATCAGTCTTCTACTGTATAATAGCCCATACTTCACATCACCCGCATGCTTCAATCACAAATTATTAAAATCCCCAATTCGATCCAAACTCTCATTAAGGGGCGTAGTCTTCCTACTACCAAGCCCATATGCAAAACCCGCCACTGTCCTACTTTGGCGAAACTCGTCTCCTTAATCGGTCTCTCGACCTTGCTTCTCATACTTGACCTTCTAGAAATTTTAAACACCGCCTTATACTTCCCACATGTCCTTCCTCATACTTTTCTGCTCAATTGCGGCCTTAAATAAAACCTATTTTTGTGGCACTTGAACCCACAATAGCTGCTAATCTTTAAGCGTTTCCAAAGGTCATCTTTATCGATCCGCCAACATTAGAAATTATGATTCGATGTTGAAGCACCACACCATGTGATAACTAACAGTCGTATCTTCAATAATATTTCACAATATCCTGCCATAAAGGCGAATTATAGCAGATTATAACATCGACGAACTTGGTACATTCCAATAGGACCACGACACCCCACCATAGAAGAAAAGCTCCACCACGCTTACAAATTCCAAGTCTCATTACTTTCACTAGCCCACATCTGACCATTCTTAATCCGACTGCCTTTTCCCCCGCCGGAGATAAAATACTGAATCCCTTGATTACACGCTGAGTAAACCTCCCTTCAATTCATCCATTGCCCGACACGTGGGCAAACATCCTACCATCACAACAACACTGCGGAAAATTGCTCATGAGCATTATTGCAACCTAGCCTCAAGGCTCTTAGAAGTTCTGTCATTGAGCTGGAACAATAGAATATCCTCCCATAAGACGACCATAATAGTCCAATCAACTATGCCGGGAGAATCATCCCGCATCATATTTGTAGTGCCATTTCAATTCTTTAAATTCTCAACTTCTAACAAGCGCTTGCATCACGTAAGATTGAGTAGGAAGGAATCAAAGGCATAAGCCTCAAAGGAATCGAACCGCACGATAAGTAAATAATAAGGGAAGTACTCCTAACAGTCTTGTAGCCTCACGAGGATAAGTACAGACATCTCCGTACCAATCTGTGAGACTCTATTAGACTTGCTCATGACTCGTGAGACTGACAGGAACCTAGTGCTCTGATACAATATTGTCATAACCCAAAATCCACTAAGGGTCGTGGTGGCGCCGGACACCGCTGTCAGGCCAGCCAACTCAAATGCTAAATTAAATCTCGTTTTATCACTTTTGAAATACAAGATTTTTCGTTCATTATTTAGAAATTTTAAGGAATATACTTTCAAATCAAATTTAAAAGTTAAGCAATTGACACAATACTTCAAACCATCCTAGCACCCATTGTCACAAGTGCATTGAGCATCTACTGATAAGAGAAATAAAATACAATATCCGCCCAGAATACAATGGGCGGAAAGTAAATACAGTACAAAGAAAGGGACTACTCTAGCTGCGACCGTCTCGAATGATGCAACTCACCTAGTCCCAGAATTATCCGCGCTGCTATGCCTAACAGACCACTGGAGTCACATATACCTGTGCAACAAAATGCACATCAAGTATAGTATGAGTACAAAAACAACGTGTACCCAATGAGTATACCTCCTAATTTTGAAGGGGTAGGGATGAGATAGTCAACCAAATAGAGAAAATAAGTAAACACATAATTCTTTCATTGGAATTTTCCATAAGTCCTCTTTATTATTAACAAATAAATCTCGAGCCAGGGTGAGGCAGTGACAACTTAAATAAGTTCGGGACAACAACACAAACATGCGTAAATCATGCCGAGGTCGACGATCCGCTCCAACAGAAATGTAAATTTATGCACTGCCGAGGATCGAACGGCCCGTAACATAGATGCATCTATTTAATCTGCCGATGAATTCAGCCCATTCCATAAGTAAACACATGCCATGCTCGTGAATCATGCATGCGACGCAGGTACACATAAGGAATACATGCTCAACAAATCAATTAGTAACTAACCAGAAAACATTTATCAGATAAAATCAATTCTCCTTTAATAATTTTTAAGAAATGAAGCTTAATCCTTTTGAAACTCATTACTAATTTAATGTGATTTAGGCAATACAAGCCATCGATGGATTCACAAATAATCCAAGTATAACATGCTTTTTTGTTCCTAGAATACCCGGACAATAGCATAATAGTAGCTATGCACGAACTATCGTCACCTCGTGCATACGTAGCACCCACAAATAGGAGCGCATACCAATTTAAATTCACCTATGAGGTAAATTCCCCATCACAAGATTAGAAAGGAGATTCACCTTGCTCCGAAGGTCCATAACCCGCATTCTACATTCTTCCGAAGACTCAAATCAATACACAATGATCCAAAACTAGCCAATAATTATGCAAACACATCAATATATGCTCAAACACTCATAACAATTCATTTAATATCAGTTTCCAACTCTGCTCAAAAAGTCAATAAAAATTATCCCTCGGGCCCACGTGTTCGGATTCTAAAATTATTAAAAATAATTATTACCCATAACTGATATAGTCTATATCCAGAAATTCATCCAATTTAGTCCATGAATCGATCCTCAAATCAAGGATTTATCATTTTCAACTTTGGGGCTCAAAATTCAGATTTCTACCATTCAAACAAGGATGAAAATAGAAACCAACAGAAATAATCATGGAGAAACATAAAAATAAAGGTAAAATATTTACCCCCTTGTTGAGACGAGAACAACGTCGCGAGAATCCCCTCAAATAGAGCTCTAGAAATCAAGATATGTCCAAAATATTAATATTCCCGCTTTAAAACACTATTCAGTCGATTTTCCTTCATCGTGTTCGCGGGAGACGTCCGCGTTCATGAAGGGCAATTTTTTTCGTTGACCGGTCAACCCAGAAATCCTTCTTCACATTTGCGGAGAATGGGCATAACTCCCTCATACGATGTCCAAATTTGACGATTCTTTTTTCTATGGCTCCGAAATTTCGATACGGACTTAACAGTTCGATAAAAACATAATGTGAAGCTCATTTGCTTAATATGGTACCCCTTTATGTCCAAAGAAACGACGTTGAAACATCAAATAAGAGCGCGATTACAACCTGAAACAAACCCGAGGCTCCCCAGACCCCGACCAATCATACCAAACTGTCCCAAAATACATTACGGACTTGCTCGAGGCCTCAAATCACATTAAATAATGCAAAAATCATGAATCAACCTCCAATCCAAGCTTTATAAACTTTAGAACTTTCAGCTTCTACTTTCGATGCTTAAACTTATCAAATCACGTCCAATTGACCTCAAATTTTACACACAAGTCATATTCGATATTACGGACCTATTCTAACTTCCGGAATCGATTTTCGATCCCGATATCAGAAACTCCACTTCCGGTCAAACTTCTCAAAACCTTTAAATTTTTATCTTTAGCCAAATGGATTCAAAATGACCTACGGACCTCCGAATTCATTTTAGATCACGCTCCCAACTCCATAATCACCATACGGAGCTACTCCGAGTATCGAATCCCAAACGCACATTGTTAGCACCGAAATGGACTTCAAACGAAACTTAAGAAATTTCTTCCAAAATGCTAACTTCCACAATAGGCGCCAAAACACTCCCGGGTAACCCAAAACCCGAACCGGGCATACGCCCAAATCCGAAATCATCACACGAACCTGTTGGAACCTTGAGATCTTGATTTCCAAGTCCTTTACTCAAAATTATAATCTCAGCCATTTTTTCCAACTTAAGACTTCTGAAATGAGAATTTTCATTTAAATTTAACTCCGAACTTCCTGAATTTCAATTCCGACCATACACACAAGTCAATATACCTGAAGTGAAGCTGCTTATGGCCTCATACAGCTGAACGACGCACTAGATCTTAAAACCACTGGTCGGTCGTTACACTTGTGACACCAGATCTTGACACACACTAGTAGACTTATGATTTATGATTTGTTTTCATGATTACGATTTGCACTCATTTGCTTCCGTTTAATTGTTGTACATTTGCGAATTTCTAAATCTTTTTAACAAATGAGAAAATGTTATTCACGTAATAATGTTATTTAAATCGAGAAACCACTAAATTGATTAGTATTAACTTGCCTAACAATGGTGATGGGCGCCATCACAACCTACGATGAAATTGGGTTGTGACATAATAGGCCTTTAATGTATTTTATGTTCTTTATCTTTTGATAGAGAGGCTTGATTCAAGCCATTCTTGACATTAACTGCTTAAATTTTTGAGTTGATTCTCATATAATAGTTAATCATATTTATAAGTGAACTTATGTTAAAACCACCACCAACTTCGGTGATAGTTGAGATTTATGGCGTAGGAGTAACACTTGGAGATTCCAAATGTACAAATGTAATCAACATCTTATTCTTCAATTTCAGTTTTAACTATCTTGTCTCAGAGCTTGCGATTGATGACTCGTTATTCTAATGATTAGTTAGACTTATCAGAGGCGGATTCACTTAGTTCAACGTATTCAAATGAATTCATTTTTTTATACGGATCAAAATACGTATACAAAAAAAAAAAAAATTTCTACCATGATTTTTCTGCTTCAATCATTTTACCCTAACAGCGCCTCGACTCTGGTTGCTCCCCTAGTTTTGAAACCATAACTACAAAAAATATAATAAATTTAACTATGAAAACAACACCAATTACAACAAATTTAATATAATCATATAAATAATATTTAAAAAGAATAATATATACGCAAAATATATCCCTTCCCTAAAAATGCTGTTTCCGAAATTCAATTAAGAAAACAGAAATATTAAATCCTTTTAAGTGACTATATTCTACTGAAGAGTAAATTGGTGGAAAATGACAAAGCATGAACACTGATTTTATCTGTTCTACTATGCCCACTCCTTTATATAAAGAAAATGAAAAGTTCTTTAAATCTGCTTTTAATGCTTCACCTTCTCTCTGTCTCTTCTCTTCTTTTTCTTCGTTCTTTCTCTATCAAATCACACCCCCTGAGAATAATACTAAAATCGAAGTTAAGATTTAAGAAAGATCCAGCAACATTTTTCCTCTACAAACCTTGTGTGTTTTTCTCAAGAAAAAATGGCGAACAATGGGTTTCCAGTATGTCTTGCAGGGATCATGCGTCCACTTCCTCTCTCTAAAGAGTAAGCACACATTTTAATTTTTTTCGTATATGTATCTGTATACATAGTTCAGTATGAAATTAATGATCTCAAATGTGCAGAGTCAGATCCAGAATTTAAACTTAATGTATTTGATCTTTAAAGTTTTTAGCGTTAATCTTATTTTCTCTTATTCTTGATTCCTTATTATTACATGTGTCTCTCGCTTCCATTATCCTATTACCTTGTTGTTGCAATTGTTTTGTTGCTTTATTTTTAGTGTCGGAAACAAACAACTTTTGTATCTTAAGTCTTCGTACACATTACCTTTCCCATACTCACTTGTAAGATTACACCAGATTTTTTTTGTTTTGTTTTGTTGTTGTTGTTATTGTTGTATAGTAGCGTTGATCTTATTTTATTTTTGAATTTATGAGTTTGTAATACAATATTTGTTGGAATTTTAGTAGTTTTTCACTATATAACATTGTCTCGTATCGAAACTGTTGGGTTCAATTGAACATTACTCTTTATCAGAGGCGGAGCTAGTATTTTATGTTTATAAGTTTGAAATTCTATTATGTTTAAGTTATTGGTTTTTAATTTAATATTTATACATAACTAATGAATTTTAAAAAAATAAATATAATATTTGAACCAAAGCAACAGTTCAATCGATTTGCTTATTATAAGATTATTTCTTCTATTCAAATTGCAGGATGACAGATCACATTGGAAGAAGGGAGGCCATGAAAAAACTAAGAGTTCAAATGGGAGGAAAATGGAACATAACAACTTATGAGAGAAGCCATGGTAGAGAGTTTAGAGAGAAAATGAGTGAAGCTGATGCAGATCTGATTGCTGGTCTTCTTCGTTTGGCTTGTACAGCAAAGGCTGCTTAAGTAAGCCTAACATAGAGAAAACTGTATTTATTTTGGTTTTCTGTTGTTTATGTTATCTACTCTTTGCCTCTTGGGAGTTTGTGAAGGCTTAGATTTGTGTAACAACTCTATTTATGTATTAATTATTACTTCACTAATTGAAATGATATTGAATGGGGAAAAAAATATTATTACTCCCTCCGATCCATTTTAATTAAATTTTTGATTGTTTTCACACATTTTGAATTTTAATTAACAATGAAATTGATTATATTAATTTTAATTGATTCATTGTAAAATACAACAAATAACTTCTAAGCTTTTTACTCCACACAACCTTAGAAAAAAGAAGTTAGTCCTTGTTTGGCTAAAAAGTTATTCGAATACTTAAATATCTTTGAAACAATCAAAAAATGATATGGGTTAGTCGGAATCAAGGGTAATATGATCTAGAGAATATTAAATGATTGAAATCAATGACTATAATGTAAATGAATCGAGATATAAGAGCAATAAGATGTATAATAGGCTTTTTGCACAAGAGAGAGGAGAGTTGTATATTTTCAGTAATGAAATACATATAAGTCTTTACAAAGAGGGAGGTCCCCTTAATATACTAAGGAACCTTCCTCGAAATAATACAAAGAAAGTGCAAGAGTTGGTGGCCTCGATATACGAGTGTCAGAGCTTGATGTGACATTGCAGCGAGTCACGTCACTCGGTCCGTTTATTGTCTGGGGCGGCCTTACTTGAGTCGACCACGATAAGGTCACTTTCTTTGGTGAGGCCGTATGCAGATAGTATATGGGCGTAGAGAACCAAATTTGCCCAATACAGATTGTCCCTCTGTTTATTGGGGACGCAGTCGAAAGGCGTTTCCAATGGACATACATACATGCTCGACGCCTACGGAAATTTGGTCGTTCCTGTTGATACCCCTATAAGAGACGTGCTCATGTGTTAATAGGTCAAGCCATTGACATGTTACCCCCTTTTTGGAGTTTCTTTTAAGGTGACGTCATCGATCACATGCGTGATCATTACCTCTGCTCCCGAGGTGGTTCAGGTTATGACATGAGGTTTGGGTTTCCAGCGCCGATTTTTTGAATCATGCCCTTTTGATTTCCGTGTACCTTTTCTTATAAATAGAGGGAGAGTTGTGCTAGGTTCATATTTCGAACCTTTCCTGAGAGTATTTTCCCAATCTCTTCCCTATCTTTTTCTAGTGCTCGCTGTTCTTTCTTCTCTAAAATTTTCATTCTTAGAAATCAAACTTGTGACCCGCAATACCTTTTTCTTATAACATTCACTATGGCAAAACGTCGACATGACGATACTAGGACCAAGGACGTTGCTTCCACTAGGGCTTCATCATTCTCGGACGGCGAGGAGGCCGAGGAAGTTTTTGTTCCTCTATCAACGACGATATGAGCAAAAGGAGTGACTTTCTGAATAAGTGTAAACTCTCTTTTTAGGAGCATAGTGAGATGATGCTGTCCCACTTGACCTCTCTCAAGAAGTCGTACGATATTCCCGATTATGTTGACATGGTCCCCGCGGGGCTAGACCATGTTAACGTGCCTAAGACCGGGTATTGTGCCTTCTACGAGTACGCCTTCAAAACTGGATACACCCTTCTAATTTAACCTTTAGTAGAAGAGCTGTGTCGCTGGTTTGGAGCATGCTCAACCCAACTTACCCCGTACGCCTTGAAGGTGTGCAGGGTATTATCCATCTACGCGAGGAAGGCCGGAAAAGAGGTCACCGTTCATCACATTTTGGAAATGTCTCATGCGGTTTTTATGAGAGGCTCGATGCTCCAGTTGAGGAGTAGGGGCAAGAAGAGCTTTGTGTCGCGGGTGGACGACAGGGACAACCGTAAATTCTGGACGAGGTTTTTCTACGTGCGTACCGAGCATCTTGTGTCCAATCCTGAAGGGTTTCCAGAGGTGTTGAATGATGCATATAAGTATTGCCGTGCGTGACGTTTACTATTTTGACCTTACTTTACTGGTTTTCACCGTCGAAAGTTTCCTTTTTTTTCATGTAGTGGCAGCTCGCACTCCTCAAAGGGCTGATGACATTAGGTCGTGGGTACAAGCGCTGATACCGTTTACAGAATAAAGCCGTTCCTGGCCTGATTCCATAGGCTCTACGGCCCAGCAGGTAACGTCCTTACCTGATTTTCGTTATGGTTTGGGGGGCTCCCATAATTTTCTTGCCCGTCTTACACGTGTTTTGGTAGGCCAGGATGCCTCTAAGAAAGCACAAAAGATGAAGAAGCAATAGAAGAAGAAGTAGATTGTGGCCGGTCCTTCTAGGACGGTATCAAATCCTGAGGAGGATTTGGTCTTCGTTGGCACGTCTAGGGGCAGTACTTCCGCCCCCTCAAGACAGGAGGATACATTAGAAGCGGCCCCAGAGATGGTATCTGAGGCCGTGATGGGGGTCATACCCGAGACAACGCCCATGGAAGTGCCGGCGGCTATTTTTGAGATTGCCCCCGTAGGGATGTCTTCTGCTGAGCCGACCCCCTTTGAGCTCGCTCTGCATCCCATAGAGGTGGATCGTGAAGATGAGGAGACATTGGAGAGGAGGCAGTGTTGGATTCTTACTGGCAACGCCGTGGCTACCCAGACGGGAAAGGTTAAGTCATCCCGCCCTGAATCAAGGCCTGCTTTTATCGCAAAGGCCATTTGCTCAGGGAGGGCTGATCTTAGGAGGGAGGCCGTGACGAGGAGAAGTGAAGGCATGGACGTGGCGGGCTCGGGGGCAGCCACAGAGGGCGCAAATAGAGGAGGTGGGTCCTTGGACCGGGTGGAGATGGTGGCCGTCCAATCTGCTCGTCGCATAGTGATTCCAAGTCACTATAATTTGTTGGAGAACTGTAAGGAGGCGGCTTCCAGTATGACGCTCTTGTGCGCCGGTGCCGAGCGTGCAACCCTGATGGAACTAAGTGATAAAGTCTTGGCCCAAAGGGTGGCAGGTGTGGCCTTACAGGTATGCATTTGCCTTGCTTGATGACATTTCTTTTTGTGTTAGTAGAGTTATGATTTTCCCGTAGTTACTTGGTTTCTTTTCCAGACTCTTGTCTTAGAGGTGGAGAGGGATCATCGTCCGAATGAGAAGATGTTTCGATACAACAGGCTGGCGCAGAAGTACAATAGGACGCATGAGGCGCACCGGTCCTTGGCCGATATGTACAAGCATGACCCCAACTTTAGGGTGGTTCGTGAGGGCCTAGTGGAGTCCGAGGTGCAATTGAAGAAAAGAGTGGCCGAGCTGGAAAAGGTTGATGAACAACTCATGGCCGTTGTTTCTCGGGCCGCAGAGATGGAGGTCCTTATCCAGGCCAAGGATGAGGAGCTGCAGCTTGTTCGTGTTGTGGCGGAGGAGGCGGAAAAATTTCGTACCTGGGTTACGGCTTTAACGGAGGAACTCAATGCCACGAAGGCCGAGGTCGAGGAGTTTAAGCTAGCTCTTGCACAAACCAATATGTCTCGTGAAGCGCATGAGATGTGGGTGTATGCAAAGGCCAGGCTGGTCGTGCTTGAGGAATTCCTGGCGGCTGGTCGAGCATTTGAAGTGGAAGTTGAGAACCAGAGTCAATTGGTTAGAGTCGCTCGTGAAGCGGCCAGATATGGTCCTGAATCGCCGGCCCGACAGGGGGGCAATTCTGCAGACGTCAATCACCTGGAATCCAACTCTTGGATTTCTAAGGCGTATCCTCCTGGAAATGAGGACGGTCCACCTGAGGGACAGGCCGGGCTGGATAAGCAGTGGTCTCTTAGGGTATTTGTAAATATGCCTGTACATACTGATTTTTGTATCATGGGTGTTTGTCCCTTTTGGTAAAAATATATAATTTTTGTTGTAAGTAACCTTTTCTACCTTTTGGCATGTCGCACTTTTTTACCGTAGCTACTTAGAATTTGTCGGCCATAGCCGTGTAATATTAGCCTGATGGTTTTAGCCATACAAAATATGCGGCCGTAGCCTTGTGAATACAATGGCCATAGCGATGTAAAAATGGTGGCCTTAGCCGTGTGAAATAACGATGGCCGTAGCCCGATGGACTTAGCCATATAAAACGATGGCCATAGCCATGTGAAATAAAGGCTACAGCCTAATGTCCTTAGCCATATAAAATGATGGCCATAGCCATGTGAAGTTAAAGGCCGTAGCCTGATGAAAACGATGGCCATAGCCATGTAAAGTTAAAGGCCGTAGCCTGATGATAATGATGGCCATAGCCATGTGAAATAAAGGCCGTAGACTAATGGATTTAGCCATATAAAGCGATGTCCATAGCCATGTGAAATAAAGGCCATATCCATATAAAACGATGGCCATAGCCATGTGAAGTTAAAGGCCGTAGCCTGTTGAAAATGATGGCCATAGCCATGTGCAATAAATGTCGTAGCCTAATGGCCTTAGCCATATAAAATGATGGCATAGCCATGTGAAATAAATGTCGTAGCCTAATGGCCTTAGCCATATAAAACGATGGCCATAGACATATGAAGTTAAAGGTTGTAGCCTGATGAAAACGATGGCCATTTCCATGTAAAGTTAAAGGTCGTAGCCTGATGAAAACGATGGCCATCGCCATATGAAATAAATGCTGTAGCCTAATGGCCTTAGCCACATAAAACGATGGCCTTAGCCATATAAAACGATGGCCATAGCTGTGTGAAATAAAGGCCGTAGCCTAATAAAAACAATGGCAATAGCCATGTAAAATTAAAGGTCGTAGCCTGATGAAAACGAAGGCCATAGTCATATGAAATAAAGGCCGTAGCCTAATGGCCTTAGCCATATAAAACAACGGCCATAGCCATGTGAAATGAAGGCAGTAGCCTCGCGGCCTTAGCCATATAAAACGATGGCCATAGCCATGTGAAATAAAGGCCGTAGCTCGATGGTCTTATCCATATAAAACGATGTCCATAGCCATGTAAAGTTAAAGGTCGTAGCGTACTCATTTGGAGATGGCCGTAGCCCTTTCATTCATTTGGAGATGACCGTAGCCTTTTCATTCATTTGGAGATGGCCGTCGCCTTTTCATTCATTTGGAGATGGCAGTAGCCTTTTCATTCATTTGGAGATGGCTGTAGCCTTTTCATTTATTTGGAGATGGCCGTAGTCTTTCTATTTATGTGGAGGTGGACCAAGCCTTTCTATACACTTGGAGGTAGCCGTAGCCTTTCTATATATCTGGAGATGACACTAATCCAGTCCCTCTATCATGTTTGGCTTTGAGAGTACATGGAGAGGTGGACAAGATGCACTTGCGCTACAAACATCTCCAGGTGACCATTTTGCCGCCTCGTTAAAAACCTTCCTGAGAAAACCCAATTGGGACAAAACTCGGGTTAGGGAAAAAGAGTATGACTCAGGTGCCACCTTTTTAGAAGTAGAAATGTTTGAGGTGAGCGATGTTCCAGTTGTTTTAGAGTGTCTTTCCTTCCATTGTCTCTAGTTGGAATGCTCCTCTCCCGGCCGCCGCCGTGATTTTGTAGGGTCCATCCCAGTTTGTGCCCAATTTTCTTTTAATTGGGTCTTTTGAGGCCAGAGTCTTGGCTTTGAGGACGTAATCCCATACTTTGAGTGGCCTTATTTTTGCCCTTTTGTTGTAGTATCTTTCGTCTTGTTGTTTTTGGGCTACCATTCTGATGTGGGCCATTTCTCTTCTTTCTTCTTCTTCATCAAGATCTTGGAGCATGCTGATGTCATTTTCTATTCCGCTGGTGTGTGAGTACCTTAAGCTGGGTTCGCCCACTTCGACAGGTATGACCGCGTCGGTTCTATAAACCAGTGAGTATGGGGTTTCCCAGGTGCTGGATTTGGGCGTGGTTCTGTGCGCCAACAAGACTTCGGGTAGTAGTTTGGGCCATAGCTGTTGGAACACACTCTCAAGTCGTTAAAACTAAAAGTTGTGTTCATCTTTGTAGGTTTTGATAAATGACAAACCGACGTGGATGCAAAATTGACATATGCCAAATCGTCGTGAGTTATTATTGAAACGCATGTTCATTTTCATTAAACTAAGTTGTGTTCGCTCTTGTAGGTTTGATGAATGACGTAAGAGCAAGATTATCAAATACCAAGTCATATCATTAAACAAGCAACGCAAGATTAACTAGCGGACCAAAGTCGAAGTCTAAGCACAAAAGAAACAAGAACAAGATCAAGAAAAGTGACGAAGATATAAATGAGTCATTTTACATTGTGATCTTGATCCGACAATAGATTCAAGTCTTGGCTTCTCTCCAAAAAAAAAACATTTTATCAAACATATTTGATATACTTCAAACAAAATAATTTTTAACGTTTTCATCTTAGCCAAAATGGTTTTTGACATTGGTTTTCACTTCTGGACATAACTTAAGCATTTTCCAAATCATTATCTTCGTAAAAATCACACTTGATTTATGGTCATCAACTAAACACTTGGAAAACGTTTTTATAATTGATTATGCTACAGATAATCGATTATCCTGTGTTTCCAGCTAAAACTGGAAATCACAAAATAGCATATGATAATCGATTATCCTTATTTTCCAGCTAGATCTGGAAATTACAGAGAGGTCAAATAATCGATTATCAAATGGAGAATAATCGATTATTCTAGTTACCGTTGCCATCCAACGTCTAGTTTTTTGAACGTTAAAAAGATAATCGATTATGGAAATACAATAATCGATTATGCTGGCGTAAACTCAGCATCAGTGATTAACAATTAAGCAACGGTCACTAAGTCTTTGAGGGCTATAAATACACCTCAAAACCTCTCATTTAAACACAACAACTGAATACAAATCTGCAATAAGCTTATATACTTTCATTACATTCATTTCATATATATATTTCATAGTTTTTTGAGAGCCAAACTCTTGAAGAAGTTGTTGTGTTCTTGAGCGTATTAAGTTTACTCATATCCACTATGTAAGAGAGTCTTGTTTTTGAGTGCTAAGTGTTTGCATACACTTGAAGGGAAGTTCTAATCCCTTGTTGTTGTAAAAAGGAAAGATTAATTCCTTCACTTGAAGTCTTGAAGTGCGGTATCTTCGAGCAAGCATCGTTGAGGCTTGTGTGATTCAAGTTCTCAGTTTGTAACGGTTTGTTGAGCAACCGGAAGCTTAACAGAGATTAGTTGAAACTCGAGAGAGTCTCTCGGGAGACTGGACTTAACCACGCTTTGTGGCGAACCAGTATAAATTTGGTGTGCTCTCTCCTTACTATTTTATTTCCGCATTTATCTTGATTTTTATTCCTGCGATTTTTATTAAACGCTATTCACCCCCCCTCTAGCGTTAAGCGCATATTCTAACAATTGGTATCAGAGCCTAACGCTCTGAAAGACTTAACAGTTTGAGAGAAACAATCCATGGCTTCTACTCGTAATGTTTATGCAGGATTAGGTAAGGGACAATGCTCCACAAGGCCACCACTTTTTGATGGAACTAATTACACTTATTGGAAGGAGAGGATGAGAATTTTCATCCAATCAAACAATTTTCTATTGTGGAAAATTATGAAGAATGGAGAACAACTACCCACCTAAAGGGTTGAAGATAAACTCGTCCCAAAATCGGAAGACGAATATGATGCGGACAACATCAAAAAGGTTGAAAATAATGCAAAGGCCATCAACATGATGTATTGTGCTGTAAATCCCGATGACTATCGAAAAATCTCATGTTGCACCACGGCCAAACAAATGTGGGACAAACTGGAAATCACTTACGAAGGTACGGACCAAGTCCGAGAAGCTAAAATTGATTTCCTAACCCATGAATATGAGTTGTTTCATATGAAGGAGAATGAGAAAATAGATGATATGTTTGAGCGATTTTCAAAAATCATAAATGACCTTCATGCTCTCAAAAAGACATTCACGGATAAGGAGCTTGTCCGTAAAATTCTACGAAGCCTCACTCCGGAATGGCATTCCAGAGCCGACGCTATTCAAGAATAAATCGGTATCACAAATGTCACCATAGACGGGCTTCGAGGTAATCTCAAAACTTATGAATCTTCTATTCTTAACCCTCCTTTGGATGATCAAAGGAAAAGAAGGATTGCACCCAAAGCATCCACATCTCAACCTCAAAACGATGAGAAATCAAGTGATGAAGACAAAGAGTTCGGACTCGTTATTAAGAAATTCCACAAGTTCATGCGGAAAGAGTATGAACGAAAAGGAAAGCGGCAAGGAGGACAACTCAAGTGCTATGGATGTGGAGAAGTTGGGCATATCGAACCCAACTGTCCAAATATCAAGACAGAAAAGAAATTCGTCAAGAAACAAAGAGCCTACATCTCTTGGGGAGGTGACTCCGGGGATGAATCAAGTGACGGAGAAAAAGATGAAACTGCCAACTTATGTCTCATGGCACATGAGGAAACTCAAGAAGAGGGATGTGAAACTTCTTCTAAGAATTCTTTCTCTTTTGAAGATATGCAAGATGCCTTTGATGAATTATATGGTGAATTTATTAGCGCTTCCAAAACCATAAAAGAATTAAAGAAACAACTTTCTTTGAAAGAAAAGGATTTGGAGAAATTGACTCTTGATAATGAGAAGCTAAAAGAGGAAAATAAATTTTATGGCAAAAGAAGCGCCGATAAACCCGAGAGTTCAAACAAGGGTTGTACATCTTGCAAATCTCTAAAAGATGAAGTAGAAAATCTTAAAGGCACCTTGAATAAATTCAATTCCTCTCACAAAAATCTCAATGATGTTCTTGTAAATTTGAAATCTACTAAACATGGTATAGGTTTCAAAAATGAGCCTACAGAAAAAGTTGAGACCATTCCTAAACAACCTAAGGCTAAACTTAGGCAAAATAAAATCAATGTTAATATTCAACCTAGAAATAGTAATCCTAGGATCGCTATACATCCTAGAATAAGCACTAGAAGAAATGTTGTGCAATTTAGAACACCTAGAAAATATTTTCAAAAATTGCATCAAAATTGTATTTCTAAAAATAGGGTAAATGAATTTAGACCCTCTAACTATTATCATCCTAGAAGAATGCATAACCGTAACGTTATTTGCCATTATTGCAATAGAATAGGACATATAGCTCCTGTCTGTTTCACTAGACATAGGCATCTCACAACATGTCAATCACACCACCATTTTGCACCTAACACACAAGGACCCAAAATAGCTTGGGAACCAAAAACTCATTAAATTGTCTTGTAGGTATGCTTGAGGGCATCAAGTGCATTTTGGTACCTTGATAGCGGATGCTCCAAGCACATGACTGGAGATGCATCCAAATTCCTACAACTAAGACCTACCAAAGGAGGAAACGTAGTCTTTGGAGATAACAACAAAGAAAAAATAATCGGCATTGGCTCGGTTGGTAAGGACGAATCCTCCTCCATTGATAAAATCTTATTAGTTAAGGGTCTTAAACACAATCTCTTGAGCATAAGCCAATTATGTGACAAGGGAAATCATGTATTGTTCGATTCAAAATCATGCACAGTTATTCGCCTTAGTGATAATAAGGTCATTCTACATGGTATTAGAATTGACAATAGTTATATGGTTAACCTTGAAAGTTCTTCATCAAATTTTGCAAAATGTCTTATGAGTAAAGAAGACGATATGTGGTTATGGCATCGTAGAGTAGCTCACATCAATATGAGTCTTTTGAATAAATTAGTTTCACAAAACCTTGTAGTTGGTCTTCCAAATCTAAAATTTGAAAAGGACTCTATTTGTGATTCATGTCAACGAGGAAAACAAGTAAAAACTTCTTTTAAATCAAAAAATGAGGTTTCAACTACAAGACCCTTACAACTTTTACACATGGACCTCTTCGGACCATCAAGAACTAAAAGCTTTGGTGGAAACTACTACGCATTTGTTATTGTTGATGACTACTCTAGATTTACATGGACATTATTTCTTACTCAAAAAAATGAGGCTTTTCAAGTTTTTAAAAGCTTCCTTAAACGCGTTCAAAATGAAAAGAACACAACAATCACTTCCATAAGAAGTGATCATGGGGGAGAGTTCGATCAAAATCTCTTTACGGATTTGTGTGACGAACTAGGCATTGAGCATACTTTCTCTGCTCCACGTACACCACAACAAAATGGAGTGGTGGAACGGAAAAATCGATGTCTCGAAGAGATGGCTAGAACCATGCTCGATGAGGCAAAGATTCCCAAATACTTTTGGGCGGATGCCGTGAGTACCGCAAGCTATGTGTTGAACAGAGCTATCATAAGACCGATACTCATGAAAACACCCTATGAACTCTACAAGGGAAGGAGACCTAACCTCTCCCATCTTCGAATCTTTGGTTGTAAGTGTTTCATTCATAATAACGGAAAGGACAACTTAGGAAATTTGACGCAAAATCTGATGAAGGCATATTTCTGGGATACTCATTGCGTAGTAAGGCATATAGAGTTTTCAACAAACGCACTTTAACAGTCGAGGAGTCTCCTCACGTTGTGTTTTCCGAAAATGATGCTCACTTGGCGAGAAAGGATTTTTGTAATGATCGTGCAGATTCATTGGACAAGATTAATCTTCAAGACAATGAGGAAAAGGAGAGCCCAAAGAAAGTCCAAGACGAAGTCGCGGAACAACTCTTGGAAGAGATACATCCACAGGAGGAAGAAGCGATGATGAGCCTGGAGGACATCTAAAAACCATCCTCTCGACAAGGTAATTGGCAACATCGAACAAGGGGTAAGTACTCGAAACTCTCTTAAGGACACTGTAGGACACATGGCCTTTGTTTCTCAAATAGAACCTTCAACCATTTCCGAAGCAATTGGGGATGATCATTGGACCTTGGCAATGCAAGAGGAGCTTAACCAATTCAAACGAAATGACGTTTGGGAATTGGTGCCAAGACCCAATAATCACACCGTAATTGGTACGAAATGGGTGTTCCGTAACAAACTAGATGAAAACGGAATAATAACTAGAAACAAAGCTAGGCTTGTCGCTAAAGCGTATAATCAAGAAGAAGGTATTGATTTTGAAGAAACTTATGCACCGGTAGCACGTTTAGAAGCTATTCGGTTATTACTAGCTTTTGCTTCATCTATGAATTTTCAATTATACCAAATGGATGTCAAGAGCGCCTTCCTCAATGGATTTATTCAAGAGGAAGTGTATGTTTAACAATCCTCGGGTTTCGAAAACTTTGAGTCTCCTAATCATGTCTTCAAACTCAAGAAGGCACTCTACGGTCTTAAACAAGCTCCTCGAGCTTGGTACGAATGCTTGAGTAAATTTGTTTTGGACAATGAGTTCAAAAGGGGGAAAGTTGATACAACACTCTTTATCAATGGTAAAAACAAAGACATCCTCTTGGTTCAAGTGTACGTAGATGACATTATTTTCGGTGCTACTAACGAATTTTTGTGCAAGCAATTTTCAAAAATAATGACAAGTGAGTTCGAAATGTCAATAATGGGTGAGCTCAATTTCTTCTTGGGATTGCAAGTGAAACAAATGAAAGAAGGGACTTTCATTTGTCAATCTAAGTATTGCAAGGAATTGCTCAAACATTTTGAAATGAACAACGGCAAAGCAATGGCTACTCCCATGAGCACATCAGATCATCTTGACAAGGACGAAAAAGGTAAGGAACTAGACGTAAAGAAGTATCGAGGTATAATCGGATCCCTTCTTTATCTTACTGCAAGTAGGCCGGACATTATGTTTAGCGTTTGTTTATGCGCTCGATATCAATCATGTCCGAAGGAATCACACCTAACTGCGGTAAAACGGATAATGAAATACCTTGTTGGCACTATGAATGTAGGACTTTGGTATCCCAAAGGTTCTTCATGCCAACGTATTGGTTATTACGACTCTGATTTTGCGGGTTGCAAATTGGACCGCAAAAGCACGATTGACACTTGCCACTTGCTTGGTAGTTCCATAGTTTCATGGTTTAGTAAGAAACAAGCAAGTGTTGCGTTATCCACAACCGAGGCTGAGTATATAGCCGCGGGGAGTTGTTGTGCTCAAATCCTTTGGATGAAGCAACAACTCTCGGATTATGGTCTTAGTATTGATCATATCTCTCTTTGATGTGATAATACTAGCGCCATATGCTTGACGAAGAACCCTGTTCTTCATTAAAGGACGAAACACATTGAAATAAGGAATCATTTCATTAGAGATCACGTTCTCAAAGGTGATGTCGAAATTGAGTTTGTTGAAACTAAATATCAGTTGGCCGACATCTTCATGAAACCTTTAGAGAAAGAGTCATTCTTCCGCATTCGTAGTGAACTCGGAATACTTGACTCCACGATGATCTAATACATGCACTTATAAAATATTGCATTTTCTTTGAACTATTACTGACTTGAGCGTCGGAGGCGCCTAATTTTTTTTTGCAGGTATAGTCACAAAGTCAGGGGGAACATAGTCGAACCCTTTTGAGTCACACTGTACATCTTTTTAATTTTGGTGGAAAACAATCGATTATCTCGCTAACATAATCGATTATCATATGTTTCTGTTTTGCAGGACTTAGTGCACAAATAAAATAATCAATTATCCTCAACTGATAATCGATTATCAAGCGTTTCTATTTACTGAAATTTAGTGCACCAAATAAAATAATCGAATATCCGCATCTGATAATAGATTATCAACGGTTCAAATTCAAATCTTCTGAACATTTTATGACCGTTTGAGCCCATTAAATTCAAGATTTTCAATCACCACCTGATCTTCAAACATTCTCACCTATAAATGAGTGATCTCCCCTCATTACTTTCAAATTCCAATCATCTTCTCTCAAATTTTCTTCCCAAAAATCATAATTCTTTGCAAGTTCTTGTCTTGTGGTATCAATATGGCTAGCAAAAACTCTAAAAGAGCTAGTTCCGGCAAAAACATTGCCTCTTCTTCCATCGCTCCTCCATCCATTTATTGCTACAAAGACGGATCATTTTTGTGGTTCGAAAGTGAAACCGAACTCTTTCGATACTTAGAAAAATTGGAGAATCAAGAGATTCTTCCTCCTCGTTTCTCAACCGCTCGATATCTTGGCAATTCCATCCCTTCATCAACGAGAAACATACTAATCCAAAGCCACCTTATTGGATTCCTCTATCTTCAATTCTCTTACATTCACCCACATCTAATTCGCGCCTTCTACTCAAACCTAAGGAAGGATGACGATGGTGAACTTGTTTCAAATGTAAATGGAGTTCCCATTCTCTTAAGTAAGGAAAACATGCACATCCTCACGAAACTTCCACGAAATGGCGAAGATATAACACTCTACACCGGGGACGAAGGAGCCCTATTTGATGAGCAAATCCTCTTCCACCAAATTGGAATTGGAGAATTTGTTCCAAGTCCGGAGCAACGTCGCCCAACCATTACTCGAATGCTCCCGGAATATCGTCTCATCTTTTATTTCATAACCCGCGTTCTCAAACCAAGAAAATTCAATCATACCACACTTTCTCATGAGGATGCCAAACTCATGCATGCAATAATTAACGGTTCTCGCATCAATTGGTGCAAGTTTGTAGTGACCCACATGCATGATGCCATCGGGGATGATAAGCCACTCCCCTATGCTCTTACCATAATGGCTCTTTTTGAAACCTTAGAGATTAACACCAATGTCGGTCCAAGAAAAAACCGAACGAAACATTGGGAAATTCAAGAAACTTCTTTTCATAGTAGCGGTGATCAACCAGCTCCTCCTCCTCCTCAAAAACGTTGCCCTCGTGCCCCTTCGGTTGCTACCCTCCAAACAATTTCGGAGCAACTTGCATCTTTGTCTACCTCCATGACTCGCATTGATAGGAACGTCGCTCGCACGGAACGAAACGTGCAAAGATTGACTCATGAGCTTCATGGGTATTTTGACTACGTCAACTACTCCTATGACCAAGTCTCCTTTCCGGGAGAGTCAAATGAAGTACCGAACACCGAGCAAGATGATAATGTCGAAGATGACTACAACTCCTCATTTTGAATATTTTTTAGTCCATATTTTTGCTTCCATTATGTATTTTAATGTTTCTTTTCCTTAATCAACAAGATTTTCTTTATGCTAATGTCAAAAGGGGGAAGAAAAAGGGGCTATGCACATTAACATATTTGGCATAAATTGAAGGGGAACTCATGATAACTCTTTATATATATTTGGCATGAGTTAAAATTGTCTTGGCTTTTCATTATCAAATATTTAAAATAACCTATGCATATCCCCATATCGATTTGCCATTATCAAAAAGGGGGAAATTGTTGGAACACACTCTCAAGTCGTTAAAACTAAAAGTTGTGTTCATCTTTGTTGGTTTTGATAAATGACAAACCGACGTGGATGCAAAATTGACATATGGCAAATCGTCGTGAGTTATTATTGAAACGCACGTTCATTTTCATTAAACTAAGTTGTGTTCGCTCTTGTAGGTTTGATGAATGACGTAAGAGCAAGATTATCAAATATCAAGTCATATCATTAAACAAGCAACGCAAGATTAACTAGTGGACCAAAGTCGAAGTCCAAGCACAAAAGAAACAAGAACAAGATCAAGAAAAGTAACGAAGATATAAATGAGTCGTTTTACATTGTGATCTTGATTCGACAATAGATTCAAGTCTTGGCTTCTCTAAAAAAAAAATCATTTTATCAAACATATTTGATATACTTCAAACAAAATGATTTTTAACGTTTTCATCTTAGCCAAAATGGTTTTTGACATTGGTTTTCACTTCTGGACATAACTTAAGCATTTTCCAAATTATTATCTTCATAAAAATCACACTTGATTTATGGTCATCAACTAAACACTTGGAAAACGTTTTTATAATTGATTATGCTACAGATAATCGATTATCCTTTTTCAATAATCGATTATCCTGTGTTTCCAGCTAAAACTGGAAATCACAGAATAGCAAGATAATCGATTATCACTATATGATAATCGATTATCCTTATTTTCCAGCTAGATCTGGAAATTACAGAGTGGTCAAATAATCGATTATCAAATGAAAAATAATCGATTATTCTAGTTACCGTTGCCATCCAACGTCTAGTTTTTTGAACGTTAAAAAGATAATGGATTATGGAAATACAATAATCGATAATGCTGGCGTAAAATCAGCATCAGTGATTAACAATTAAGCAACGGTTACTAAGTCTTTGAGGGCTATAAATACACCTCAAAACCTCTCATTTAAACACAATAACTGAATAAAAATCTGCAATAAGCTTATATACTTTCATTACATTCATTTCATATATATATTTCATAGTTTTTTGAGAGCCAAACTCTTGAAGAAGTTGTTGTGTTCTTGAGCGTATTAAGTTTACTCATATCCACTCTGTAAGAGAGTCTTGTTTTTGAGTGCTAAGTGTTTGCATACACTTGAAGGGAAGTTCTAATCCCTTGTTGTTGTAAGAAGGAAAGATTAATTCCTTCACTTGAAGTCTTGAAGTGCGGTATCTTCGAGCAAGCGTCGTTGAGGCTTGTGTGATTCAAGTTCTCAGTTTGTAACGGTTTGTTGAGAAACCGGAAGCTTAACAGAGATTAGTTGAAACTCGAGAGAGTCTCTCGGGAGACTGGACTTAACCACGCTTTGTGGCGAACCAGTATAAATTTGGTGTGCTCTCTCCTTACTATTTTATTTCCCATTTATCTTGATTTTTATTCCTACGATTTTTATTAAACGCTATTCACCCCCCTCTAGCGTTAAGCGCATATTCTAACAATAGCCCTTTGGCATCTTCGATCTTCTTTTTGAGTATGTTTGAATTGTTTTGTTGGAGGCCTCCGCTTAACCGTTGGCGGCGGGGTGGTATGGCGTGGACAATATCCTTTTGATGCGCCATTTTTTGAAGAACTCGATCATTTTCTGATCGATGAACCGGCGACCATTATCGTAGCTGATTTCTTTGGGGATGCCAAAATGGCATATGATGTTCCTCCATATGAAGGTGATGACTTCTTGTTCGCGTATTTGTGCGTACGCACCTGTTTCCACCCACTTAGAGAATTAGTAGTTAAAAAAATTAAGAATCGTATCTTTCCCCGTCCTGGGGGTAGCGGGCCGATTATATCCATCCCCTACTTGATAAATAGCCAGGGGGATATGACAGAATAGAGGGGTTCTCCTGGTTGGTGTATCATTGGGGCGAACTTTTAGCACTGCTCGCATCGGCGGACATACTCCGCTGCCTCTTTCTTCATGTTGGACAATAGTAGCCGGCGCGTATGATGCACCTAACGAGGGTGCGGTTGCCAGTGTGGGTAGCGCAATGGCATTCGTGTATTTCTTCGAGTACAGGTCTTGCTTGTTTCGGCCCTAAGCACTTGGCTAAGGGGCCATCAAACGTCCATTTATAAAGGTGGTCATTGATCATGCGGTATCGGGCAGCCTCTACGTGGAGCTTTTTTGCCTCTTTTTTATCAGGGGGAGTATCCCGTCCTGCAAGTAAGATATGAACTGGTTGCACCAGTCCCAAGTCAGGTTTAAGGAAAGTACCTTGGTGTGATCAATGGCTGAGTGGAGGAGTGTGACCACACTCTCTTTGTTGATGCTATTGGTGGCGGCACCCTACTTTGCCAGGCCGTCTGCTTCGATATTCCGTGCTCTGGGAATTTGTTCGAAGCGGCATTCGTCGAAGGTAGCCATACGCCTGTGGATTTCTAACTGGTACTTTTGTAACCTCTGTTGCTTTAATTGATAAGTCTCAGGGATCTGGTTTACAACAAGATGGGTGTCACAGTGGAGGAGAATTCGGAGAGCTCCATACTTGGTGGCCAGTTTCATGCCTGCAATAACGGCCTCGTACTCGACCTCGTTGTTAGTCATTTTCGGGCATCATATGGACTGGAGAATTGTTTCTCCTATGGGGACATCAAGAACGACTCCCAATCCCAATCCCAATGCATTGGAGCCGCCATCCATATAAAGGACCCATAGGTCATTTTCGGAGGATGCGCGTTATGCCTCAAGTTCTGCCTTTGGCTGGACTTTCGCGCCGAAGTCGGCGATAAAGTTAGCTAAGACTTGCGACTTGATGGTGTTTCTTGGGAGTTATGTAATGTCATGCTCGCTGAGCTCGACGACCCATCTGGCGAGTCTGCCCTGAGAGTTTGGGTTTGTGCAGGACGCTCCTTCAAGGGAAGGTCGTCACCACCCTTATGGGATGGCACTGGAAATACGATAGTAGCTTCCATGAAGCTACTACAAGTGCTAAGCTAATCTCTCAAGGTGAGGATACTGGGTTTCGGTGTCCACAAAAGTTTTGCTGATATAATAAATAGGATATTGCGTACCGTTATTTTCGCGTACGAGGACGACGCTGACTACGACCTCTGATACGACCAAATATATCAGCAATGGTTCATCGGGGTTGGCTTTTACCTGTAGGGGCGGTGATGATAAGTATGCTTTTAAGTTCCTTAGGACTTCTACGCATTCTCCGTTCCACTGGAGGTCCTGGTCTTTTTTCAGTACACTAAAGAACTTGTGGCACCTGTCAGAGAAGCGTGAGATGTACTGGGAGAGGGCGACTATCTGGCCCGTTAACTTCTTCACCTACTTCTTGCTTCTCAGCATTTCTAGGATGGCCTCTATGGCTTTGATCTGGTCAGGTTTGACTTCGATGCCCCTTTGTGACACCAAAAATCCCAGGAACTTTCCCGAAGCTACTCCAAAAGCGCACTTCTCGAGGTTCAATTTCATGCCGTACTTCCTTAGTATTTCGAAGGCTTCCTTCAGGTGGGTGAGATGGTCCTCCTTTTTTGATGATTTGACCAACATGTCGTCGATGTAGACCTCCATTATTTTGCCGAGTTGTTTTTTTTGAACATTTTCGTCACCAGCCTTTGGTTAGTGGCCCCTGCATTCTTGAGCCCGAAGGGCATTACTTTATAGCAATACGTCCCCTGGTGGGTGATGAAAGTGATCTTCTCCTGATCTTCTTCGGCCATCATGATTTGATTGTAGCTGGAATACACACCAAGGAAGCTTAGCAGCTCATGGCCTGCCGTTGCGTCTATCAGCTGGTCGATGTGGGGTAGCGGGAAAGAGTCTTTCCGGTATGCTTTATTTAGATCAGTGAAATCTACGAACATCCACCACTTCCTGTTCTTATTTTTGACCATTATGACGTTGGCGACCCATTCTGGGTACTTGGATTCTCTGATGGAGCCATTGGCTAGCAGCTTATCCACTTCCTCGCTCACTGCTTCGTTAATGGCGACATTGAATTTTCTTCTTATCAGGCGCATGTGTGGGTGCAATGGGTTGACATTGAGTTTATGGGAGGCAATTTCTCGTGGAATTCCAGGCATATCTGCATGAGAAAAAACGAATAGGTCCGCATGGTTAGATAGAAATTCACGGTAGTGACCTGGGTTTGATACGCTATGGCCTACGTAAGCTTTCTTTGTGGGGTCGCTGCTGTTTAACTAAACGGGGTCGAGGTCTTCGACCATAGCCTTGCTAGCATTGACCTCCTCAGGATCTCTGATGGCGTTCTTTGTTGGATGGACCTTAGTACCCGACAGGGCTAACTGCTATGCTTCTGCACTTCCTCCCTGGAGCTGCTTGGTATGTGTGTAATCCTAGGCTATCTTATAGCTTTCATGGTCAGTGCGGGGCTCTCCCCGTATGCTGTGCACTCCCCATGGGGTTGAAAATTTGATCACTTGGTAGAAACTAGAGGGGACGGCTCTCATGGCATGTATCCACGGGCGTCTGATATGCCGTTTCTTGGTTCATCACGTGGAAGGTGGTTTCCATCGTGACTCCTCCTGCAAGAAAGGGCAGCGTCACCTCGCTTGAGGTTCTTTCCACTGCATTATTAAAACCTGTTAGTGTTACTCAGTGTGGGATTATTTTATCCTCGAGTCCCTTGACTGCAAGGACTCTTGGATGAATGATACATGCGTCGTTTCTGTCGTCGACCATGATCCTTTTAACATCAATATCTACTATGCGTATAGTAATAACTGAGGCATCATAACAAGGAAAACACAAACCGTCGGCATCAGACTTATCGAAGCTGATACTATCTTTGAAGTCATCATACTGTTCGTGAGCGATATTTCGCTTTAGCTTGTGGGTGGTGGTGAATTTGACGTGATTGATCGCTGAATCATTTCCATCTCCAATGATCATGTTTATGGTGCGTCTTGGTCAGGGCGGCCTTGGTGGGCCATGGTGTTGTTCCCACCCTCGTCGAAGTTGAGCTTTCCTTTATCGCTGAGCAGCCCTTTCAAGAACCTTGGTTCAGCATTCACACTACCTCCTGGCGGAGGCCTATGCCGTCCTCCGTCCCGTGCCCCC
Source organism: Nicotiana benthamiana (assembly GCA_034376525.1). Lineage (NCBI taxonomy): Eukaryota > Viridiplantae > Streptophyta > Magnoliopsida > Solanales > Solanaceae > Nicotiana > Nicotiana benthamiana. The sequence continues at coordinate 5,125,107 of CM067329.1, read as the reverse complement.
CGTTCTTGGTGTAACTCGCACAGGGCGTTTGGTTTTCTAGTGGCGGGGTCGGACTTCATCTTTGCTGACCATTGTACTTTGTTGCCTAGCTTCTCTAGTGCGTACACTACCTCTAAAGGAGATAGGCTGAAATTATGTGGAGATAATGAAGGGGCATACCTCTGTCGTTCCTTTGTGGAGCGACATGGCGTTGCATGGCGTCTGCATGACTTGGCGGTGGTGGGTGCGAGGACCTGATGTATGGTTGGTGTCTTTCCCTTTTGAGGTGTGGGAGTTGCTCACGCCTTCCCTCGTTGCGCCGGTCTCTTCAGATTTCCGGGTGCACCGTTGTCAACCTTCGGGTTGGGCCTTAAGGTCGTCATCGTCCCCACGTACCTCGGCGTAGTAGGCGTTGTGTATTTCTTCCCAGGTGGTGGGGGGGGGATATTTTAGAAGACGGCTGAGTAGTTGCTTGGTCGCCCTCGAGCCATCTCTTCTGAGCCCATTCTGAAAGGACTTCGCCGCCATGCCTTCAGATACATTTGATAGGCTCATTTTGACCCTGTTCAATCTGGCTAAGAACTCCTGAGTCCTTCTCTTCGGGTCTGACGTACAGCAAAAATGTAGTTGACCCGTGCTTCCGCCTTCCTTGCCCCTGCATGGGCGGTAGCAAATTTATCCGCCATCTCCTCGAATGTTGATATTCTTTTGGCTGGTAGCTGTGAGTACCACGTCAGGGCCCCTCATGTCAGCGTCTCACATAACTTCTTCAGAAGCACAAATGGCACTTGTTCTTCTGATAAGTCGTTGCCTTTGACAGTTGTGACATTGTGGATCAGGTGGTCTTCGGGATTGGTGGTACCGTCATATACTTTCAAGTAGGGGGGCATTTTGAAGGTTTTCGGGATGGGGTATGGCGTGGCTCCTTCCGTGTAGGGTTGTTCAACGAACCTCCCCATGTATCGCTTTGGCAACAACTTGTTGAAACACGTTCTCACAAGGCACTAAACTAAACGTGTGTTCATATTTGTAGGTTTTGATAAATGACAAACGATGCGCAATTGACATATGACGAGGTCCAAGCACAAGCGCACAATTGATACATAACGACATTCAAGCACAAGACAAACAAAGATCAAGATTACGCAAAGAAATAAAGTTATACATGAGTCGTTCTTTAATTGTGATCTTGATCCGACAATTGACTCAAGACTTGGCTTCTCTCGTAAAATCATTTTTATCAAATCATGCAAATTTAATTTAAAGCAAAATGATTTTAAATCATGCATATTTATTTTAACCAAAATGATTTTTAAACATGCCTCTAAAATCTGGACAAAGATAATCGATTATGTACTTATGATAATCGATTATGTTAAGGCAGCTGCAAGACAATCGATTGTGTACCTTATGATAATCGATTGTGTCGAGGCAGTGTCCATCAGATTTTTCAAAGCTGCAAGACAATCGATTGTGTACCTTATGATAATCGATTGTGTTGAGGCAGTGTCCATCAGATTTTTCAAAGCTAGAAAATAATCGATTGTGCACCTTATGACAATCGATTGTGTTGAGGCAGTGTCTATTTGATTTTTCAAGACTGTAATATAATCGATTATACATATAGCATAATCGATTATGTAAATGACCGTTGCCAAAATATATTCAAACTCTGTCTGGTAATTGATTGTATGATTCTGATAATCGATTATCCTAAGTAAAATCTGAATATGATTTTTTGAACGTTGCCAAGTAATCGATTATATGATTTTGATAATCGATTGTTTTAAGTAAAATCTGAAAAAGATTTTTTGAACGTTGCCAGATAATCGATTATACGATTTAGATAATCGATTATTATGCGTAAAATCTGGGAATGATTTTTGGACGATTGGAAAACAATCGATTATGCAACTTAGACAATCGATTGTTTTTGCACAAAATCAGCAATTCTTAATTGGCAATTAGGCAACGGTTGTGCATGTTTTCAACACTATAAATACATCTTAAAATCACTCTTTTAAGTACAACAACTGAGCGTATTCATTTTACTCATAGCTACTCTTGAGGAGAGTCTTGTTTTGAGTGCAAAGTGTTTTTATACACTTGAAGGAAAGTGTTAATCCCTTGTATTGTAAGAAGGAACGTTGTGATTCCTTTGGTTGAAGTCTTGAAGTGTGGTATCTTCGAGCAAAGGTTGTTGAGGCTTGTGTGACTCAAGTTCTCAGTTTGTAACGGTTTGTTAAGCACCCGTAAGCTTAACGAAGTTAGTGGAAATCTCGACAGAGTCTCTAGGGGACTGGACTAGCCACGGGTTGTTGTGAACCAGGATAACATCGGTGCATTCGTTCCTTATTATTTACTTATCGCACTTATTTCATTCCTGCAATTTTTAAATTCCGCAAGTTTACGCTGTTTTTTATTACAACGCTATTCAGCCCCCCTCTAGCGTTAAGCGTATATTCTAACACAACTTAGGTGTACCGAGGATCTTATCCACCCTTTCTTGGTGTTCCTTCATCTGGTCGCGGAGCGACCTGTTCTTGTTTTCCATTTCTTCCATCTTTTTGAGGATAGCCGTGAGTGTTTCATCGTTAGCTTGGACATCGACGGGTATGTTGTTTGTTCTTATGACCTCGAGCTCATGCTCAGTTTCGATATGATCTGCTACTGGGGTGAATCTATCATTTTGAGGCGGCTTCTTGGCTAGACTGCTCAGTGTGTTTGTCAGCCACTCTTCTAGTACCTTTTTTATCTCCGGGGGTGCTTCCTTAGTGGTAGATGTTGAAGCTTCTCTTTCTCGTGGTACCACTAGGTCTTCTGATGAGGAAGGTAAGGCTTCCATGCCTATCAAGGTACTGGGTGTTGTGTGTAGGGCATCTCCTTCCGCAGCCGCGTTGAGAGTAGCCGTGAGGTCTGTTCTAACCTCCAAGATAGCCTTCATTCTTGCATTTTTCTCGGCCATTTTAGATTGTAGAGAGTGATTTTTCAAAGGATCTCTAGAAACGAACTACAACTTTGATTCTCAAAATCCCCACAGACGGCGCCAAATTGTTTGGCTAAAACGTTATTCGAATACTTAAATAGCTTTAAAACAATCAAAAAATGATATGGGTTAGTCGGAATCAATGTTAATATGATCTAGAGAATGTTAACTCATTGAAATCAATGACTATAATGTAAATGAATCGAGATATAGGAGCAATAAGATGTATAATAGGCTTTTTGCACAAGAGAGAGAGAGAGAGAGAGAGAGAGAGTTGTATATTTTTAGTAATGAAATACACATAAGTCTTTACAACGGGGCAGGTCCACTTTATATACTAAGGGACCTTCCTCGAAATAATACAAAGAAAGTACAAGAGTTGGTGGCCTCGATATACGAGTGTCAGAGCTTGATGTGACGTTACAGCGAGTCACGTCGCTCGGTCAGTTGATTGACTTTGGCTGGCCTTACTTGAGTCGATCACGATAGGGTCGCTTTATTTAGTGAGGCGGCATGCGGATAGTATATGGGCGTAGAGAACCAAATTTGCCCAATACTGTTCTTTTTTGAAATTTGAAAAATCAAATATTGTATACCATAGAAAGGCCAAAAATAAATTGAAGTGGACCGAAGAAATTATTAATGAATTCGTCTTTTTTTTTTAAAAAAAATTTAATATGTCTAGATAATATTTTAGATCGGGGTTGTTTTGAAAATTGTATCAGCAGTGGTGTGCTGCCCAAATTCCTAGGACACTGCAATCAATAACTGTAGAAACCCAGGTGGAACTTGCTATAGTTAAGGAGCATTTAATTTTTATTCTTAAATAATATAGGAAAATGGCTAAAATTGTACCCCTACTAATAAAATTTGCCACATTAATAGCTCGTTCTACTTTACGGCTGAACTTATCCCTACCGTTAAAAAAGTATGTAAAATTGTCCATGCCGTTACTAAAGTAGATTAATTTATACCTAAATCTAACGGATTTCCTACGTGGCATGATGTTTTTGAGTTAGTACGCATGTTTGATTTGGATCTCCAAGGGATCGGGTGGGTTTCAGAAGGTTTTGAACTTGGGAAAAAGTTGCAGGATTTTGCTGTCTCAGTGCACAAAGGTTTTGTTCTTCGTGTTCGCATGGTCCCACTCGCGAACGCTTAAGGCAACTTCCTCAGGTGCGAGTTTATTCTTCGCGATCGCGGAGCTTAGGATGCGATCATGAGCCGGGAGGGGGGGGGGGTACCCTTCGCGAACGCGTCTAGCCACTCGCGAATGCTTAGGCCAACGGCTTGGGGGGAGGGAATAACATTTTGTTCTACGTGAATGTTGCCAACTGATCGCGAATGCGAAGGCTCTAGGAACTAAAGCTCTGCGATCGGGATCTGCCGAACGCAAACGTGAAGGTCACCTAAGCGTGAACCACCGCGAATGAGACATGCCTATCGCGAACACGATGGAGGCCTGTCCAGTGATTTCTAAATAGCAGCAGAACATAAGGGATTTCACCAAAATTTCATAATTTCTTCTTCCAAACTCCAAATTTGGGAATTTTTGAAAGAGGACTTCACCACAAATCTATAAGTATGTAATATTAGGCTCCTTTTCTCAATTTCCATTTATATCTATTAAATTTGTAGGCTTTAAATCATGTCCTTAAGGGTAGAAAATTAGGGAATTGGGTAGAGTTAAGACTTTTTGTATAATTGGGATTTAGACCTTGTTTTGGGGTCGAATTTTGGAACTAATTATATATTCGGGCTAGTGGGTGAATGTGTAATCGGGTTTTAGTCTGAACCTCGTATTTTGACCAAGCGGGCTTGGGGTCGATTTTTGACTTTTTGGAAAGAATGATAGGAAATCGATAATTAAGCATTGGAATTGGATTGTTTAACATTTATTGATGTTATTAAGATGATTTTGTGTGGATTCAATTGATTTGGAACAAAATTGAATAGAAAAAGCAGTGTTTGAGGCTTGAGTTGGCCGTAAAAGTTTGAGGTAAGTGTTTGGTCTAACCTTAGCTTGAGGGATTAGGAGTTGTGTTCAATTTGCAGCATGTTACTTGTTGAGTACGATATATAGATATGGTGACGAGTATCTATACGTTGGTGTCAAGCATGACTGTGAGTCTTAAATTGCAATTGTTGTGTTCTTAATAACTACTACGAATGCCTAAGTTGATGATTCTCTGTGATGACCAAGGATTATGATTATTTTCGTGGAAGTTACTTATGATTGAGTATTGGTGTTAGTTGAGGTAGTTAGATGTTGGAACAAGTTTTGTTATATCTAATTTCCCCTTGTTGGGGATGTATTTATTTATACTGTCGATTCGCTAGTCGGGTTAGTGCTGTTTGTTTATTGATCCCTTGCAGGGACTCTAGTTGTGATTTGGCATTGAATTGTATATGTGGATCGGGTTGCACGCCACAACCATGATATAACTAGATCGATTTGTACGCCGCAACACTAATATAGTTGGATCGGGATGCACGCCGCAAAAAAGATATAATTGGATTGAGTTGCATGCCGCAACAATAATATATTGGATCGGGTTGCACGCCATAACATTGATAAATGATATGGATCGGGTTGCAGACTGCAACAATGTTATGATATTTTGGATCGGACTGCGCGCCACAACAATATATAATATGAATTGTTTATATATTGGTTGCGAGTTCCTTATTGTTCTAGTGTAAATTCTACATTTTCCTTATGCCTTTCTCTTTACTTACTACTGGTATTGATATTCCCCTGCAGCATGTACCCCCTCCCATCTTTAGTTGTTTATTCCTATTTTATTTTTCGCTGCATATTATATAACTGCACAGGTTTATTTGATAGTCTGGTCGTAGCGTCATCACTACTTTGCTGAGGTTAGGCTAGGCACTTACCAACATATGGGGTCGGTTGTGCTGATACTACACTCTGCACTTTGTGCCGATCCCGAAGCGGCAACTTTTGGACCATAGCTTTGAGTGACTTCCTTCAGTCCATATAGAGATCCCAAGGTAGTCCTGCAGGCGTCCGCAGGTCGGACATTCTCTTCTATATTTATATGTATTCTATTTTCATTTACTTCCGACACAAATTGTACTTCTCTTTCCAAACATTTGTATGTAGCATTCGTAGATAGTCCGTGGTATTGTGACATCGAATTTCGGGTAGAGATGTATGTTGGAATTATCGTACTGGGTTTGGTTAAGTTATCAAACTAAGTCTTCAGCATGTATTTACTTATCATTAATATTTCACTGTTGATCGCATGTTAATTAAAATTGTTAAAAAGGGGTAAATAAAAGAGTTAGTGATCCTACAATACGCGGCTTGCCTAGCTTTCACCAGTAGGCGCCATCACGACCCCCGAGGGTAGAAAATCCGGGTCATGACACTAGTCAAGTAACCAAAGACAATGTATTCGATGTAGAGAAAGAAGTGAGGGTTTTGGAAGAAAAGGAATGGAAAAAAGGGTAAAATATCTTTTCATATTAATTTTAATAGAGTAGTGACTATTTTTCCTCAACATTAGAATTGTTGGATAAAAAATAAATACCACCTTAAATAGTAACTACCCAACGCCATTTTTACGAGGTCAGATTCTATGTGCCTATATACTACCGGGCACGAGAATCAAGTTTATTCTGTTGATAATTTCTATAAACGAAATTTATTAGGTAGAAATCATATTAGGATTGGGTATTAAGTCCATAAATCTTACCTCCAAGTGTTCCCCCTTGATTCCCTCTTTAATCTTCTTCAAAAAGCTCTACAATTTCCAAAAAATGGAGGAACTTAGGTTAAAAATCACGAAATTGGTCTTTTAAAACATTCTGCCCAGCACTTAAAAATCCTTCATTGTGAATCGCGACGCCCTTCACACGAACGCGAGACTTAGCCTCACAAACCATTGCGAACGCATCTGCCCTCTCGTGAATGCGATGCTTTCTGACTCCATCCCTTTGCAACCCTTGCGAACGCGAAGCCCAAACCTCAGCCTCTCATCCTAACCTTTCACAAATGCAAGGGGCCACTTGCGAACGTGAAGAGCAAAAGTCCGCAATACTCACAACAGATTTTCTGCAGTTTTTCTCAACGTGAAATGATCCGTTTAACCACCCGAAACTCACTCGAGGCCCTCAGGACCTCAACCAAGCACACCAACATATCCCATAATATCACTAATACCTGTTTCAATCTTCAGAACACTCAAAACAATATCAAAACACCAATTTTATATCGGATTCAAACCTAAGAATTCTAAAATCTTTCAAATTCCTTTTTCGATCAAAAAGTCAATCAAACCACGTCCGAATGACCTGATATTTTTCATACACATCCCAATTGATGCAATGGGCTTATTGCAACTCTCAAAATTCCATTCTCACCCCTATATCAAAATATCACCTACCAATCGAAAAACGCCAAAATTCCAATTTCGCCAATTCAAGCCTAAATCCACCCCGTACCTCCAAAACACATTCCCATCACACTATTAAGTCCCAAATCACCTCATAAAGCTATCCAAACCATCAGAACTCACATCCGAGTCCTTTATCACATAAGTCAATATCCAGTTGACTTTCCCAACTTAAGCTTACTCAAATTAGACTAAGTGTCTCAAACCTTACCAAAACCTCTCTGAACTCGAGCCTACCGACTCGATAACCCATAATACAGCTAAACACGGTAATATAATGCAGAAATGGGAGAAATATAGCGGTAACTCAAGAAACGACCGGCCGGGTAGTTACATCAAGACTACCTGTCCCTAATTTCTGTACTTGTAACCCTAAGTTAATGACTACTCTTCCTTAATTTCTGTGCTTGTAACTCTAAGTTAAGGAGCAAGTGTCCTTAATTTTTGAACTTCCAACGCTAAGTTCATGACCAAGTGTCTTTAACTTTTAAGCTTGTTACTGTAAGTTCAGAAATAGCTATCCTTAATTTATGAGGTTGTAAATCTAAGTTAAGGACTACTTTTCCTCAGTTTTTGAACTTGTAACTCTAAGTTAAGGATACATGTCCTTAACTTTTGAACTTGGAACTCGAAGTTCAAGACTACCTGTCCTTAATTTCTGTGCTTGTAACTCTAAGTTAAGGACGACCTGTCCTTAATTTCTGTGCTTGTAACTCTAAGTTAAGGACCAAGTCTCCTTAATTTGAACTTTCAACTCTAAGTTCAGGACCCACATAAAAGAAAGAGAGAGAATTTAATTCATTGAAATAAGAAAACTCACTTGGTATTCTGGCAACTGATCTTCCAAAACACATCATAAGACCATTGATTCACTCCACATAGTGTCTTCAAAACCTCTTTGAAAAAATTCCCCATTTGCACTAATTTTTGTTGATGAGTATCTCAAACAGAGAAAAAAAATATTTGTTTGTGTTTTCCTTTTCCTTTTCTTGTATTTTTCAGCCAAAAATTATAGGTTAAATGAACTAACTTCCTTTGCAAGAGCCACGCCTAGCTTGTTTAGTTTTTAATCAAGAAACCAGAGCCAGTGTATTCGATGCACAGAGAGAAGCAAGAGTTTTGGTAGAAAAGCAATGGAAGAAAGGGTAAAAATTTCTTTTTTATTAATTTTAATAAAGTAATATTTATTTTTGTTCAACATTAAAATTATTGGATAAAAAATAAATACCAGCTTAAATAGTAGCAACTCCACGCCATTTTTACGAGCTCACATTGTGTGAGCCTATATACTACCGGGCACGAGATTCAAGTTTATTCTGTTGACTATTTCTATAAACGAAATTTATATTTAAAAACTATGAGAGTAATTTTAATTGAACTTTTGGAGAGTTAAAAGAATTTAGAAAATGCTTAAGAAAATCATAGTCAAAGAAAAAGTAATTCCTCTCTCCCCATAGTGATCGTTGCATATTAATCGGAATGCACGGTTTTTCTTATTTTGCGAAATTCTCAATATCTAAATCAATTCCACATATCAAAATTTTGCTGTATACCAAATTAGAGTTTTTGAAATGAAAACTGAATAAATGGTCTCCCGGATGTTTCTCAATATTTAAATCGGCCGAGTGATTTTTCTTAATATAGTGCCAATGAGAAAATTCAAACTCACGATCGCTGGATCTGATTAATTTGGGTCAGAGACTCAGAGTAGAGAATTAGCTTAAGTTGCAAAGTCAATTGAGGAGGCTCAAATAAAGACACTTTTAGAGACATGAATTGACATGTTTTATAAATTTAGAGGTGTCAACCGGGACGGGTTGAACCGGGACCGGCCTGTACCGGACCGGTAAAATCAGGGACCGGATCGGACCGGACCGGTTAGTAAGGGCCAGGCTGGACTGGGTTCGAGGGGGTAGGGGGTTGGTCCGTTTGAATTTTTTGGGGTTGGAACCGGACCGGACTGGCCCGGTTCAACGGTAATTTTTTTTTTGATTTTTGAATTTGTGGGGCCCACATTACTGTTGGCAACGGTACAGATCCGACAGACAATTTTACAAAAATGGCCATTTTTTCATTATTTTTTTGTATTTGTTAATTTACAATTTTAACCCTTCTTAAAATCTATAAATACGCTCATCTCTTCTTCATTTCTTCACTCAAAATTTTTATTTCAATCTCAATTCTCAAATTATCAATCTCTCTGTTCCCTTCAATTTGCAAGATTTCATATTCTAAATTTATAATTTTATTTATCTCTCTTTTCCCGAATTTAATTTATCGCAATTTGTCATTCGGAATTTGAATCTTGAAGTTCAAAATTTAAATACTTGCTTGACGTTTGTTCGTGGTAACACCAGATTTGCGTAATCAAGTGCTCAATTTATTGTCGAATTCGGTGCACTCCCTCCAACTATTTCTCTTATTTAATATTTTAATTGCATATTTAATTTTAGGCTTTTAGCTTATATTTTCATTTTTACAATATGTTTAATGCTGCTAAAAGAGCGTGTCGAAAAGTTACTGGTAGGGGTGGAATAAAAAAGAGGTAGTCCTGTAGTTTCCGGTTGTAATAGTAATGACCCAATAACACATGTTTCTGAATCGTCGCCTAATTTGCAAGATGTAGAGATTGATTATGAACAATTATAAGAAGATTTTGGAATAGAAGATGATGAAATTGGAATAGAAGATGAGATACCACCTACACCTAGTAGTGGAAATGTAGGTAGTATTGGAGTTGGAGTTGCTAGTGCTACAAGGGATAGTAGACCACCAGTGACTCCAACTTCTAATCGTAAAAGAAGAAGTCCGGTATGGAAATTTTTTGAAATAATAGAAGGTACTAATAGAGTTAAGTGCAAACTTTGTAACGAAACTTTTACACATTTGGCCGGAGGAAATTTAGGGGGGACTAGGACACTTACTAGACATATGACGGCTATCCATCCCGTAGAATGGGGCAATAACGGGGATGGAAGTCAAACAACTATTAACCCTACTACTGGAGGTCTACTAAAATATGATAAAATGAGGGATCGTGAGGAATTAGCAAAAATGATTACTTTGGGTTGTTTTCCTTTTTCTTTTGCTTCTTCATCATATCTTATCATGTATATTCAAAGGATTTACAATCCTTTATTTAAAGGTATCCCTAGAAGTATTTGTAGAGCAGATATCTTTAGAATTCACGGGCAATATCAAACATACATACGTTGTTTGTTTACTCACCTTCCTTCTAGAGTCTGTCTAACTTCTGATATTGGCCATGCTGTTAATGGAAATGATTATTTGACAATTACATGCCATTGGATAGATGACAATACTTGTATGCAAAAACGTATTATCGCTTTTAAATATGATGAAGATCAGAGTCATACTGCTACGTTTATAAGTAGTACAATTGTTGAAGTTGTTGAATTTAATAATCTAAACCAAAAAGTTTTGTGTATATCTTTTGATAATGCTTCAAACAATAATGCTGCAGTTTTAATTTTAAAATTGCATTTTCAACCATCTCTTGATGATGTTTTTCATGTTAGGTGTGCATGTCATGTTTATAATTTAATTGTTAAAAGTGGCCTTGATTTATTTTCAGTTGAGATTACTCATGTTAGAAGAGAAGTTGGTGTTATTCAAGGAAATAATAGACAATCTAGAATAAAAGAATTTAAGACTAAGTGTATCCAGTATAACCTTAAACCTTGATTCATGCCAGACGAAATTGTTAGTAGATAGAATTATACATATATATTTTTAAAATGTTGCTACAAATATAGATTTTCTATAACTGAAGTTGCTAATGCACATTGTACTGATCCTAGGCGTATGTTAACAAGTGATACATGGGAGGTCATTAATGATATTGTTAAAATTTTTACATAAATTTTATAGTGCTACTGTTGTGTTTTCTAGCGCATATTACCCCACTGTTACTATGGCTTTAGTACATATAGCTGAAATTTCTTTGCTACTATATGAATTTAAGAAGAAAGAAAAATATATGGATGTTGTTGAAAAAATGCAAACGAAATTCAAAAAAATATTTCTTTCCAATTCCTCCGATTTACTTAAATTGGTGCAGTTTTAAATCCTTCTACTAAAAGTGATTGTCACCAATTAATGAATGCTTTATATACTTATATGGAGATTGGAGTAACTGAAACCCCAAATTTATATGATTCTATGAACAAGCTAAATGAATATTTACAAGAACTATATAATTATTATGCAAATGAATGTGATAATACTGCTCGTGTTTCTGCCAATGTTAATCCCGCTATGCAATGTAGTAGTTCTGCTAATGTGGATGATGAAGGCCTTGATAGTTTTAATATTTTTTCTACGTTTTCTAACACTCAAACCAGTAGCAGGAATATTGATGACCTTCAATTCTACTTGCAGAAGCAAAAGGAGCCTCGCACAAAGGACTTTTCACCGTTGGGATGGCGGCATGAAAATTAAAAGCAATTTTCTGTTCTTTTCGCTATGGTTCGGGACGTGCTGAATGTGCCAATTTCTACTGTTGCATCGGAGAGTGCATTTAGCCAAGCAAGACAACAACTTGGAGACACCGGCCACTCATTGGGAAGCAATGCTTTGGAAGTTTTAGTATGTTTCAGAGATTGGATTAGATCGGAACGAAGAAATCAAGGCAAGGAAGATGTTGATAGCCCAGAAGACGAGGAACTTGGAGATATATTAACCCATGAAAACCCATCCGAATTTAACTCCCCAGAAGAAGGTCAATCGGTTCATATTGATTATGATAAACTTGCTAGGGCGATGCAAAACATTTGAAATTACTACTTTACTAGTTGACTTGTTAGAAAAAATGTAAACATTTCATTTTTCACTTTTTTAATTTGAAATTGAGAAATAAAGTAGCACTTGCAATAAGTGCAATTTTTTCCCACCTTACTTGTATTCATTCAATTATTACAAAGTATTAATATAATTATAACTTAATAGTTATGCTTAATTCCGAAATTTTTTTTTGAAAATATACTAATCCCGGCCTGGCCCGCCCCCCTTCAACCCGTAACCCTTATGGTTCAATTTTAATCCGAACTAACCCGGCCCGCTACGAACCCACTACTATTCAACCCGGCCCGGAACCTAGGCGGGTCGAAAAAATCACGGCCCGGACTGGCCCGGTAGACCCGTCTGTCACTTCTGGTTTTATTGCAGTTTGGATTATTATTTTGTGTCCGATTTAATTCTATAATCTCCTAAACAAACGCTTTTCCGATTAAAACTAAATAATCATATATTCTAAATAAATCAAGGCAAATAATTGAATAGAAATATTCTACGAAACATCAATATTAGTGCCAATTTGTAATGCAATTCTCCATTGTGCTCTCAGAATCTAGCTAGAACTAAGAAATAACTGGAAACTTAAATCATACAGACAATTAACGACCAATATAAACTTTGTATTTAGTTATGTTTCTATTCATTTGATGATTGAGTTGTTTGTCTATGGAAAAAGGTTTCTCTACTTTTACTTGATAGGGTCTGCGTACGCATTATTCTTACTAATAGAAATCCGATAATTAACGACCCAAAAAGCGACCAATGTTGGTCGGCTTTGGAAAATTACCGACCAAACCTCATCTAATCACGTTTGGTCGCTATTTTGGTGGTCGTTTCAGTATACTGATAAAAGTCCGTCGCAAAGGTAAAAGGACCAACTGTGCAATTTGAAGCACATACCGACCAAATTTGATTACATATTTTAATAATTTAATTTTACCGGCCAAAGTTGATCAGTATGTTTAAATTACATTTTGTTAATTATTAAAATTTAAAAATTAGAGATCAAAGTTGGTTCGTAAAGTTATATATATATATATATATATATATATATATATATATATATATATATTAAAATTTAACAATATCAACCAAAGTTGGTCGGTAAAGTTGAAATCTAGGTAATCCTTGTTCATTAACCGACCAACTTTGGTCGGTAATTTTTAATATTTTTATCACGATCCAAACCGATGGACCGTGAAGGGTGCCCGGGTCCTGCCTGTCAGACACCCCTAATCCTGCGTCTAAGATATAAACCTGAGCAACACTTGCTGAATTACAAGAATAATATACATGAAGAAAATCTGCTATAGACAACTATACATCTCAAAACTAGAAGCCAGCAAGGCCACATACTATCCAACTAGACATACTGTCTACAGACCTCTAATAGAAATATAAGCGTACAAAGACGAGACTGAGCCACGTCATACCCATATATATACAAACATATCGTACAAAAATCAAAACAAGCTCCGGATCAAGTGGAGCATGTCAACTTTCACTGATCAGGAATCTTGAGATGGGGGACTGTCAGCTTTCCTAATAGCACATGCAGGCATGAAATGCAGGACCCGTAAAATAGGGCGTCAGTACGAAAAATACACTTAGTATGTAAGGCATGAAAATTAGTACGTAAAATACATAGATGATACATGGAATATATAAACACCTCTTTAAATCTGTATAACTTTATAAATTCTAGACAGAATACATAAAATAGCATCTGAACTTGTACCTAAATCCCTGTTACTCACTTGTTAATCACGGGAAACTTTTTACACACTCATCCTTTTAAAAGTGTGTCAGTTACACACTATTTTGATAACATGGCAAGAACGTGTTTTACACACAATTAGGCGAGTGAGTAGGAAAAGAAATCTGTGAACTCTTGTGTGTAACTGACACATGTCCATTTTTTACTTTTTAATTAAAAAACATCATCTTCTTCGTCAAGATATTAAATAAACAACCAGCTCTTGCAACAATAGAGAAATTATTGCCTTTTCCTTTTCTCCAAAATCTCACCATAGAAAACTTTCCTGCCTCTCCCATAGAAAACAAACAACCTGTTTGTTGCTGTCCTTCCTCCTTTTCCCATTTTCGTCTTCTTCCCCACCCATTTCCTCCATCTTTCATGTCCACCATTTTAAGAATAACAATAATATAAAATAGCTTTGGAAGAAATTGGTAAAGAAAGTTAAAAGAAATCTATATCAAGAGAATTTTATAAATCTGAGTTTGAGTCTATACAACGAATCGAGCAACCATGGATTTGGCCATAACAAACTTTAATGGAGTTTTGAGTTTTGCATTATATTTCTTGTGTCAGATTTGAATCTCGACTTACAAACTGGTGATTAATATACTTGAGTTCCTAATTGCTTTATAATACGAAGGTTATTAAATATAAATTTTTGGTGGTGTCTAGCGTCAATCTCCCATGGAGAAGAGAAAGATATGAAATGGAGAAGGTGGTTAAGGGGTATAGGTGTAATTTTAAGTATTTTATTTTTAAATAAAAAATAGTGACACGTGTCACTATCTGATTGGAGCGTGAAATCACATATGTTTTCAAAAATTGATCAAGAAAAAAGTAGTGTGTATTTGACACACTTTAAAAGGTTGGGTGTTTAAAAGTTTACACGTGATCAACAAGTGTGTAACAAGGATTTGGAAACAAGTTCAGGTGCTATTTTATGTATTCTACCTAAATACTAAAACATTTATACTATCATACACATGCGTATAAATGTCGTGCCATGCATAGGTATGGGTATACATGATATCATCAAGCCACCGAGGGCATCTCATCATATCGTCTCGGCCATTGTGGGCAACATCATCAACATATACCAGTTGATCAGGTGGTGGTGCGCATATAACGTCGTAACCTTTTCCCATATCCCATATACATATATTTACACATATATGCGTATATAACACCATCTGGTCATGGGTCAACACACATGTATAAATTGGTGAAATTCATAAAAAATACGTAATAATCTCAATATTCCTCCCGGATAAAGTTTTTTAACTGCATATATTCTGAGACCCATGAACAGACTATAATAATAATTTTCATGGGGAATCAAGAATATAGACACCCCTAGTATTTCTATGAATATAGTAATTTATGAAAACTGTGCGTTTGCTCATTTGTATAATTTTGACCATGCCTAAAAAAAAAAGGAATGACATTAATATACATGAAGTAAAAAAACTCCGTACAATATTCTTGAAACTACACCGTACTCTTATGTTACATCAAAATTTTGATTGAATTATGTTGTACTACTTTGAACGAAAATAGGCTTAGGCTTCTACTTCTTAAACTTTGAACGAAAAGAGCTTAGAACGCCTCCTTACATTTTAATCTAACCTTCACCTTAGGATCAGAATGTTTTATGAGAAAGACATAGAATTTTTGTGAGATAAGACTTTATATTCAAGTCTTATTTGGTTACATTTTTAACGAGCTCTTACATAGCCACATGGTATAATGACTGTACATAGCCACATGGTATAATGACTGATGAGTTATTTTTTGTCTAATGGCTTATTGCCACATTTTAGATAGGTATATTTTATAAATTTTTATCCACTTATTAGTTAATCGGGTAATATTTTGTTATTTGATAATTAATTAATTACTCGCATAATTTAAAAATCTCGAGTTACTTAAAATTTTACTTATTTTTAATATACTTTATACATTATAGAACCGTGGTCACATGGTACCTTGCATTGTACTAGTTCATAATTATTGGATATTATCGCTCGACCCGTATTTTATTTCAAATTGGCCACTTTCAACGAAACTCGTTTTCTTCAATTCGTGTGCCCTTTTTTCCTTCATAATACTTATTTATCGCTTGTTATAAATAGCATAATATGTTAATGTCACGATGATCTCATCCCCGATCCTACATCAATTAACTGAAGAAGAAACTTTTAACGTATGAAAACGCGAGATGTTACATCCTTCCCCTCCTTAGAAACATTCTCCCTCGAATGTTTATCTCTCCGGGTTCAATATAACCTTGGTGGAATTTCCCATGGTAATAATACTACAACCAACTCTTCCTGTAAAACGTAATAATTCAATACCACATAGGACCACGACCCTTAATAACGACAATGACTTCACATGACCATTGACAATAACTAAAACCAAAATCCATACACGTATCTTATGATTATGATGTCTCAATCGGACCTTTCTCTGGAGGAGGAAATAAGTAGGGATATCTAGACTTCATGTCTTCCTCAGCCTCCCAAGTCATTTCTTCCACATTATTGTTCCTCCATAGTACTTCACGGAAGCTACGTCTTTAGTTCTCGATCTCCGAATTTTTCCGTCTAATATAGCAACAAGAGTTTATTCATATGACAGTTGCTCTGCAACCTGAACGTCGTCAACTAACACAATTCTGGAAGGATCTCTGATACATTTACGGAGCATAGACACATGAAATACTTGATTTACAGACTCCAAGTCCGAAGGAATATCTAACTCATATACTACCTGTCTTACTTTGCATATGATCCTCTATACTCCCATGTACCGAGAGATAGGTTTTTTTTCGAACCTCATGACACCTTTCATCAGTGATACCTTTTGGAATACCCAGTGGTCCCCCTGAATTTTCAAGTCTCGTAGTCGATAACCCGCATAAGATTTGCTGCTAATAGTCTTTCCTGTAGAAGCGTAATTTTCTCGATTACATGCTGTACCAATTCTGATAGTGGTTTCCCAACATCGAATCACCCTATAGGCAACCTACATTTCCATCTGTAAAAAGCTTCATATGGAGCCATCTGAATACCAGAATGGTAGCTATTATTATATGCGAATTCAATAAGCGGTAGATGATCTTCCCAACTACCTTTGATGTCTATCCCACAAGCTCGTAACATGACTTCAAGTGTCTAAATACAACACTCAGCCTGTCCATCTATCTGGGGATGAAATGCTATACTAAGACTTACCTGAGTCCCCAATCCATTTTGGAAGGACCTCTAGAAATTAGATGTAAATTTAGCTTCTCTACCCGAGATAATAGATGCAGGGACACCATGCGTTCATGCTATTTTCTTGATATAAAGCCTGCAATAATCCATCGAAATTTTAAAGCTCAATCTTAACATGCTAACATTTTGGGCACTGAGCAACAAACTCCTTTATATCCCTTTTCATTCCGTCCCACCAATATCTATCCTTGAAATTATATCTTTGTTGCTCCTTGATAGATAGAATAACGAGAATAGTGAGTTTCTTCCATAACCTACTGATGCAGCCCTGCAACATTAGGACATATAATCATCCTCGATATCTGAGGACCCCATTTTCTATAATTTCAAATGATGTCTTCTCCTGTTGAGGGGGTGGTTATCCGCCCATCCCTTCTATACTTCAGACATTGATGAAAAGTAGATGATACTACCCTACTCTCATGAATCCACAGACGCTCAAGCAACAAGTTGTATGATGTTTTAGCATATATGACGTGAATCAGGGTGTTTGACTTCATCTGACCAATGGATAATCCCATGCGGATCATACCTATGGCTCCTTTTCCTCCTTGGTTCAAACCTTGGATTGTTACGTTACTTTTGGATATCTCATCAATAGAGATCCCAGGTTTAAAACCATATTTGGAATGATGTTGATAGCCAAACTATCGTCAACAAGTATGTGATTGAGATATTATTCCCTAATGGCCCCTACAACGAACAGAGGTCTATTATGTGGCTTAGACCCCAGCCCCATTATGAACTAATACAAGATCCTTGTATTGGCGTTCCTTTACTTCTGTTACTACGAGGATGCTGCCGCATCTTGAATAGTAATTCCAATATCACCTGAATCTAGTAACAAACTCCAAGACTAGCTAGCTTGTGAGCTTCATGGGCTTATTCTCCATTTTTTTCTGGTTGTAAGAGAGGCTACCTATAGATCTACTGTTGAGGATGCTGGCAACTACATTGGCGTTCCCCGAATAGTATAAAATATCAACGTCATAATCATTACGTAACTCCAACCATCTTTTTTAACGTAAATTCAATTCCTTTTTCTTGAAGATATACTTGAGGCTCTTATGATCTGCACAGATAACAACACGAATGCCATACAAGTAGTGCCGCTATTGATATTCAATTTTTCTCTATATATTTCTTGGACCCAAAATGCTTTCAAAATAGTATATGTATGTATATATAAGCATGCCTAGGAATTTTGGTATTTTCTTTAATTTTTAAAGATTTTTAAAATCACTTTAATGACTAATTTGATAATATAAAGACCAAAATTATTTCCAAATTATTATTTTTATTGCACAATGTGTTTCATTCTCATATTTACAAAAAGACATAATTTATGTAATGTTTGCACATTTTTTACAAATTTATATTGGATTTTAGAAGCTAATTGCACAAAATTGCAATTGTGGCCTATTTTGCAATTTGCAATGTTTTATAGCTATAAAATTATTTCTGATATTTTAGATTAATATTTATATGTTATTAAGTAGTTCTATGCTTTCAATATTTCTTTTTAAATAATTTTTGCTATTTTATAAAATTTATTGGAAAAAAGAGGCCCAAATTGCACCCATATTTCAGTCCAATTTAAAGCCCAATTTCAATGACCACGTAAATTCTACCTGACCCGCCTTTGATTTAATCTGAGCCGTTGATCAAATAAGATCAACGGCCTAGATCCTACTGCCTTAATTAAATCAAAAGACCCATTCCCCAAACCCCCATTCACTCAGACCGTCTCTCTCTCTCTCTAACAAACGCTCCCCCTCCCTCTAGAACCTTCTGGTTCCTTCTTCTCTGATGAAACTCGTTGTTCCGGCCATACTACTCCCTCACTTCTCTCGATCTCAAGTCACCATGGAACCCTCAGCTCGTTGTTCCCCTCCGAAGCTCGAAACCCAGCGACCTCTACCATGAAAGACGATCGCTGAAAGCTTCCCTTGGGTCCTTTGCCGACTTTTCTCCAGTGGTTTTTGTCCGATGATTCCTACTATGGCATTATATATGAGT
Organism: Nicotiana benthamiana; assembly: GCA_034376525.1. Classification (NCBI taxonomy): domain Eukaryota; kingdom Viridiplantae; phylum Streptophyta; class Magnoliopsida; order Solanales; family Solanaceae; genus Nicotiana; species Nicotiana benthamiana. The sequence continues at coordinate 5,105,850 of CM067329.1, read as the reverse complement.
TTCACGACTAGGTTTTTTATTTTCCCTAATTTGTTTGCAAACCCTAATTTTTCTACTCGAACCTCTTTAATCTCTGCTCCTTTAAGAATCATTCTCAGTTTGATTTAGTTTTCTACTCTATTTCTTACTTAGTTTTTCCGATTATTTCAAATTTCCAATAGTTTCTTCTCTTTTCAAATTAGGGTTTCTGACCCCCTTCTTCAAAATTGCTTCTTCTGCTTTTTCTGAGTATTATATGTTCGTTTGTGTTTGTTTGTTTTACTTGTTTGTTTGGTTTCCTTGTTAACCTGAGTTCCATGCTTCAATTTAACTTGTTAGTATCCCGACCCTTTGTGCTTCCACGCTTACTTTCATAGGGTTCTCTAATTTCGTGTGTATTGGGCTTTATAGGTCTAATTGTTTGCCGCTCATGTAATATTCCTCTGATTCTATCCATCTCTCTGGATCCTTAATTCGTATGAGTTTTTTCCTATAAGGTTTTTACACGGATTTTGAATTATTTCCTTACTTGTGAGATTTTCTCTATATTTTGATCTGTCCGTGATTCTTGGACTAATTTTCAGAGTTAATTTGGTATCCCTTACAATATTTGCGCATAAAAAGTCTTTTGAATCTTCAACATATATTTTCCTTAATTGAATTATCATGTATCTAACCCCTTTTGCATATTATATGCTCTACTATTCTTACTAGGGTAAATAGTGTAGTTAATTGATTCCTTTCCTTTAAAACCTCTGTTTGTTACAATTTGTCTTAGACTCTTTAATTAAAGGGGAGTCCTTATACTAATTTGATTCTGATTGATGCTAGTTCCTTAATTAAGGATTGCTGCTCTGTTTGTGTACTCGTTTTACTACAAATACCCCCCATTCTCTTTGGAAAAAAACACATTGCATATCTCTCACAAGCTCAAACACTCTGAACTCTCTCTCTCTCACTTTCTCTACTGTCTCTTTACTCTCTCATTCTTCTATTTGAACACTCAATTGGCTGAAAGCCAAGATTGAGTAATCTTGGCTGTTTATTTCTACACTACTGGGGTTCCACTGCATTATTTAATTGGGTTTTCCTGCTGCTTGCTTCTCTGCACTGCTGTTTTCACACTGCTGCTCTCATTCCACACTTTGCTCTCCTTTTGTGCACTATTGCTCATTGCTATTGTGTTCTATTATCTGCAACTGGTGTGTCATCTATTTAGTATACAGTTTCCAAAACAACATGTTTTTGTTAGTTCTGCACTTCATCTTGTTTCTTGTGTGCTTTTATCTATGGTTCTGCTGCTTTTCTTGTCACTAACATGTGTTTATTAGTCTACTTAGTTTAACTTAGCATGCTCCCCTTACCCTCTCCCCTGTCTCTATGAATGTTTACTTTTGCCTTGTGTACTACTACCATGCATCCAGGTCTGCTTGGCTATTTGATTAGTCTGAAACCTCTTCCTGAAGTTGATTGTATTAGAGTTTGGTGCAATAAGAACTGAACTCTTGTTTTGCTACCAAGTGTGGATACTTTCTTCCAGTGCCCTGCCTATGTGAGTAGTTTACTTTTCTTATTTGTTCCCTTCCCCTTTGCCCATGTTTGTGTGATGCTCTGAAAAGGTCCAAATGATTTTAGAAGAACTTTTTTTCAACTCTTTCAACTATTTTCTCAAAGTGTCTCAATTTTTTCAACTCTTCCAACAGTCTTCTCAAACTGTATCTCAACTGTTTTCAACTTTCTCAACTCTATCACAATCTCACTACTCTTAGAACATTAGGTTCTTCCCACTTAGTGTTAAGCATTGCCTTGGGAGCCCTTGAGTAACCATTGAACTTTGATGCACAAGGCTGGCACTTCCACACTTGCACTTGTCTAATAATGATACTTTGGGTGCTTGGGCCAGGGGTTCAACCAAACCCTTAGGGAAATTTGCCGCACCCAAGCCTTGGTAATGTCTATGAAACTCAAAAGAAGTTAGGTTGGAGATGCTTGGCCTGGATGAAGGCTCTATATAGGGTAACTTCTTATTTTATTTTATCACTGCTGTAATTTAAGTATTTGGGCTGTAATATTTTGTAAAGAAAAATGGAGATTATAGTTAAGTGGGAGGGATATGCATGTTTAATTAAGGGAATGGGTAGAAAACATGTCTATAGGCCTTTATTTACGTATTTGTGCAATAGATACCATGTTTTAGGACATGCATCCTCGAAAATAGAAATCATGTTCTTAGGCTTTTCACTTTCAGTTTGTTATTCTGAATATTCTTGTAACCGTGACTTATTAATAATCAACAAGTCATTAACCTCACATTTAGATATCATGTTCTTAGGACCTTTTGTGCATTAGATACCATGCCTTTAGGACTTTTATCTATAGTTGTTTAAGTACTTCGTTAATCTGGGTAAAAATTGGTTAACAACTCTCTCTTTAAAACTAGAAGCAAATGTACATGCTCACCATCCTTTAATAACGCCTAGGCAAGCCTTAGGCCGGATAAAATTGATTAAACATCTTTAAGTCATGATCGAACCAATCAGCCTCTGCCTGAAATCGTCTGTTTCTGAAGCTTTCTAATTTTTTTATATACTTCCACCCTATTTTAGTACTTATGCGAGTGATTTCTACTTTATCAAGAACTGGACTACTATTTTCAAACCATATATGCAAAATGTTTTCTACTGTGTTTTCTCGTCCAGCACTGGGCTGCTATTTTTAAGCTATCTGAATATTGTAATTTTCAAAGGTTCAAAACCTGACATGTTTTCCTTTATACTTTTGCAATCTCAAAATACTTCCATATTCGTTCTTCTATTCTGCTTGTCCGAAAACTGTGTTCCACAAATATTTTTGATACATCTTAGATTTTTCTAAAACTACTTTTGCCTATTTGAAAGTTCTGAACGCTTTCCCATGTGTTACTTTTCTACAAAACCTCCAAACTTCTCTTTTAGTTTATTCTCCAGTTTTTCAAAAGATTCTTCCTTCCTTAGGCCTTAAATGTGTTCGAGTCGTGCTAATTATGTGGTTGTCTATAGAGGGATATTTGAGCCATTTACATGCTTATATGATTCCCCTTCTGTTCAAATCCTATTTGTTCTTGTATGACGTATAGAATTTTAACCTTTAAACCTAGGGGTTTTGCCTCGTCCCTGTCTCATAGGAATAGTGATCCTATATTCCCTCTAGGATCTATAGAATGGGATGGGTAATAGCACGCAATAAGTATTCGTGGCTATTTCACATGCTTAAATAACCTCTACGGGGTGGGAAAGGGTAGAATATGGAGATGATGACGATGCGATAATATCGCAAAACGACCCCTCTTTGGGAATATGTGCTGGATATTGTATCGAATGATCCATATTATAGCCAAACCTAGGACCTCTTTCTCTTTACTTGCTTTATTTAAACATTTTTTCTTAAAGTAATGCTTTTCAAATTAATTCGCTCTTCTACTTTTACTTAACGTATACCCTTCCCCTTTTTAAAAGTTTCTCAAGTTGCTTGAATGCTTTATATGTGAGCCTTATCTGTTTATTCGCCTTATTAAAGTCACAATTAGTACGGCCAGGAACCATACTAGTGGATCTTGAGGGGTGTATAACCCCTTCCCCTTGAGATAATTTCAAGCTCTTACCCGAACTCTGGTTCTACTTCAAAAGATACTCCTATCTTCTTAAAAGTTTTCTAACGCACTATAATCATTAGGTGATGACTCTTTAACTTCCAATTCCTAACTCCTAAATGGGAATACGTGTTGTTTTGTCCATAATGTCGTAAACCCGATTTTACTTCTTTTTTAGTAGTCTGAAAAGGGGGTGTAGACAGCATGGCGACTCTGCTGGGGATTTATTTAAGGCTTTTACCATTACATGCTTTGTGACTTTAGTTCATTCTTAATTGCCTTTATTTACCGCTTTAATTATTTCTTCATGATTACTAACTTGATTCTTCATGTTTTCATTTTCTACCGCTTTAACTTCCTTTCAATTTCATCTTAAATTTCGAGCATCTATTGTAATCATTATTTTATGAAAGTGAAAATACATGTATTTATTTTATTGTTGCAATTGCATCTTTCGACATCATTTCCACTCGTGCCAAACAAATACTATAACACTTATAATGAGTGGTTGCGCTCTTCCAATATTTATAAACCCCCTAAATTTGGCAAAGTCATATTTGCGGTAAAACCAGTCGATCAACGGTGTAGTCGACGTTTCCGTACCTTTCATTCTTGAGTTGTCCGCTCTAGGGTACCTTGTTTAGCACTTCAAAAGTAGAAACCTTATTCCGTTATACTGTTCATGCATTATGGTTAAACTTAGCTATGTCAATTGTGTCATCCGGATAATGACTCATTAAGATAGCCTAAGCCAAAAGTTCATCGGGTTTCCTCGAAACCCAAACGGACATTCATGTATATGCATTGATTTGGAGAACTAAATGACTTTTGCTAATTATTGATTTATATAGTCGAGTCCGGTGGGGTTATGGTCCTAGCACTCTATTTTGCAGGAAATGAGGCACGAGGTCCCCAGCTTCGATATGGTATCAAACATTCACCCGAAGTTACTAAGCTGGTGGGAGGATCTGCATGGTAGTATCGGGGTTCTTGTCCGCAAGCACTTAGGGAATCTGCCTTCACTCTTGGAAGTTAGGCCAAATAACAAGATTGTGGAAGATGCTACTCTATTTTGAGATAGTGAACGGTCTGTCTTCCACTTTGGGGGTATTGAAATGACACTGTTGTTAGAAGAAATTGGGGTCTAGCCGGAATTCCTTGGGATAGCCCGCGGATGCTTATGCCAGAAAATTGCAAAGGTAGAGATTTCCTGAAAATGATGGGGCTCAAGAAGAATCCTAATCTGACCATTCTGAAGGACTCCTACATATCCTTCGACTTCATGTATGAAAGGTTCGGACATAGCAAATCCTACCGAACTCACATGGATGAGTTTGACCTCACCTCTTTGGGGCACATACATAGGAGAGCCTTTGTGTTCATGTTCTATTTCTTGGTCATGATAGTCTTTCCAATGAAGAAGGCTAGAATCCATACAAGAATAGCCATGGTAACCAAAGCCATAATGGAGGGTATTGACGGGCAGGCATTGTAACTACCCGGTCGGTCGTCTTTGGAATTTATGCCCCATTTTCCCATTTTAAGCTTTCCCTAATTTCATTTCTGCTATTTTGGTTTGCCGGGATGTTCGGTAATACAGTTCGGAGTGTTTTGGGACACTTAGTCATTAAACGAGAGCTTAAGTGTTGGAAATAGTCCGTAATATGAACTATGTCAATACGACCTCGGAATGGAAAAGTCGATGTTTCCGTTAGCCCCGTTAGGTGTTTTCAGGGTTGGAAGCGTGTGCGGAATGTAATTTGGAGGTCTGCAGCTCAATTAGGCTATGAATGCTGAAAGTTAGAAATTTGAAGTTCCGGTCCGAAAGTGAATTTTAGATCAAAGGGTCGGAATGGAATTCTGAGACTTGCAGCGGCTTCTTAATGTGATTTAGGATATGTGTTCAAATTTTCAGGTCATTTTGACGTGTTTTGGATAGGTTTTGAGTTGAAAGAGTGTTTGGTTAAGTTTTGAAATTTCTAAGTCCAAATAATTGCTTAATTCGTGTTTCTGGCGTTTTTTTAGGTGGCTTAAGGATTGGTACAAGTCCAAATAATGTTGTGGGATATGTTTGTAGGTTTGATAGGGGTGCCGGGGGCCTCGGGTGTGTTTGGGATGCTCAACGGAGCAATTCCGTAACTTTAAGTGTTGAAGATTTCTGTTGTTGTTGTTGCAGAATATCCTTCTATGCGATCGCATAGACTCTCCTGCGATCGCATATAGTTCTTAGAGCTGGGCCTATTTTCCTTCAATGTGATCGCATTAAATCTTCTGTGATCCCATTCCTTTGTTCCCTCATACATTGTGACCGCATCCCTTTACCCGCGTTCGCATAGAGTAATTTAGGACCTAGGCATCAAGGCCAATTTTTTATACGCGATCGCATAGCATTGAAAGCGACCGCATATCCCCGTTTGGTTCCTCTCTGCGATCGAACTCTTTTTGATGCGTTTGCATAGTTCATTTTCACGGCCTTCAGAATTCCTTCTACGCGATCGCATTCCATTTCACGCGATCGCATAGAGCAAATCACTCGGCAATATATAAACATTTCAAAACGAACCCTTCTTCCATTTTTCCCAAATCTCAAGGTTAGGGAGCTCTGATCGTGGAGAAATTTTAAAGGCTTTCAAAGTAAATCACTGGGCAACAATTCTCTACTCTTCTATGACTAAAACCCATTAATCTAATCTCTAATCCAACCTTCGATTTAAATTTTTGAATGAAAATTGGGATAAAGTTCTTAGACCTAACTTTGATAATTTGAAGGGGCGTTTGAACTCGGATTTGGGATATTTTAATATGGTTAGACTAGTGAGAGTACGAGGTTTCTGAAAATTAATAAATTATTGGATTCCGAGACGTTGGCCTGGGGGCATTTTGGTCATTTTGCCTATTTCGTGCCTTAGCTTTAATTTTAACAGTGTAATTAGTTACTTTTGATGTTATTTATGTTATGTCATTGGTTTGATTAGATTTGGGCTACTCGATGTCGGATACGCATGGCAATGGCGATGTTCCTTAGCGGCTTTGTACCAAATTGAGGTAAGTGGCTTGTCTTACCTTGTGTGGGGGATCTCTCCCCTTAGGATATATTAATTGTTGTTTAAAGGCCTCGTGCGCGAGGTGACGGGCGTGTACTTGTGCTAATTACTGAAAATTCACCTTACATGACTTATTTAGACTGTGTTTCTTCGTGTATTTAACTGTTAAAAATGTGATTCTTCTTACTTAGCTTAGGAAAAATATGTTTGTAATTTATTTGCTCTATCTGACTAAATTGCAAATACCTGCCCTCTTTGTGAGAATGCTAGGTCTAGACCTTTACATTGTTGCTATATTTGGTTTCTTTCTGTCAAATATTGACTTGTTGTGAAGTGTTTACGTTTGGGACTACGGGTTCAATTCTCGGGAGATCCCGCTGATATTGGTATGTTGGACTATGGGTTAAATTCCCGGGAGATCCTCAGATTCTGGCAAGACGGACTACGGGTTCAATTCCCGGAAGATCCTCTGATATTGATATAAAGGACTGTGTGTTCAATTCCTGGAAATCCTCTGTTATTGGTATAAAGGACTGCAGGTTCAATTCCCGGAGATCCTCTATTATTGGTATGAAGGACTGCAGGTTCAATTCCCGAAAATCCTCTGGTACCGGTTTGAAGGACTGCGGGTTCGATTCATGGGGATCCTTGGATATTGATAAGGTGGACTGCGGGTTCGATTCCCGGAGCTCCATGTGGAGATCCTGACTGTTAAGTGAATTCTTTTGTGTTTGTAGTTTTTACTTGTAGCCGCTCTATTTTTTTTATTTTGGTCTTGTTAGATATTCGGTTTTACTACGTTATCTTATGTTATTTATTTTTACATTATTTCTTATATTTCTCTCAGTAGGGCCTCGACCTTCCTCGTTACTACTCCATCGAGGTTAGTCTTGGCACTTACTGAGTACTTTGGTGTACTCATGCTACTCTTCTGCACACTTTTGTTATGCAGATCTAGGTAAATCTGGTCATGCGCGCTATTTGGGATTTGGAGTTGCTTTGTAGGCTTGAGGTATGCATATGCCGCGTCCGCAGAGCCGACGAGCCTTCCTCTATTCTACCTGTAGTTTATAGTTTTTTTTTCGCATTCTCATTTGATTTAGATACTCGGGATGTTAGAGCACGGTAATATTTTTACTCTTAGCCCGTGTCACCCGTGGGTTTCCGGGTCGTGGAGGTTTTTTATGTTATATTGAGTTTACATGTATGTTCCAGGTGGCACTCTATAAATTATCTTACGTCATTTATGTTTTAAACTATTGCTTCCGTAAATACTGTCGAATTTCTGCAATGTGTCATGCTTACCTAGTCGCAAGACTGGGTTCCGTCATGACAGGTTCACGATTGGTGAACTAGGGTCTTGACAAGTTGGTATCGTAGCTCTAGGTTCATAGGAGTCTCGGGACACATGCCGGTTATTTAGAGTCTCGCTGATCGGTACGGAGACGTATGTACTTATCTACGGGAGGCTATGTAACTGTTAGGAAAAATCTTCACTTCATTTGAATTCTTGTCATGCTATGTTCTTGACCTTGATTCTAAACTACTATTTTCCTATTCTCTCACAGATGGTTAGGACACGCAAGACCCGAGTCGATCAGGCACCCACACCCCATCCTGCAACCAATAAAGGTAGGGGCCGGGGCAGGGGTCGTGGACATGCGCTGGGTGCAGCCAGAGCACCTGCACGAGCAGCCGCCGAGGTGCCACTAAAAGACCCAGACAGGACTGAGGCACCAGAGACGCCCATAGCCACTACCACTCTGTCGCAGGCCGGGCTACTTCCACTTCCTGCAGCTATGTCCCAGACCGAGGGAGGAGCCCAGACTCCCGCAGCCCTCATCCCAGAGCAGAGGGTGCATATGGGGCCAATTCCAGATGTTATTCCTGCCCAGCCTGCAGTACCAGTTCCTCCCGAGGATGGGCCACCTGCTTCGGAGGATGAGAAGCGTAGATAGGGGCGGTTGAAGAAGTATGACCCTCCTATTTTCAGCGGGCTGGCTACCGATGATGCCTTGGGGTTTCTGGAGGATTGTCATCGCATTTTTCGCACTATGGGTATCACTTCTTCTAGTGGGGCCTCTTTTGCAGCTTTCCAGCTTTGGGAAGCTGCCTATGACTGTTGGCGCACCTTTGAGTTAGACAGTCCGGATGAGGATACCTCCCTGAATTGGAATCAATTCTCTGATACGTTTGAGAGGGAATTTGTTCCCCATAGCCTCCGAGATGCATGGCGCGCGGAGTATGAGCACTTGCGCCAGGGCCCTATGACTGTCTCAGAGTATGCCATTCGTTATACGAGATTGGCCAGGCATGCGCCTGCTTTGGCGGCTACCGTTCATGAGAGGGTTCGCAGGTTTACTGAGGGTCTTATTCCTTCCATCAGGTCTGGCATGGGGCAAGAGTTGGAGATGGATATACCCTATCAGTAGGTGTTGAGTATAGCCACGAGGATATAGGGTATGCATGCCAAGGAGGCGACTTGGGAGACCGAGTGGGATAGGTTCAGCCGATACCCTCATCTTTTTGCTACTTTAGGTATGTTCTCTATGCTCGTTCGAGGACGAACGAATGTTTATGTGTGGGAGGGTGTGATGACCCGGCTGGTCGTCATTAGAATTTATGCCCCGTTTCCCCATTTTCTGATTGCCCTAAGTTCATTTCTGCTATTTTGGTTTGCCGGGATGTTCGGTAATAGAGTTCAGAGTGTTTTGGGACACTTAGTCCATAAATGAGAGCTTAAGTCTTGGAAATGGTCCGTAATAAAAAAGGTGTAACGACGACCTCAGAATGGAAAATTGATGTCTCTGTTAGCTCCGTTAGGTGATTTTGTGGTGGGGAGCGTGTTCGGAATGTATTTTAGAGGTCCGTAGCTCAATTAGGCTATGAATGCCGAAAGTTAGAAATTTGAAGTTCCGATCCAAAAGTGAATTTTTAATCGAAGGGTCGGAATGGAGTTCCGAGAGTTGCAGCGGATTCATTAGGTGATTTGGGATATGTCTGCAAATTTTCAGGTCATTTGGACGTGTTTTGGATAGGTTTTGAGTCAAAAGAGTGTTTGGTTAAGTTTTGAAATTTCTAAGTCCAAATCATTGCTTAATTTGTGTTTTCGGCGTTGTTTTAGGTGGTTTAGGGATTGGTACAAGTCCAAATGATGTTGTGGGATATTTTTGTAGGTTTGGTTGAGGTCTTGGGTCCTCGGGTGTGTTTCGGTTGCTCAACGGAGTAATTCCGTAACATTAAGTGTTGCTGATTTCTGTTGTTGGTGTTCCAGACAAATCCTTCTATGCGATCATATAGGGTCCTTAGAGCTGGGCCAGTTTTCCTTCAATGCGATCGAATTAAACCTTCTGTGATCGCATACCTTTGTTCCCTCATACACTGCGATTGCATCCCCTTACCCGCGTTCACATAGAGTAATTTAGGACCTGGGCATCAAGGCCAATTTCTTATACGCGATCGCATAGCCTTGAATAGGATCGCATATCCCCGTTTGGTTCATTTCTTCAATCGCACTCCTTTGGATGCATTCACATAGTTCATTTTCACGGCCTTGAGAATTCCTTCTACGCGATCGCATTCCTTTGCACGCGATCGCATAGAGAAAATCACTAGGCAGAATATAAACATTTCTAAGCGAACACTTCTTCCATTTTTACCAAAACTCAAGGTTAGGGAGCTTGGATTGGGAAGCAATTTCGAAGGATATCAAAGGAAATCACTTGGTAACGATTCTCTACTCTTGACTAAAATTCATTAATCTAATCTTTAATCCAACCTTCGATTTCGATTTTTGAATAAAAATTGGGTTAAAGTTCTTCGACATAACTTATATGATTTGAACGGGCATTTGAACTCCGATTTGGGATATTTTTATATGGTTAGACTCGTGAGAGTACAAGGTTTCGGAAAATGTGAAAATGATTCGATTCCGAGACGTTGTCCTGTGGGGCATTTTGGTCATTTCACAATTTTTCGCGCCTTATCTTTAATTTTCACAGTGTAGTTAGTTACTTTCGATGTTATTTATGTTATGTAATTGGTTTGAATAGATTTGGGCACTCAGAGTCGGATACTTGTGGCAAAGGCGTTGTTCCTTAGTGGTTTTATACCAAATTGAGGTAAGTGGCTTGTCTAACCTTGTGTGGGGGATCTCTCCCCTTAGGATATATTAATTGTTTTTTAAAGGCCTCGTGCGTGAGGTGACGGGCGTGTACTTGTGCGAATTGCTGAAAATTCCCCTTACTTGACTTATTTAGACAGTGTTTTTTCGTGTATTTAACTGTTAAAAATGTGATTCTACTTGCTTAGCTTAGGAAAAATATGTTAGTAATTTATTTGCTCTATCTGACTAAATTGCAAATACCTGCCCTCTTTGTGAGAATGCTAGGCCTAGACCTTTACATTGTTACTATATTTGGTTTCTTTCTGTTAAATATTGGCTCATTGTGAAGTGTTTATGTTTGGGACTACGGGTTCAATTTCCGGGAGATCCCCCTGTTATTGGTATGTTGGACTACGGGTTAAATTCCCAGGAGATCCTCTGATTCTGGCATGACGGACTACAGGTTCAATTCCCGAAAGATCCTCTGATAATGATATAAAGGAGTGCGGGTTCAATTCACCGAGATCCTCTGGGACTGGTATGAAGGACTGCGAGTTCGATTCCCGGGTATCCTCGGATATTGATAAGGTGGACTGCAGTTTCAATTCCCGGAGCTCCATGTGGAGATCCTGACTGTTGAGTGAATTGCTTTATGTATGTAGTTTGTACTTGTAGCCACTCTGTTTTTTTATTACGGTCTTGTTAGATATTCGGTTTTATTGTGTTATCTTCTGTTATTTATTTTTACATTATTTCTTATATTCCTCTCATTAGGGCTTCGACCTTCCTCGTCACTACTCCATCGAGGTTAGACTTGGCACTTACTGAGTACCGATGTGGTGTACTCATGCTACTCTTCTGCACACTTTTATTGTGCAGATCCAGGTACATCTGGTCAGGCGCGCTATTAGGGATTTTGAGTTGCTTTGGAGGCTTGAGGTATGCATCTGCTGCGTCTGCAGAGCCGACGAGCCTTCCTCTATTCTACCTGTAGTTTATAATTTTCTTTCGCATTCTCCTTTTATATTTAGATACCTGGGATGTTTTAGCATAGTAGTATGTTTACTCTTAGCCTTTGTTGCCCGTGGGTTTCCGGGTCTTGGAGGTTTCTATGTTATGTTGAGTTGACATGTATGTGCAGGGCGGCACTCTTTACATTATCTTATGTCATTTATGATTTAAACTATTGCTTCCGCAGAGACTGTCAAATTTCCACAATGTATCAGGCTTACCTAGTCGCGAAGACTGGGTGCCGCCATGACAGGTTCACGATTGGTGAACTAGGGTCGTGACAGGCATTCAACATAGCACCCATGATCCTCGTCAAACTGTACCAAGCCTTAGAGAAATGTCAACAAGGGGCACCACACTTTGAAGGGTGCAATCTGCTACTACAACTCTGGCTCATTGAACATCTTCAGAAGGGAGATTATAGACATGAGATCGTACGCCGAGACTGGAATGACCATATCGCTTTCCATCATCCAAAGGCAATGCACTTCATGCCGGATATGTTCGCTAGCCTAGAAGACGCCAGTGGATTGGTAGAACTATTGGAGAATCTGAAAGAAGCAGGTACAATGGATGTACGAGTTGTTTATAACTGGAGAGTTTATCATCCGGTCTAGGGATGCGCTATTCCTTGTAATCATCGGCTTAAGAGGAACTTACACTTATGTCCCTCTCTGAATCATGAGGCAAATAGGAAAAAAGTAGATTATACCAAGGGTGGAAAAGATTAGTCACTACAGGGCTGACTTCCAAGATGATGATAGCCCGCGCAGGTGTCGGGCTCAGCACATGTGGCATTCCAAGCTCATCTTGGAAAAGGAATATATGGAACCAGAAAGGTATCAGGCAGGGTATGTGCCACTTTATCTAGGATGGTTAGAAGATGACCACATCGACTTGGGAAAAATAGGTTACGTCCATGGACACAAGGTTATTGACGAGGAGACTGCTGCAAAGGTCAAGTACAATCAGCTACGCAAACGGACAAGAGAGTGCGAAAGTGAGCATCAGGAAATACTAGAGGTCCAGGAAAAGCTAATCAATGAGTGGAAGGACATGGATATCAGCAAACAACCGTTTAGGGTACTTGGAGCAGGTTTTAGTCGAGCTAGAAGGCGAATTTCTGAAAAGGATCAACGACTGCCAGGAAGCTGAAGGTAATGAAGGTGGGCAGTTGGCTCGAGCTTACTTGTTGCTAGGACTGCGCGAGTTGATGCAGCTGTACGAGGGAGACAAAGATAAAGAATCTGGGGAAGGTCCTTCTGGGACCAAGTAGTTAGGATTTTTTACTGCTTTCTTGATGTAGTAAGGCCACTGGCCGTTAGTGAAAATTTCTCTTTATTTCAGTTTGTTTTGACTCATTCTATTTTGTTTCGATAAAATAAGGCACTTGGTGTTATAAGTTCTTCAAATTCTATTTGTCTCTAGGCCTACCCCGGCCACAAAGAGGCACCCAAATAGGAAACGACTTATATTTTTGCAACAACGTGTTTAAATACTGTTATATTGTCTTTCTCTTAATTCGCACTAACTTTTTACCTTATTTGTTTTTTTCTTTTTATTTTTATTCCCCTCGCCAAAGGTTAGTTCATGCATTATGGCACCATCAGCATACTCCACAAGATCAAAGGGTCCTCCACATTCTCCTCCTCCGAGTCCTCCCCAAAACAGGAACAAGAACAATATGGACGATACCAATGCTAGAAAGGAAGTAAGAGAGGCCTCAATAACCAAAGAAACTGCTGCTCATCTTGAGAAAACTTTGCTAAGGTTTCGAAAAGAGTTGGAACAAGTCCGAAACTGGGCAAGTCTGTCAATCACTATTGCTGCTGCTGATGCTAACAAATCACCACCACCGCTGCCAACCCAACCTGCTCAAACCCATGTCCGCAACACAGGCAACAATGCTCCACTGCTTATCCTAGAGCCCCAAAACACCACAGATAATCAGAATGCTCATGTATTTGTGGATGCTGTACCACATTACGGTCACCTAGTCACCAATGTAGCCGAGACAGATGAAAAAAGCTCTCTCATTTAGAATCTGGCCGCTGAAATTAAGAAGTTGAGTAATTGAGTTCAGGATTTCAAAGGTAACAAGGGTGTTGAAGGGTTGAATTACGAAGATCTCTGTGTCCAACAAGATGTTTAGCTCCCAGAGGGGAAAAAACCTCCAAAGTTCGAACTGTTCGATGGTAGCGGGGATCACAACGTTCATTTGAGGATGTATTGTGACAAGCTAGTGGGAGTTGGTAGGGACGAAAAGATCTGTATGAAGCTATATATGAGGAGTTTGAAAGGTGATGTCTTATCCTGGTATATTAGCCAGGATGCGAAGAAACGGACTAGTTGGGTAAGCATGGCATCTGATTTCATGGGTTGATTCAAATTAAACACTAAAAATTCGCCAGACGTGTTCTATATCCAGAATCTTAAGAAGAAGCCCACAGAGACCTTTCGCGAGTATGCTATTCGTTGGAGGTCGGAAGCTGCTAAGGTCAGACCGACCTTGGATGAAGAACAAATGAATAGATTCTTTCTACGTGCTAAGGATCCGCAGTACTATGAACGATTGATGCTAATTGAGGGTCAAAAGTTCTCCGATATCATCAAACTGGGAGAAAGATTTGAAGTAGGAATCAAGAACGGTATGGTCACTATCCTAGAGGCATTGCAAGACACTAACAAGGCTCTACAGTCTGGTGGCTCGACAAACAAGAAAGAGGTAAATTCTGTAATAGCTGCGCAAAGTAACAACTCTCCCATGAAATACCAAACCGATCCCTCAGCTCCGCTCACATACCAGCCTACCCTAAATTACCAAGCACCATCACCTACTTACAAAATTCTACCACCTGTTGCCAATCACCTCCACCACCCACATATCAACCCACTTCACCCCGATATTCTCAACCTGCACCTGTATACCAAGCATATAACTCCCAACCTTCTCACTACCCATTACCACCTACTCGCCAAAATTTCCCTCGACCTAGACCAACATTTGACCGCAAACCCCCTAGACAATACACCGCCATAGCCAAGCCGATTGACCAATTGTATGAGAAACTCAAAGCAGCAGGTTACTATCACCCCTATCCCAGACGTAACTCCAGAAAACCTTCCCAGTGGATTAACCCAAACAAGACTTGCGCATACAATTCCGGGATGAAGGGCCATACCATTGACGAGTGCCGCTCGCTAAAAGAAAAAATTCAGAACCTGATTGACAACAAGATTATTATAGCAAAGGGGCCCGCTCCTAATGTCCGCAACAACTTTCTGCTTGATCACAAGGGTGGAGGCATCCAAATGATTGAGATCGAAGATGATTGGGACCCCGAATGGTCAGTTGGATTAATAGTTGAAGGAGATGAGCCCAAGAAGCCGGTGGTTACTCTCAATCCTATTATTGTACAAATCCAGCCATCTGAGGGCAAAGTGGTATATGTATCCATGCCACTCAAATTTGAAGTACTTTCCACAAAGACACCAAAACCGATTGAGGTTGAGTTCGGAGCTTCGATACTACTTACACCTTTAGAAGTTGGTGTGCTTCCTTCTAAGGAACCTATTCTAGTCTCCATGGTAGGCCTGCCCCCATTCCAAACAAATGCCATATCTTGGGACTGCAAAGCCGTGGCAAGAAGGAAAGGAAATACACGCATTGGAGAAGCAACTGCCACACAGGGCATGACTAGCACAGGCAGGGTATACACGCCAGAACACCTACCTGAGTCCTGAAAGTAGGCCTCTGGACGTCCCGTTGAAACCGGACCTGATGATATCTGGAGAAAGATACAATCTAAGGAATATTCAGTGGTTGAGCAACTAAACAAGTCTCCAGCACAGATCTCCATCTTGACACTTCTACATAATTCCGAGGCACATAAAAACGCCTTGATGAAGATACTAAGTGAAGCTTATGTTCCCAGAAACATAACAGGGGGCGAAATGGCAAACATGGTGGGACATATATTGGAAAGACATAAGATCACCTTCCACGAAGATGAATTGCCACCGGAAGGTCTTGGTCATAACAAAGCATTGCACATCACTGCATAATGCGAGGATTACTTTATCACCAAGAATCTAGTCGATGGGGGATCCAGCCTCAACATTTATCCGTTGGTGACTCTCAGTGCATTGCGAAAAGGGTTGCACGAGATCAAACACGGGGCCATCAATGTCATAGCCTTTGATGGATATCATAGGTCCACCACTGGAGAAATCAGTTTGTGCATGCAGATGGGCCCCACCTAGTTCGATGTTGAGTTCCAAGTTATTGACGTACTAGTATCTTACAACTTATTTCTAGGAAGACCTTGGATTCGCGCCGCCGGGGCTGTGACATCAATGTTGCATCAAGCTGTTAAATTTGTGTGGAATCATCAAGAAGTAATCATTCATGGTGACGGTAGCAACCCCATATACAATCGCTAGGCTATCCTGATGATTGGAGGACGAAGAAGAATAGGTGGATAAACATACCATCACATCTAACGAGTCAATTCCATAGACAAGGATAAGTGGTGGGATAACAAAATTGAGAGCATTCTGAATTGGAGCGGATACGAGCCCAGAAAGGGGCTTGGCAAGAATCTCCAGGGTATTACCAAGCCTATCCATTTGAAGAAGCATGGGACGAACTATGGTCTGGGTTATGAATGCACTTGGGAGGAGTTCCAGCATTGGTCGCCACCATGTCGCAGTCCCTACTACCCATTGGAGCATCCGCTACCTCCATTAGAGCAGACCTTTCAGCCCGGTGATGCCATATCAGAGGAAGATGAGACGCTGGCAGCCATGAAGAACCTGTTTCTTGAAGAGGGTATGGATTGCAGTGTTACCTTCGAGGAGGAAGGGGAGGAAGGCCCTTACATTCAAGATGTGAACCTAGGAGAGCGCCTCACCAATTGGTCGATCAGGACAACCAGTGCTAGTAGAGCCTCGTGGTATCAAGGCTAAACGACACATATGCATCACACTTTACTTTAAGTTGATTTATACTTTTCAGCATTGTCTTTACTTTTAAAAGAGCTCCGATGTTTCAGAAGATTATGAATTTAATTAATGAATTTTCCAAGTGTATCTTTATATTTCGCTCTCATTTATTTTTTCTACCATTTACTTTATTTTACACAGCATTACTATTACTTATCTTGAGGATGAACCCACTACTCTAAGTTGCAACGAGATAATGCGAAAAACGGACATAGATTCAAAAGAGGATGAAATACCAGAAGTGTTTGTTAAATAGGTTGAAAATTTTGAGAACAGACCTAAGTCCAATCTAGATGAAACTGAGGTCATTAATCTAGGAGATGCAGAAAATATCAAGGAAACACGAATCAGCGTACACTTGTCACCATCAGTAAATGAAGGATACACAGAGTTCTTGAAAGAATATGAGGATATATTCGCCTGGTCGTATGATGATATTACCGGCCTCAACATGTCCATTGTGGCTCACAAGTTGCCAACAGATCCGACATGCCCAGCGGTCAAACAAAAACTCAGAAAATTCAAGCCAGACATGAGTTTGAAAATAAAAGAAGAAGTCACAAAGCAATTCAAAGCCAGGGTTCTTAGAGTAGTGGAGTATCCAACATGGTTAGCCAACGTTGTACCAGTGCCAAAGAAGGACGGGAAGGTTAGAATATGCATCGGCTGCAGTCGTTCGTCGACTGTTTTGCTGGGTACCATCAGATATGCATGGATGAAGAGGATGCAGAGAAAACAACATTCATCACGCCATGGGAAATGTATTGTTACAAAATGATGCCTTTCGGTTTGAAAAATGCTGGTGCTACTTACATGAGGGCCATGACCACAATCTTTCATGATATGATATATAAGGAGATCGAGGTATATATGGACAACGTCATCATTAAATACAGAAAAGCTGTGAATCACATGGAAGATTTGAGAAAATTCTTTAATAGATTAAGGAGGTATAACTTGAAACTTAACACGCCAAGTGCACATTCGGGGTTCCTGCCGGAAAGTTATTGGGTTTCATTGTAAGTCGTCAGGGAATAATGTTGGATCCCTCGAAGGTAAAATATATCCACGAGTTTCCACCGGCGATGAATAAGAAGGATGTGATAAGTTGACTTGGGAGACTAAATTTTATCAGCCGCTTCATTGCTTAGTCCATAGTAATTTGTGATCCCATCTTCAAAATGCTAAAGAAGACGCCGCCACTAAATGGATCGATGAATGCCAACAGGCTTTTGACAGGATCAATGAATACTTGTCTACGCCTCCAATCTTGGTTCCACCTGAGCCCCAAAAACCTTTATTGCTTTATCTCGCTATTTCGGATGGGGCATTCGGTTGCGTTTTAGGGCAACACGATGAAACAGGGAGAAACGAGCAAGCTATCTAGTACCTCAACAAGACATTTACCCCGTACGAGGCTCGGTATTCCTTGCTAGAGAACACATCTTGTGCTTTGACATGGGTAGCGCAGAAATTGAGGCATTATTTCTTTTCTTACACTAATTACCTCATATCAAGGATGGATCCACTGAAGTATATTTTCCAGAAGACCATGCCCACTGTCAAGCTCGCCAAGTGGAAAATCTTGTTGAGTGAATTCGACATTCCTTATGTCACCTAGAAGGAAGTTAAAGGATAGGCATTGGAAGATCATCTCGCTGAAAATCTTGTAGGAGGGAAATACGAACCACGAAAAACGTATTTTCCCGATGAGGAGGTAGCTTTCATAGGAGAAGATATTGTAGAATCCTATGATGGAGAATGTTTTTCGACGGAGCCGCAAACTTCAAAGTAGTGGGTATAGGAGCGGTTTTGGTATCGGAAACTTGTCAGCATTACCCGATGTCCGCCAAGCTCAGATTCCCCTGTACCAACAATATGGCCGAGTACAAAGCCTGCATCTTAGGGCTGAAGCTGGCCATTGACATGAATGTTCAGGAAATAATAGTGATTGGAGATTCAGACTTACTAATACATATGGTCCGAGAAGAATGGGCAACCGAAAATTCCAAGATACTCCCCTATCTACACCATGTGCAGGAATTGGGGAAAGGATTCAGAAAGATAGAGTTCCTGCATGTTCCCAGAACACAGAACGAGTTTGCCGATGCATTAGCCACTTTATCATCCATGATCCAGCATCTCGACACAAATTTTATTGATTCCATTCCGGTAAGGATTCACGACCAGCCAGCTTATTGTGCTCATGCCGAGGAAGAAGCTAACGGGAAACCTTGGTTCCACAATATCAGGGAATAATTGAGAACGGAAGGGTACCCAGAGCTTGCCAATGCAACTCAGAAGCGAACACTTTTGAGGTTTTCCAAAATTTTCTTTTACAGCCGAGGAATCCTATATAGGAGGACTCTTGATTTGGGACTGCTAAGATGTGTCGAGGCAAAAGAAGCAATCAAACTATTGGACGAAGAATATGCCGGGAATTGTGGACCACACATGGATGGTTTCGTTTTGGCGAAGAAGATACTTCGAGCAGGTTATTTTTGGATTACAATGGAAAAGAACTGCATTCAATACATCCGAAAATGCCACCGTTGTCATGTACATGCAGATATGATAAAGGTGCGTCAAAATGAGATTACTGCAACAAGCTCACCATGGCCGTTCGCCGCTTGGGGAATGGACGTCATTGGACCAATTGAGCCTGCCGTGCCAAATGGGCAATGGTTCATCCTAGTGGCAATCGATTACTTTACCTAATGGGTTGAAGCAGTATCATACAAGGCAGTCACCAAGAAGGTAGTCACAGATTTCGTCCAAGATCGTATGGTTTGTCGGTTCGGGGTTCTAGAAACAATCATCACCGATAATGGCTCTAGCCTCAACAACGACCTAATAAAAGCAATGTGTGAAACATTCAAAATCAGACACAAAAACTCTACAGCTTACAAACCTCAGTTGAACGGAGCTGTGGAAGCAGCCAATAAGAACATAAGGAAGATACTAACGAAACTAAATGAAAAGCAGAACCAGTGGCATGAGAAGTTGTCGTTCGCTTTATTGGGTTACCGCACCACGGTCCGCACATCAACTGGGTCCACTCCTTACATGTTGGTTTATGAAACAGAGGTGGTCATTCCCGCTGAGGTAGAAATCCCATCCTTAAGGGTCATACAAGAAGCAGAATTAGATGATGCGGAATGGATCAATAGTCCCTACGAGATGTTAGCCCTCATCGATTGAAAGAGAATGAACACTGTTAGTCACAATCAACTATATAAGAGCAGAATGTCTAGAGCCTTCAACAAGAGAGTTCGGCCAAGGAAGTTCGCACCAGGGCAGCTGGTGTTGAAGAAGATATTTCCACATCAAGATGAAGCCAAAAGGAAGTTCTCTCCCAGCTGGCAGGGTCCGTACATGGTTCACCGTGTGCTGTTTGGAGGAGCCCTCATCCTCGCGGAAATGGACGGAGAAGTCTAGCCGAATCCCATCAACTCAGACGCAGTGAAGAGCTACTACATTTAGTCATTACGCTTTTTCTAATGTAATTTGAACTATGCATGACCTAATTCCCGATAAAGATGGGATACGTTGGCAGCCCTATGGGTTCGGTCACAATTTTAATAAAATGCCATTTCCCCCTGCATTTTGAACTGGGGCAGAATTTTGAGGAGGACACTCAAAATTCCGAGATCAATTTACCAAGCATTCGCATCAGCATTGACCATGTGAATTGGGGCACAAATTTGAGGAAGACCCTCAAAATTTTAAGGAATTCGTTTTCAGTCATTCAGCACTGCTGTGAACAGCGCCATCCTAGTAAACAGGGGCAGAATTTTGAGGAGGAACCTCAAAATTCCGGAGCAAGCAAGGTTGCCGTGTCTTGAACCACATTTCAGTCGTTGGTTCATCATAAAAAAAGTTATTCTTTTCCTTATTTATATATAAATTTGCATCATGTTTGCCAAATATTTTTGCATTTAATCATTCGTATCGATATCGTTCAGCAACACTACCCAAAATGGCAAAGGCGTCACGAGCCGAGGGATACAAACTAACCTACCCCTTTACAGAACTCATCATTTTTCTTTCATGCAGGAATTCACGATACAAATTGGCAATGCATATGCTTTACAGAGCTGAAACTCTCGAAGCAACTACTCATTTCACAAAAAGTTATTATCTATATCCGACATTTCCCTAGCAGTCATGATATCACAGTCATCTACCAGCTAAGAAAAATCTCTACCGTCTTCTCCTTTGTATTTATCTTTTTTGCATAAGGCTATCTTCTACCTTCCAAGACTAAGCTCTGTCTCCCTCTTGCATTTTGCATAAGGCTATTCTCTGCCTTCCGAGGTTAAGTTCTACCTCCATCCTGCATAAGGCTATTCTCTGCCTTTCGAGACTAAGCTCTGTCTCCATCCTGTATTGTATAAGGCTATTCTCTACCTTCCGAGGTTAAGTTCTACCTCCATCTTGCATAAGGCTATTCTGTGCCTTTTGAAACTAAGCTATGTCTCCATCCTGAATTACATAAGGTTATTCTCTGCCTTCCGAAGTTAAGTTCTACCTCCATCCTGCATAAGGCTATTCTCTGCCTTTCGAGACTTAGCTCTGTCTCCATCCTGCATTACATAAGGCTATTCTCTACCTTCCCAGGTTAAGTTCTACCTCCATACTGCATAAGGCTATTCTGTGCCTTTCGAGGCTAAGGTTTGTCTCCATCCTGCATTGCATAAGGCTATTCTCTGCCTTCCAAGGTTAAGCTCTACCTCCAGCTCGCATAAGGATATTCTCTGCCTTTCCAGACTAAGCTCTGTCTCCATCTTGCATTTTTGCATATGGATATTCTCTGCCTTCCGAGGTTAAGCTCTACCTCCATCCTGCATGAGGCTATTCTCTGCCTTTCGAGACTAAGCTCTGTCTCCATCCTGCATTGCAGAAGGCTATTCTCTGCCTTCTGAGGTTAAGCTCTACCTCGATTCTGCATAAGGCTATTCGCTGCCTTTCGAGACTAAGACCTATCTCCTTCCGAGGTTAAGATATACCTCATTTATTTTTTCATTTGGCTGAAATATCGCCACCCTACATTTGAAATTCTTACTCGGCTGAAACATCGCCATCCTTGCATTCATTCGGCTGAAATATTGCCACCTTCTCATGGGCTGAAATATCGCTAACTTATTCAAAGGCATCATAGTTCAGAGGTACCATCTGCATAGCCCGAGAACACCATTTTATGGCCTGTGAATCTTTACTTTTTTGCTCTTCATAACCCAGGATGTCATAGTCTCAGTACGCCATCTTGATCGTCCGAAGACAACATTCACGATCCGATGGGAACTTGCATCAAGTTTAAATTATGCAATATATATGAACATCGACTCATTGCAGGTACATCGGTTGGCTTACGCCCGTCTCAGCAGAAGCGATCCAACTTACGTTCTCCATAGCCTGTCCAATCTCAAAACGCCTGTCGCATCGCACACCCCATTGCGTCCATCTTTTCCGAACTTCCATCGGCATATTCCGCCAATGGTTCCTATACTACATTTGGCATGATTCCTGTAAAACCAGGGATATGTAGATGGCTCATAAGCCGGAGTGCGGTTAAAACTCTCTTACAATAACCAATTCCGGTCAAAATTGGCCACCTTATCTTTACCCGACAACTCTTTCATCCTCATGGTGTAAAGAGGGGAAGCTGCTGATTCCAAAATTTTCCCTATATATTTCTTGCACACGAAAGACATTCAATATAATATATGTATGCATATATAAGCATACCTAGGAATGTTGGTGTTTTCCGTAATTTTTATGAAATTTTAAAATCACTTTAATGACTATTTTGACAATATAAAGGCCAACATTATTTCCAAATTATTATTTTTTGTGCAAAATGTGTTTCATTCTCATATTTACAACAAGACATAATTTATGTAATTTTTTCACATTGTTTTCAAATTTATTTTGGATTTTAAAAGGTACACAAAATTGCAATTGTGGACTATTTCGCAATTTTCGATGTTTTATAGCTATAAAATTATTTCTAATATTTTTAGATTATTATTTATTAGTTATTACGTAGTTCTATGCTTTTAATTTTGCTTTTTAAACCATTTAACTATTTCATAAAATTAATTGGAAAAAAGAGGCTATTTAAAAGTTGGCCAGATTTTATTTAAAACATATCCTAAATTATACCCCTATTTCAGCCCAATTTAAAACCCAATTTCAATGACCCATACACGTTAATTATACCCGACCCGCCTTTGATCTAATTTGAGCTGTTGATCAAATAAGATCAACGACCCAGATCCTATTGCCTTAATTAAATCAAACGACCCGTTCCCCAAACCCCCATTCACTCAGACTTTCTCTCTTTCTTTCTAAAAGGATGTGATGAGTTGACTTGGGATCCGATGAATAACAAGGATGTGAATAGTTGACTTGGGAGACTCAATTATATCAGCCGCTTCATTGCTTAGTCCACTGTCATTTGTGAACCGATCTTCAGAATGCTAAAGAAAGATGCCGCCACTAAATGGATCGACGGAGCCTCAAACTTCAATGTAGTGGGTATAGGCGCGGTTTTGGTATTGGAACCTGGTTAGCATTACCCAATGTCCGCCAAGCTCAGATTCCCCTATACCAACAATATGGCCTAGTACGAAGCCTGAATCTTAGGGCTCAAGCTGGCCATTGACATGAATGTTCAGGAAATAATAGTGATTGGAGAATCAGACATACTCATACATCAGGTCCGAGAAGAATGCGCAACTAAAAATTCCAAGATACTCCCCTATCTACACCATGTGCAGGAATTGAGGAAACGATTTAGAAAAATGGAGTTCCTGCATGTTCCCAGAACACAGAATGTGTTTGCCGATGCTTTAGCCACTTTATCATCCATGATCCAGCATCTGGATACAAGTTTTATTGATTCCATTCCGGTAAGGATTCACGACCAGCCAACTTATTGTGCTCATGTCGAGCAAGAAGCTGACGGGAAACCTTGGTTCCACGATATCAGGGAATACTTGACAATGGAAGGGTACCCAGAGCTTGCCAATGCAACTTAGAAGCGAACACTTCGGAGGTTTTCCAATAATTTCTTTTACAGCCGAGGAATCCTATATAGGAGGACTCCTGATTTGGGACTATTAAGATGTGTCGAGGCAGAAGAAGCAATCAGACTATTGGAGGAAGTACATGTCGGGACTTGTGGACCACATGTGGATGGTTTCGTTTTGGCGAAGAAGATACTTTGAGAAGGTTATTTTTGGATTACTATGGAAACGGACTGCATTCAATACATCCGAAAATGCTACCGTTCTCAAGTACATGCAGATATGATAAAGGTTCCTCAAAATGAGCTTACTGTAACAAGCTCACCATGGCCGTTCGCCGCTTGGGGAATGGGCGTCATTGTACCAATTGAGACAGCCGTGTCAAATGGGAACAGGTTTATCCTAGTGGCAATCGATTACTTTAACAAATGGGTTGAAGCAGTATCATACAAGGCAGTCACTAAGAAGGTAGTCACAGATTTCGTCCTAGATCGTATGGTTTGTCGGTTCGGGGTTCCAGAATCAATCATCAACGACAATGGCTCTACCCTCAACAACGACCTAATGAAAGCAATGTGTGAAACATTCAAAATCAGACACAAGAACTCTACAGCTTACAGACCTCAGTTGAACGGAGCTGTGGAAGCAGCCAATAAGAACATAAGGAATATAGTAAGGAAAATTATAGAAAAGCACAACCAGTGGCATGAGAAAATGTCGTTCGCTTTATTGGGTTACCGCACCACGGTCCGCACATCAACTGGGTCCACTCCTTAAATGCTCGTTTATGAAACAGAGGTAGTCATTCCTGCTGAGGTAGAAATCCCATCCTTAAGGGTCATATAAGAAGCCGAATTAAGATGATGCGGAATGGATAAAAAGTCACTACGAGAAGTTAGCCCTCATCGATGGAAAGAGAATGAACACTATCTGTCACGGTCAACTATATAAGAACAGACTGTCTAGAGCCTTCAATAGGAGAGTTCGGCCAAGGAAGTTCGCACCAGCGTAGCTGGTGTTGAAGAAGATATTTCCACATCAAGATGAAGCCAATGGGATTTTCTCTCGCAACTGGTAGGGTCCGTACATGGTTCACCGTGTTCTGACTGAAGGAGCCCTCATTCTCGCGAAAATGGACGGAGAAGTCTGGCCGAATCCTTTCAACTCAGACGCAGTGAAGAGCTACTAATTTTAATCAATACGTTTTTTCTGATGTAATTTGAACTACACATGACCTAATTCCCGTTTAAGAGGAGATACGTAGGCATCCTATGGGTACGGTAAAATTTTTAGTAAAATCTCATTTCCCCCCGTATTTGGAACTGGGGCAGATTTTGAGGAGGGCACTCAAAATTCCGAAGTCAATTTACCAAGCATTCGCATCAGCATTGACCATGTGAACTGGGGCACAATTTTGAGGAAGACCCTCAAAATTCAAAGGAATCTGTTTTCAGTCATTCAGCACCGCTGTCAACGGTGCCAGCCTAGTTAACTTGGGCAGAATTTTGAGGAGGACCCTCAAAATTTCGGAGCAAGCAAGGTTGCCGTGTCATGGACCACGTTTCAGTCGTTGGTTCATCATAAAAAAAGTTATTCTTTTCCTTACTTATATATAAAAATTTGCATCATGTTTGCCAAATCATTTGCATTAAATCATTCGGATTGATATCGTTCAGCAACGTTATCCAAAATGGCACAGGCGTCACGAGCCGAGGGATAATAACTAACCTAACTCTTTACATAACTCATGATTTTTCTGTGAATGAAGGAATTCACGATGCACATGGGCAATGCATATGCTTTACAGAGTTGAAATTCTCTTACCAACTACTCATTTCACAAAAAAAATTATCTATATCCGACATTATCCTAGCAGTCATGATATCGCAATCTTCTACCAGCTAAGAAAAATCGCTACCGTCTTCTCCTTTATATTTATCTTTTTTTGCATAAGGCTATCTTTTGCCTTCCGAGACTAAGCTCTGTCTTCCTCTTGCATTTTGTATAAGTCTATTCTCTGCCTTCCGAGGTTAAGTTCTACCTCCATCCTGCATAAGGCTATTCTCTGCCTTTCGAGACTAAGCTCTGTCTCTATCCTGCATTGCATATGGCTATTCTCTTCCTTCCGAGGTTATGTTCTACCTCCATCTAGCATAAGGCTATTCTATGCATTTTGAAACTAAGCTCTGTCTCCGTCCTGCATTACATCAGGTTATTCTCTGCCTTCTGAGGTTAAGTTCTACCTCCATCCTGCATAAGGCTATTCTCTGCATTTCGAGACTAAGCTTTGTCTCCATCCTGCATTACATAAGGCTATTCTCTACCTTCCGAGGTTAAGTTCTACCTCCATCCTGCATAAGGCCATTCTCTGCCTTTCGAGACTAAGCTTTGTCTTCATCCTGCATTGCATAAGGATATTCTCTGCCTTTCGAGGTTAATCTCTACCTCCATCTCGCATAAGGATATTTTCTGCCTTTCGAGACTAAGCTCTGTCTCCATCTTGCATTTTTGCATAAGGCAATTCTCTGCCTTCCGAGGTTAATCTCTACCTCAATCCTACATAAGGTTGTTCTATGCCTTTCGAGACTAAGCTCAGTCTCCATCCTGCATTGCATAAGGCTATTCTCTGCCTTCCGAGGTTAAGCTCTACCTCCATGCTGCATAAGGCTATTCGCTGCCTTTCGAGACTAAGCTCTGTCTCCTTCCAAGGTTAAGCTATTCCTCGTTTATTTTTTCATTTGGCTGAAATATCGCCACCCTACGTTTTAAATTATTACTCGGCTGAAACATCGCCATCCTTGCATTCATTCGGCTGAAATTTGCCACCTTCTCATGGTCTCAAATATCGCTAACTTATTCAAAGGCATCATAGTTCGGAGGCACCATCTGCATAGCCCGAGAACACCATTTCGTGGCCTGCAAATCTTTACTTTTTTGCTCTTTATAACCCAGGATGTCATAGTCTAAGGACGCCATCCTGATCGTCCGAAGACAACATTCATGGTCCGATGGGAACTTCCATCACGTTTAAATTATGCAATATATAGGCACATCGACTGGTTCTTGCCTGTCTCAGCAGCCTGTCCAATCTTCAAACTCCTGTCCCATCGTCCACTCCATTTCTCCACAGCCTGTCCAATCTCCAAACTCCTGTCGCATCGCGAACCCCGTTGCGTCCGTCTTTTCCGAAATTCCATCGGCATATTCCGCCAATGGTTCCTTAACTACATATGGCATGATTCCTGTAAAACCGGGGATATGTAGGTGGCTCATAAGCTAGAGCGCGGTAAAAACTATCTTACAGTCGCCAATTCCGGTCAAAATTAGCCATCTTATCTTTACCCGACAACTCTTTCATCCTCATGGGGTAAAGAGGGGCAGCTGTTGATACCAAAATTTCCCTATATATTTCTTGCACCCAAAATGCTTTCAAAATAGTATATATATGCATATATAAGCATGCCTAGGAATTTTGGTGTTTTCCTTAATTTTAAAAATTTTTAAAATCACTTTAATGAGTATTTTGACAATATAAAGGCCAACATTATTTCCAAATTATTATTTTTAGTGTGAAATCTGTTTCATTTTCATATTTACAACAAGACATAATTAATGTAATGTTTTCACATTTTTTACAACTTTATTTTGGATTTTAAAAGCTAATTACACAAAGTTGCAATTGTGGCCTATTTCGTAATTTTCTATGTTTTATAGCTATACAATTATTTCTAATATTTTTACATTATTATTTATATGTTATTACGTAGTTCTATGCTCTTAATTTCTCTTTTAAGACCATTTTAGCTATTTTATAAAATTAATTGGGAAAAAGAAGCTATTTAAAAGTGGGCCAGATTTCATTTAAAACATAGCCTAAATTACACCCCTATTTCAGACCAATTTAAGACCCCATTTCAATGACCCATACTCGTTAATTCTACCCGACCCGCCTTTGATTTAATTTGAGTCGTTAATCAAATAAGATCAACGGCCCAGATCCTATTGCCTTAATTAAATCAAACGACCCCTTCCCCAAACCCCCATTCACTCAGACTGTCTATCTAGAACCTTCTGGTTCCTTCTTCTCCGATGAAACTTTTTGTTCCGGCCATACTCCTCCCTCTCGTCTATCGATCGCCACTCGCCATGGAACCCTCATCTCGTTGTTCCCATCTGAAGCTCGAAGCTCAGAGACCTCCGCTATGAAAGACGATCACAAAAAGCTTTACTCGGGTCCTTTGCCAGCTTTTCTCTGGCGGTTCTTTTTCAGATGATGCCTTCTTTGACATTATACACGAGTTTCACGGCCAGGTTGTTCGTTTTCCCTAATTTGTTTGAAAACCCTAATTTTTCTACTCTAACCTCTTTAATCTATGCTCCTTTAAAAACAATTCTCAGTTTTATTTTGTTTACTTCTCTATTTATTACTTAGTGTTTCCGATTATTTCAAATTTCTGATAGTTTCTTCTATTTTCAAATTAGGGTTTTTGACCCGCTTCTTCAAAATCGCTTCTTCTGCTTTTCTGAGTATTATATGTTCGTTTGTGTTTGTTTGTTTGGTTTCCTTGTTAACCTGAGTTCCATGCTTTAATTTTTCTTGTTATGGTTCCGACCCTTTGGGATTCCATGCTTACTTGCTTAGGGTTCTCTGATATCGTGTTTATTAGGCTTTATAGGTCTAATTGTTCACAGCTCATGTAATATTCCACTTATTCTGTGCATCTCTCTTGATCCCTGATTCGTATGAGTTTTTCCCTAAAGGTTTTTACACCGATTTTGAATTATTTCATTACTTGTGAGATGTTCTCTATGTAGAAAATCATTCTATCCATGATATGTGTGCTTTGGTTGTATTAGCATGATTTTCAGGTATAGGTTTTGATGAATGACAAACAACAAAGTCGATAAATGACAAACAATGAAGTCAAGTGTCAAACAACGTTATTATATGACAAACAATCAAGATTGAATGCCGAGAAGCATATTGATGACGGAATTGCATAGACAAGCCAAAGACGAGCTCAAATGTTCAAGACTGAAGACCCAAGGTGTAGGTCGTTAGGTAGAACCAATGTAAGAGCAACGCTTAAGTTATCTCGTCTTTTGGCTCAACATAGGTCATCATAAATATGCATAAAATCATTTTATCAAATCATATTTATCATAAACATATTTTAAATACTTCAAACAAAATGTTTTTAACGTTTTCATTTTTGGTTTTTGAAGTAAGTTGTCAATTATGGACAGCATAATAGAATAATCGATTATGCAAGGTGATAATCAATTATTCTGGGAAATTCCATTTATTGGAAATTTCCGCAGAGTAGGATAATCGATTATCAGAATTGCATAATCGATTATCTTGTGTCCGTTGCCAGTTTTTAAACACTGTAACAACATAATCGATTATGCATATCACAATAATCGATTATCCTGCATAAAATCAGCTTCCGATTTTGTAACGGTAAGCTGATAATCGATTATCCAAATCTGATAATCGATTATCTTGGCATAAAATCAGCATAATTGATTGCCAATTAAGCAACAGACATACTACTTCTACCACCTATAAATAGAGGTCTTTTGAGCTGAATTGAAACACACAACACCTCTCATTATTCATATACATATTGATATCATTTGTGCATCATTATAGAGCTTTTGTTGAGCCATTTGAGAGACAACTTTGAGTTTTTCATAGAGCTAATATTGTATCTCTTTATCTACTCTTTTGAGAGAGTTTTTGTTGTAAAAGAGAAAGGTGTTTGAGAATACCATATCTTCTCATTGATTGTCGGGTTTGCTAAGTACCCTCAATCTTAGTATGTGAAGTCTTGTGGTGCGGTATCCACGAGCAAGGTGAAGTCTTGAGGTGCGGTATCCTCGAGCAAGTTGAAGTCTTGTAGAGTGTACATCTACGAGCAAGTGTAACGGTTTGTTAGGTACCCGTAAGCTTAACGGAGTTAGTGGAATCTCGAGAGAGTCTCTCGGGGACTGGACTAACCACACGTTGTGGTGAACCAGGATAAATTCGATGTGTCCTTTCCTTAATCTTTTAATTTCCGCATTTACTTTATTCCTGCAATTTTAATTCCGCAATATTTATCAATATTCTCGTGCCGCACTATTCACCCCCCCTCTAGTGACGGGCATAAATCCTAACAATTGGTATCAGAGCCTAACTCTCTGAAAGCCTTAACCGGTTGAGAGAACAATATATATTTTTTGTTGAGAATATTGAACGCAGGAATGATGAGCGAAGGACACTCCACCTATAGGCCTCCACTATTTGACGGAACAAACTACATATATTGGAAAGAGCGGATGAGAATCTTCATCCAATCAAATAACTTTCGCTTGTGGCAAATCATCAAGAACGGTGAACAAATGCCAACAAAGAAAGTTGGGGAAACCACGGTTCCAAAGGAGGAAGATGAATATGATGCCGAGGACGTCAAGAAAGTTGAAAATAATGCAAAGGCCGTCAACTTATTATATTGTGCGGTGAATCCGGATGACTATCGGAAGATTTCTTGCTGCACAACCGCCAAGGAGATGTGGGATAAACTCGAGATCACTTATGAAGGTACGTCTCAAGTCCGAGAATCTAAAGTTGATTTTCTAACACATGAATATGAACTCTTTAAAATGAGGGAGAAAGAACCCATCGGTATTATGTTCGAACGATTCTCAAAAATCGTCAATGATCTTCATGCTCTCGGGAAAGTGTACACGAACAAAGATCTTGTTCGAAAAATCCTACGGAGTCTCACTCCTGAATGGCGTTCCAAAGCCAATGCCATCCAAGAGTCGATAGGAATCACGGATGTCACAATTGATGGACTAAGAGGTAACCTCGAAACTTATGAAAGCACAATTCTTAATCCCTATCTTAGAAGTAAAAGTTCGAATATTGCCTTCAAAGCCTCATCTTCTAAAAGAGTAGAGGTAAGTGATTCGGAAAGCGATGATGATATTATTTCCAATGATAAAATTGAAAAGTTTTATAAGTGTATGAAGAAGGAAATAAAGAAGGAAGAACCAAGTCCTTCATGCCAAAATTGTGGAAAACTTGGCCACACCAAATCACATTGTCCAAAATCCAAGGACAAGAAGAAAAACACACACCAGAGGCGTGTGACATGGGATTCGGACAGCTCGGGCGATGAAACTGCCGCACTATGCCTCATGGCCAACGAGGAAGAAGAGGTAAGTAATTCTAACTCTTATTCTTATGAAGAATTGCAAGAAGCTTTTCAAGAATTATATGATGAATTGAAAAAGTCTTCAAAAATCTCCAAAGAGGCCAAGGCGAAAATTAAAGTTTTAGAAGAGAAAAATAATTTTTTGGAAAATGACAATATTGATCTTAGAAATAAAATTAAGGAGATGCATGAAGATTCTTCAATTGATCAAAATTCTAATTGTTCATCTTGCGATTCTTTGAAAATAGAGAACATAGAACTTAGGAACACACTAGAAAAACATAGTGTTGATGATCCTAAAATAATTGAAGAAATTAAGAAGAATATTAGAAAGGATGATAGAAATGAAGTTGGACCACCTAGAAATAATTCTAGGACCTTTACTAATGAGTCTAAAATTAATCATTTTAGACCACCTAGAAACAACTCTAGGAATTTTTGTAATGAGTCTAAAATGAATCATTTTAGACCACTTAGAAATAACTCTAGGAATCGCAATACGTCTAGGAATAACGACTTTAGATCACCTAGAACGTTTTTGGCTCAACCAAGACATATGCATAACCCGAATGTTATATGTCATTATTGCAACCAGGTAGGACACATAGCACCCGTATGTTTTGAAAAACATAGAGATTTATTTTTTGGCTATGATTATTATTTGCCTAACCCCCAAGGACCCAAAAGCAGTTGGGTACCGAAAACCTATTTTTAGGTACATTTGCAGGTGTGCTTGAAGACTACAATATCGTAGTAGATGCACCAAGCACGAAACCTTATTGCATCGAGGGGGAATTTCGGTTAGTTATCATATTTTTGATAAAAACGTAATAGTTGATATGTGTTAACAATTAATATATCTTTGTTAACAATTGATATTAATTATTTTTGTTGATTCATGTTTTGATAACTTTTATCTTGAATAACAATTGGTATCAATTATTTTTGTTAAAAATAATAATTGATTTATGTTTTGATGAATATTATTTTTGGGTTGAATAACAGTTGATATATTCTTGAAAAATAAATGATTCATGTTTTTAATACAACTATTGGTTTGTTAAAAATTAACTGATGATATGTTCTTAAGTAATATGATTTGCGAAAAATAACCGTTATTATGGTTGTTATGTTTTTACTAACATTTGGTATTATGTTGGTATGAATTTTTAAAATATCGTCAATGTATATTCCTCATTGTATTTTCCATTTTATTCTTGACACTAACAATTGGTATACCCAAAAGGGGGAAGTGTCGAAAGGGGAAAATAGCCTTTGTATACTCTCTTTTTGCTAATGCCAAAAGGGGGAAGAGTTTAGGCGATATGCATCAAATAAGGGGGAATGAATCGACGTTATAGCATGCCGTACTTGAGGGGGAATTATCATTAAGGGGAATTGTTTGCATGAATTGTATGTTGAGATATAGCATGAATTTAGGGGGAATCCGAGATGCATATCTCCTGTTGTTTGTCATTATCAGAAGGGGGAAATTGTAGAAAATCATTCTATCCATGATATGTGTGCTTTGGTTGTATTAGCATGATTTTCAGGTATAGGTTTTGATGAATGACAAACAACGAAGTCGATGAATGACAAACAATGAAGTCAAGTGTCAAACAACGTTATTATATGACAAAAAATCAAGATTGAATGCCGAGAAGCATATTGATGACGGAATTGCATAGACAAGCCAAAGACGAGCTCAAATGTTCAAGACTGAAGACCCAAGGCGTAGGTCGTTAGGTAGAACCAATGTAAGAGCAACGCTTATGTTATCTCGTCTTTTGGCTCAACATAGGTCATCATAAATATGCATAAAATCATTTTATCAAATCATATTTATCATAAACATATTTTAAATACTTCAAACAAAATGTTTTTAACGTTTTTATTTTTGGTTTTTGAAGTAAGTTGTCAATTATGGACATCATAATAGAATAATCGATTATGCAAGGTGATAATCGATTATTTTGGGAAATTCCATTTATTGGAAATTTCCGCAGAGTAGGATAGTCGATTATTAGAATTGCATAATCGATTATCTTGTGTCCGTTGCCAGTTTTTGAACACTGTAACAACATAATCGATTATGCATATCACAATAATCGATTATCCTGCATAAAATCAGCTTCCGATTTTGTAACGGTAAGCTGATAATCGATTATCCAAATCTGATAATCGATTATCTTGGCATAAAATCAACATAATTGATTGCCAATTAAGCAACAGACATACTACTTCTACCACCTATATATAGAGGTCTTTTGAGCTGAATTGAAACACACAACACCTCTCATTATTCATATACATATTGATATCATTTGTGCATCATTATAGAGCTTTTGTTGAGCCATTTGAGAGACAACTTTGAGTTGTTGATAGAGCTAATATTGTATCTCGTTATCTACTCTTTTGAGAGAGTTCTTGTTGTAAAAGAGAAATGTGTTTGAGAAGACCATATCTTCTCATTAATTGTCGGGTTTGCTAAGTACCCTCAATCTTAGTGTGTGAAGTCTTGTGGTGCTGTATCCACGAGCAAGGTGAAGTCTTGAGGTGCGGTATCCTCGAGCAAGTTGAAGTCTTGTAGAGTGTACATCTACGAGCAACTGTAACGGTTTGTTAGGCACCCGTATGCTTAACAGAGTTAGTGGAATCTCGAGAGAGTCTCTCGGGGACTTGACTAACCACACGTTGTGGTGAACCAGGATAAATTCGGTGTGTCCTTTCCTTAATATTTTAATTTCCGCATTTACTTTACTCCTACAATTTTAATTCCGCAATATTATCAATATTCTCGTGCCGCCTATTCACCCCCCTCTAGTGACGGGCATAAATCCTAACACTATATATTTGGTTTTGTCCGTGATTCTTGGACTAATTTTCAGAGTTAATTTTGTATCCCTTACCATATTTGTGCATAAGTAGTCCTTTGAATCTTCAGCATATATTTTCCTTAATTGAATTATCATGTATCTAACCCCTATTGCATATTATATGCTCTACTATTCTTACTAGGGTAAATACAGTAGTATAATTGATTCCTTTCTTTTAAAACCTCTATTTGTTACCGTTTGTCTTAGACTCCTTAATTAAAGGGGAGTCCTTATACTAATTTGATTTTGATTGATGCTAGTTCCTTAATTAAGAATTGTTGCTCTGTTTGTGTACTTGTTTAAGTACTATAAATACCCCCATTCTCTTTGAAAAAAACAAATTGTATATCTCTCACAAGCTCAAACTCTCTGAACTTTCTCTCTCACTTTCTCTACTGTCTCTTTTCTCTCTCATTCTTTTATTTGAACACTCAATCGGCTGAAAGCCAAGATTGAGTAATCTTGGCTGTTTATTTCACACTACTGGGGTTCCACTGCATTATTTACTTGGGTTTGTCTGCTGCTTGCTTATCTGCACTGCTGTTCTCATTCTCTGCACACTTTGCTCTCCTTTTGTGCACTATTGCTCAATGCTATTGTGTTCTATTATCTGCAACTGGTATTCATCTATTTAGTATACGGTTTCCAAAACAAAATGCTTTTGTTTGTTCTGCACTTCATCTTGTTTCTTGTGTGCTTTTATCTATGGTTCTGCTGCTTTTCTTGTCACTAGCATGTATTTATTAGTCTACTTAGTTTAAGTCAGCATGCTCCCCTTACCCCCTGCCCTGTATCAATGAATTTTTACCTTTTCCTTGTGTACTACTACCATGCATCTAGGTCTGCTTGGCTATTTGACTAGCCTGAAACCTCTTCCCGAGGTTGATTGTATTAGAGTTTGGAGCAGTAAGAACTGAACTATTGTTTTGCAACCATGTTTGGATACTTTCTTCCAATGTGTTGCCTATGTGAGTAGTTTACTTTGCTTATTTGTTCCCTTCCCCTTTGCCCTTGTTTGTGTGATGCTCTGAAAAGGTCCAAATGATTTCAGAAGAACTTTTTTTTCAACTCTTTCAACTATTTTCTCAAATTGTCTCAACTTTTTTAACTCTTTCAAATGTCTTCTCAAAGTGTCTCTCAACTATTTTCAACTCTCTCAATTCTATCACAATCTCACTACTCTTAGAATATTAGGTTCTGCCCCCTTAGTGTAAGAATTGCCTTGGGAGCCCTTGAGCACCCACTGAACTTTGATGCATAAGGCTGGCACTTCCACACTTGCACTTGTCTTATAATGATACTTTGGGTGCTTGGTATTGGCCAGGGGTTCAAACGCACCCTTAGGGAACTTTGCCGCACCCAAACCTTTGTAATGGCTATGAAACTCGAAAGAAGTGAGGTTGGAGATGGTTGCCCTGGCTGAAGACTCTCTATAGAGTAACTTCTTATTTTCCTTTATCACTATTGTAATTTAATTATTTGGGCTGTAATATTTTGTAAAGAACAATGGGGATTATAGTGAATTTGGAGGGCTATGCATGTTCAATTAAGGGAATGGGTAGAAAACATGTCTATAGGCTTTTATTTACCTATTTGTGCAATAGATACCATGTTTTAGGACATGCATCCTCAAATATAGAAATCATGTTCTTAGACTTTTCACTTTCAGTTTGTTATTCTGATAATTTATATAACCATGACTAATTAATAATCAATAAGTCATTAACCTCACATTTATATATCTTGTTCGTAGGACCTTTTGTGCATTAGATACCATGCCTTTAGGACTTTTATCTGCAATTGTTTATGTACATCGTTAATCTGGGTTAAAATTAGTTGACAACTCTCTCTTAAAAACTGGAAGCAATTGTGCATGCTTACCATCCTTTAATAACGCCTAGGCAAACTTTAGACCAGATAAAATTAACTAAACATCTTTAAGTCATGTTCGAACTAATCCGCCTCTGCCTGAACTAATCTGTTTCTGAAGCTGTCTAATTTTTTTAAAAACTCCTACCCTATTTTAGTACTTATGCAAGTGATTTCTACTTTATCGAGAACTTGACTACTATTTTCAAACCATATATGCAAAATGTTTTCTACTGTGTTTTCTCGTCCAGCACTGGTCTACTATTTTTAAGCTATCTGAATATTGTAATTTTCAAAGTTTCAAAACCTGACATGTTCTCCTTTATGCTTCTGCAATCTCAAAGTACTTCCATATTCGTTCTTCTGCTTGTCCGAAAACTGCGTTCCACAAATATTTTTGATACATTTGTAGATTTTTCTAAAACGACTATTGCCTCTTTGAAAGTTCAGAACATTTTCCCTTGTGTTACTTTTCTGGAAAACCTCCAAACTTCTGTTTTAGTTTACACTCTAGTTTTTCAAGAGATTCTTCCTTCCTTAGACCTTAAATGTGTTCGATTTGTTCTAATTATGTGTTCATCTTTAGAGGGATATTTGAGCTGTTACATGCTTATATGATTCCCCTTATGTGCAAATCCTATTTGTTCTTGTATTATGTCTAGAATTTTAACCTTTAATCCTAGGGGTTTAGCCTAGTCCCTGCCTTATAGGAATAATAATCCTAAATGCCCTCTAGGATCTATAGAATGGGACGGGTAATAGCACGCAATAAGTATTTGTGACGAATCCACACGCTTAAATAACCTCTACGGTGTGGGAAGGTTAGAAAATGGAGATGATGACGATGCGATAATATCATAAAGCGACCCCTCTGTGGGAATATGTGCTGGATATCGTATCGAATGATACATATTATAGTCAAACCTAGGACCACTTTCCCTTTACTTGCTTTATTTAAACATTTTTTCTTAAAGTAATGCTTTTCAAACTAATTCGCTCTTCTACTTTTACTTAACTTATACCCTTCACCTTTTTAATGTTTCTCAAGTTGATTGAATGCTCTATATGTGAGCCTTATATGTTTATTCAGCCACAATTAGCACGGCCGGGAACCGCACTACTAGATCTTGAGGGGTGCCTAACACCTTCCCCTCGAGATAATTTCAAGCCCTTACCCGAACTCGGGTTTTACTTCAAAAAATACTCTCTTCTTCTTAAAAGTGTCCTAATACACTATAATCATTATGTGGAGACTCTTTATATTCCAATACTAAACTCCCAAATGGGAATAAGAGTTGTTTTGTCCATAATGTCGTAAACTCGATTTCGCTTCTTTTTTAGTAGTCAGAAAAGGGGGCGTCGACAGCCTCCACATCTTTAGTACATGAATCACCAAGGCTAATTCTAAATCATAGGTCGGGTAGTTCTTCTCGTGCTATCTTAGTTGTATAGAAGCATTAGCTACAACCTTACCATGCTGAATCAGCATATGACCCAACCCAATACCTGAAGGATCACAATAGATAACTTAACGATCAGTCCCTTCTAGTAGTGGTAGAACTGGTGCTGAAGTTAATATGTCCTTCAATGCTTGGAAACTCCGTTCACCAGCATTGTCCATTGAAACTTAGTTCCCTTCTGAGTTATCTTACATGAGTATCCTAATATTTTAAAATTCAGGAATTACCCTCTTCGGAGGCCCAAACTTCATCCTTTGTCCATTATATTTACGCCCTTATCCCACTATTAGTTCAACATTTCATCTATTTGAAATGTAACTAGTTGTAGACTCTTTTGTGTTAATTTAAGCTATACTAATCCTTCTATAACTTCGAGAAACCATCAGCTCTCTTATGAGCTTATCCCAAAGGACTTACCTATTCTCGTTACCTTTTCACTCCTATTTTCTTATCCTTCCTCCTGTCTCTCTAAAACCTTGTCGCTCTACCATACTTTAGTTTGCGACCTACACATATCTATATATACTAATTCACAACCTTTCTTCAACTTACTTGCATCATAGATTTCCTTATGTTATTCCAGAACATTAAGCGAGACACCACATACCACTTTGGTCGAAAGTTCTTAGAAGAGAAGAAAATTTCCATTTCAAGTTTCCTGTAATAACATGCCAAACGGAGAAGCTAAAAAATTCAGTCGGTGTTGTGGGTCTAGGGCAAGTCTTCCATGCCTAAATATTTTGTGTGTCCACTCAGATGCCTTCACCCGAAATGATATGACTAAGGAAAGCTATAGAGTTCAACAAGAATTCACATTTAGAGAATTTTGCATACAACTTCCCATTTTATCGAACTCTGAGCATTGTACGCAGGTGATTTGCATGCTCATCCTCTGGAAGATAATATACCTATATATATATATATATATATATATATATATATATATATATATATGTATATGATTACGAACAGATTTAAAAAGGGCATGAACACACGGTTCATGGAATCCATGAATACTCCTGGGGCATTAGTCAAACCGAATGACATAACATGAAACTCAAAGTGCCCATATCTTTTCCTGAGTGTTGTCTTGGAATACCTTCCTCCTTAACCCTTACCTTATGGTACCCAGACCTCAAGTCTATCTTTAAAGAATACTTGGCACCTTGCTACTGATCAAGTAAATCATTAATCCTTAGGAGTGGTACTTATTCTTGATCGTCACCTTATTCAACTGTCTATAATCAATACATATCCGTAAGAAACCGTCTTTCATCCTCACAATTAACACAAGTGCTCCCATGGTGATGTACTAGGCCTGATAAAGCCCTTTTCAAGCAATCCTTTAGTTGTTCCTTCAACTCTTTTAGCTCTGCGGGGCTATTCTATAGGAAGGAATAGATTCTGGATGCGTATTTGGTAGTAGGTTGATAGAAACTCAATTTCTCGTTCTGGCAGAAGACCCTAAATTTCTTCGGGAGAAACATTAGGAAACTCACTAACCACAAGAAAAGGGCTGAATGCTTGGTAAATCTACTACCACATCCCAAACCCGAACTCAGTGATAAATATAGTCCTTTTCTGATTATCTTCCTTGCCTTGATATAGGAGATAAATTTATCTATTGGCGATGCCGTATTACCTTTCCATTCTAAAATAGGCTCTTCTGGAAACTGAAAGTCAAACCATCATTGATCTGCACTTGATTTTAGCATAACAAAAGGCCAACCAATCCATACCTATTATAATATCAAATTCTACCCAACCGAACACCATGTAGCTTATCCTTATTATTATCAAATCTATCACGGGCCATTTTGGCCACACCCATATAAATAAGTAGCCATATTAAAACATAACTTGCATAACTAATTTAGAAAAATTCTTATATACATAGGGGTCGACCAAGCCGTAGGCATGTCATACCCAAAACTATATACATGATACTATCTACAAAACCTCTATGTAGGCATAACCATAATATGTACAAGCGGGGACGGAGCTCCCAACGTCCTCACAAAACAACCTAACACATGTAGAACCATAACTTAGTAATATTTCAATAAGAGGTGAAACTCACCAACCAAAAACTAACACTTGGAGGAAGACTACAGTAGAGTGTCCTTGCCTCGTCCTATATAAGAACCTCCATCAGACACGCTTCGAAGCAGAACCTTCATATAATTACCAATTACCTTCCTCCTCTTGGCTCGAATACTATCCTTTTCCTCTGCATAGCCCATAACATCAACCGGTGAACCTTGATTGATGGACTCCCAAGACTGTGGACTATCTGAAACCTCAGAATAGATGATGTCTGTAAATTCCTTGACATAGTTTTGCGCCTGAGGAAAATCGACTGTGTCAATCCATGAACTACTCTATTATACTCCGATCAACGGGTTGTTATATTGAAACTAAGGGCTTTGGAGAGTTCAGAACTCCTCTTACCCCATCTTCTGCCGAAGTGGTCGAAACAACTCGAACGGATGACTCATATGGACCCTCAGATGGATCCTCCTCAATAGAAATCATGATCTCTGATGGGTCTAACACCATAGTATAACTTATTTCTCTATCTAACACCTTCATGGCCTTCTGACACGTGCTAGCGGCTTGCGCTTGTCGTCTAGTAGTGACTGAAATCGCTATAAACATAAATAAGATAAGATTAAGAGTGGATACTTATTACACAATTCTATTGCAAAATGGATTAGAAAGAAAGGTAACTATCCTAAATATGCGGTAGCCTCCTGTCTATAAGTGTGGTGCACAACACACCCATAAATAAGACTCTGCTAGACACGGTCCAGAAAAGTATACTGGAACTTATACTGGAATTCAAGTATATTATGCTGGAGTATTTTCTGGATTTGAACAATATTTTCGTTCATATCTATCTTTACATGAAAAGTGGCTAAATTTTGATTACTTTTGAAACTGTGGCTATTTTTGAATGACCACTTGTAAATCTAGATATTTTTGAATTTCTCCCCGTTGGGAGTTCATTGGGGAAGTGCACAGTTAGTCACTAATAATACATGTATTTACTTTTAAGCCATTGATTAAAATATCTTTAGGCTTTATCCACCAATTTAATAAACTTTACCCACACAGACAATAGTAGCATTCTGCTCATAAACTTCAGGACCAAGCGTCCTTAACTTATGAGCTTGTTAATGTAAGTTCAGAACTAGCTATCCAATATTATGAGCTTGTTCTGTAAGTTTAGGACTAGCTGCTCTTAATTTATGAGCTTGTAAATCTAAGTTAAGGACTCTATATCCTTAGCTTTTGAACTTGAAACTCGAAGTTTAGGTGTCACGACCCAAAACCCTAACCTGGTCATGCTAGCGCCTATTGTGAAACAAGGCTAGTCGACACAGTTCCTAATATATTTTTTATCAGTTATATTAATCCAATTTAAATCATTAACATGTGATAAATAATAAGGTGAAATAGAACAATGCAAAAATAAACATAGCCCGACATTGGGGTGTCACCAGTCATGAGCATCTCACATAAGTATAAGAGTATGGAAAAGGACTACACAATCTATTATAGAATCCAGTTCAAGGGAACATAAAGATATGAGGGAGAAACATTGGGTTGCGGATGCCGAACAGCTACCTAGTGAACTCCAAATAGCCCGCTGGAAGCAATAAGCCCTCGCTAGTAGGACCCGAGACTCCTGAATCTGCACACAGGGTGGAAGGAGTAATATGAGTACACCAACTCAGTGAGTCATAGAAGTTAAAGAATATGAGATATAAGAAAATACGTAAAACATAGGAAAATTCTATAAAGAGGTTGTATAAAATCAATACAATGCAATAGAACAATGAGAACTTGTGAAAAACACATCAATTCAAAAAAAAACCTCTTTGAAACATATTTTTAAAGCTAAACAAGTGGATGAAAAGCAGGAAGAAAATATAAACACATAAAATCAGCCCCTCAGGCACAATATCAACATAAATTATCCCTTTGTGCAATAACATGGGACAACATCAGCCCCTCGGAGTATATCACATATCATACTAGGCACCCTCGCTTACTAGGGGTGTACAGACTCTGGAGGGGCCCTTTACGGTCCAAGAGAAATATCAAGCAATCTCATGGCATAATCAATAGGCTCTTGGCCTCACACCAAGCCACCTTGTTGCGTTCAACTTAGGCACTCGGCCTCATAATCCTATTTAGCTCAATACCACTGCGATATTCATCGCAATACCATAATATCCTCATAACATAGTCTTGCGGCCTTAATCAGCCAGAAATCTATAAAAGCCACTCCTGAATAGAAAAATATGATGTTCAGCTCAAAATACCAATTAAGATGTCAAAACCGAGTAAACATGGCTGACTTATAAAAATAGTTGAATATAACTAGACTGAGTACAAGTATAAAGTCAAAACAGTGAGGAATTGTAGTAAAAATCCCCTAAGGGTCTAAAAGAGTTTGCACGAGGCCCATATATGATATTCACCCAAAACATGATGATGACAAATAATTTTCAAACAAATATGCAGCTAAATAGTCATACATGATGGCCTAAGTCACAATCCCCAATGGTGTACGACCCTCGCTCGCCATCTAGCATGAGCGTCACCTCAGTATATCACAACAATATGAAATCTTGGGTTTCATACCAGGACAACATTTACAATCATTACCCACCTCTATCCGGTCCAAACTCTAGCCTGTGATGCCTTT
The DNA here is from genome assembly GCA_034376525.1 of Nicotiana benthamiana. Taxonomy (NCBI): domain Eukaryota; kingdom Viridiplantae; phylum Streptophyta; class Magnoliopsida; order Solanales; family Solanaceae; genus Nicotiana; species Nicotiana benthamiana. The sequence continues at coordinate 5,063,921 of CM067329.1, read as the reverse complement.
GCCTCTCGAATCAGCCCTCCGGATGCTCAAAATCTAACGAAAATCAGTGCAAAACCATCAAAAAATTCTAAGGGAACAAAGCCTACTCAAAAGAAATCAAATTACAACACAAATCCCAAAATTCGCCAAACCCGACCCCCGAGCCCATGTCTCGCAATCCAATAAAAATTACATCAATACACTCCTTATCACTCCCCAATTTCATTCATATCAAAAGTACCAAAATCGAACCACAAGTGATCCCTCAAATCCCTAATTTTAGGTCTCCAATTATAAGTCCTAGTTCTTCAATATTTAGGCTTAAGTTCTACACATTTCATGATTAATTAGGTAGAAATCAGATTAGGATTGAGTATTAAGTCCATATATCTTACCTCCAAGCGTTCCCTCTTGATTTCCTCTTCAATCCTCTTCAAAAAGCTCTAAAATTGCCCAAAAATAGAGGAACTTAGGCTAAAAATCGAGGAATTGGTCTTTCAAAACATTCTGCCCATCACTTAAAAATATTTCATCGCGAACTCGACGCCCTTCACGCTGTCTTGCCCATTTTTTCGTGAAATAGGGTTTATGACATTTGGGAGTACAAATCGTTCATTTTTGGGAATTGTTTTTTAATTGACGAGTCTCCACCTAATGATTAAAATGCATTAGGACACTACCATAAATTTTGCTTAGGAAACCAGAGATTGGGTAAGGGCTTGAAATTATTTCGAGGGGGAAGGTACTAGACACCTCTCAGGATCCACTAGTGTGGTTCCCGGCCATAATATAATTGTGACTTTAAGTACATATAACAAGTAAGGAAGTAAGACTTTCAAATATGAGGGGTTTTAACATAAGGGTTGCAAATACATGGAGTTAAAGAAATGAAAGAAGAGAAAAAATTTGAGAAAATAGTTTTAAATTTGAAAATAATTAATAAAATAAAAAAGTAAAAGGAAGGGGTCCTATGTTTATAAATAATATGGACACCCACACAACACCGAGTAATAACTCCTCTATGAGGGCTACACGAGATGTATTCTCGTTGTCATCATATCCGATCTACCCTTTCCCACCGCGTTAAGGTTTTAAACACGGAATGGTCTTGTTTACTTATTGTATGCTATTATTTGCCCCAATCCTATCCGTCCCGGAGGTATTTGGGACTACTAATCCTAAAAGGGAAGGGGTATGAGGATTTATAGTTTCAAAGGATAAAATTCTAAGGCGACAATCAAAACACATATGTAGCAAGTTTGGGAAAAGCACTTAAACAAATAAGGCTCAAACAGACCTCCTTAGATCAAAGAAAACTATATAGTTTAGCATGTCTTGCACGTACTAATTAGGGTCTGATTAAACTTAAAAGATGGGGCAGACTGATTTATTACCTATTTCAAATAAGAAGCCCGAATAAGACCTCCATGCTGGTTGTAGTTATGAAAATTTGACTCAGTTTATTAACTATCCTATGACTTGCCTAAGTGGTAGATGAAAACCGATAGGCATGATATCTACTGATTTCAAAAATGAAGAGGTAAACTGATTACAAAATTAATTTAGGAAAACATTTCTAGTTCAGAAGAGTACTAGTTCTGCAACTGATAATGCATGGGCATGCTTTCTATGTGTTTTTTTTATTAGAGCACATATAGGCATGCTTTCTATGTGTTTGTCAACCTTAAACGCTGTTATTACCATAGAGAAATGTAGAAATCCTACAACATGTTATATAGATGTTGCATTTTTTTTATTACAAACGTAATATTTGATTACATGGTTATTAAAGCCTATGAACATGTTTGCCTAATGAGATCTGAGCATGCATGAAATGTCTATAGTCATATTATCTACATGCATGTGCATCCCATAGACATGGTATCTATATATGAGTGAAGAAATTCTTATATGCATGTTATCTAAAGTAGAATGCAGAAATTCCTATAGGCAAGTTATCTATGTGGTATACAGAAATAAGAAATTCCTATTGCGAAGTCATCTATATGATATGCAGAAATCAGAGATTCCTATTGGCAAGTTATATACCCTTTGCATACAGTTATTCCCTCCACTTTTCACTAGCCATCCCCAATAGTTATTACAAGTTACAACCCAGAATGAAGTAATAAAAGACAAATTACATCAGAGGCTAAAAGTACAACCCTGGGGAGCCTATTTCAGACTCCATGTCTGAAATATGAGATGAACCAGCTTCAAGAGACGGTGATACAAATCCTTTCTCTCATTTGGAAGTGTCAGAGTTCCCCAAGAGCCTCATATGGACTCCGAGCAGTGCTTACACCAAAATGTGTTACTAGATTAGGATATGGTGCAGTGTGGAATGGCCAGTCCTTAAGTTTCCAAGTTCAGATGGAACTCAAGGTCCTATGGCATGGCTCACAAGAGGGGGACATAACTTAGAAGCTAAGCGAGAGTGCAAGTGCAGTAGTGAAATTCTGAAAGGGGGAATAACATAGATTCAGTGCACGTAGGGATATAGGGGAGTTGGGGATTTGCAAGAACACAAGAAGAGTAGGCTACCCAGCAATGGGATATGCTTGTACATCCTCTAGCCTATATAGAGATTAAGGCCTCATTGGTTCATAACCTAGTTCGTGGACAACAAGTTCTGTTGCCATGCCCTAAGTCACCACTCACAAACACATAGGGGTAATGGGATATTGAGAAAAGATTCACAGCTGATACAAGAATTAAAACATGTGCATACTAAATTAAATATTGAACTCTACATAGACAGTAAAGTAGACATGGATATAAAGATTGTAAGTAAACACTTTGAGGTGATACTGAAACTAAAATTAGAACATAGCAGTTCCAAAAAAACAAGTCAAGAGAAAGCAATAGTCTTGTAAAAGCCAAAGTGCATTCAGGAAGGTAGAATACTGTAAGTGTAAGTTGAGAAGCGATTGTAAAATTGTAAAGTGTGAAGTGTGTAGTATTTATGAAAAGGGTAGTGACTTTTATAGTGTAGAAGGAAGGAATAAATAAGGTAAGAAATAATAAAAGAACTGATTATCAGTCAATTACACATGGCATCCTTTAATTAAGGGATTCAAATTCAAACGAGTATAAGCAAATTAAGGAAAGAAATTAATCAAACACTTTGTGAAAAATTGGAAATGCGAGGCAAATACGTAATGGTTATTTAAAGACAAGGTCTATGAAATACACGTTTGTACAATTTAAGGAAAGAAAATCAATTAACATCCAAGAAATTAGAAGTCAGAGATTTGTTATGAATGAACCAAGTCAAAAAGATGGAAAATGTTTAACTTAAGGAAAACCAACAAACAATGAATTAGGCCCATTTAAAAGGAATTCTGAACGAATCACTAGTTTGAAAAGCTTTTGAAGAAAGACTCATCACACATAAGAAACATATAGACAAGTTAAGCATGAAAGAATCTTGTCGAGCCATTGAAAAATCAGTAAAAACTCCAGTGTAGGAGAGTTTTAGCAAAAAGTTTAGAATTGTTTAAAAACAAAGATGTCCAAACTCAGTTCAGAGACTCAAAATCAGTCTGAATGAATTAAGGGTTCTAAAATAAAACCCAAGTTCAATTACATGATCAAATTTTTGCAAAACCCCCAAATCCTAGGGTTTATACCTTGCATTGTAGCTACAAAAATATCAGGCTGATGCAAGGATCCTAAGAATAGGATTTCTATATGCAGGGTGCATGTATTATACAAGATCCCTATTGCATGAATATATAAATGAAATCTTATAGGCATCATCTCTTTCCATACCCTTAATAAACATACATATCCCTCCCAATTTCAGTATAAACCCCCGTAGTTCTTTAAAAATTATTACAATATAAGCAATCAAATTACAGTAATGAAGAATAAAATGAGAAGTTATTCAATAGGGAGCCTTCAGTCAGGCCCAGACCTCCAGCCTCATTTCTTTCGAGCTTCACAGCCATCACCAAGAGTTTGGGTGCGACAAAGTTCCCTAGGGGTCTCTTCTGAATCTATGTCTGCTTGTTGCATTGCCTTGTTGCAAGTTACAGTCGTTAGTTCATCATCAAGATATGTAATAGTAATGTTGTGTAAAATAAAGTAAATGGTAGAGAAAAGTAATAAGAGCGAGATATAAAGATAATCTTGGAAAATGATTTTAATTAAATTCATAACTTTTTGAAACATCAGAGCTCTTTTCAAAAGTAAAGACAATGCAGGAAAGTAAAATAAATTAAAAGTAAAATTCGATGTATATGCGTAGTTTAGCCTTGCTACCCTGAAGCTTTCTGGGCTCTGCAGGTCTTGACTGACAAATTGGTGAGGTTCTCTCCTCTATTCACAGCTTGAATGGAAGGGTCTTCCTCCCCTTCCTCCTCTAAGATAACATAACAGTCCATATTGTCCTCCAGAAATAGGTTCTTCATTGGAGCCAGCGCCTCATCTTCCTCAGATCCATATATAACATCGGCTGGCTGAAAGGTGTGCTCCTGCTGAGGTATGGTGTGTTCCAATGTGTAGTAGGGATTGCTCCGCGGTGGTGACCAATGACCTAACTCCTCCCAGGTGTATCGTACCCTAGGCCAAAAGTGATACCATTCTTCTTCCACTTGATAGGCTTGGTGATGCCCTGGAGATTCTTGCCAAGTCCTTTTCCGGGCTCGTATCCGCTCCAATTTAGAATGCTCTTGATCTTGTTATCCTACCATTTGTTTTTGTCCATGGCATTGACATGCTCGATGTGGTGGTATGTTTCTCCGCCTATGTTCCTTCTACCTCCGATCATCAGGATGGTTTGGCGACTGCATACAAGGTTGCTACCGTCGCCATGGATGATCACTTCCTGGTGGTTCCATTCAAATTTTACAGCTTGATGCAAAGTTGATGCCACAGCCCCATCATCATGGATCCAGTATCTTCCCAGCATCAAATTGTAGGATGTTGGCACGTCAATGACTTGGAACTCAACATTCAACTAGGTGGGTCCCATCTGTAGGCATATGCTAATTTCACTGATGGTGGATCTTTGAGACCCATCCAATGCTTTGACACTAATAGCTCCGTCTTTGATCTCATGCAGTCTTTTCCCCAATGTCATGAGAGTTATGTACGGACATATGTTATGGCTGGATCACTCGTCGACATAGATCCTCGTGATAAAATGATCCTCGGATTGCACAGTGATGTGCAGTGCGTTTTTGTGACTAAGCCCTTCTAGCAATAACTTGTCTTTGTGGAAGGAGATGTTGTGGCTTTCTAGAACTTGCCCTACCATATTTGCCATTTTGCCTCTTGTTATGCTGTTGGGAACATAAGCTTCGCTCAGTATTTTCATTATGGAATTTTTATGTGCCTCAGTGCTTTGCAAAAGAGCCAGAATAGAAATGTGTGCTAGCATTTTGTTCAGCTTCTCAACGACTGAGTACTCTTTGGCCTGTGTCTTCCTCTAAAGGTCGCCGCGTCCAGTTTCAATAGCCCGCCCAGAGGCTTGCTTGTTGGACACACCTAAATGTTCTGGGGTGTATACCCTTCCTGTCCTTGTCATTCCCTCTACGGAGATTGCTTCCCCAGTATATGTCTTTCCCTTCCTCCTAGCCTCAGTGGTGTAATCCTAAGGTATGGAATTTGACTTGAAAGGGGGTCACGTCTATCATGAAGACTAGAATTTGCATCTTGGGAGATAACGTAGCGACTTCAAATGGTACATGCGCCTTTGAACTTCGAGTTTAACCTTAGTTTTTTTGGCGCCTTTGTAGAAGGTGCTTCAAACTCGAGCGGTACATACACATTTACCACATCGCCCTTAGTGGGCTGAAACAGAACAACAATGGGATTAAGGGTAACTGCTGGCTTCTTAGGCTCATTTACTTTAGCTATCTAACCAATTGACCCCTTGGGGTCTCAATCATCTTTGATGTAGATCATATTGATGCCTCCACCCTTGTGGTCAGGAAGAGGATTGTTGCGAACATTGGGAGTGGGATCCTTTTCTATAATGACCTTGTTATCAATCAGATTCTAAATCTTGTCCTTCAATGAGTGACACTCATCGATGGTATGACCTTTCATACCAAAATGGCATGCGTAGGTCTTGCTTTGGTGGATCCATTGAGAGGGATTTTTTTGGAGTTACGGTTGGGATAGGGGTAACGTAACCTACTGCTTTGATTTTTTATATAATTGGTCAATTGGTTTGGCTATGGCGGTATATTGTCTGGGAGGTTTACGATTGAAGTTTGGCCTGGGCCGAGGACAGTTTTGTCAAGTAGGTGGTGACGGGTAGTGAGAAGGTTGGGAGTTGTATGCTTGGTATACGGGTGCGGGTTAGTAATATCTTGGTGAAGTGGGTTGATATGTGGGCGGTGGAGGTAATTGGTAGGCAGGTGGTGGAATTTGGTAAGTAGGTGATGGTGGTTGGTTATATATTGTAGGTTGATATGTCAGTGGAGTTGAGGGGTAGGTTTGGTACTTCATAGGGGAATAGTTCCTTTGCGAAGTCATTATAGAATGTACATTCTTTTTCTTTGACGAGCCACCAGACTGTAAAGCCTTGTTGATAGTTTGCATTGCATCGAGGTTACTGACCTTACCATTTTTGATGCCTTCTTCGATCCTTTTCCCCAACTTGATGATGTCATAGAACTTTTAGCCCTCTATTAGCATCAGCCTTCCGTAGTATTGTGGGTCCTGAGCACGGACGAAGAACCTGTTCACATGTTCTTCCTCAAAGGCCAGCCTGACCTTAGTAGCTTTTGACTTTCAACGAGCAGTATACTCGCGACAGGTCTCTATGGGTTTCTGCTTGAGATTATGGATATAGAACACATCTGACGTGTTCTTAGTGTAGAACCTAAATCGGTCCATGAAGTTAGACGCCATGTTCACCCAACTTATCCATTTCTTTACATCCTGGCTAATATACCATGATAAAGCATCGCCCTTCAGACTCCATATGACTAGATTCATGCGGATTTTCTCGTCCCTTTCGACTCCTACCAACTTCTCACAATACATTCTCAAGTGGAACCTGGGACCCCAAAGATCTTCATAATTCAACCCTCGAACTTGGGAGGTTTGTACCCCTCCGGGAGCTCAACATCTGGATGAACACAAAGATCTTCATAATTCAACCCTTCAATACCTTTGTTACCTTCGAAACCTTGGACCCGGCTAGTCAATTTCGTGATCTCAGCGACCAAATTCTGGATGAGGGAACCCTTGTCGTCTGATTCGGGTCCACTTGTGTAATGGGCTATAGTGTCCACAAAGATAGGAATATTATGGTCTTTTGTGGTGTTTTGTGGTTCAAGAATGATCAGGGGTGTTCCATTGCATGTGTTGCAGGCTTGGGCATGAGTGGGTTACATTGGAGGTTGCGGGGTGTTTTGTGGAGGTCAGAGTTCTTGGTTTTAACATCAGGAGTGGCAAGAGTGATTGACAGGCTTTCCAGGCTCCGAACTTGGTCCAATTCCTCTCGAAATCTTAGCAAAGTTTGCTCCACATGAGCAGCAGTCTCCTTGGTAATTACAACATTCTGAGAAGATTCCTCAAGTTTTGTATCTCCCATTTTGCCTTTGCTCCAGGTTCTGAAAGGACTTGGAGGAGGAGAAGGTAGAGGACCCTTGTATCTTGTAGAGTATGCATATTGTCCAAGAATGCACGTACTAACCTTTGGGGAGGGGAATAAAAATAAAAAAACAAAAATGTAACAAGTTAGTGCGGATTCTGATAAATAATATTGTGATATTTAAGCACATTGTGCAATAGTATAAGTCATTTCCTAATTTGGGTGCCTCGTTGCGCCCGAGTTAGGCCTAGAGACAAATTAAATTTGGAGAACTTATAATGCTAAATACCTCATTTTAATTATAGAAACAAGACCAGTCTTAAAATAACTGAATGATAAAAGACGTTACTAATGGCCAGTGGCCTTATTTCATTAAGAAATCAGGAAATAAAAATCCTAACTACTTGGTCCCAGAAGGACCTTCCCCAGATTCGGTACTCTTGCCTCCCTCGTACAGCTGCATTAACTCGTGCATTCCTAACAGCACTTAAGCTCGAGCAAGATGTCCGCCTGCACTTCCTTCCGCATTCTGGCAATCTTCAATTCTTTACAAGAACTTTCCTTCTAACTGCACTATACCTCGCTCCAGATATGTCAAACGGTTGTTGGCGTTGACAACCATGTCATTCCATTTATTGTTCAACTTCTCGTTGGCTTCCTGTATTTCCCGATAATCATTCTTACATTCTCCCATCCTATTGTGCAGTTCATTGTACTTGACCTGCGCTTCAGTTTTCTCATCAATAATCCTATGACCATGGACGAATCCTAGACGACCCAAACCAATGTGATTATCTTCCAACAAACTTTTGTAGTGCGGCACACACCCGATATGATACCTGTCCGGTTCAGTAGACTTCTTTCCTAAGATTAGCTTGCAGTGCCACATATGCTGAGCGTGACACCTGTGCGGGCTATCATAATTTTGAAAGTCAGCCCTGAAATGACTCATTTTCTCTATCCTAGGTATGATTTGTTTCCTTCCGGCTTGCCTCATGACTCAAAGGGGGACATAAGGATGAGTTCCCCTCAGACCGATGAGTATGAGGAATGGTGCGTCTCAAGAACTGACAATGAACTCCTCTATTGGGAACCACTCGAACATCCACTGAACTTGATCTTCTTTGAGATTTTCAAGCAGTTCCACCCATCCACTTGCGTCCTCTAGCTGAGCAAACATGTTGGGAATGATGTTCATTCGCTTTGGGTGATGAAAAGCGATATGGTCATCCCAATCCCTGCAGATAATTTCCTGTCTTTAGTCACCTTTTATAAAGTGTTATATGAGCCAAAGTTGAAGTAGCAGATTACCACTCTCGAAATGTGGAGCCCCTTGCTGACACTTTCTTAAGGCTCGATAGATTTAAGCAATGATCATAGGAACTAAGCTGAAAGACTGCCCGTCGATACTCTCCACATAGGTGTTGGTCACCATGGCTAGTCTGGTTTTGATCATAGCCTTCTTCATAGGAAAAATTATCATAGACAAGAAGCAAAACATGAACACAACGAACCTTCTATGTATATGTCCTAAAGAAGTGCAGGCGAACTCCTCTATGTAGGTGCGATAAGACTTGTTGTGGCCATATCTCTCGTTCAAGAAGTCATATGGCATGTAGGAGTCCTTCAAGCAGGAGAGGTGGGGATTTATCTTGAGTCCCATCATCTTAAGAAATCCTGTACTTTTACGGCTTTCCGGCACAATCAAACTCGGAGTCTCCCAAGGGATACCAGCTAGGCCTCCTATCTCTTCTAGCAAAGGGGTCATTTTCAAGTCTCCGAAGAAGAACACTGATCGATCTCTATCCCAAAACAAAGTGACATACTCTATGATCTTGTTGTTAGGATGGATTTCCACAAGGGCAAATTCCCTAAATACTTGTGGACGAGGGTTTGATCGATGGCTTGAAGATCTTCCCACCAACTTAGCAACCTTGGGTGAATGTTCGACACCATACCGAACCTGGGGACCTCGTGCCTCATTTTCTGCAAAACAAAGTGTTAGTCCCTTAACCCCACCTGACTCAAAAATTTAATTCAACAATTAGCAAAATGCATTTAGTTCTTGAAATAATGCACATAACGTGAAGGTGTCCATTTGGGTTTTGGGGAACCCGATGGACTTTGGTGTAGGCTACCTTAATGAGTCATTATGCGGACAACATAACCGACTGGGCTATGTTTGACCATGATGCATGAACTGTTTAATGGAATAAGGTTTCTACTTTTTAAGTGCTACACAAGGTACCCCTGAGCGGACAAGTCAAGAGGGAAAGGTGCGGAACCGTCGACTACACTGTTGATCGACTGGTTTTACCGCAAATATGCCTTTGTCACATTTAGGGGGTTATAATATTTTAAGGACGCAACCACTCATTATAAGCGTTGCTATAGTATTTGTTTTGGAACGAGTATAATATGATGTTGAAGAATGAAATTACAATAACGAATCAAGTTTTATGTATTTTCACGTTCATAAAAATAAAGGTTACAAAAAATGCTCAAAAATTACAACATAATTGAAATAATAAGGCAGTAAAAGTGGGAATTTAAAGGAAATAAAAATATGAAGAGCCAAGTCAGTTTCATAGTAGAGGAAATAAAGATAGTAAGTAAATGTAATTAAAGAGAAAATAAAGTCACAAGTAGAATGTAATGGCAAAAGCCTTAAGAAAGTGCGCAGCAGATTCGCCATGCTGTCGACGCCCCCTTTTTCCTCAAAAACTCTCAGAAGAGAGGGGAGATCGGGTTTACAAAATTATGGCAAAACAAATCTTTCCGTTTTTGGGAAGAAGGCTCTAAGAGTTCGAAGAGTCGCCACCAAATGATTATATTGCATTAGGACACTTAAAGAAAAGAAGAAGAATTTTTTCTAAAGAAAACCAGAGTTCGGGTAAAGGCTTGAGATTATCTCGAGGGGAAGGTGTTAGGCACTCCTCAAGATCCACTAGCGTTGTTCCCGGCCATGCTTAGTTGTGACTTTAAAAGGGGTGGAAACAAACAAGTAAAATTCGCACATAGGAAACATGAACAAGTTGAGAATTTTGTAAGAAAGAAGACATAAGTGTTTTTAAAAAGAGAAAAAGTTTGGTGGAGGAAAACGTTAATTTAAGAGAAATAAATAAAATAGACAAGGGGTCCTAGGGTTAAATATAATATTGACCACTTCGGTGTAATACCCAGCAATCATTCTAAGACAAGATACTAGCGCACCGGTCATCATATCCATATTCTACCATCCCCGCCCTGTAGAGGTTATTTTAAACGTATGTATTGGTGACGAGTGCTTAAGTCGTGCTATTACCCGTGCCATCCTATAGTTCGTAGAGGGTATTTAGGACCACTATTCCTACAAAGGGAGGTCTAGGTAGAACCCTTAAGTTTAAACGCAAAATACAAATCGACATAGAAAAGCAAGCAGGACTTCATATAAGGGATCAAGTAAAAAGCATGTAAATGGCTCAAGTATCCCTCCACGAATATACATACAAGTACCATGCCTCAATCACATTTAAGGTCCAAAGAGACTGAGATTTTTAAAAATCTGAATGTAGAAAAACTAAAAATCTAGGCAGAATCAGTCAAGAGAAGTTGGAAAAAATTGAAGGTAAATTAGTAAAATATGCATATCATTTAAGAGTAGGGAAAATAAATTTACAGTTACTGCCATATACGTGTGCAGTAGCTTGCTATTAGAAAAAATAGCTTAGTTTTGGACTAAGGATAACATATAGAGGGGATGTAAAAGTTACGAAAAACAAGGAGAGTATGGGCCTTGAAAATTACAGAGTTCATTATAAGTTTTAAGAAAAAAGCTGTCCTGTTTTGAACTGAAAAAGTACTTACTTAAAAACTTATAGGTGAAAGAATGAGATAGGAATTTAATAGTAAAAATAGACTTCGGGAAGGCAGATTAATTGGGGCAACTTAAAGAGGTTAAATACGATTAATCGATTTTTTCCAGCCTAAGGCTTGCCTAGGCGTTATAACAGTCATGCACCCTTTCTTAGTTTAGTTTTACAAAACCAGTTTATGCGGTTGAATAACGGATAGGATGGTCGAAACATGGAAGGTGAGTTCCTAATTGAATGATATCTAATGCACGTGATGGCCCTAAGAAAATGATATCTAATGCACGCGATGGTCCTAAAAATAAGATATCTAAGTGCAACGATAAAGTTTTAATTATTAACTGATTGTGGCTATAAAAATATCAGACTGATGCAAGGATCCTAAGAACATGATTTCAATATGCAGGGTGCATGTATTATACAAGAGCTCTATTGCATGAATATAAAAATAAAATCTTATAGGCATGCTCTCTACCCATACCCTTAATAAACATACATATCCCTCACCATTTAACTATTAACCCCCATAGTTCTTTACAAATTATTACAACTTAAGCAATGAAATTACAGTAATGATAAGACAAGAAGCTATTCCACAGGGATCCTTTGGCCAGGCCGAGACCTTCAACCTCACTTATTTCGAGCATTATATCCTTCACCAAGAGTTTGGGTGCTGCAAAGTTCCCAAGGGGTCTCTTGAGACCCTGGCCAATACTAGGCACCCAAACAAATCACCATTGATACGTGCAAGTGTGGAATTGCAAACCTTGTGCATCAAAGTTCAGTGGGTACTCAAGGTACCCAAAGCAGTGGTTACACAAGTGGGCAGAACCTAATTTTAAGAGTACTGTGCTTGTGAAGGAATTTAAAGGAGTTGAGTTGGAAAAACTTTTACATGCAGGACAGTTTGAAAAACACAGTAGAGGAGTGGAAAAGTTTAAATGAGTTTGAAAAAAAAACTACTTTGAGGCTAGTTTCGAAAATGCAACAGGCATACAGACATAGGTAAATGTAAAGGGATAAGCATCTTACAAACATTACAATCAGACACACACATTAAAAGAGGGGTGGGGGTGGTTCATGTTTTAAACAGGAGTCTAGTTCTACAGGAGTCTAGTTCTTACAGCACCAGATACCAAATAAAATTATCTTCAAAAAGACTTTTGAGGCTATGAAGTAGCCAAGAGGATGCTAGTAGTATGTAGAAACAAATGGGAAATATGCATTGGGGTAGGCAAAGGGGGTAATGAACATGCTAGGCCTACTAATTAGGCTTACTAGTTAACATAGATGCATGCTAGTTGCAATAGGAGAAGCAGAACAACAAGTAGAAACACACAAGGAACAAAAGAAAGTGTAGCAACAATAGAAGCATGTTGTTTTTGAGGCTATAACTTAAAAAAGATACATACCAGTTGGAAAATAATGTAAACACAGGGCAGTATTGTGCAAGGAAGTGAGCAGTAATATGTAGAGAGAAGCAGAGAGCAAAGCAGCAGTATGCATGAAGTGAGCAGCAGTGTGCAAGAAGTGAGCATCAGGCAGACCCAAGGAAAACAACACAGTACAAACCAGCACAGTGACAAAGTGACCAAGGTTACTCAACTTTGGCGTGCATCCACTTGAGTGATTAGCATTCAACAGGAAAAGTGAAAGAAAATTGTGTAGAGACAAAGAGCACAAAGATGTTTGTGTGAAAGAGAGAGAGTTCTGAACATTGAGTGTAAATGATGTGGAATGTGTTCGTGTCTTGAAAACAGAATGAGGGGGGGGGGTACTTATAGTACTGAACTCGATTAAACAAACAAGGGATCAGTCCCTTAATTAAAGGACTTGTATCAATTACAATCCAATCAGTAGTTGGACTTCCCTTTGGTTAAGGGATCCCAAATCATACGGTAATAATCACTCATTTAGAAGGAAAGAAATCACAAAGTAAGGTATAATCACATAAGGAAACAAAGTAGCATATATCATGCAATAAAGACTAGATACATGATCATCTTTAAGGAAATAGGTCAGGAAAATTAATCAACAAATTCATGTGCATATATAAGGCAAAATACCACCGTAATTTTGTAAAAATAGTTTTCAAAAAAATGACCGAGATTGAAAACCTAGGAAATTAGTATTAACTGAGGAAAGTATCCCATAAATTAAGGAAGAAATTCAAACTATATGGAAAAACGCAGAATTAAAATTTGAAAGCAAGTATCATAGTCTCAAAGACGGTTCGAGGAATCCGTATAAAATAACCATGCAAGCAATAAGAGAAACCTTTCGTGAAGAACACGAAATGGTAGGGGAACGAAAAACTAACAAAAAAATCAAAGCAAGGAGCATAGAACATTAGAACTCAGAAAAGAACCCAAAAGAACATAAAACAAGGAAGTAATGCAAACACAAACAGCCAAAATTAGGGTTTCATCAGACTTAAGCAAAATGTTTAGAAAACAGCATTAAGAATCACGAACTAGTACTTAAAAATCAGAAAATAAAGTGATTTCAAAAAGGGGTCAGAAACACTAGCTTCAAAAGGGAACAAAATCGTTGAAAACTGGAGTAATCGTAAACATCAAGTAAAAAATAGAGAAAAACATAAAAGCACGAGTTAAAATCATTGAAAATTAGAGGTTTGGCTTAAGATTAGGGTTTCATAAGAAACCTGTGAGAGGGATAAGAGATACCTAGCCGTGAAGCTCAAAGATAATGGTGTTATTAGTATCATCGAACAAAAATTGATCGGAGAAAGGCCATAAACGGGCCCCGAAGAGTCTTCAGTGACCATCTTAATGGTGGAAGCTTCTGGGGCTTCAAACTTTGGAGAGAAGTGGTGATATAGGATTCCATGGTGGCTAGGGGTCAAGAGAAGTGAGGACAAAGCAAGGCCGGAGAGGTGATGAAGCTCGTCGGAGAAGTAGGAGGGAACCAGAAGGTTCTAGAGAGAAGGGAGAGTAATTGTTAGAGAGAGAGTGAGATAGAGACCGGTCTCTAATGAACTAAGGGGTCGGGGGGAAGTGGGGTAGCCTTAGGATTTATTTTAGGAAATGGAATCTGGACCTTTGATCTCATTTGATCAGCGGTTCAGATTGAGCGAATGATTGGTCAGGTCAATGGGTTGGTCCAAATAGGATATGGGTTGGCCTATATTGTGTTAAAAATTGGGAGTGGATTGAGGCTATAATGGAAAAAAAATAGGCTAGTTCATAAATAGCCATTTTTCCCATTTTAATTAATTCAAATTAGTAAAAAGAATATTTAAAACAAAATAAAAAATATTACACTAGTTAATAATATATAAAGAATAATCTAAAAATATTAGGAGTAAGCTTACAACCCCAAAATATGTTTAATTACAAAATGGGTTACAATTACAATTATATATAATTTAGCTTTAGAAATGCCAAATAAATTCGTAAAAATATGGAATAAATATATTAGTTATATTTTAATATAAATATGAGGATAAAATAAGATATTCACTAAAAGATAATCTTTGGGAATAGTTTGATATTTTTTTGTGATATTAAAATAGGAGGAAAACTGATTTAAAAATTCTTATGATACCAAAACCCATGGGTGTGCTCATATATGCACAAATACATTATTTGGAAAGTATTTGGTATATAAAAAATACACGGGGAAGAATTTGGTATCGACACCTTCAATGGGATGTCGCTGCGAATCTTCGGTTTGAGTAACTCAATGAGCTTGACGAGTTTAGATTTCATGCCTACTCCAGCTCGCCCTTGTACAAGGACAAGATAAAGTACCTTCACGACAAGTATGCCCGAGGAAAGGAATTTAAAGT
Source organism: Nicotiana benthamiana (assembly GCA_034376525.1). Classification (NCBI taxonomy): domain Eukaryota; kingdom Viridiplantae; phylum Streptophyta; class Magnoliopsida; order Solanales; family Solanaceae; genus Nicotiana; species Nicotiana benthamiana. The sequence continues at coordinate 5,048,725 of CM067329.1, read as the reverse complement.
TGGTGACATGGTTCTTCTTTCAACTCCTAGTTTAGGTTATTCCCAGGAAAGCTCAAGTCTAACTGGAGTGGTCCATTTGATGTTGTTGGTGTAACCCCTGTTGTTGGTGAAGTTTCCCGAGTCAATCGGTATCGCGTCAAGCATTAATTGGGGAAGTTTGATGACAGAAACATGTTGGCACTCATACCTTTGATGCGATATTGATGGTAACATGCGTCATGCCGTAACGTTAAAGCAGTTGCTTCTTTGGAGGCAACCCATGTCTTTTTCTTATTCTTTGTTTCTTTTGTAGATTAGGATTTTTCAGCTAATTGTTTGTGATATTTTGCATGACTTGTATTGAACCAGTGCAAAATAAAAGTGCAAAAGTGCATAGTCTCTGAACAGTGCCAGTGCGGCCGCGTCCCTTCTTGTGCAGTCCACACCAGCTTCGTCTGAGAATTGTTAGTCTCTGAAGTTACCCACACGTCCGCGCCCATGTTTGAGCGGCCTGCATTGTTCCCACACAGCTGCATTATTCCCATGTGGCCCCGTCCACATTTGTGTAGCCTGGATAAGTTGTTTTCTGCAACTGGTATTAGGTAAGTCCAGCGCGGCCCGCGGTCATGTTTATGCAGCCGCGTTGGAGGGTAAGTAATTGGTCCCAGCTTTCTTCTTTAAGTTGACCCCTATGGCTTCATTGAGAACTTTTTGCCAAATCGATCTCGGAACCCTTAAAACTACTGTTCAACCTAAGACCCTTATTTGTGCTAGCATCAAGAGTTACTTCTTCACTTTTTTGTTAGCAAACTCTCACATTAATCTTTACATAGAATTAATTTCAACTTCATACATGTTCCTGTAGTCATAGTTTTTTTTTGTTTTTCATTTTTTCTTCGTATTCGTTTCATGATTAGGATAGTTTTTTGTTGTTTTTTGAAATGCTGGACATGTTTTAGTAATGATAATTGAGTAGGGACAATGTAGGATGCTAGCATTTGAACGAAATGAGAAAAAAATATTAAACCCTAATTGTCCCTCGTAACCCAGTGCAGCCACGGTAGTGACCTCGCGGTCCTCATGCCCTTGACGCGGCCGCGTCCTTTGATCACGTGGTCCATATTGTTTTTGATTTTGAAAGCAAAGGAAGTCCCAGCACGGCCGCGTCCCTATTTGTGCGGTCTGCACTGGTCCCGTGTGGCCGCATTTCTTCTTCATGCAACCTGCGTTGGTTGGATTCAGATAAGCAATCTTTTTGTTGATAATCTAGTGCGGTGGCGGTCTTGACCGTTAGGTCAGCACTAGACCCCCGCGCGACTGCATCCCTTCTCACGCGCCCCATGTTGCTCTTGTCCGCTAAGCTGTCCGTAATGTTGCTTCTTGATGTTCTACATTAGTTTGCATCTGATAATACAGTGAACTTGCCTACACTAACAATGTTAGAATTATTTGTGTGCATAAAATGGATAAACAAAGAGAACGAGGTTCCAAACAACCCGGACGCGGTGAACCCACCCGTGGAGGAAAAGCTAATCTGACCAAACTCACTACTCGATCAAAAACAAAGACAAGGAAACTAGTTGTGAGTGACGATGAGCAGTTGGGGAGTGAGTACCTTCCCTCTTAAGACTTATCAGCTGATTCAAGGCATGCATGCTTAGTCCCAGCCCGAGCTCCATAGGTTATACAGTCTGAGTCGTCTGATTGCTTAGCAGCGGGTAGCAGTGAGTACTTTACCTCCCCTAAAATTTCAATATCTATGGAGAGTCCTGACAGTGATGATGAGGTCCCGGGTAGTGGGGTATTTGAGGTTAGTGGTTTTGAACGAACAAGGAGAGCCAAAGTGTGGGAGGACTGCTTTGTGATTCAAGTGGATTTCCACAAATTCCGAGAAATGAGGTCCAAAATACACCCAATCCCTGAGAGAAGCATAAAAAACCAGGACTTATTGCCATTCCTACCCAAATTCTATACACAGTTTCAAACCATAGTCGGGTGGGAACACTTCAGTGACAGGTTGGTAGACGCAAATGAGCACATGGTCAAGCCGTTCTTCACCAATGTAGCCTACATACAAAAGGACTCTACTGCGACCAATGTGAGGACAAGAATGTTATGTTCTCTGGGAAAACATTTAATGAATATTTCTATTTCAATGATGAAGACGAGACCCAATACTTAGAGAAGCTGGCGATGAAGGAGGAGTTTCACTCATTGATGGTAGAGTATTTGCCTCATCCGGGTGTTGTTCCAGATTTGGTAAAGACGGGGGTCAAAATCTTAAGATAGAACTTGAACTTCGGGGCAATAGGGTGGCTCACCTTTGTTTGCAACAAGATGGATCCCAGTTCACATGACCAGACCATCCCTCTTCCCTATGCTGTGCTCATTGCTTCTATTATGACCGAGTTACCTACCAATATAGGGAGTTCTCGCTTACCGGAGCAACCCATATACAGCCCAAAAGTTAGCTACGACATTGGCCAGTTTAAAAAATAGGATGTCAGTTGAGAAATCCAAGTTGTCCACATTAGGCACTTCAGCTGAGGCCCATTCTGCACCAGCCACTATCCAACTTCCTCCGTCTATTGAGAAAACACTGAAGACGCTCCTGGCCAACCAGAAGAATATGATTAAGACTCAAGCTGCCATGACTAAAGCAGTTGGAGTACACATCACAGCTTTGGAGAAGTTGGTCTGGAAGCACAAGAAGATGAGAAATTCCAGTGCATCAAAGAAGTCGGTAAAGGTACTACGAGAAGATGTGTACAAGATAATTTTAAATCAGCTGTCGTTAGACTTATTATTTTGGGAGTCAGCCCCTCCAGTAGTAGTATCAGTACGTGAGCCATAACAGGAGCAGGCACCCAGGCAACCGAGGAAGAAGGGGAAGCTGGCCAGCACTAAGGGAGTCGTGATTGAGTTAGCTGAGATTTAGGTCACTCCCTCTGGCGATGTACCAAATGTTCCACCGGTCCAGTGGCGGGACCCTATCCTAGCAGCAGAGCAGCAGCAGGCCAGTAACGAGTATGAGGTTCCCGCCCATACAGAGGACCAAGGGACCACTGAGGATCCGATGCAGATGGGCCAGGCTTAGGGAACCCTCTATATCATTTATCTATTTTTATGCTTATTTTGGTAGTTGGCATTGGGGACAATGCCGGCTCTTATTCGTGTGGGTGCACCCTATTGTTCTTATTTGATACATTTGGATGACTATATACATTGTTGATAATCAGTTTTTTTCTTAGATTTGATAGTTAGTTTGTATTTAATTTTTGCTACTTTTCCACTTTATGTATATATTATTCCCCCCGTTGTATATTCTACTCCCCTATTGTACATATTCATTCGGTTTTTCTATTTTTGTTAAACTTTTTCATTTTTACCTTCATAGTAGGCTTGTAGCCTTGTGTTTCAGTTTTGGCATTTTCAATAAGCCCTTGATTTTCTTATTGTCACGTTTCTTTCCAAGGGTAGAGTGTTGTGCGAACCAGCTGGCTCTTACCAATGATAGATGGCATGACAACCTTCTTAAGGTTTGAGTCCTTTTTTGATTTATTATATTTCGTAATTAAGGGCACCTCAGGCAAAGCTTCAATTGGGCCTAACACATTTTCCTTTGATCCCATGGTCAAAGATATTATGTTGCGCTTAGGATGGTGAGAGTCATGGCGTTAAGACTTTTGTGTTGACCAAACAATCATCATGTGGTCGTGTTGGACCATTATGCGCTTGAATCTTAACTAAGGTCGTTGTGGGCCCTCGACTAGATATCTTTAGTTATCCTTGAGCGTGTGTGGTGAGAATTCAATTTGCTAGTCCATGTCCCGAGCTGATGGTATTGAACTTGCCCCGATTATTTTTTGAGGTGAAATCCTAGGTAAACTTTTGCTTGAGAAGTGATTGTAGGCTTTCCATGATCTAAAATTCTAAGATTCAACAATTGCATGACCTACAAATGAAATTATCCCTAGTTAACCCTTTTGAGCCTTGAACATTCTTCTTTCAAGAAATAAAGATACAAGCATATACTCGTTCTAAATGATACCCTCTCTTGTCACCCAAATCTTCCGTTGAGTAAATGGCAAATGTCTAAGTTTTGGGGGAGGATACAAGAAGGGAATAAATGTGGTAAAAGGAAGTTCGCTTATGGAGATTTGAGGGAATAAATGTGGTAAAAGGAAGTTCGCTTTTGTGTGTCAATATTCTAAAAGGTGAGGTTTGCTTATGGAGATTTGAAGATGTGTGAGTTTGGGTTCCACAGTGACCAAAATGATTGAGAGAAGTTCCATGATGAAATGTGTCAATCCTTGATGCTTTGTCACACTTGATTCACAAGTATTAAAAGTTTATAATGTGTTAATGATGCATTCGTATTGAGGGCAATTGCTAGTCCCAATTGATGCTTGTTGAGGTTACTTTAGGATAACCTCGAATGACTTGGATGTTTCCTTTGAGGGGTGGGTCTTATTTTGTTCGCTTGAGGACAAGCAAAGGATTAAGTTTGGGGGAGTTGATACTAGGATTTTAACATGTTTTATGCCCATACTTGCTTATGCTTTGTGTATAATTTGCTACAAAATAGTCCCAAAATGCTTACAAGTTGTGCTTGATTGCAGGTTTGAGCGATAAAGTGATGAAATGTGAAAGATTGGCACAAAGCAGAGTGAAACTTGCTCAACTAACAAAAGACCAATGAAGTGGTGGAAATCAAGCGTGGTGCAGACCACACAACTATGCATGCGGCCGCATGACAATAGTTCAGAGAGGGAAATATTTGAAACTGCAACCACGTGACCGTGATATAATTTACGCGTCCCGCATCCCTATCGCAAGACCACACCATTTTCCATGCAGTCCGCACCGCAAGTTTAAAGGAGATGTATTTTTTTGAGAAGCTCAGCCACGCAGCCGTGGTCATCAACACACAGCCGATGCCACAACTTCACGCGGCCGCACGAAATTTTCACGCGGTCCGCACCATCCTTTTCAGAGAGATAGACATAGGTGTCAAATAAGTCGGTGCGATCGCGGTCATGATTGTGCAGCCCACACTAAGCCCGCGGGGGAATTTTTGTCCAGTTTTTCCCGCCCACTATAAATAGATTTTACAATATTTAGGTCAAGTTTTGAATATAAGATAACTGATCGCTCGGGAGACATATGTTTTAGCCTATTTTAAGGTAGCTTTATTTCTTCATAGATTATTGTAGTTTAACATATGCAATTAAATAATATGGTTGTTTCTTCTTTTATTTTTCAGGTTCTTTTTTAATTATGTCTAGCTAAACCCATTAGCTAGGGATGTGGCTCAACCATAGTGTGGGAAATTGGTGGGTGTTTCTTATTAATGATAGATTGATATTGGGTGTTTGTCATTTTGGTTAAGTTTATTCTTTAATTAAGGATTGGTGATTGCAAACATTGATTCTAGCTTAGTGGGACTTGAATCTTCTTGAGAAGGAGCGTCTATGACCCCAAAATTGACCCAACAAGGAATTGGAATGGACCAATAAAAATGATAGTCCAAATAACGGGCTAAACCTCGAGATAGTATTCACCCTACTTGAACCCTAGTTTCTTGGTCTAATTGGCCTACCCAATTTGTCTCGAGAGAGTCAATTGGGCAAAAATAGCTCTCTTTACCGAGAGGTGTGAGAGTAGGTACAATTGTGCAACGGTTATAACATTGATCCCAAATATATCAATCTATTAGCAGTAGCTCTTACTTGTTAGTACCCTAGTACCTTTCCCTATTTTAATTACAACTAAGACAATATTGCTTTAGTATAAATTAGTCTTAATTTGTAGCTGATAATAGTAGTTGATAAACAAAAACCCAAAAATGTTAGAACTGCAATTAGGAGCATGTGGAAAATCGACCCCGATACTACTATTCAGGTAAAAGTTTTGGCGCCCGCTCTTCCTACCATCAAAATTCCTGGTTATCAACTCCCCCAAACTTAAGCTTTTGCTTGTCCTCAAGCAAATAATATAAGACCCACCCTTAACGGAAGAGCCAAGAAATCTTTTGCTGTCCTAAGGCAACCTCAACTAGCATCAATTGGGACTAACAATTTCCCTTTATACAAATGAATCATTAACAACATTTACTCTTTGGAAAATCATGGATAAAGTGCGACTCAAGAGCATCAAGAGTTGACTTAACACATCAAAGAACTCTATTCAGTAACTTTGGTCATTGTAGAACCCAAAATCACACATCCTGAACTCTCCCTAATCAAACCCCACCTTTAGAATAGTGGCACGTAAAATGAGGTTAATGGAAATTCACTCATCTTTCTCAAGAAAAAGTCACAAGTCCAGCTCTAAGTACTATATAGTTGCCCCTATGTGAGTATCCACTAATGTAAGCTTTATTCATCTCAAGATCATATCAGGCTTTTGTGGAGACACTGTGAAGGTCTTGTTTCAGGAAAGGACATGTTTTGGTCTAAGTAGGTTCCATCTTCCCTTAAGCACCTCTTTGGGTTCATTTTGCACACAATCACTTGACTCTTTGATTCATTTCACTTCTTTCTAAGGGGTTAGAGAGGCACACTGTCATTCTTTCTTATTCATTTCAAACATTTTCTCCTTTTTCAACTTTTCACACCTTTCATTCTTTGTTTTTTCTTGAATCCCTTTTTATTCTTTTTTCACAATGATCATTTTTTTGTCTTTTTTCTTTTATTTCTTTTTCATTGCCTTTCCTTTTCTTCGTTTTTGTGCCTTTTTACCACTTTGTTGCAATCCTCGTCTCCCCTGCCCCCCAAATTTATACATTTTTCATGTGCTAAAGGAAATATTGGGTGCCAAGAGAGGGTATATTTTAACGGGTATAGGTTTATATTATGGTTCTTGAAAGAAAAAGGTCTAAGGCTCAAAAGGATTAACTAGGGATCAAATTATTGGTAGGCTATGGAATTGTTCAAACAATCATTTGGATCAAGGAGAGCCTATAATCATGTCCCAAGTCAAAATTCACTTATGATTTTGCCTCAAAAAATATTTAGGACAAGTTCTAGACCAAAGGCTCGGGACTTGGACTTGCAATACAATTACTGATCAGACAAGCTATGGGATTTCTAAATATATAGAGTCGAGGTCCCACTACGACCTAAGATACAATTTGAGGATACAATGGTCCCGAAAAACCACTTGATGATTATTGTTCAGTACAAGAGTCTCAAGGTCACGACTTTCACCATCCTAAACACAACATTTTTTTTTGACCATGACATCAAAGGAAAATGTTCTAGGCCCATGTGAAGCTTTGCTTGAGGCACCCTTAACTACTAACTACAAAAGAAAAACGGATTCAAACCCTTAAGAAGGTTTTCAAGCCATCTATCATTGGGATGAATCACCTGGTTCACACAAAATCCACCTTTGGAAACAACCGTGGCAACATCCAAAACATAACAAGAAGCTACAAACATAAATAAGAAGCTAAGAACGAAAAATTTGTGAAAATTAGAATAAATATATACAAGAGGGGATATGAATATACAATAGATGGGATGAATATGTAAAATGAAACATAACTTTATATACAGACGCAAAGTGAAATAAAAGTGCGATAAATGCAACGAAATATCAAAAGTATATATAGACTAGAGATGAAAAATCAAGAAAGCATAAAAATGTATCAAATATATATACAATTATCCAAATGAAAAATTAGGGCCTACCCCCTCTAATGAAAGCTGGCATTGCCTCCAATGAAAACTAATCTGAATAAAACACCAAAAAGGTAAGAGGAAAAAGGATATAGAAGACTCCCTATGGCCTGTCAATCTGCATAGGGTCATGTGTTTCCCCTAGGTCCTATATGTGCTCGGGGACCTCAGATAGGTCCCCTGTGGTCTTCTGCTCTGCAACAAGGACCTGGGCTTGGACATGGATAGGCTTAATGGGTAGTTCATCTTGTGGCTTACTGGAAGAGTTCTTTTGTGGTTTAGCCAGCTGGATGACTGCATCATCAGCTCGAGGGATCATCCTCTTCCCCTTAGGAGGCCTGTGTGAATGCTCTATCACTAGATGAATTATTGGAGGTGGGTCATGGAGTAACAGATCTAAAGGCAGGTGATCTGCCCTTAGTCTGTCTACATCTACTCTCAGCTCCCTCACAGACTCATTGGAGGCCCATATCTTTTGCAGCTTCTTGTGCTCCTGAGAAAGCTCTTTGAGAGCCTTTCTATGTGAATGAACTTCCATGGAGAGCACTGCGGGAGTGTCGATGATCTTCTTCATGTTGTAAAGTATCTCCTTGAGCGCATCCTCTATCGATTGTGGAACCTGTGGGGATGGAGGTGGTGACTGAGCCTCTACCAAAGTAGTGGGTGTAGACAACTTGGATGAGGCAGTCTGCATCTAGTTGTTTATTCTAATAAGTTCCTGGCACAGTCGGTGAGCAGTAATAGGATGGGCCCGGGAAGATGCGATCTCTGATCTGGTTGATGTGCATGGACCGGTAGGAATCGCTGCGAATGCGGAAGGACCGAGAGGGATGTCTGTAGAAGTGAAGGTAGGCTCATCAGGGGCCACTACCACAACTGACTCTTCAGACTAGCCAATTTAAGTAGTAGCGGTACCTTTAAAGTTCTTGCTTTTAGGGTTGTCATCCCCCTGCATGTTGTACCAGAAAAATAAGGCTTGCACCTTGACCTTAATGTCATATAATCTCTTGTCCACTTTAAGGTCCCGGACATACATTTTGAGGAAACTACGGAAAGGATAGTTCCGGTCATGCTCTGCTCCCACAATAGTAATATTATGGACATCATTTTCCCCACATTGATAAGGTCACGTGACATGATAGAAGCCACTAACACAAGGTGGAGAGGTAAGGTGTTGTCATGAGTGGTAGGATCCAACCAGCTCCAAACAAAAGTCTCCCACCCTTGTGCCTCAAAATTCAAACTTCTTTGTAAGATTTTAACATTAGCGGCCAACCAATCGGGGGTGGTACCTGGGACTGCAAGGTACTGTGCCAGCCATGGATGGACCTCCTCGCCCATTTCCATCTTCACGATGTACAAGGTCTCATCCTCCTTATTGAATCCCAAGTATTCATTGAAACTTCCCATCAAACAAAACTTTTAAGTTCCGATCCTTGGTCACTTTGGAGCACTTTTTGATGTAGTCTACATTGCAATAACATTCCTTGACCAAGTGATCGTTGGAGTTCACACACTCATCTAGGTAGTGTTCCAAGCCCACTCTAGTCCTAAATTGTCTTTTTAGTTGAGGTTGTGAGGTAGCAAGTCTTTATCAATGAAACTCCTCACGGGATCAATTTTCTCACCGGCCACCACTCCCGAAATCTATGGTCTGCCACCTCACTCACAATTTTCTCACCTAAAAGAAACTTGTGTTGGAGCTTGGGCAGTGGGTGATGGATGAGTAGTGTCTTTCAATCTATGCATCTTCGGCTAGTCAAGGACCAATTGAGGCATAGAGTCCGAAGATATTTCCCGGGAGGGCTCGTACTCACTCCCCGACATGCCACAGGTCTTATCATCTACTTTTATTGCCTTTCGCATATTTTGATGTTTTTCCTAGCTTGGGGAGTGAGTCGTACAACTTTCTGCTTCCTATCCCCGGAGGACTCACCTCTGTCGGGTTGTTTAGATCCTTTTCCTTGTTGTTTAACCATTGTCTGCAATTACAATACAAATGACTTGTTAGTGTAAGCAGTCTCAGATAAAACACTATTGCAAAATAGAATGAAATTGTTGCAGAAAAAACCCCAGTGCGGACTACACAAAATGTAGTGCACCCGCACAGGGGTCAGTAAGGACCGTACAAAATGGTCATGCGGTCCGCAGAATGGTGTGGTTCAGAATACCCACACTCTCTATCTTGATAGTGAGGACCACACAAAATGTAGTGCGGTCGTGCAAGGGCCAGTGCGGAATATAGTGCAGATGCACCATCCAAAGTTCCGCTTCTAAAAGATTTATCAGTGTGGACCGCACAAGGGCACTGCGGACCGCACAGAATCGACCACGATCCCGCACTATGTGCCCAAATTTGGCACTAAGTTATGGTTCACATATTTTTTATTTTAATTTCAATTTCTAACCTAATTAGTGTCCCTAAGTTATTGCAAAAAGCATTGAACTAATTAAGGAGACATGAATCAAGAATCTAACTAACCTAACATAAACAATGAAGAAAAACACATGAGGAAGAAAACTAACAGCTAAGAAAAACAAAAGGAAAAAGAAAATAACTAAATTAAAGTAATCAATTAGAAGTGGAGTTACCAGATGCAAGATATAAAAGTGATTAATGAGTCCTAGAAAGCAGTTACGAGCATATGATATGATTAATATTATGTTTTTATTAGACAGACAATTAAACATCGAAAATGGTAAAAGGAGGCCCTCAAGCCTTATTTCTAGAAAAAGGGCTGGGGCCCAGTCTCACAAACTAGTGCGGACAAGACAAAATGGACAACGGTTCGCACTGCACTATTTTGTTCAAGCTTGAGAAGGAAACGCTCTGCAGTCCGTACAAAATGGACTGCGGCCGCAAAGGTCCACTGCAGATTGCAAAAAATGTAGTGCGACCGTAGTTGCAATCTTCTGAGAGGCTACATGTTTACCCATACTAGTGCGGTCCGCACAGAATGTTGTGCGACCGCACTGAAAACATCAAAGATCTACACTGCCCTGCACTGCATTAACATATCCCTGTAACATCTTACAACCAGTTAGCCCAAAAATCAAACCTATACTACATAGAAAATCAAAGAAAACAAGAATAAAAACACATGGGTAGACTCCCAAGAAGTGCCTAATTTAATGTCGCGACATGACGCATGTTACCATCACATCATTTGAAATGAATAAGTGCCACCATGTGGTTGTCATTAATTTTCCCAAGATAATGCTTAACCTGGTGCCCATTAACTCTGAAAACTTCACCCATTTTTTTTTCAAATCCAGAGCACCAAAAGAGGTCACCAACACAACTTCAAATTTTCCACTCCACTTTGATTTAAGCTTACTCGAAAACAGTCGTAATCGAGAGTGGAACAGGAGAACCAAATCACCTACTTTGATCTCCTTTCCACAAGCATATTGATCATGAAGGTACTTCATCTTGTCCTAATACAATGACGAACAAAAGTAGGCATGAAATCAGAATTCATCAAGTTCATTGAGCTGCTCCACACGAAGATTGGCTACAACATCCCACTCATGATTTAACTTCCTCAAAGCCCAGATGGCCTTGTGCTCTAACTCGACCAGTAGATGGAACGCTTTCCCAAACACCAACCGATACAGAGACATGCCAATCAGACTTTTGAAAGCTGTCCTATAAGCCCATAGAGCGTCATCCAACTTCTTCGACTAATCAGCCCTATTAGCATTGACCATCTTCAACAATAATATTTTGATTTCCCTGTTGAAAACATCCACTTGGCTACTTTCCTGTAGATGATAGACAATAGAAACTTTGTGATTGACACCGTACTTAGAAAGCAATGTGTCGAAAGCTCTATTGCAAAAAATGAGACCTCCATCACTTATGATTGCACGAGGAGTACTGCACGTAGTAAAAATGCTTTTCTTGAGAAATGCAACAACATTCCGATCCTTATTGTTGGGCAAAGCCACGACTTTAACCCACTTTGAAACATAGTCCACCTCTATAAGGATGTAAATGTTCCCACGAGAGCTGATAAATGGGCCCATGAAATGAATGCCCCAAACATAAAAAATGTCAACCTCAGGGATGGTGTTGAGAGGAATCTCATATTTCTTCGAAATTCCACCCACTCTTTGGCATTCGTCATATCTCTTCAAAAATTAACCTGCATCTTTCAATAATGTTGGCTAATAAAACTCACAACTAAGAAATTTAGAAGCCGTCCTCGCCCCGCCATGATGGCCACCATAGGGAGAGGAATGACAAGCCTACAAGATACTTATTTACTCTCCCTTTGATACACACCTTCAGATAAAACCATCTATGAAAATCTTGAACAAATACGATTCATCCCAATAGAAGTCCAAACTATCCCGCTCGAGCTTCTTCCTTTGGTTAGAAGAGAGCTCACACGGGGTTATTCTGGTCACAAGTTAATTGGCAACATCGACAAACCATGGCACATCATTAATCGACACCGAAAGGAGTTGTTCGTCAGGAAATGAATCACTGATCTCTAGGCAATCACAAGGCCTCCCCTCCTCCTCCAAACGGGACAAGTGGTCCGCCACTTGGTTCATACTACTTTTCCGGTCCATAATTTCTAGATCAAACTCTAGAAGTAGTAACACCCATTGCATCAATCTTGCCTTGGAGTCTTTCTTTTTCATCAAGTACCTAAGGGCGGCATGGTTGGTGTGCACTATGACCTTGGCCCCCATAAGATATGACAGAAACTTTTCCAATGCAAACACTATGGCCAAAAATGCTTTCTCGGTAACCGTGTAGTTCCTTTGAACCTCATTCATGGTCTTGCTTGCATAGTACACCGGATGAAACAACTTGTTAATCTTTTGACCCAAAATAGCCCCAACCGCAATGTCACTTGAAACACACATGATCTCGAAAGGCATGCTCCAATTTGGTGCGATAATGATAGGGGTAGTGGTCAACTTAAGCTTGAGAAGCTTAAATGCTTGTATACATCCCTCATCGAACACATATGATGAATCATTTTCTAGTAGCTTGCACAAAGGGTTTACCACCTTCGAAAAAACTTTTATAAACCTTCGGTGAAACCTTGCGTGACCAAGAAGATTCCTCACCCCCTTGACAGAAGTGTGGGGAGGAAGCCTTGAAATAACCGCTATCTTGGCTTTGTCAACTTCAATCCGATGCTTTGAAATTTTGTGGCTCAACACTATGCCCTCCTCAACCATAGAGTGGTATTTTTCCCAATTAAGTACGAGATTTGTGTCTTCACAATGGGCCAACACTCTATCTTGATTTCCCAAACACTTTTCAAATGAATCTCCAACCACAGTGAAATCATCCGTGAAGACCTCCAAAATATCTTCCACCAAGTCGGTGAAAATGGTCATTATGCATCGTTGGAATGTCGTCAAGGCATTAGATAACCCGAACGAGATTCGAGAGAAGGCGGAGGTTCCACATGGATAGGTAAAGGTGGTCTTTTACTAATACTTTGGGGTGATTAAGATTTGAATATATCTCGAGTATCCATCAAAAAAGTAATAAAAGGTATGCCCCGCAAGGCGATCATTCATTTAGTATAGGAATGCTATTGGGACGTGATCCTTGCGAGTCACCTTTTTCAGCTTCCGCTTGTCCATGCGTACCCTCTATCTGGTAACTGTCTATGTGGGAATAAGTTCATTGTTTTAATTTGTCACCACAATCATACCACCCTTTTTTGGTATACACTGCACTGGAGAAGTCCAAGATCTATCGGAAATAGGGTACACAACCCCGACATCTAACAACTTTATAACTTCTTTTTTCACCACTTCTTGCAGTGCTGTTCAACATCCTTTGATTTTCTAAGGACGTTTTTGCATCCTCCTCCAAAGTAATCTTGTGCATACAGAATTCAGGCCTTATTCCCCGAATATCAGCGAAAGTCCATTCAATTGCCTTTTTCCCCTTTTGGAGCATTACCAATTTGGCATCACCTGAATGTTAGTAAGGCAAGAAGAAAGAATAACTGGTGAAATATAATTTTAGCCTAAGAATTCATACCTGAGGTGTGGAGGAAGTGGTTTCAACTCCAACACTGGAGGCTTTTCAATTGATGGTTTGGTTGGTGGAGCTTTCTATTCTCGAGATCCAAAGACAATTTTCTAAGCTCGTAAGAATAAAAGCCCATTCCATGTAAAGCATTCATGCACTCCACTCTGCTTGCATTCCCATTGCCATCAAGATTCAACAAAAACCCTTCCAATGGGTCCTCCACATTGATCATTGCACTTGCGTCATCAATTATCTGAGCAGTGACGGGGTCAACAAAAGAGCATACCTCGGTGGTATTGGGTTGCTTCATAGAAATGCAAACATGAAAGATGACCTTTTCATCTCCCACTTGGAAAGTGAGCTCACATGCTTCAACATCAACCAATGCCTTCCCCGTAGCTAAGAAAGGTCTTCCTACGATAAAAGGAACCTCTTAGTCCACCTCATAATCCGAAATCACAAAGTCAGCTAGCAAGATAAATTTGTCCACCCGGACAAGAACATCATCAATAATACACAACGGTCTCTTCATTGATATATTCACCATTTGTAGTCTCATGGAAGTCGGTCTAGGTTGCCTAATGCCCAAAGTATTGAAAACTAAGTAAGGCATCAAATTGATACTAGCTCCCAAGTCACATAAAGCCTTAACAAAATATGCACTCCCAATGGTTCAATGAATGGTGAAAGCACTGGGATCTTTAAGCTTTGGGGCCATTAAATGCACTATAGCTCTAACTTGGTGAGTCATCTTTATAGTTTCATAATCTATAGAACGCTTCTTTTTAACCAAGTCTTTCATGAACTTTGCATAGCTTGACGTTATTTCAGGAGCCTACACCAAAGGCATATTGATTGACAAGCTCTTAATCATATTGAGGAAATTTTTAAACTTATTATCATTTCTCTGCTTTGCAAGCCTTTGAAGATAAGGTTGAGGTTGACTTGGCAAAGGAGTCTTGGCTTTCTGCACAACCGGTTCCGGTATGTCAACTATGTGTTCCCTAGACGGGTTCTCATAATAATGAGATTCCACCTCAACATCTTGAATATCAATCATAACTTCATTGTTTACATTTTCTTCAACCACATCTTCTACTACCACATGGACTTCCTCTTCTTGCAACTCAACATCATCATCCACAATTTGCTTTTGCTTAGAGGCATTCACTTCACCGCCTCTCCCACTTCTTGTTGTAACCTCCATAAAATTATTGTTCACACCCTTTGGGTTCACTACCATATCAGTTGGTAGAGTACCCTTAGGGCGAGCGTTAAAAGACTGAGTAATTTGGCCCAATTGCACCTCCAAGTTTATGGTAGAGGTATTGTGGGATGCCAATTGTGCATCACAATCCGCATTCTTCTTCATCATCTATTTGAACATCATTTCAATTCTACCTAAATTATTGCCAGAAGAACTAGGACCTTGAGAAGGAAATTGGGGTGGATCGTTCAGTTGTTGGTAAATTGGGACCCTTTGAAAGCCTTGACCCACGGTTTCGTTGGTTCCCATTGTTCCATCCACCTTGATTGTTATTGTTTCAATAGTTGTTATTATTACCATTCCAATTCCCTTGGTTGCTTTGATTGTTTTTGTGATTCACCCAATTTTTGCTTTGATTATTATTACCCCAATTACAACTATTTTTCTGTTTATTGCCCCAATTTCCTTGAGGTCTCGACTATTGTTGGTTTGAATATTTACCCCATTGGCCTTGATAGTTGATTAGTATTGGACCTCTTCACTTTAGTAATCATTAACATCATTTTGAAACCCATCATATTCATCAGCAAATTTCTCAGAATTCCTTTGATTTTGTTGCCTCATTTGCCTTCTCTTGTTCACAAGCTTATTAATACCCTTTATGGCATCTACTTGGCAAGGATTTTGAACTCATTGCGACTACGCCTTTGCCCGTTGGTTCATAATATTAATAAGCTCATATATCTCTTGTCGTTCAAATGAATAACCGTAGGCTCACCTTGAGACAAATTTTCTCTACTCTGCCATGCTAAAGAAGTATCTGCCATCTCATGAAGTATATCACATGCCTAATCATATGACAGCTTCATAAAATTAGCCCGGCCAAATGATTCAACATGCATGGATTTGTAGTATTTATGCCCTGGTAGAAGGTTTATTGGATCATATCCTCGATCATGTCATTATTGGGGCATTAGTTCACCATCGTCCTATTCCGCTCCCAAATCTCATGCGAAGGTTCTGTGGGCTCTTTCTTGAAGGCCAATATCTCATCTCGAAGTGCCGCCATATGCCCTGGTAAGAAGGGGTTTTCAATAAACTTGACCGCCAACTCATCCCAAGTTGCGATGGAATGGTTGTGCAGTCTCTCGAGCTAATATAATGCCTTCACCCAAAGTGAGAATGGGAAACGTCTCTACCTAAGAGCATCCTTGGACACATTAGTCTGTTTGCTCCCCCAGCAGGTAACTATCTTCCCCTTGAGATGCTTGTAGGAATTTTGATCCGCAATGCCCGTGAAGTGCCCACGCTGCTAAAGAAAGGTCAACATCACATTAGTCATTGGAAAATTGCCCGCCCATATTAGTGGCGGGATCATAGAAATCGCATAGCCCTGGTTCGGAAGTACTATGGGAGCCACTCTTGGAGGTGGCAAAGGAGGGTCTTTAATATTATCATTTAGATTAACATTGGAATTTCGGCCTTTACGTTTTCCTTGAGGTACAAGAGGCACCTCGTCTTCTCCGACATCATCTACCTTCTCCCCCGTAATCATGTTTCCAAGAGGGTCATTATCGTTGTTCAGTTCCATATTTGTACCTGAATGGTGACACAAACAAGTAAGTAACAAAGTAAAAGAAGAAAAATACACAAAACTAAATAAATAGATAGCCAAACCGTTAGCTCCCCAGCAATAGGGCTAAAAAGTGATCGCAACCTACTCTGCACCACTAATAAGTAGCGAGAGAGGGTCATAATAGCTATTACTCAATTTTGGGTCGGGATCGATATCCATAGAGAGCTAGATATTAGTCAAGTATCTATTTAGTTTTAGGACTGCGTATATGTTCTAAATTGCACTTCGAATCATTTTTGGGGTTTTCTTTATAATTCTACTTGTATTAAACTACAAATTGTAAATTAAGCTAAGAGTTAAATGCAAAGGATTGTTCAAATAGTGTAAAGGTGCTAGGGTAGTGGCATCCGCCTATGTGGTCAATTGACGGGTACTTGAAACTAAGGCACAATTGACATAATCGGGGAGTATGATATACCTGTTGACTACTTTACCCAAAGCTAGATATTTAGTCAAGTATCTATTTAGTTTAGGATTGCGTATATGTTCCAAATTGCACTTCGAATCATTTTTGGGGTTTTCTTTTTAATTCTACTTGTATTAAACTACAAATTGTAAATTAAGCTAAGAGTTAAATTCTAAGGATTGTTCAAATAGTGTAAAGGTGCTAGGGTAGTGGCATCCGCCTATGTGGTCAATTGACGGGTACTTGAAACTAAGGCACAATTGACATAATCGGGGAGTATGATATACCTGTTGACTACTTTACCCACTCTACACCTCTCAGTGGTTCAAGTGGGTTTGCCCAATTCACTTTCTCAAGACAATAGGCATGCAAATTTGCACAACCAACTTAGGGTTCAAGTCGGGTATTATGCTCTCGTGGTTTAAACCTTTATTTGGGGCTATCAATCTCTTGAGTATGCCCCAACGCCTTGTTGGATCAATTTCGGAGACTTAGGCTCTCTTTCTCAAGAAGAGCCCTAGTCAACTAAACACAAACTAGTATTTGCAACCAGTAATTCGGCAATTAACCGTGAAATTCACCCACATATCAAACACCCATAGTCATATTAGCCCTAAAATACAAGACCCATCAATTAGCTACACTAGGGTTGAGCGAAAACCCTAGCTATATGGTATAGCTGCTCATATTCAAAGAAGAAAAACAAGAAATAGATGACGATAAACACCTATTAATTAATTACTAAGTTAAATACAAAGATTCAATTATGAAAAATAAGTAAAATTGCCCAAAATGGCTACAAGATTTGTTCCCACGAGCGCATTTGCTTCTCAAAACTATATGATACCCTAAAAATGAAAAAAGATGTATTTAAAATAAGTTAAAAAATCTTGACAAAAATGCCCCTGTAGGGTTAGTGCGGACCGCACAAAATGGTGTGCAGCTGCACTATGCTCTTGACTTAAAAATCACACTCTTTGAACTTGGGCTACAGACCGCACAGAATGGACTGGAGCCGTGGAGGCTTCAAGAGCGGTCCGCAAAAACTCGACTGCGGACCGCTTGAAAACTTCTTTTTACAGCTTTTGTAAATCTTGGATTTGCGGACCGCACAGAACGGTAGTGCGGCCATATTGCTTTCAATGCAAACCGCACAAATCCTAGTGCGGCTGCACTGCCTCTTTACCTTGAATTTGACCTCTCTGAATCTCCTAGTACGGACCGCACAAAGTTGCGTGCGGCCGCATTGGGCCTTTTCTGCCTGAGCTTGGCTTGTCTTTGGAACTTGTGCAAGTTTCATTCATTTTGAGCCGATCTATGATATTTTGTCACTTTGTTGATTAAAACTGTAATCAAGCACAACTTATGAGCATTTTGGGACTATTTTGTATGAATTTCTAATCAAAGCATAAAAAAGGAGGAGTATAAAATGCATGAAAATCCCTAGTTATCAAGCAGCACCATAACTACAAGATTCACGAGGCCTCTTAGCATTCCTCTCATCTCGCTCATGGCGATGAACTGACTAATTCTCTCAAGCAATGTCTACAACCTCCTCAAAGGTATCACCAGTCACCCTCTCCTAGGTCATGAGAATACGAAGCTGATATGTGAAGCCACCGACAAAGATTCTAAGCCTCTCTCTCCCCGTAGGGACAAACCACATAGCATGATGAGCTAACTCCAAGAACCTCATCTCATGCTGCGTCAAAGTCATATCTCCTTGAAGCAACTACTTGAACTAAGTGTGCAGCTCATTTCTGCGAGACCGTGGCACATACGTCTTCAAAAAATGAACGGATAACGGTTTCCAGGTAAGGGATGTTGCACCAACTGGCCTACACCTCTCATAAGACTCCCACCAAGTGAAGGTAGCTCCAGAAAACTAATAAGTAGTGAAAACAACCCCGTTGGTCTCTAGAATACTCGCTATACGAAGAATCCTCTTACATTTGTCAAAGAAAACTTAGACATGCTCGCCTTCAACACCACTAAAAGTTGGAGGCTAAAGTCTACCAAACCTTTCCAATATGTGCTACTCGTTCTCTGGCATGGCAGGAGCTTACAAGTCTTGAGCAGCTGCAACCGGCTGGGCTATATGTGCCCCGGTGTCTGAAGTCCCTGTACGACCTGCTCAGGTGTGCGAGCAGCGAGAGTCTCAATGGCTCCCCCGGCCTAAGAAGTAGCTGCAGCTGTAGTAGTTGAGACCGCCTGAGCTAGGCCAGTGCAAACTGATAAGATCTGAGCCAAGGCCTCTTAAAGACCTGGAATCACAATAGGCACAACTAGTACCTGAGCAGGTGTTGCTGGAGTGTCCACAACTGGGACATGATCATGAACTAGGGCAGCTGG
The DNA here is from genome assembly GCA_034376525.1 of Nicotiana benthamiana. Classification (NCBI taxonomy): domain Eukaryota; kingdom Viridiplantae; phylum Streptophyta; class Magnoliopsida; order Solanales; family Solanaceae; genus Nicotiana; species Nicotiana benthamiana. The sequence goes on along the minus strand of CM067329.1, from coordinate 5,029,447 downwards.
TGGATCTGCAGGTGCTGCCCTAGCTATTGTGCGGGCTACACCCCTACCTCTACCAAGGCCTCGAGAGCGTCCTCAGCCTTTGGTAGCCACAACTTATGGTACTGGTGGTCGTCCATCCTGACCGGTCACTCGTGTCTTCACCATCTGTGAGAGAATAGAATAACAGAAGTTTAGTACTCAGATCAACAGATTCGAACGACAAGAATTTCTAGAATATAAAAGTTTTTCCTAAAGGATTTGCAGCATCTCTTAAATATATACGTCTTTGTACCTATCCGCGAGACTCTACTAAACCTACTCAATACTCAGGAGACATATGTAACCAAAGTTCTGATACCAACTTGTCACGACGCTAAACCCGGAACCGATCGTGATGGCGCCTATCATGAAACAATGTCAACCAACACAATTCCCAATCCATTTTTAACAATTATAATAATTCAATTTAAAATCATGAATAGATGGTAAATCCCAAAATAAGGAGAAATAAAACAACGTGGATATAACCAAAGCCCGACATCGGGGTGTCACCAAACATGAGCATCTGACATAAGTCTAACAGTATGGAAAAGGATTACACAGTCTATTATAGAATCCAGTACAAGGGAACATAAAGATAGAGGGAGAAACACTGGGTTGCGAATGCGGAGCAACTGCCTAGTGAACTCCGAATAGCCGGCTGGAAGCAATCATCCCTCGCTAGCAGGACTCGAGGCTCCTAAATCTGCAAACATGGTGTAATGGAGTAAAGTGAGTATACCAACTCAGTAAGTAATAAAAGTAAAAGCAGTTGAGATATAAGAAAACATGTAAGCCACATAAAAATGCTATAAATAGGTAGTATAAAATCAGTACAATGCAAAAAAAATAGTGAAAACATGTAAAAGAACACCTCAGTTCAATAAAATCCTCTTTAAAACATCTTTTAATAGTTAAAAAAGTGGATGAAAAGCAGCGAGAAAAGATAAACATATAAAACAGCCCCTCGGGCACAATACCAACAGAAATCAACCTCCCGTGCAATAACATCGGACAAAATCAGCCCCTCTGCCTATATCACATATCACAATGGGTACCCACGCTCACTGGGGTGTTTATAAACTTCGGGAGGGGCCCCTTACGGCTCAAGTGCAATATCAATACATCTCGTGGCATAACTAATTGGCTCATTGCCTCATATCAAGCCATTGTGGCGTACATCTCAGACCCTCGGCCTCATATTCATGAATCAACGCAATACCACTGCGGCGCACTGCCCGATCCCATAATAGCCTCACAACACAGGCCCTCAGCCCTACTCAGTAAGAGATGTCTAAAAGCCACTCAGGGACAGGAAAAATATGATGCTCACCTCAAAATACCATTTAAGATGTGAAAATCGAATAAACATGGTTTGGCTATAAAAACAGTAGAATATATCATGACTGAGTATAAGTATAAAATCAAAACGGTGAAGAATAGTAGTAAAAATCCCCTAAGGGTCCAAAACAGTTGCCACGAGTCCCGAATAAGGCATTCAACTAAAAACATGATGATAGTAAACAATTTTCAAATAATTACGCAGCTAAAAAGTCATATGGGGTGGACTAATTCACAATCCCAACGGTGTATGAGCCTCGCTAGCCATCTAGGATGTGCGTCACCTCAGTATAGCACAACAATGTGAGATCTCGGGTTTCATACCCTCAGGGCAATATTTACAATCATTACTCACCTCTATCCGGTTAAAACTCTAGCCCGCAATGCCTTTACCTCTCGAATCAGCCTCCAGATGCTCCAAATCTAACCAAAATCAGTGCAAAACCATCAAAATATGCCAAGGGAACAAAACCCACTCGAAAGAAATCAAATTATAACACAAATCTCGAAATTGGCAAAACCCGACCCACGAGCCCAAGTTTCATAATCCGATAAATATTACATCAATACACTCATGATCACTCCCCGAGTTCATTCATATCAAAAGTATCAAAATCCAATAATAAATGATCCCTAAAATCCCTAATTTTAGGTCTCCAATTATAAGCCTTTGTTCTTCAATATTTATGCTTAAATTCAACACATTCCATATTTTTTAGGCACAAATCACATTATGATTGAGTATTAAGTCCATAAATCCTTCCTCCAAGTGTTCCCCCTTGATTTCCTCTTCAACCCTGTTTAAAAATCTCTAAAATCGCCCAAAAATGAAGGAAGTTGGGTTAATAATTTTCGAATTGGTCTTTTTAAATATTTGCCCACCACCTAAAAATCTTAGATCGCAAACGCGATGCCCTTCACGCGTACATGAAGACTTATCCCCACAAACCATCGCGAACGCAAAGCTTCCTGACTCCAGCCCTTCGTGAATGTAGGAACTCTCTCGCAAATGTGAAGGCCAAACCTTCAGCCTCCCATCCTAACCTTTCGCGAATGAGAGGGACAACTCACGAACGTGAAGACAAAAAGTCAGCAACACGCACAACAAATTTTCTGCAATTTCTCTCAACTTGAAATGATTTGTTTAACCACCCAAAGCTTACTTGAGGCCCTCGAGACCGCAACCAAACACACCATCATATCTTATATCATCATTCAAACTTGATCCAACCTTCGGAATGCTCAAAAAAATATCAAAGCACCAAATTTGCATCAGATTTAAGCCTAAGAATTCAAAAATCTTCAAAATTGTGGATCAAAAAGCCTAGCGAACTACATCAGAATGACCTGACATTTTTCAGACATATCCTAATTGACACGATGAACCTAATGCAAATCTCATAGTTTCATCCGACCCCTATATCAAAATCTCACCTACCAACTGTAAAACGCCAAAATTCAAATTTTACCAATTCAAACCTAAATCTATTCCATACCTTCAAAACATATTCCGATAAGGCTACTAAGTCCTAATAACCTCCCAAAGCTATCCGAACTATCAAAACTCACATCCGAACCCTTTATCACATAATTTAACATCCGGTTGACTTTTCCAACTTAAGCTTACTCAAAAGAGACAAAGTGTCTCAAACTTTACCAAGACCTCTCCGAACCTGAGGAAACAATATTGATCACAAATAATACTGCTAAACAATGTAATAAGAAGCAGAAATGGGGAAAATGGAGCGGTAACTAATGAAACGAACGACCGGGTCGTTACATCAGGACTACCTGTCCTTAGTTTATGCGCTTGAAACTCTAAGTTAATGACTACTATTCCTTAATTTCTGTGCTTGTAACTCTAAGTTCATGCCCAAGTATCCTTAACTTATAAGCCTGTTACTGAAAGTTCAGAAGTAGTTGTCCTTATTTTATGAGCTTGTAAGTTTAAGCTAAGGTCTATTTTTCCTTAGTTTTTAAACTTGTAACTCTAAGTTTAGGATTACCCGTCATTAACATTTGAACTTGTAACTCTACCTTCAGGACCACATGTCCTTAACTTTTGAACTTGGAACTTGAAGATAAGGACTACCTATCCTTCATTTTTTTGCTTGTAACTCTAAGTCAAGAACGACCTGTCCTTAATTTATCTGTTTATAACTCTAAGTTCAAGGCATATATAAGAGAGAGATAGAGGGAATTTGATTCATTGAAATAAGAAAACTCACTTGGTATTCTAGCAACCGATCTTCCAAAATACAGCATAAGACCATTGGTTCACTCCACCGAGTGTCTTCAAAGCCTTTTTCAACAAATACCCATTTGCACTAATTTTTGTTTGTAAATATCACAAACAGAGAAAAAAATACATGTTTGTGTTTTCATTTTCCTTTTCTTCTAATTTTCAGCTAAAAGTTATAGATTAAATTAACTAACTTCCTCTGCAAGAGCCAAGCTCAGCTTGCTTAGTTCTTAATCAAGAAATACGAGCCAATGTATACGATGCATAGGGAGAAGCGAGGGTTTTGGAACAAAAGAAATAGAAATAATGGTAATTATATCTTTTCATTTTAATATTAATTGAGTAATGACTATTTTTGCTCAATTGATGGATAAAAATTAAATATAATTTTAAATAGTAGCTACCAATGCCATTTTTACGAGATCACATTGTGTGAGCCTATATACTACCGGGCACGTGAATCAAGTATATTCTGCAGATAATTTCTATAAACGAAATTTATATTTAAAAACTATGAGAATACTTTTAATTGAACTGTTGGAAAGTTAAAAGCATTTAGAAAATGCTTAAGAAAATCTACGTCAAAGAAAAAATAATTCCACTCTCCCAATAGTGATCGTTGCATATAAATCGTAATGCATGGTTTCCTTATTTTGTGAAATTCTCAATATCTCCATCAATTCCACATATCAAAATTTTCTGTGTACCAAATGAGAGTTTTCGAAATGAAAACTGAATAAATGGTCTGGTGTAGTGATAGTTTCTAATATTGAAGTTATTTTTCTTTGTTGATTGGTAAAATATGCTTTTTGTTTTACTTTCTCCATTTCCCATCATAATCGGCCGAGTGATTTTTCTTAATATTTTTCAAGAAAATGTATGATTTTCAGTATCAATTTTGTTTCACTCAGAAATGTAGTGCCAATGAGAAAATTCAAACTCATTATTGCTGGATCTGATTAATTTGGATCAGAGTCTCATAGTTGAGAATTAGCTTAAGTTGCAAAGTCGATTGAGGAGTCTCAAATAAAGACACTTTTAAGGCATGATGTAACGATCCGGCCGACCGTTTTAAGAATTTATGCCCCGATATCTTATTAACTGCCTTCCTTGTGTTTTTTTTTTTGCTATTATGAGTTGCCGGGAGGAATTATTTCGAGATTCAGAGAGTTTTGGGACACTTAGTCCCTAAATGAGAGATTAAGTTTTGATGGTTTGACCGTAGTTGGAACAGTATGAACACGGCCTCAGAATAAATTTCCAATGGTTCCGTTAGCTCCATTGGATGATTTCGAAATTGGGGGTGTTTTGGAGGGCCGTAGCTAATTTAGACTTGCTATGCTGAAAGTTGAATTTTTGAAGTTTCCGATTACATAGTGAGATTTTGATCCGAGGATCATCATGGAATTCCGGAAGTTAGAGTAGTTCCGTAGTGTTGAATGGTATGTGTGTGTAAAATTTTACATCATTCGTACAAGGTTTGATAGAGTTTTATCGAAAGCGTATTTTGAGAGTTTTTGAAGTTCTTAGGCTTGAATCCGATGCTAATTGGTTGATTTAATATTTTTTGAGGTGTTGTTGAGATTTGTATAAGTTTAGACAGTAGTATATGACTTGTGTGTATTTTTGGTTGAGGTCCCGGGGACCAAGGGATGATTTCGGGTGGTTAATTGGAAATTAGAAAGTTGGAGTTTGCCTCTGAATGGGTTGCTGTCATAACCGCATCTGCGGTTGAGAGGCCGAATATGTGACTCCCGCATATGCAGAGGCAAGCCATAGAAGCGGCCAAGAGGAAAGTGAGCAGGAACCACTGAAGCAGATATGTTACCGCACCTGCGTGACCGCAGATGCGACATATGGGTAGCTGGTGCGGTGAGAAAATTTTCAGTGAGAACCGCAGAAGCGGTATCACAGATGCGAAAATTGGGCAACAGACGCGATTTCGGTGGGCAGAACATAGAAATAGTTGCCTTTGCGGAATTTCAAATATTCTTTCACTATTTTCATCCTGGAATTGAGCTTTTGGGGAGGTCTTTGAGAGGGAATTCAAAGGAGCTTCGAGGAGGTAAAATTATTGGAATCTAAACTCATTATTATAGTGATTTTTATCATTCTAAGCATGAATGTTTAAGGAAAATAAGTGATAAATTGAGGGCTAGGGCTTGATTAATTGGAGGGCTTTGGGTAATGATTGAGGGCCATTTGAGGTCTGATTTTGATACTTTTGGTATGATTGAACTCATGAGAGTGTGAGGACTTTGTAAATATAAATTTTACCCGATATGCATAGGTCCGAGGAGTGTTTTGGTTGTTTTACCTAATTATGCATATCAGCTTAGAGTTTGTTTGTAGAATCAGTTATTTGACGTGTTATTTACATTATGAAATTGAATTGAACAGATATAGGTAATTTGGAGTCGAGTACTCATGGCAAGAACATGATTTTGGGTTGATTTTGAGCCAGTTTGAGGTAAGTGGCTTGCCAAACCTTATATGGGGGACCTTCCCATTAGGATTTGGTAATATTTATAATTGAAATGCTTTGTACATGAGGTGATGAGTGCTACTTGTGCTAATTGTTTAAAATCCAATTTTCATTAAGTAATTACTAGTATGTTTCCTTTCCTAATATTACATGCAATTTAATCACATTGTTCGCTTAGGAAAGCATGTCTAATTGACTTAATTTCCTTAGTTGCTAAAACTTCTTATTTGGATTACGTGCAACATGCTGGGTTAGAAATACCTATTTTAGCTTGGTATGGAACTTGAATTAAATTGTGTACTCTTCTTGTTATTCTTGTGTGTTTAGTAAGGGACTACGAAACATCTTGGGAGATTCCCGTTTGTTATCTTTATGCTGAGTTGTATTTATGTTTGTGTTTGCTTTGCCCAGTTGTTATTGTCCTTTATATCATGTGTTAGTTTTACTATTATACTTAGTTATACTATTTGGTTTTACACTGTTGAACCTTATATTTTATTTAACCTCAGTAGGGCCTTGACTTTTCCATCATTACCCCACCGAGGTTAGGCTTGGCACTTCGTGAATACCGCTGTGGTGTACTCATGCCCTTTCTACGTATGTTTTTTATTTGCAGATCCAGGTACTTCCACTCAAACTTATCACTCTTGAGACGAGGTGCTTGTAGAGACTCCAAGGTATATCTGCCGTGTCTGTAGACTGAAGTGTCCCTTTGTACTCTTAATTTTGTATTAGCCCTTTTTTACGTTCGTTTCTTTGTTCGACATTCCAGAGTTAGATACTTGGAGACATTCAAAGGCTTGTGATTATGAGATTCCATAGTTTGAAAAATGTTATTAGTTTCAAGGGTTGTTATTATGTATGCCGAGTGGCATTTTAAGCACTATTCTATTTTGCTATTTCGATTTTTATAGATTTCTTCTACAATTGTTGTTTATATTATGCATTGTTATGTTTACCTAGTCGTAGAAACTAGGTGTCGTCATGATGGTTCACAAATATTGAATCAGGGTCGTGAGAAGTTGGTATTAGAGGTCTAGGTTCATAGGAGTCAGGAATCACAAGCTGATTTATTAGAGTCTTAAGGATCAGTACAGAGACGTCGGTAGAGAGACTATCTAACTGTTAGGAAAACTCCACTTCATTTGGTTTCCTTGTCCTCCGAGATTTTGACATCACAATTCTAAACTTCTGTCTTCTATTCTCTCACAGATGGTGAGGACATATGCTACCAGAGATGATCTGGCACCCACACCCCCTACTGCAGACGTCAGAGACCGTGGCCAAGGTAAAGGCTGATGGCGCGCACATAGTGTAGCTTGAGTATCCATGTGAGTTGCCACCGAGGTATCACCACCAGTTGCAGCCGTAGTTCAGTCACCTGATTTGCCCACTACTACTACTACTCCAGCTCTTCAAGAGACTCTTGCGCAGTTCATGAGCATGTACACCACTTTGGCTCATTCAAGGTTGCTTCCTCTTACTGCAGCCATATCTTAGGCCACGGGAGAAGCACAGACTCTCGCCGCCCGCACTCCTAAGAAGCGAGTTCATATTGATCAGGTCCTAGATATTATTCCTGTACAGCCTGTAGTCCCAGGTCTGCCCTAGGACAGGGTCACAACTTTAGAGGATGAGCATCAGAGACTTGAGAGGTTCAAGAAGCATGATGCTCCAGAATTCAGTTGGTTAGAATTAGACAATGCCTTGGGATTTCTGGAGGAGTGTCACCATATCCTCCGCACTATGGGTATATTAGGGTCGAGTGGAGTTTCATTCACTGACTTCCGACTTCGAGGAGATGCCTATAAGTAGTGGCATACCTATGAGTTAGACAATCCGAATGAGGTTGCTTCACTGACTTGGACCTAGTTTTTAGATATATTTCTAAGAGAGTTTGTTCCTTAGAGCCTGAAGAATGCATGGCGCACACATTTGAGCATTTGTGCTAGAGTACTACGATTGTCTTAAAGTATGTTGTCCGATATACCAGCTTGGCTAGACATTCCCCAGCCTTGGTTTCTACTGCTCGCGAGAGGGTTCGATGGTTTATTGAGGGGCTGATTCCCAGCATTCAGTTCTAGCATGATGCGTGAGTTGGAGAAGGATATTTCTTATCAGCAAGTGGCGAGTATTGCTAGGAGGATTGAGGGTATTAATGCTAGGCAGAGAGAGAAGATGGAGGCCAAGAGGTCTCGAGAGTTGGGCCACTACTCTGATGCCCGTGTCTCAGCTGCAGGTCGTTATGGTAGGGGTTATATGAGACGCCCCGTTCATTCAGCTCTTCTAGCAGCCGGTGATTCCAGCTGCTCCTAGCCCATAAGAGCCTTATTATGCACCTCTAGTATCTATTCCGCCTCCTGCGTATGTGCTTTCAGCGGAAAGTCTAGCAGACTTGGCTCGAGTCAGTCATAGCCCGGTTTTGCCATCACATGTAATATACTCGTTTGTCACAGAGATGCATCGGTTCTATTCGATCCAGGCTCCACTTACTCTTATGTGTCCTCTTATTTTTTTCCGCATTTGGGTGTATCTCGAGATTCTTTGAGTTCCCTTATTTATGATTCTATTTCTGTAAGAGATTCTCTTATTGTGGACCGCGTTTATCGGTCGTGTTTTGTTGCTCTTAGTGGTTTTGAGAGAAGAGATGATTTATTGTTACTCATTATGGTAGATTTTGATATTATCTTGTGCATGGACTAGTTTTCACCCCATTATACTATCCTTTATTGTCACGCCAAAACCGCGACACTTGCTATGCCAGGTGTACCGCGTGTTGAGTGGAGGGGTACTTTAGATATCTCTCCCAGTAGCATTATTTCCTTCCTTAAGGATCAACGTATTGGTGAGAAGGGTGTGATGCGTATCTAGCTTGTGTAAAGGATCTCAGTATTGATACCCCTTCAGCTGATTCAGTCCCAGTAGTACAGGATTTTCCTTATGTGTTTCCAGCTGATCTTCCAGGCATGCTGCCCAGTAGAGATATTGATTTTGGCATTGATTTGTTGACGGACACTCAGCCCATTTCTATTCCTCCGTATCGTGTGGCTCCTCCTTAATTGAAGGAATTGAAAGATTATTTACAGGAATTGCTTGATAAGGGTTTTATTCGGCCTAGTGTATCAACTTGGGGTGCTCCAGTGTTGTTTGTGAAGAAAAAGGATGGTTCTATGCGTATGTATATTGATTATCTCTAGTTGAACAAGGTTAGAGTGAAGAAATATTATCCTTTGCCTCGTATTGATGATCTGTTTGACCGGCTTTAGGGTGAACGAGTATTTTCTAAGATTGACTTGCACTCAGGTTACCATCAGTTGAAGATTCGGGAGCCAGATATCATGAAGACTGCGTTCAAGAGTCGGTATGGTCATTACGAGTCCCTTGTTATGTCATTTGGGCTGACCAATGCCCCAACAACCTTCATGCATTTGATGCACAGTGTGTTCTGACCGTATTTTGTGTCACGCCCCGAATTTGTTGAGGTATGCCGCTACTCGATACCATACTTAGCCCGAGCGCACCACTCTATAACTGAAAACTCTGGAGGGGTAACCCTCTACTTAGGCCGACGAGGCCATATTCTAAATGATATGAAAATATCGACTCTCTTGTATGATGGGGTAAGCATACCCAAAAGCTCACACACACACATATATATATATATATATATATATATATATATATATATATATATATATATATATAAAACTGTGGAGGGTGATGAGGCCATCATGAACATTTATTGATATGCAAGCTATACATGGCTCGTCTACAAGCCTCTAGAGATAACTGAGATGTACAATGGTTGGGACAGGGCCTCGCCCTACCCATCAAATTTGTATATATAAAATGGACTAAGGTCTAGACTTGGTAACTCCGAGGAAGTGGAGCTTACCAACCAAGCTGATGTTTGACTTTGTCTGTTGGGAGGGTCTGTCCAACTGTCAATGAGGACCTGGAGGCATGCAATGCAACGTCCCTAGCAAAAGGGATGTTAGTAAAATATAATGGACCGAGTATGTAAGGCAACATGATAACTGAAAGCTGAAACTAAAATGATAGTATAATAACTGAATGTAAATGGGAGTCAAAGATAATCCGAAGATATGCTTACCTACTGATACTGGTTCCATTCTCTAAATATTGTAAGTAAAATAGTTGTCCGGCCCTATAAGGCTCGGTACATATATAACTGCTCTACTGTAGTAGGCTTTCTCATAGGCACTCCACTGTACTAGGCTCTGTATCTCGACCATTCAGGGCTCTCTCATAGGCGCTCGGCCACAGTAGGCTCGGTATACAACTCATCACCGATCTGAGGTTTCCAAATAGGGGCATGCCCATCGATTATAGCTCAATGGTAGTTAAAATGTTGTAATACTATATATATACACACACTCTCCTCTTTGGGCTGATAGAAGACAAAACTAAATTGAATATGAAGTCCCAATAAGGGAGAATGTTGTAACTTATGAGACTAGGAAAATGTACATAAATTCAGGAATATGAACTTTTCTTTATGTTGCAGCATCAAACACATGTACTTGCTGGATCATACCAAAATGAAGAAAAGGCTTAGACTTAACATACCTTATCATAATCTTTCAATTCACCAAGTTGAACTCACCTCTGCACATATTAATCCACAACAATGACAATATCGCTATCCTTAAGTTACGAAAGATACAACTATCGCACAACGAACGACAAGTTTATTTTGTATAAAAACTGGTAGTATCTCCCCTATAATCCTTACTTCCTCCAAATTCAAGAAAATACCTACATGAGAAAACAACAATATCAACATATGAAAATTATTTTTCAACCCTTTATACACCACAAAATACCACAAATCAGCCCAACCGACCCAATCTGTTCATACACAAAACGACCACCGTAGTAGTGTCAAACAAGCCAAAAATGTTGCAACGAACTACCAGATCTTAGCCCTGCATATATGTGGTGTTTATACACATCCTTCCACCTCCAAAACTCCCGAAAACCCTTGTAAAACTCGTAGCCCAACAGCAACACATAATAGTGCAGAAAACAGTCTGGTACAAGTGTATAACTCGAACTCACGGCTTCCGATAACCGTCCCATAAGTTCTTACAACAATTGAATGACTTACAATGAATTTACAGTAGAAAAGATAATTGAAAGAGAGAAATAAACATACCTTAATGGTTGGATCACTCAGCTCCTATCTTTCTTCTTCAAACACTAGGTTTTACCACCCAATTAGAATGTGAAAGGGAGACAAAATCAATTAGGGTTTGTGGGTAAATTTTGGGAGGACGTTTACAGGGGTTTAGGTCTAATTATTTGTGATATCTTGACTTGTTCGTCATCGTCTTTATTGGTGATATTCTGGTGTATTCCCAAAGTCGAGAAGATAATGAGCAGCACCTAAGAACAGTGCTCCAGACTCTGAGGGAAAAAAAGTTATCCGCAATGTTCTCAAAATGTGAGTTTTGGTTGGATTCCATGGAATTGCTAGGCCATGTAGCAATGAGTGAGGTGTTTAGATAGATCCGAAGAAAGTAGAGGAAGTGCAGAGTTGGCAGGCCAAACCATCCTCAGCATTAGGCATCTGTAGTTTTTTTGGCTTGGCAGGTTAATACCATCATTTTGTTGAGAGGTTTTCATCGATTGCAGCCCCTATGACCAGACTGACATAGAAGGGTGCTCCGTTCAAGTGGACGGAAAAGTGTAAGCAGAGCTTTTAGAATCTAAAGACAATTTTCACTACAACCCTAATTTTTATATTGCCTCAGGTTGGGGGTCTTACACAGTCGATTGCGATGCCTCGAAGATTGTCCTTGGATCAATTTTGATGCAGGACGGTAGGGTGATTGCCTATGCGTCCAGACACTTGAAGGTGCATAAGAAGAACTATCATGTCTATGATCTTGAGTTAGTTTCCATTATTAATGCCCTAAAGATCTGGCATCATTTTTTACGGTGTGCCTTGAGAGATTTATATTGACCACTTGAGTTTGCAGCACATGTTCAAGCAAAAGGATCTTAATTTTCACTAGAGGGGGTTGTTATTGTTGTTGAAGGACTATGATATCACTATTTTGTATCACCAGAGCAAGGATATCACTATTTGGTGTCACCGAACAGAGTTTGGGAAGTTTGACTTATTTACTAGGAGTGGAGAACCCATGGCTCTAGATGTTTAGGGGTTAGCCAGCTAGTTTGTGAGATTGGATTTTCGCAGCCCATTAGGGTCCTATCTTGTGAGGTTTCTCGATCTCCCTTATTTGATTGTATCAGGGAGCGTTAGTATGATGACCCTCATTTTCTTGTCCTTAAAGACAAGTTTCAGCATGGTGATGCCAGAGATGTGACCATTGGTGGTGATGGGGTATTGACGATGCAGGGTCAGATTTGTGTACCCAATATCGATGAGCTTCGATAGTTGATTTTAAAGGAGACACATGCGGTATTCCATTAATCTGGGTGCTGCGGATATATCAAGACTTGAGACAACACTATTTGTAGAGGCAGATGAAGAAAGACATTGTTGGATTTTTAGCTTAGTGCCTCAATTGCCAAAAGCTGAAGTATGAGCACCAGAGACCGCCTGGGTTGCGTCAGCGAATAGAGATTACAGAGTGGAAGTGGGAGTGGATTACCATGGACTTTGTAGTTGGGCTCCCACGGATTATGAGTAAGTTTGATGCCATTTGGGTTATTATGGATCAGCTGACGAAGTGCGCACACTTTACTCCTATGTGTACTACCTATTCTTCAGAGGGATTGGAACAAATTTATATCCGAGAGATTGTTCGTCGGCATGGTATTCTAGTTTCCATCATTTCAGATAAAGGTAATCAGTTCATAACATGGTTCTGGAGGGCCATTCAGCAGGAGTTGGGTACTGGGTGGAGCTGAGTACAAAATTTCACCCTCAAACAGGTGGGCATTCTAAGGGCACTATTCAGATTCTTGAGGATATGCTCCGTGCATGTGTGATTGAGTTTGGAGGGTCTTGGGATTAGTTCTTGTCACTGGCGGAGTTTTCTTACAACAACGACTATCAGTCCAGCATCCAGATGGCACCGTATGAGGGTTCATATGGCAGGCAGTGTGGATCTCCGGTGGGTTGGTTTAGGATGCTTTAGAGAAGGTAAAGGTGATTCACTATACACTCCGTACAACCTAGTCTAGACAGAAGTTACGTGGACCAGAAGGTTAGTGATGTTTCCTATATGGTTAGAGAGCGGGTTTTTTCTTTGGGTTTCTCCTAGGAAGGGGGTTATGAAAGTTGCGAAGAAATGGAAGTTGAACCCGAGGTTTATTAGCCCTTCTGAGATATCGAGACGTGTTGGGGAGGTTGCTTATGAGCTTGCCTTACCTCTCAGATTGGCAGAAGTTCATCCGTTATTTCATGTTTCGATTCTTTGGAGGTATCAGGGTGATCCGTGGCACGTCTTGGATTACATCTTATTCCAGTAGGACAACAGTCTATCTTATGTTGAGGAGCCAGTGGCGATATTGGACAGGCAGGTTTGAAAGCTGAGGTCAAAGAACCTTGCATCAGTAAAGTTTAAGTGGCGGGGTTAGCCGGTGGAGGAGGTGACCTAGGAGACCGAGCAGGATATGTGGAGCCGTTACCTTATCATTTCACTACTTTAGGTATGTCTCTATGCTTGTTCGTGGACAGATGAATGTATAAGTGTGGGAGGATTTACTAACCCGAATGGTCATTTTATGAATTTACGCCCCGATCCTCTATTAACTGCTTTCTGCGTGTTTGTTTCTGCTATTGTGAGTTGTCGGGAGGACCTATTTGGAGAGTCAGAGAGTTTTGAGACACTTAAGTCCCCAAATGAGATCTCAAGATGATACATTGAGTGTATCGCCCGGGGCACGACCCCGACCTTGTTCAGTCAAAGGTATAAAACCTCGAGACAGACACGGGGCTAAAACATCCACCTAAGAGCAACAAGAAAAGATTTGTCACCTCACTCTCATGGCTTGCATTTCCCTCGAAGGGGGTCAAAGGGTAAGGATAATCACATCCCTGGTCAGGCTTGGCCGGACAAAGAAGATGACTGCAGCGGGGCTTGCTTCCCGGAATGCCGCCTCTGCACCACACAAACGGGATGAAATACCCTGCCTTCTTTATCGTTTCCTTTCTTTTCTTATTACTAATATTTATGCAGGCGGCCAGCTGAGGCGTTCAATTAATCTGGACTCCGCACAATGATACGCGGCCACTATGGGGTCTGCCAGGCGTTCTCTCCTCAATCGTATTTTTAGTAGGAAGAAGGTTTCACCAGCAAGATTATTACTAGAACTACGCAACCCCGGGGAGGGGGCCCAACGAGACAACAATCCTCCTTCCTAAAAAATTCTCCAAATATGGAATCATGCAAGAAACATTAAAAAATTGAGGAAGCCACACCTGGGAGGACCAAAACTCACAAAAACAGGACAACATGTATTTACAGCTTCTATTTTCGTCAAACAATAAATAATATTTTTAAACACTCCGTGCTTCGACGAAGGCTGCTTTGGCTTATCCACAGCAAGACTCTCTAGCAAAAATGTCCCGAAACCCTCGGAGACTTAAAGAAACTCGACAACAACCCTATCTAGGGGGTCAGAACTGCAAGCTCACAAAGCCTTTGCAAATGCGACTCCGGGCCCGTAAAAATTGTCTTCAAGATTGAGCGAGACTCAGTATTTCGAAAAATCCTCTCTAATCGCCATACACAAGATATCTGAAATTGTAAGACCCTAATGGGCAGCCTCGGCACAACCAGATCTATTCTCCATACACTGTAAGACCTCAAGAGGCATGGCAAACTATAATACCTAAACAGGCATGAAAATCCCGTAGTCTAGGCTATACGTTGTATTTGTAAGAATCCCTAAAGGGCTTACCCTCGGTGTAGACTCCTATGACTGCTTCTCGTGATCAAAATGGCCCCTACCAATACACATGAGTCCGGTCATAAGAGCTGCTAATCCCCAAAAAACAAACTCGGGGATACCTGAATGTCGTTAAAAAATCCTATGAATCTACTTTGAAAAGAACAGGTTAAAAAAGGCTTTCCAAAACAGGCAAAAAACAAGAGTCCCGACCATGTCGGCTTGAAATCGCAAAAGCGTCAATCAACTCGACCTATGAGCTATGAACATTCCTAGGTGCTCAAAGAATCGCCAACTATGACTTGAAATCAAGTTTCTTTTAGAACAGACGACGCGTCAGGAAAACATATTCTATAAGACCTTAACGAGAGGAAACAAAGCCTATAGAGAGCCTTCAGGCGTCATATCAAAACATCATAAGTGCCATTGTTGCCGGCTAAGCACGCCTCCGGGCCTCACATCTAAAGGTCTCTATGTCAAAAACAGCGTAAGAGCCATTGTTGCCAGCTTGAAAATTGACAACTTGGGGATTAAAGTGAGCTCAAATCGTAACCTGATTCGCAAACTGAATTGAAAATAATTAAATAGCCAAAGCCTCTGGGCCTCATATCAAAACAATGTAAGTGCCATTTTCACCGGCTAAGCATGCCTCTAGGACTCATACTAAAAGATCTCAATGACCGAGCAATAGATGAGCCACCGTTGATGGCTAAAAAAGTTATTCAAGGGCCGATTACAGTTCAAATCGCAACGTGACTCGGAGACCGAGCCTAAACAATTATAACATGCTCAAGGGCGTGACATCGGTATTACAGTTGCCAAGCGGAATCTCCGGAAAGATCAAGGTCGATTACAGCACGAGCCGCAACACTACTCGGAGACTGGACCCAGAAATTTTACAAACGACCAAAGGCAAAAATCGAAGGCCATTTTCTCCAGCCCAAACAGGCCCAATAGCATATCAAACTCGAGTTGGATCCTGACTTGGATACTGAGTTCAGGAACACTTCTATCGCGATACGCTTAAAGGCGCGGCCCAAACAACTCCATAGATGATCCGGACGAATCTCCTGGCCGTGCTCTCCCCTTAACCGATTCGACCGGGGGGTGCAAAAGGTCTTCACCCTCCGCCCATGCAGGCAAAAAAAAGAGCCGGAAGGCCGATTGAAGTTCAAGCCATAGTGCAATTGAAGGACCAGTTCCAAAATTGGTCTTCGAGATCGATAGCAACAACAAAAATACATACAAAGAGAATAAAATCTTATTAAGATATTCTCCCTATATGACATGCAATAAAGGACATTCTCTACCTACAGCCACGCCCTGCGCGCACCGGAATTTGAGTTGCAAAACAACGGAGCTTATATTTTATGCCAAGAGGCTACAACTCGCCGAGATCGCCCTTTATAATGTCCACAAGGAGTGAATGAGGCGACATATTTGGCCACCCCTTCTTGGGCTAACTCCTCCGAGAGAACGAAGCCCCTCGCTCCAACCTTCTCGAATACTTCTCTCCGAGATCGGCAGTGAACATATTCGTCGGTCCTCTTCTCACAATCAAGGGCATGCCTTAACTCGGACTGAGCGCCAATAGTTTCCTTTACGCACATCACTATCTCAAGATCAGCTCTGGTTCAACTTAATGCCGCTTCCGCCTGGGCATCGATTATCTCGCCCCTGACCTTTGAGAATCAGACTCAAGCTTCTCGATCATGTCTGCTTGAACTTTGGCATTATCACGAGTAAAGAAAAGTTTAACTTCAAGGGTAGGGATCCTAGCTGAAACACGTATTTCCTCTAAGGATTGAGCCTGCATTTGAGCTCTTATCTCCTTGCAAGTGGCTCACGCTGAGAAACTCGAAGCTCTCTATCTTTTTTTGCAACTGATATGGCAAGAAGAAATTCGCCCTTAAGTTAGAAAGAAGCAAAAACCCACTACATGAAGATTCTTGTTCTGACAGAAAGCTCTCATAGTTTGAGCTCCGATACGCCTTCTATCGACAATAATGCGGCAAAACTTCTATCTCCTTGCAAAGAAGCCTTAGGCATTCTCCTTCATCTAGGATCCTTTGAAATTTGGCCTTTTGAAAAAACAACTCGGATGTAAGCATGTCACAAGCCTACACAGGGAAGATTCAGTTAGAAGAGAAAGATGTAGGATATAGGAAAACTATGCACAAGCTCACCGCAAAATGAAGACGGCGGATTTCCTCTAGATCAAAACATGCTCTTGCTAATCATACCCCATTAACCCTAGAAGATCCGACCCCGAGCATAATGCGGTCGTCCAAGGGAGGCGTTTGCCGAAGAACATGCACTCATGGAACAACCGACCCGGGCAATGCCCCGCTCTCAGCAACATAAGCCCAGCCAACATCGCAAAAGGGTCCCTCGCATTGTGAGCTCCGTCCCATATTATTACTACCGTCTCTCAGCCCCAAAGTTAAGGACTCCCCTTCCTCTCTGGAAAAATGATGCCTCGCCCCTAGGTTCTACAAGCAGCGAATCAAGCACAGGTGAGATGGAAAACGTTACTTCAAATATACACCAGTAGGAGAAAGGCAACATGCGCACGTACCTCGATGCTCTGCTCCCTACCTATCGTAAGACAAGCTCGCCACCTGTATTCTTCGCAAGTTGAATGATTCATCGACCTCCGCACCCAGCCAGTAAGATCACGGACTCTTCCTAGCGTTCACGAAGTAGATATAATTAGACAACCATTATAAACTGGCCGATTTTTTCCATGAGCAAGACCTAAAAGAGCGACAAAAGGTCTCACTTACGAACTTGATTCCATCCCTCGGTGAATGGCAGGAACTCCACCTGGATAATATAGGTTGTCCAGACTCGGACGAATCAACTGGCCCACTCTCGATTCAGCCCTCATCATTATCGATAATGAAGGGCATAGGCGAACAATTCCTCAGGGTTAGCTGCCCTCGATAATGAAGGGTCGATATAGCTTGATGAGATGATCATGCTTAAACTCAAGCGCGACCTTCTACGTAAAGAGTCTCATCATCAGCACCTTTAGAGTAAACGACGGGTGAACCTGCACAAGGGTAGCCCAATACATTAAGCAAAAGTCGAGCACAAACGTATCAAGAGGTCCGAATGCAAAGGGGTATAGGTCCACATTAAGAAATCCATCAGAATCTGCGACGCCCTCACCTAGGGAAAGCACCCACAGTGTCACTCTTTTGCTCCATCCACAATATCACGTAACCATCTTCAGGTGTCCCACTTCTATCATGGACGCTGTCTCCAGAGAAAAATCTTTCGACTACCCAACACTGGGAACAACATTCTCCACCCTTGTCCATGTCGGTTTCGAGGGTTCGCGCTGTCTATTATAGAATTGACAAAATAAAGCTAAGTTACACACCAATACGTTAGCGCCTGGGAAATATGTAGTCCCCTGTACCGGAACGGAAAAGCAACAACATGAAAATAGTAGAGCCTTGAGGAAAATCCGAGGCCACCCCGCGTATATACAAAAAGCTGCGATGATTCGCCTATCCAAGGGAAGCTGCTAAAGGCACATGGCCTCGACATAGATCGACCAAGTCCAACTCGAAGGGATCAAGATCCTAGGTCGTGGCTATGCCTAACGTGTCTCCAGGATCTCCATGGCTTGAGTAAGCCCCGAGAAGTCTCCAAGGCACGTGGCTATTCCTGATGGGTCCGGCCTATCTAGAGCCTATTATGATGTTTCGTCTCAAGCCATCCCATCCTTGTACTCTCGCAGTTAACACATGAGTACAATACGGAGTCTGCTAGACTATATAAAGGGGACTCGCCATGCCCTGTAAGGGACTGATGTTGATCCACTTCTCCACAAATGCAATAATATCTCTCTCTCTCTCTCTCTCTCTCTCTGCCTAAATATTTGTCTCTATCAACCTCGAGGTTGCCTAAGCACTTTGTCATTTCCTTGATTGTTCTTCGTTATTTTGCTTAATATTGATAGTATATAGCTTGGTTTAATCGCATTTTACTTGTTATCCCTTTTCCGATTATCCTCGACAAGCCCCAGATAGGCTCGTGGCTCGGCTCCGTGGTACCCTAGATGGTTTTGTGCCCGGGAAACTTCCCCTTACTGGTTCGATTATCGCTTTGTGTAACTCGATCTCTGTCATTTTACGTCATGTTTAAACACTAAACACACCCCACAAACTAGCTTGGGAATAGATCACATAATTTTAGAATCCCATTTACAAATTTAATTGTTGTTACCATTTTCACAGTAAAAAAAATTATATCTTACGAACGTAAACATAAACTAAAAGTTTAATTTATATCCTACGAGTTTAAACATAAACTAAAAGTTCAATTTATTTCCTAAAAATTAAACTCATACCTAAAAGGTTCAATTTATATCCTACCAGTTCCATTCATATCTTAAAAAATCAATTCACAAGAACAAAACCTAAAAACTAAAAGTTCAATTCATATCCTACGAGTTTAAACATGAACTAAAAGTTTAATTCTTATCCTACGAGTTTAAACATAAACTAAAAGTTCAATTTATATCCTAAAAATTCAACTCATACCTAAATGTTTCAATTTATATCCTGCAAGTTCAATTCATATCTTAAAAGTCCAATTAACAAGAACAAAACCTAAGAACTAAAAGTTACATTCATATTCTACGAGTTTAAACATAAATTAGAAGTTTAATTTATTTCTTACGAGCTTAATCACAAGCTAAAAGTTAGAATTATATACTAAAATTTCAACCCATACCCTAAAAGTTCGATTCACAAGAAGAAACGCTAACTTAATTATTCAACACAATACAAAGTTAATAATTCAATTCTAACTAAATTATTCAAGGCAATACAAACTCAGACATTCAATTTGTACCATATGTAATAAACTCAATCAAAACAAGACATAAACCCTAGATTTCTATAAAATATAATGTTAAGTAATCAATTGAAATACGAATCAATTGAAACTAATTCATAGGCAATAAACAAAATGTTAGATTTATACACAAAAGATATAAACTATAATTCAAACCTAGAATTTTTAGGAGGTGGAAAAGGAGAGACAAGCAGTGGTAGTGGTAGTGGTAGCGGCAGTGGTGACAACACGGCGGCAGCTGGGCGGTGGCGACACGGGGTGGGGAGTGAGATTTGTGTGAGGGAAATAGAGAGGGAGAGGGAAAGGTATTGTGTGGGAGTTTAAGGAATATTGAGAAGAGAGATATGAAAAATGGGGGAATCCTGTATATTTCAGGTATATTTTCAGACTTACTGACCAAAGTTGGTCAGTATTTAGGTCGGTACATAAATTATTGACCATTTGACCAAATACCCACAAAATTTTGTCGCTTTTAGAAAAAAAATTAAATTCCGTTTTTACTTTTAACATGTTCTAACTATATAAAAGTTATTATAAACTACAAAAAATCTTTATTAACTATAAATATTTAATTTATTGAACTACAATTATTATAAATAATTATAAACTATAAGCATAATCCTTACAAAAAATTATATTTACTAGATAATTACTTTTAATAGATTACAATAACATTTATGTAAGTGTCACGACCAGGATTTCCCATCCTCGTGAGTCGTCATGGCGTCTACTCGTGAAAGCTAGGCAAGATGAATATTATATTCATTACCCTTTATTTAAACATGTTCAACAATTTAAAATAATAAGTGATTAAACAGCAGAATAAATAATATAACCGGAAATGCAGAAGACGAAAACTTAATAATTCAACCAAACACTACAACATAATTTGAAGTATATTACTACCCATAATTTGGTTTTGCAAGTCACGACCTATCTAAGAATTCAAAAAATAAGATCTGAATGGAATTGCATAAATCTTTTTCTGAATAAATAAAAACAGAAACAGAAGTGATAGGAGGAGACGCCAAGGCCCCCAAACGTCTGCAAGACTATCTCGGGTCGCCTGAGTGGACTTAGGATAGCACCCTCACTACAGTCCAAATGCTACGGTATTAGTATCTGCACATAGTGCAGAGTGTAGTATCAGCACAACTGACCCCATGTGCTGGTAAATGCCTAGTCTAACCTCGGCGAAGTAATGACGAGGCTAGGACTATACTACAAAATGAACCTGAGGAGTTAAATCATAAACTTTGAAAATAAAAGCAGATATTACATCTAAAGTTGGGTGGGGGAAACATGTTGCGGGAAGTAACATGTAACAATAATAAATTTAGAGAAATGTAAGGAACGCCATAAACCAATTACTAGTAAAAGATAAGGAAATAAGAAAAGCAAGTAAACATGAAATAGCGTTGCAGGCGTGCAACCAAATCCCATTTCATATCGTACCGTTGCAGGCGTGCAACCCGCTCCCATTTCATATTTTATCGTTGCAGGCGTGAAACTCGCTCCCATCTCATGTATTACCGTTGCAGGCGTGCAACTTGCACCCATTTTATTTATCAACACTAATTGTAAAAGAATCTCGGCAAGGGAACAATATAATAACAACAACATCCAGACAAGGGAATAATAACGAAACAACAACATCCCGGGAAGGGAACAGTAGTATCATTAAACCTCCCGGCCAGAGAAAAGTAACATTGCAACAACATTCCGGCTAGGGAACGATAATATAATTATAATATGAAGGTTGAATAAACCACAACGGAGTCATAAAATTACAATACAAAACTCATGGGCACGTTTGACACCGACAGAAGATACTCATGGTACTCCGCAGTAACACGTAGCAAATAAGACAACTCCTAATCTCTTAAGCTAAAGTTATACCAAACACTTACCTCCATTCCACGAACACAATACAAGCCTCAACTATCACTTAACCTCTAGACTCCGCCGCCAATTTACTCGTATATAGCAATAAGTTACTTAGCTATATCGATAAGTGCGAAATGAATCGATTCTAATGCATGAAAATAAGTTTTCTAAAGTTTTTACCAAAATCTCAACAATCAACCCTGGGCCCACATGGTCAAAACCTGAGGTTAGGACCAAAACCCGATTACCCCTTCCCCAAGAACCAAAATATATAATTTGTTTTGGGATAATGCCTCGAATTGAGGTCCAAATCCCCACAATTTGTAAAACCTAGGTTCTACCCAAAACACCCAATTTTTCCCATGAAAACCTTTGATTTTGAGATGAAATCACGAGAAAAGATGTTAAAGGTTAATAAGAAAAAGTTAGGAATGAATGACTTACAATCGATTTGGAAGAGTACTTGTCTTTGAAATATCAACCAAGACTATTTTGGTTTTGAAAGGGTTTGAAAAATGAAAGATTTTTGGCTAAGTTATGAATTTGCAGGTCGCAAATGTTGCAATTGCGACTAGGGCTCGCAATTGTAAACCCTTCAGGACCAGCTACGCTCGCATTTGCAACCACTGTTTGCAATTCCGATGGGGGAGTCGAATTTGTGACCAAGGAGTATTTCTGGGCCTCTTCGCATTTGCGATTAGCCCTGCCCAAGCCATCTCTCTCATTTGCGATAGGTTGTTCTCATTTGCGGTCTCGCATTTGCAAGCCAGGCTTCACAAATCGAAGCATACAGACCTGTAACATAGCAACTAAAAATCTGCAACTTCCTAAGTCCAAATTTCACTTTAAGGCCTATCCAAAACTCACCCGAACCCTGGAGGCTCCAAACCAAACATGTACACTAACCCAAAAACATCATACGAACTTACTCATGCAATCAAATCATTAGAATAACATTTCAAATATAAATTAAACCGAAAAACTCATCAATTTCATCAAGATCACTTAAAGTTTATAACTCTTCAAGCGGAGGTCCAAATCACGTCAAACAAACTCCATTTTCACCAAATGTCACAGCTATCATTTATATATTTTAATAACTTTGCACCGGGCTCCGAGACAAAAATATGGGCTCGATAGCAATGGTTTCAAGTATTAGTTATTTTCTTTACTTCATAAATAATTAAGCAAAATAATTTCTTTCAAAAAATAATTTTTAAATCTTGAGACCTCGAAATTCATTTATGGGCATACCCCGAAGTCTCATATTTTAATGTGGATCTCCCAGGATTGTCGGAAAAGAGATCCGGGTCTGTCTACTCAAAATGTTTAACAAAGTCAACCATAATCAAATTTTAACTCTTATAATTTCTATTTCTCATATATTCACATAAAAGCTTTCAAGATATACGTCTGGAACACTCACGCAATTCAAGGTGAGGTAAAAAAGAGGTTTTAAGGCTTCCGAACACTGAATTTATTTCGAAAACAACTGATGACCTTTCTGGTCATCACATCCTCCACCTCTAAAAGAATCGTTCTTCTTCAGACAGACATAAGAAGGAAACATTTGAGACGGGGAAAAGATGGGGATAACGGCTCAGCATATCAGACTCAAACTCAGAGGTCGATGCCTCAGCTGGCTAATCTCTCCACTTAATACGAATTGAAGGAAAACTCTTCGATCACAACTAACGAACATACCGGCTCCTCCTCATAGGACAAGTCCTTGTCCAACTTGATTGTGCTAAAATCTAACACATGCGATGGATTTTCGTGATACTCTCGAAGAGTGGACACATAAAACACAGGATGCACGGCTGATACACTCGGCGGCAATGCAAGTCTGTAAGCCACCTCTCCCACCCGATCAAGAATCTCAAACGCGCTAATGTACCTAGGGGTAGGCTTGCCCTTCTTTCCAAATCTCATCACGCCCTTCATAGGAGACACCTAATGCAATAACCGGTCACCAACCATGAAAGCAAAATCATGAATTTTACCATCGGCGCAAATCTTTTGCTTGGACTGAGCTGCACGGAGCTGATCTTGAATGATCCTGACCTTGTGCAATGCATACTGTACTAAATCCAAAACCAACAACCGAGCCTCTTCCGAATCAAACCATCCAACCGGTGTCCGACACTGCCTGCTCTATAAAGCCTCATAAAGAGCCACCTGGATACTCCACTGGTAGCTGTTGTTGTAGGAAAACTCTATTAAAGGGAAAAACTGATCCCGAAAGCCTCCAAAGTCAATGACACAAGCTCGGAGCATATATCACTAAATCTCAATAGTTTGCTCAAGCTGCACGTCTATCGAGGATGAAACGTTGTGCTCAACTCAAGCTGTGTGCCCAAATCTCTCTGAGCTGCTCTCCAAAAATGTGAGGTAAAATTCGTACCTCGGTCCGAAATGATAGACACAGGCAGACCATGAACACGAACAATCTCCTGGATATAGATCTCAACTAACCTCTGCAAGTATTGGAGACTGCCACAAGAATGAAATGTTCTAACTTGGTCAGCTGATCAACAGTAACCCGTACTGCATCAAACTTCCTTTGAGTCCATGGGAGTCCAACAATTAAGTCCATAGTGATACGTTCCCACTTCTACTCGTGAATCTCATTCTTCTATCACAAACCACCAAGTATCTGGTGCTAGTACTTAACCTGCTGACAATTCAAGCACTAATACACATAAGCAACAATATCCTTTTTTATTATCCTCCACCAATAATCCTGCCACAAATCCTGATACATCCTAGCGGCGCTTAGGTGAATAGAGTATCGGGAACTATGGGCCTCCTCTAAAATAAAATCCTAGAGCCCATCCACATTTTGCACAAAAACTCGACCCTGTAACCTCAAAACTCCATCATCTCCTAATGTCACCTGCTTGGCACCTATGAGATGCACCGTGCCTCTGAGGACAAACAAATGAGGATCATGATACTGTCGATATCGAATACGCTCCAATAATAAAGAACAAGTTACTGTGCAAGCTAACACATGGCTGGGCTCAGAAACATCCAACCTCACAAACTTATTGGCCAAAGAAAGAACATCCAAAACAAGTGCTTTCTTACCGACAATAATATATGCAAGACTTCCCATACTGGTTGACTTCCTACTCAAAGCAGCAACCACCATATTGGCCTTTCCCAGATGATATAAGATTGTAATATCATAATCCTTTAATACCTCCAAACACCTTCTCTACCTCAAATTTTGCTCCTTCTGCTTGAAAAAATACTGAAGGCTCTTGTGATCCGTGAAAACCTCACATGCCATGCCATACAAGGAATGCCTCCAAATCATTAATGCGTGAACAATGGCATCTAACTCTAAATCATGGACCGTATAGTTCTTCTCATGAATCTTCAACTAATGCAAATCATATGCAATAACCTTGCCATCCTACATGAACACCGCACCAATTCCAATACGAGATGCATCAATAAATTGTTTATGGCCTTGAACATGTGGGCAAAACCAACACCGACACTGTAGTCAAGGTTGTCTTAAGCTTCGGAAAGCTTTCCTCACACTCGTCCGGCCACCTGAAGTAGGCACCCTTATTGGTCAACCTAGTCATCGTAGCTGTGATAGACGAAAACCCGTCTACAGACGGACAATAATAGCTTGCCAAACCCAAGAAACTCCGGATTTGTATGGCTGATGCTGGACTTGGACAGTTCTTGATTGCCTCTATCTTCTTCAAATCTACCTGAATACCCTCTGCTTATACAATATGATCCAAGAATGCAAGTAAACTCAACCAGAACTCACACTTCGAAAACTTGGCATAAAGCTGGCTGTCTCTCAAAGTCCGGAGAACCACTCTCAGATGCTGCTCATGCTCCTCCTAGCTGCAATAATAGATCAAAATATCATCAATAAAAACTATAACGAACGAGTACAAGTAAGGCCTAAACACTCATTTAATCAAATCCATAAAAGATTCTAGGGCTTTTGTCAACCCGAATGACATCACAAAGAACTCATAATGCCCGTACCGAGTATAGAGAGCTATTTCAGGGAAATCGGATGCCCTAATCTTCAACTAATGGTAGCTTAATGTCAAGTCAATATTCAAAAGTACCTTGGCACCTTGAAGCTGATCAAACAATTCATCAATTCCTGGCAATGGATACTTATTCTTGATTGTAACCTTGTTCAACTATCAGTAATCTATATACATTCGCATTGATCCACCCTTCTTCTTAATAAACAACACCGGCATGCCCTAAGGCGAAACACTTGTTGAAACACGTTCTCACAAGGCACTAACTAAACGTGTGTTCATATTTGTAGGTTTTGATAATTGACAAATGATGCGCAATTGACATATGACGAGGTCGAAGAACAAGCGTGCAATTGATACATAACGAGATTCAAGCACAAGACAAACAAAGATCAAGATTAAGCAAAGAAATAAATTTATGATTTTGATAATCGATTGTTTTAAGTAAAATTTGAAAAAGATTTTTTGAACGTTGCAAGATAATCGATTATACGATTTAGATAATCGATTATTATGCGTAAAATCTGGGAATGATTTTTGGACGATTGGAAAACAATCGATTATGCAACTTAGACAATCGATTGTTTTAGCACAAAATCAGCAATTCTTAATTGGCAATTGGGCAACGGTTGTGCATGTTTTCAACACTATAAATACATCTTAAAATAAGTCTTTTAAGTACAACAACTGATCATATTATTGCTAAAGCTTGCATACTCTCTTATTCATCATTTTCTATTCATTACATAAGTTTTTGAGAGCCAAATTCTTGACGAAAGTTGTTGCGTTCTTGAGCGTATTTATTTTACTCATATCTACTCTTGAGGAGAGTCTTGTTTTGAGTGCAAAGTGTTTTTATACACTTGAAGGGAAGTGTTAATCCCTTGTATTGTAAGAAGGAACGTTGTGATTCCTTTGGTTGAAGTCTTGAAGTGTGGTATCTTCGAGCAAAGGTTGTTGAGGCTTGTGTGACTCAAGTTCTCAGTTTGTAACGGTTTGTTAAGCACCTGTAAGCTTAACGAAGTTAGTGGAAATCTCGAGAGAGTCTCTCGGGGACTGGACTAGCCACGGGTTGTGGTGAACCAGGATAACATCGGTGCGTTCATTCCTTATTATTTACTTATCGCACTTATTTCATTCCTGCAATTTTTAAATTCCGCAAGTATACGCTGTTTTTTATTACAACGCTATTCACCCCCCCTCTAGCGTTAAGCGTATATTCTAACAACACTAAGTCTAACGAAGCCCTCCTTAAGAAAGTCATGTAGCTGTTCCTTCAGCTCTTTCAACTCAGGGTAGGACATACGATACGACAGAATAGAGATGGGCTAAATGCCTGAAGCCAAATCAATTAAAAATTCAATATCCTTGTCGGTTGGAATATCTAACAGGTCATAAGGAAATACCTTAGGAATGTCATGAACAATGGGCACCAAATCAATAGAAAGAACCTCTGTACTAGAATCACGAACATATGCAAAATAAGGTAAACACTGCTTCTCGACTATACACAAATGGTTAGAATGACCAGTAGTCCCTCGCTACTCTAAATAAGGCAAACCCGACAAGGATAAGGTCAAAATCATGGCATGACAGTCCAAGATAGCATTGTATGGTGATAACCAGTCCATCCCCAGTATGACATCAAAATCAACCAAGTTCAAAAGTAACAAATCTACGCGAGTCTCCAGATCCCCAATCACAAATATACAGGAACGATGGATACGATCTACCATAATAGAATCACCCACTAGTGTAGGCACATATAAAAGAGCACTCAAGGAATCATTAGGCATGACCAGATATGATGCAAAATAAGATGAAACATAGGAGTACGTAGATCCCGACACTAATAGAATTAAAGCACCTCTACTACAAACCAAAACATTACATGTGATAGTTCCATCGAAAGCCTCAGCCTTAGGTCTGGCTGGAAGAGCATAACATCGGGGCTGGGCCTCACCACTTTCAACTGCATCTTTGGGATGCCCTGCTGCTGGCTGGCCTCCACCTTTAACAGCATGAGCTCTAACTCTAATACCTCTACCTCCACCTCTAGCACCCCAACCCTTACCTTTAGCTAGCTGGGAAGCCGACGGAACATTTAGTGCCTGAACCATGGCGCGGTAATCCGAGTGCTGAGATCTACTCTGTGCTTGCTGCTTGTGGGCAATATCTAGCAATGTGCCTCATGTCGCCACAATTAAAACAAGCCTTCAGCTATTGGGGCTGATGATCCTGAAACCTTTGAAGCAGCGATACACTAATAGGAGTTGGTAGTGCATAATAGGACTGCTGATCAGAATACTACATATGTGAACCACGGAAACCTTAAGCACCATGAGAATCTTGTAGTACTAACTGAAAATGCCTGGTAAGATTGCCTCTACCATAAGAATCCTTGCCTCCGGATGAGGCACCACTGAACCTACATGAATGGCGAGGCCTCTTATCATACCCTACCACTTCGCTATGATAGGACCATCTCAACTCACCTAACCACATTGGTTGCCTCCTACAATTAAATCTCACTCCGCGTATCCTTAGCCATATGAAGTTTAATAGGCTGAATGAGTCTCTTAATGAATCTTCTCACTCACTCTGTGTCTCACTCACTCTATCTTAGTGGGAAGTATAAGTAGAGCTTGACGGGAAAAATCAATAAACCTAGTCTCGTACTTAGTAACAATAATAGAACCCTAGTGAAGACACTCAAGCTACCTCTGGTAGATCTCCCATTGAGTGATAGGAACAAACTTCTCAAAATATAGCTGTGAAAATCGATTCCAAGTCAAAGTTGGTGAGCGAACTAGCTTAGCCAAACAATAATCCCTCCACCAAGTCTTCGCGGATCCAGATAAGTAAAAAGTAGCAAATTCGACTCCATTGGTCTCCACTATCCCCATATTCCTGAGAACCTTATCACAGTTATCCAAATAGTCTCGGGGATGCTCAGAAGATGCACCGCTGAAAGTGGTAGTGAACAGCTTGGGAAACAAGTCCAATATCCACAATGCATCACCAGACATAGTTGCTCCATCACTGGTCTGAGCTACCATACCTGGATGAACTACTTCAGCTGGCTGAGCTACTGGAGGCTAAAACTGGGAAACTATCTGCTTCGCAGTGCGAGTACCAAGAGTCTGGGCTCCTCCTCCAGCATGCAAGACGGCTGGTGATACAGGAATCAAGCCCACCCAGTTGGCACTCTACATAAGGATCACTAGATAACCAGAGCATCCTAGACTACAGAGGTAGCAATTATACCCTTTGGGACCTGAGCTGTACCAATTGGAACAGCCTAAGCTTGACCCTTATCATTAATCTCAACCTGAGGGTTCACCAGTGGTGTTGCTACTCTGGGCTGAGCTCTGCCCTACCTTGGACTCTAGGACGGCCTCAGCCTCGGCCTCTACCCTTCGTAGGAGCTGCTGCTGGGGGCTCGGGCTGCTGATTAATGGACGAGGAAGCGCGTGTCCTCTCCATTTGCAAAAGAACAAAGAAGAAATTCAATTAGTATTTAGAAACCAAACCCAATAATAGGAAGAATAGATGTAAAGTTTTTCCTAACTTTTTAGCCTCTAGGGAACTAATACAGATGCCTCTATGCTGATCCCTCAGACTCTACTAAGCATGTTCGTGAATTGTGAGAACTATGTAAACTAGTGTGACGACCCAGCCAGTCATCTCATGAGTGACAACTTCATTTCCCCCATTTTTGCTTGTTTATGCTTCGTTATCTGTGTTTATGTTATCGAATTAATTAGTTTATGTTCGGAGAGTATTTTGTAATAAATGAGACACATTGTCTCTTTTAAGAAGGTTTAAGTTGGAAAAGTAAACCGGATGTTAACTTATGTATTAAATGGGTCAGATCTGAGTTCCGATGGTTCGGTTAGCTTCGGGAGGTGATTTATAACTTAGGAGAGTGATGGGAATGGGTTTTGGAGGTTCAGAGTAGACTTAAGCTTCAATTAGTGAAGTATTCATTTTGGCAAATTTTGGTTGATAAGTGAGAATTTAATATAGGCGTCGGAATGGAATTCCAAGAGTTGCTGTAGCTTCGTTATATCATTTGGGATGTTTGTGTAAGATTTCAGTTCATTCAGATGTTGTTTGGTTGAATTTTTTATCAAAAGCATATTCCAAAAGATTTTAGAAACATAAACTTGAATTAGATGTTATTTAGTACATTTGATGTTGTTTGATATGTTTTGATGATTGGAGTAAGTTTGAATAAGGTATTGTGTGATGTTTTTGCTTTTGTTTGATGTCCGGGGGGCCTCAAGATGATTTCGGGTGGTTATAACAGAGATGTGAGATTTGTTGCAATAGTTGATGTTGCTGCTTATGTTGTTTTCATACCTACAGTGGATGGGAGAGGAATGTCTAGAATCGCAGATGCGGTAGAGGGGTCGTACCATTGGAGTGGAAAATATAGCGATTGGACTGCAGATGCGGTAGTTGGCTTTTAAGTGATTAACTCAAAAACGGTAGTCGGACCGCATAAGCGGTATTGCAGAAGAGACAAAAGGTTCCGCATATTCTTAACAACTGGGCGGAACATATAAATTATTTCATTATGCGAAATTGGGTTATTTCATCACTTTTGGACATGAGCTTGAGAACATTTGGACAATTTGGAAGGGGGATTTTAAGGCAACTTCATTAAGGTAAGGATTTTGGACCTAAAACACTCTTCTAAGGTAATATTTCATGTATTAAGACTGAAATTTAAAGAATTAAAAGACTAAAACTGGAGGATTAGGGCTTGAGTTTAAGAGGGCTTAAAATTAGGATTTGAGGGGCCATTTGAACTTTATGTTTTGTATTCTTTATATGAATGAACTCGTAAGGAGATGAGGAATCTAGTGATGTGAAAAATTATGATTTTTTATAAGTTGGCCAGGGATCAGGTTTTGCTAATTTCGGAATTTTTTGTATTTTTCAATTGTTCTCGCTTGGGCCTTGTTCACTTAGCATATTGTGATGTAGTCATTCTTATTTTTGATAGATTTGACGCGTGTGGATGCTGATTAGAGGAGAAAAGGCATTCCGAGCTAGAGATTTAGCCGGTTCGAGGTGAGCAATGATTGCAAATGATTCTCTGAGGGATTGAAACCCCGGGTTGCACATCGTAGTGCTATATTGAGGTGAGGCACTTGCTTGATGACGAGTGTAGGGTCGTGCACTATTGGGGATTGTAACTTGGTCCGTCCCGATTGATGATTTTACCTCATATTTGACTGAAACGTATTTGATATCATCATGCTTTGGGCTAATTGTCATATTTGGGCTTCGTACGAACTCATTTGAACCTTTGGGGGACTTTTATGCCAATTTCCTCACTATTTTGACTTATTACTTAAACTAAGTCCCGTTATTTTACACTTATTTACTATTCTGCCTTATTTACTTAGTTTTGGGACTTAAATGACCTTTTAAATTATATTTTTGGATGAGAAATACTGTTTTATTATTGTTCGAGGGGCTTGTGATGATTTTTGGACTAAGTAAGGCCGAGGGCATAGTTGTGAGGATAAACTAGCACTAATATGAGGCCGAGGGCCTAGATTTTATGCCACTAGGTGGCTTGATATTGTGCTTGGGCCATATGGGCCCCTCCCGGAGTATATACACCCAGTGAGCATGGGTACCCTTTGTGATCTGAGATTGAGCCCGAGGGACTGGCTTTGTTCTGAGATCGATCCCGAGGGACTTGTACTGTTCTGAGATATTTCCCGAGGCGCGGATTTTTCGATGCTGGGCCTGAGGGCCGAACTTCTATTTGTTTACTTACGTGTCAACTACTTGTTTTAATTGCTGAAAAGGGATTTTTACTTGACTCCTCATTGTTTTACTACTTTAAGTGAAATTTTACTGATTCAATATAGAATTACTTGTGTTTTACGTGTTTTCTTACATTCAATCATTATTTATATTTGTTAATCACTGGGTCGGAGTACTTACATTTCTCCTGCACCATGCGTGCAGATTGAGGCATTGCTGGTTCCGCACCTAAGTGTTTATTTCTCTAGTTCCAGGCAGTATTCGGAGACAATGAGGTAGCTGTTGGCGTCCGTAGCCCCCTGTCTCTAATATCTTTTAGTTACTAGGATTTTCAAGCATTTGTACTAGATTTTGGATTTAACAGACTTGTATCATTGTTTATAGATGCTCGTGAATTGTGACACCCCGATTAAGGCTGTGTCGGGTTGGATTTCTGCTTCGTTATTCATAGTTCTCCTTTTTTGTGATATTAAATCATGTTTAGACTATTTTTATTATATTTAATTGTACAAAAATACGAGCAATTGGCCGGCCTAGTCTTCACGAGAGGTGCCATCACAACGGGGTTCGGGGTTAGGGTCGTGACACCTAGAGTTTTGATACCAACTTGTCACGACCCGGATTTTCCGTGCTCGGGCGTCGTGATGGCGGCTACTCGTGGAAGCTAAGCAAGCCGCAAAACATTGAAATTCAAACTATTTCATTTTAATCTTTTTTCCAATTTTGGATTAACAGGTAATCAACATTTAAATATTAATGATAAACAGAACAAACAGAAGACTTATACAGCTAAAAATAACTAAGCCAGTACTATAGTGACAATATACTCCTCTACCAATATTCAGGGAATATATATGAGTACTACATAAAAATGTCTGAAAGAAATACCATATGCCTCGAAATCTAATGAAAACAGAGAACATAAAAGTATAAGAGAACGTCGGGCCTGCGGATGCCTGCAGGACTACCTCGGGATCTCTGGATGGACTGAAGGCTGGCTTCCTGAATGCAGCTCTCTAAAATCTACTCCGAAATTTGCACATTGTGCATAGTGTATCATCTGCTCAACCGACCCCATATGTTTATAAGTGCATGGCCTATGCCTGATGAGGCAGTGACGAGGCTAGGACCAGACTCCAAATAAACTTGTATAGTTATATAGTATGTAACAGGAAATAAATAGGAATAAAAATTTACATAGCAGGGGATACATGCTACGGGGAAAATATCAAATCCAGCAGAAACTTAAGAGAAATATGAGGGAACAATTCAATATATACAACAAAACAATATTAACATTGTTGCGGCGCGCAACCCCATCCAATTATTTAACATTGTTAGGCGCGCAACCCAATCCACTTATATCACTGTTGCAGTGTGCAACTCGGACATTTTATATCACGTTTTTGGCTTGCAACCCAATCAATTTATATCATGGTTGTGGTGTGCAACTTGATCCAATAGAACATTGTTGCGGCGTGCAACCCAATCAAATATAATATTATTGCGGCATGCAACCTATTTCATGTATAGTATTGGTGCGACGTGCAACCCGATCCAAATATTTGTGTACTATTAGCAATAACCATACAAAGGGTCCCGGCAAAGGATCAACAATAAACTACACTGTCCCGACGAGGGAGAAACTATAAAAGTTAATACGTCCCATCAAGGGAGAAACAACTAAAACAAAACTTAACCTAACTTCTACTCATCTCAGCTAACACCAATACTCAATCATAAGCTATTTCCATGAAAACAAACTTAGTCCTCACTTTATATCGAGAATCATCATTTAAAGCATCCGTAGTACTAGTTAAGAACACAATAGATTGGAATTTATGACCCGCAGTCATGCTTGACACCAATGTAAAGATACTAACCAAGAAGCAAATAGCAAATAGGACACAACTCATAATCTCTCATGCTAAGGTTAGACCGAACACATACCAAGAACTTCAACACCCAACTCAATCCTCAAACACCACCTTTCCTTTGGAATGGGTGTCCAAATGTATTGTATCTAGACATAATCGACTTAACAACATCAACCAATGTTAAACAATCCAGTTCCAATGCACAATTATAGCATTCTAATCATTCTTTCCAAAAAGGCAAAAATTGACCCCAGGCCCGTTTGATCAAAATACGAGGTTCAGACCAAAACCTGATCACCCATTCATCCACGAGCCCAAATATATAAGTTGTTTAGAAATCTGACCCCAAAACAGGTCAAATTCCCAAATAATAAAAAATCCCTAACTCTACCCAAATCCCTAATTTTCTACACATAATCTCATGTTTTTGGCATAGAAATCTCGTGGGTGTTGATAAATGGAAGAAAACAAGCTTAGGATTACATACCTAAGAAGATATGGTGAAGTTCTTCAAAAATCTCCCAAGAGGTGTGGAGAAGATGAAGTTTATGAAAAATGGTTGAATTCCCATAATGCATTATGTTTTTAAACATAAAATAACAAGGCCAATTTGGTATTTGCGTTCACGACAGGCTCATCGTGTTCACGATGAGTCAGTTCTGAGAGACCATCACGTTCGCGTAAGTGGGATTGCGATCACCGAGCACTAACTCCTCGAGCCCTCGTGTTCGCATCCAGGTGGTCGCATTCGCGTAGGGTATAGTATCCATTCCCATGCCCAGGCTCAAAAATATTTGCATTCGTCATACGAGACCTACATTCGCGAAGGGAAGACCCCCCTCCAAAGCATTGCATTCGTGACCTGGGTCACGCGTTCATGAGGGTACTCCCGCGAACGCGAAGAAGAAAAATACCATCAAACCAGAACTGCAAAATGTGCACCTTTTATGAGTTTAAAAACCATCCGAAACACATCTGATAGTCACCCGAGCCGTTGGGGCTCTAAACCAAGTACTAACTCAAAAACATCATATGAACTTATTTGTGCAATCATATCGCAAAAATAACTTCTTAAACAAAGAATTAAACCTCAAAATAAGTGAAATATTTCAAAAATTCTTAAAACTTCAAATTTAGCATTTAAGGTCCGAATCACGTCAAATGACATCAGTTTCATACCAAACATCACAGAATTATTTTAAATCACATATAAGACATGTATCGGGCGCCAAAACCAAAGTACAGGCCTGATACCAACATGTTCTAATCAAAATTCATTTGCAATTCTTTTAAAAAATAATAGATAATAATTTTCTTTAAAAAATAATATCTCGAGCTTAGGACCTCTATTTTGTTTCGGGCATACGCCTAAGTTCCATATTTTGCTACGGGCCCTCCGGGACCTTCAGAAGCATTGATACATGAAACACTGGATGCACGGCTGATAAGCTCGGCGGCAATGCAAGTCTATAAGCCACTTCTCCCACTAGATCAAGAATCTCAAAAAGACCAATGAACCTAGGTGTAAGCTTGCCCTTCTTCCCAAATCTCATGACGCCTTTCATAGGCGACACTCGAAGCAATACCCGTTCACCAACCATGAAAGCTAAATCTCGAACCTTGCGGTCGGCATAACTGTTTTGCCTATACTGGACAGTACGAAGCCTATCTTGAATAATTCTGACCTTGTCCAAGGACTCCTAAACAAGATATGTACCAAATAACTGAGCCTCTCGTGAGTTAAACCATCCAACTGGAGACCGACACTACCTACCATATAAAGCCTCATAAGGAGCCATGTGGATACTCGACTAGTAGTTGTTTTTGTAGTCAAACTTCGCTAAAGGCAAAAACTGATCCCATGAGCCTTCAATGTCAATGACACAAGCTCGGAGCTTATCCTCCAAAATCTGAATGGTCCGCTCAGACTACCCGTCCATCTGAGGATGAAAAACTGTGCTCAACTCAACCCGTGTGCCCAAATCTCTCTAAATTCTCTCTAGAAGCGTGAGGTAAACTGCGTACCTTAGTCCGAGATGATAGACACGGGCACACCATGATGGCGAACATTCTCTTGGATATAAATCTCAGCTAACCTCCCAGAAGAATAGCCG
The DNA here is from genome assembly GCA_034376525.1 of Nicotiana benthamiana. NCBI lineage: Eukaryota > Viridiplantae > Streptophyta > Magnoliopsida > Solanales > Solanaceae > Nicotiana > Nicotiana benthamiana. The sequence goes on along the minus strand of CM067329.1, from coordinate 4,993,904 downwards.
ACTATCACATGAATGAAATGCACTGACTTGGTCAGCCTATGAACAATGACCCACACTGCTTCAAACTTTCTCTTAGGCTATGGGAGTCTAGCAACAAAATCTATAGAGATCTGCTCCCACTACAACTCGAGAAGCTCAATCCTTAGAAATGAATCGTCGGGCCTCTGATGCTCGTTCTTTACCTGTTGACTATTCAAAAACCGAGCCATAAAAGCAACGATATCCTTCTTCATTCTCTGCCACCATTAATGCTTCCACAAATTGTGATACGAAATCCCGACACCCGGATGAGTAGATTAGAAAGAACTATAGACCTCCTCTAAAGTCAACTCTCAGAGTCCATCCACGTTAGGCATACCAACTCGGCTCTGCAATCTCAAAACTCCAACATCACCTAAGGAAACCTGCTTGGCACCTCCTTCCTGCATCGTGTCTCTAAGGACACAGAAATGGGGATCATCATACTGCTGATCGCGGATACGCTCCAATTATGAAGAACAAGCGACTGTGCAAGCAAACACACAGCTGGGCTAAAAAACATCCAACCTCACGAACTAATGGCAGAATCCTGAACATCCAAAGCAAGCGGTCTCTCACCGACCGAAATATAAGGAAGACTACCTATGCTGGCTGACTTTCTACTCAAAGCATCGACACCACATTGGCCTTCCCCAGATGATATAAGATGGTGATATAATAGTCTTTCAACAACTCCAACCTCCTCATGTGCCTCAAATTCAACTCATTTTGCTTGAACAAATACTGAAGACTCTTGTAGTTCGTGGACACTTCATCAACGCATGAATAATGGGTACCAACTCCATATCATGATGTAGATAGTTCTCTCATGAATCATCAACTGTCGTGAAGAATAGGAAACGATCTTGCTATCCTGCATCAACACTACACCAAGTCGAATACGAGATGCATAAAAATAAACTGCATACGGCTCTGAACATATGGGCTATACAAACACCGGTGTCGTAGTCAGAGCAGTCTTGAGCTTCTAAAAGCTCGCCTCACATTCATCCGACCATATGAACTGAGAACCCTTCTAGGTCAACCTGGTCATCGAGGTTGCGGTAGATGAGAACCCTTGATGAACCGACGATAGTAGCCTGCCAAACCCAAGAAACTTCAAAACATACTAGCTGATGCTGGTCTAGGCCAGCTCTTGACTGCTTCAACCTTCTTCGAATCAATCTGATTACCCTCTACGAATACAACATGACCCAGGAATGCAATTGAACCCAACCTGAACTCACACTTTGAGAACATAGCATATAACTGACTATCTCTCAGAGTAAGTAGAACCACTTTGAGATGCTGCTCGTGCTCCTCCCGGCTATTGGAATATTTCAAAATATCATCAATTGCTAGTAATCAGTACACATCCTCATCGATCCACCCTTCTACTTAACAAACAGAAATGGCGTGCCACAAGGCGAGGCACTCGGCCTAATAAAACCCTTCTCAAGCAAGTTTTGCAACTTCTCTTTCACTCTTTAATCTCAGACGGGGCCATACGATACGATAAGATAGAAATGGGATGAGTGCACGGAGTTAAATAAATGTAGAAATCAATATCCATGTCGTGTGGCATACCCGGAAGGTCTGAAGAGAATACCTCAGCAAACTCAAGAACAAAAGTCACTGAATCATTATAGAGAACCTCAGCACTAGATCCAAGAACATATACCAAATAGGCTAAACACCCGTCTCAAGCATACGGCGAGCCTTCACATAAGAGATAACACTACGGGTAGATTGACCAAGATTCCTTCTCAACTTTAAACGAGGTAAACCCGGTAAGTCTAAGGTCATATTCTTGGCATGAAAGTCCAAGATAGTGTGGTAAGTTGATAACCAGTCCATCCCGAATATGATATCGAAATCAACCATGTCAAGAAGCAATAGATCTACACGAGTCTCGAGATCCCCAATCACGATTATAGAAGAGTAATAGACTCGATCTAACACAATAGAATCACCCACTTGTGTAGACACATAAACAAGATCACTCAAGGAATCATTAGGCATAACTAGATACGACGCTAAATAGTATGACACATACTAGTACGTAGAACCTGGTTCAAATAACACCGAAGCATTTCTATCATAAACAAGAATTGTACCTGTAATAACTACATTTGATGCCTCAGCCTCGGGCCTGACTGGGAGTGTATAACATTGGGGGTGGGCCCACCACCCTAGACTACCTCTCTTGGACGGCCTGCTGCTGGCTGGCCTCCACCTCAAGCACCTCTATCTCCACCTCTAGTTTGATGGGCGGTCTGTGGAACACCTGGTTCTTAATGCATAACACGGGAACTCTTCTGCTATGACTAAGTATCTACCTGAGTGTTCTGCCTGATGAAACAGAGACTAACCCTAGCAACCTGAATGACCACCTCAAAAACTTTGGAGAGGCAGTGCACTGATTCAAGCTGGTGGTGCACTTTAGGGTTGCTGATCAGAATACCGTTTGTGAAAACCACGACCTGCTAAAGCACCGTGTGAAACTTGAAGTTCTAACTAAAAGATCCTAGGAGGATGGCCTCTACACTACGAATCCCTGCCTCAAGACAAGGCACTAATGAATCTGCCTAAATGATGGGGCCTTTTTCCGAACCATGACCACCTCCCTGCGACAGAACCATCTCTACTCTCCTGGCCATATTGGATGCCTCCTAGAAAGTAATCTCACTCCTAGTCTTCCTAGTGATATAAAGATGAATCTGATGAATAAGTCCATCATTTAACCTCCTCACCCTCTCTCTCTTGGTGGAGATTGTGACAAGAGCATGACAAGACAAGTCGATGAATCTACTCTCATGCTGGGTAACAGTCATGAAACCTTGTTGAGGACACTCAAACTGCCTATGATAGGCCTCTTTTTAAGTGATGGGGAGAAACTTCTAAAGAAATACCTGAGTATACTGCTCCCAAGTCAAATATGGCGATCCTGCTGCTCTAGCCAAACAAAATCCCTCCACCAAATCTTGGCGGATCTTGTCAAGCGAAAAGTGTAAAAATTGACCTCAATGGTCTCAAATGTCCCCATTTTCCAGAGAACCTCATAACAGCTATCTAGATAATCATGGGGATACTCGGTAGATGCATCACGGAAAGTAGTAGTAAAGAGCTTGGTGAACCTATCTAGCTTCCACAAAGTATCTACAGACATAGCTGCTTCATCACCGGTCTAAGCTACCACACCCTACTGTATTACTCTAACTTGCTGAACCGCTAGAGACTAAATCAGTGGAGCTACCTGCTCCAAAGTGCCTGTGGCAATAGCCTGGGCTCCTCCTCCAGCCTAAGAGATGGCTATTGCTACAGGAAGCAAATCTGCCCGGGTGACACTCTCCACTAGTCGGACAACAGTATCCTGAAGAACTAGGTAGCACTAAGTCCCTGTGGGACCTGAGCTGAGTGCAGGGGCCGAAACCTCATCATCAAAATCTCCTGAGGCTTCGATATTTGTGTTGTTGCACGGGCTCAGCTCTATCCCTACCTCGACCTCTGGCATGGCCTCAGCCACACCCTCTGCCCCTTGTGCGAGCTGCTGTTGGCGGCTCGGTCTGCTTATCATTATATAAGGAAGCTTATGTTCTCACGATCTGCGAAAGAACACAAAAGAAATTCAATTAGCATTGAGAAACCAACCGCATGACAAGAAAGAACAAATGTGAAGTTTTTCCTAACTCTGTAGCCTCTAGGGGATAAATATAGATGTCACCGTACCTATGCCTCAGACTCTACTAAGCTTGTACATACATTGTGAGACCTATAAAACCTAGAGCTCTGATACCAATTTATCACGACCCATGTTTTCCACCCTCGGGAGTTATGATGGCGACTACTCGTAGAACCTTGGCAAGCCGCATAATATGGAAGTTCCAACTCTTTCATTTTAATCCTTTTTACAATTTTGAATTAACAAGTAATCAACATTTACATATTAACGATAAAAAGAACAAGAAGAAGACTTAAACAGCTAGAAATAACAAACCAATACTATAGTGCCAATATACTCCTCTACCCGAAATCCTGTGTCACAATATTCACAGATTGTCTATGAGTACTACATAAAATGTCTGAAATAAATACAACCTGTCTCAAAATCTAATGAAAACATAGTACATAATAAAGTAGAAGAGAACGCCGGGCCTGCGCACGCCTGCATGACTACCTCAGGATCTCTAGATGGACTGAAGGCAGGCTCCCCGAATACTACGATCCAAAAGCTGCTCCGGAATTGGCCCATAGTGCAGATGTAGCATCAGCACAACCGGCCCCATATGCTGGTAAGTGCCTGGCCTAACTTCGATGAGGTAGTGATGAGGCTAGGACCAGACTCCAAATAAACATATGCAGTTATATAAGATACAGTAGTAACTAAATAAGAATAAACAATTAACATGGGAAGGGGCACATACTACAAGGGAAATATCAAATCCAGCAGAAACATAAGAGAAATATGAGTGATCAATTCAAGATCTACAAAAAAAACTGTAATAACATTGTTGAGGCGTACAATCCGATCCTTATTATTTAATATTATTGCGGCATGCAACCCGATCCACTTATATCACTGTTGTGGCGTGCAATATGATCCTTTTATATCACTGTTGTGGTGTGCAACCTGATACATTTATATCACTATTGCAGCATGCAACCCGATCCAGTATAACATTGTTGCAAAGTGCAACCCAATCCAATATAACATTGTTGCGGCATGCAACCCATTCCATATATTGTATTTTTGTGGCGTGCAACCCGATCCTTATATTTCTGTACTTTTAGCAACAACCATACCAAGAGTTGCAGCAAGGGATCAACAATAAACTACACTGTCTCGGCAAGGGAGAAACTGTAAAAGTAAATACCTCCCAGCAAGGGAGAAACAGCTATAACAAAATTTATCCCAACATCTACGCATCTCAGCTAAGACTAGTACTCAATCATAAGTAATTTTCACGAAAACAAACTTAGTCCTCGTTCAATATCTAGAATCAACAATTAAAGCATCCAAAGTACTAGTTAAGAACACTATATTTCAATCTAAGACTCACGCTCATACTCGACACCAACGTATAGATACTCCTCACCATGCCTGTACGTCATACTCAACAAGAAGCAAATAGCAAATAGTACACAAATCCTAATCCCTCAAGCTAAGGTTAGACCGAACATTTACCTCGAACTTCCACGGCCAAATCAATCCTCAAACACCGTTTTTCTTTTCGAATTGGGGCTCTAAGTTAATTGTATCTAGAGATAATTGACTTACCAACATCATTAGACGCTAAACAATGCAATTCCAATGCTTAATTATAGCTTTATAATCATTCTTTCCAAAAGTTCAAAAATTGACCTCAGGCCCGCTTGGTAAAAATACGAGGTTCGGACCAAAACTCGATCACCCATTCACCCACGATCCCGAATATATAATTTGTTTTGAAATCTAACCCCAAAACAAGGTCAAAAAATTAAAAAGTCCTAACTCTACCTAAATTCCTTAGTTTCTACCCTTAATCTCATATTTTAGGCCTAGAAATCTAGTGGGTGTTGATAAAAATGGAAGAAAACAAGCTTACGATTACAAAACTAAAAAGTTAAGGTGAAGTTCCTCATTAAAAGTTTTCCAAGAGGTGTGGAGAAGATGAAGTTTATGAAAAATGGTGGAACTCCCGTAATGCAATCTATTTTTGAAACATAAAATAACTAGGCGAATATGGAGTTTCTGTTCGTGATAGGCTCATCACATTCACGATGAGTCAGGACTTAGTGGGCTCGCGATCGCAGAGTACTAACTCCTCAAGCCTTCGCGTTCGCGTCCAGGTGGTTGCGTTTGCGTAGGGTATTGTATCCGTACCCTGCCCAGGCTCATAATCCTTCTCGTTCGAGTTACCGGGTCACATTCGCAAAGCGATGACTGCCGAAAGCTTCGCGTTCATGACCCGGGTCACGCGTTCGCATAGAGGGAAATTTCCTTCAGCGTAAATAACTCATTACGTTTGCGAGGGTTTTCTAGCGAACACGAAGAAGAAAATACCAGCACACCAAAACTGAAAAACCTGAAACTTATATTGGTTCTGAAACACATCCAAAACTCACCCGAGCCCTCGCGGCTCCAAACCAAACGCGTACTAACTCAAAAACATCATATGAACATATCTGTGTGATTAAGTCACCAAAATAGCCCCTTAAACAATGAATAAACCTCAAAATCAATGAAATATTAAAAAACTTCCTAGAACGTCAAATTTTGTATGTAAGGTCCGAATCATGTCAAATGACATCCGTTATTTACCAAACATCACAGAATTATCTTGAATAAAAAATTTGAGCTATACGAGGGGCCAAACAAAATGGGCCTAATATCTACATGTTCTAATCAAAATTCATTTTCAAATCCTTTAAATAATTAAAAAAAATAAATTTTTTTAAAAATTCTTTTTTACTGGCTTGGGACCTCAGATTTGGATTCTGGGCGTACGCTCAAGTCCCATATTTTCCTACGGAACCGGGACCGTCGAATCACGGGTCTAGTTCCATTTACCCAAAACAGTTAATGAAGTCAAATTAATTTATCTTATAGTGAAAATTTAAATAGGCTTTTTGGATATGCGCCCGAACAATGCGCACAAATCGAGGCAATGCTAAAAAAGGTTTTTATGGCCTCAGTACACATAATTCAATTTAAAAAGCAAGTGATGACCTTTTGAGCCATCACATCGGACCTCAAATCAAGGTCCAAATCCCAAAAATTTAAAGACCCTAGGTTCTACTGGAAACACCCAATTTTCCCCGTGAAAATCTTTGATATTGAGTTGAAATCATAAAGACTTATATTAACGATTAATAAAAATAAGTTAGAAATGACTTACTATCAATTTGGAAGAGCAATTTTCATTGAAAAATTGCCCAAGAGTGTTTTGGTCTTGAATGAGTTTGAAAAAGAATGATTTTCGGCTAACTTATGAATTTGTAGGTCGTAAATGTCAAAATTACGAACCCTTTAGGACCTGCTACCCTCGCACTTGCGACCACTATTCGCAATTTCGAACTCGCATTTGCAACGGGGGAGTCGCATTTGCAACCAGGGGGGAATTTCTGGGCCTCTTTGCATTTGCCATATGCCCTACTCAGGCCTTCCCTCACATTTGCGATGGATTATTCGTGTTTGCGAGCCAGGCTTCAAAAATGTGAAGCCTGCAAACTAGCAACACACCATATATAAACCTGCAACTTCCTAAGTCCAAATTTTGCTCCGAGGCCTATCCAAAACTCACCTGAACCCTCGGGCCTCCAAACCAAACATGTACACTAACCCAAAAATATAATACAGACTTGCTCCTTCAATCAAATCATGAAAATAACATGTAAAACAATGAATGAAACCTTAAAACTCATTATTTTTATCAAGAACACTTAAAGTTCATAACTCTTCAACTGGAGGTCCAAATCATACCAAATAAACTCTATTTTACACAAAATTTCATAGTATTCATTTAAATACCATAACAAGTTTGTACCGGGCTCCGGAACTCAAATACGTTCCTAATAGTATTGGTTTCAAACATTAATTCTTTTATGTAATTCATAAATAATTAAGCAAAATAACTTCTTTCAAAAATTTATTTCGAAGTCTTGGGACCTCAGAATTCATTTCCGGGCATACCCCCAAGTCTCATATTCTACTGCAAACCACCCGGGATTTCAGAACACAGATCTGAGTCTGTTTGCTCAAAATGTTGACCAAAGTCAACCATAATTAAATTTTAAGTCTAGAAATTTCTATTTCTCATTTTTACATACCAAAATTTCCTTATATATGTCCATAGCACGTATACGCAAATCGAGCTGAGGTAAAAAGGAGGGTTTAAGGCGTCAAAACATTTAATTTGTTTCTAAAAAAGTGATGACCTTTCGGGTCATTATAGTAAGTAAATTTTTAAGTTGTATTCAAGTATATCAGTAATTTCACACACACGCACATAAATTGTTGTAATTGATTATCAAACTTATACATTACTATGTACGTACGAATAATTAATCAATTAATAAACAAATATAATATTATTCTATTTTAGGTCGAGATATTTTTTCATATTAATCGATATAAGTGAACATATTTTATTTTTAATATTAATCGATGCATCATAATAAGATATAAGTCGAGGAATCAGTTTAGAATTCAATATCAATCTCTAAAAGAACCCGACCTTGTGTTCCTAACGCTTTATATTCTTATATATATACAACTATCAATGTGTGTGTGTGTGTATGCACACACACAACCACTTTATTTAATACATCAATTATATATATAGCTTGTTATAGTATATGTTAGTGTGTGTATGTATATATATAACACACACATTTCGGATATATAATGTTATAGTATATGTTACTGTATTTATTATTTGTATTATAACAAAGTTAATGGATTACATTCATTCATCACTACTAATGCATGACATAGATCAATCGATATTAGCCAAGACGTTTTATTTATTCTATTAATAGAAATAGGTCATACGTTTTATTTTTACTATTAAAAAAATATAACATTGTCTCTAGAAATACATGAAAGAAACATAAATAGTAGATAGAAGGAGACGCCAAGGCTTGTGAACGCCTGCACGACTACCTCGGGTCCCCTAATGAGCACGAATCAACAATCCCACTGCGGTCCGAAGTCTACAACACTAGGGTCTGCAAAAAAGATTGCAGAGTGTAGTATCAGCACAACCGACCCCATTTGCTGGTAAGTGCCCCCCCCCTAACCTAGGTGAAGTAGTGACGAGGCTAGGACAAGACTACCAAATAAACTTGTGCTATTTAACTATATACTGCGGAAAAGAAGTGCAGAAAGAAACAGTCATATCCACCTCTAATACCTCTACCTCCACTTCTACCTAACTGAGCGGGCTGGACAAGTCCCTCAATGAACCTCCTCATTCTCTCTCTCACTCTCAGTGGGAAGTATAAGAGGAGCATGATAGGCCAAATCAATAAACTTTGTCTCGCACTAAGTAATAGTCATAGAACCCCGCTGGAGATGCCCAAACTGCCTCCGATAGGCCTCTCTCTGAGTGATTGGACTTCTCCAAAAATAGCTGTGTAAACTGCTCTCAAGTCAAGGTTGGCGATCCAGCCTCTCTAGCTAAGCAATAATCTCTCCACCAAGTCTTGGCATATCTAGATAAGAGAAAAGTAGCAAAATCGACTCTATTGGGCTCAACTATGCCCATGTTCCTAAGAACCTCATGATAGCTGTCTAGATAATTCTAAGGGATAAATACATGAATCTCCGTACCGATCCTTGAGACTCTGCTTAGCTTGTATGTGAACTGTGAGACCCATGTAACATAGAGGTTTGATACCAACTTGTGACGACCCAGATTTCCACCCTCAGGAGTCGTGATGGCCCCTGCTAATATGAGCTAGGCAACCCAATTGCTTGAATCATTTATCTTTATACCCATTTTATATTCTTTAACAATTACGAAGAAATAATATTTAAACAAAGGAATTAAACATAAGCGGGAGAAAAACAATAAGCTATCTAAACATGAATATCTAATACAACTGTTTGAGTCTTAACTACCCAAAACCGGTGTAATAGTTTCACACACGATTCAAAGAACACTACAATTAAAGGTCTGAAAGAAATAAATAAAATGCTATATCCGGATATGCATGAAAGAAACTGAATAGCAGACAGAGAGAGACGCCAAGACCTGTGGACGCCTGCAGGACCACCTCGGGTTGCCTGATGAGCAAGAATAAGCAATCCCACTGCGGTCCGAAGTCTACCATACTAGGGTATGCACAAAAGAGTAGAGAGCGTAGGATCACCACAACCGAACCCATGTGCTGGTAAGTGCCTATCCTAACCTCGGCGAAGTAGTTACGAGGCTAGGACCAGACTACCAAATAAACCTGTGCAATTTAACCATATACAGCGAAAAAGAAGTACAGAAAGAAATAGTCATATACAGTCAATGTGGGAGGGGGAAACATGCTGCGGGGAAACATCAAATAGTAGCATAAGAGAAACAAATAAATATGAGGATTGCCGCAGTTCAATTGAAAATAGGAAGGGGGAAATCATGGTGCGGGGTACAACACGTATCAACAGGAAACCAAAAATTAAGTTTTGAAAAACAGTAAGACAGTTATCAATAAAAATTAGAAAATCAAAGACAGGTGCATGGCATCACACTTAGGCCTTTTACTCTCTCTCTCTCTCACCAAAATAATACACGGTACCACCCTTCGTGCTTTAACACTTTCTCACCCAAACAATACACGGCATCACCCTACATGCTTTACGTTCTTCCTCACCCAAATAACATTTACAAGAAAAATAGATAAGGGAATCTATAATCTGGAAATAAAATCAACTAAAAACACGAAATAAGTAAATAAAAGTAAAGGATAATATCACACAATTATCATCAAGAATTAGGGGAATCAAGGGCAAGTGTACAGAAGCACTCTCGTCCTCACCATAAGAATCAATACAATAGGCACAGAATGGTACATTGTGCGGAACGGCATCACCCTTCGTGCTTTACACTCTTTCATCACCATGAAGTCAATATATAGGCACGAAATAGTACATCGTGCGGCACATCATCACCCTTCATTTTTTACACTATTTCCTCACAAAACGAACAATGCATGGCATCTTCGTTCGTGCTTTAACTCTCCTCCTCACCCAAACAACAATTACAAAGAATAGGGCAATCCAATAAACAAGCTAATAATAGGAATTCCCGGCAAGGGAACAATAATTAAATAATGAAATCATGGTAAGGGGACAATAATTAAACAATTAATTCCCGGCAAGGGAAAAACATCAATATTATCAACGTCCCGGCAAGGGAATGACTTCTTTCTCTAATTTCACTATTACTTCACAACTTGCTCACCACTTGAGCCAATTCTCCAAAGGGTTCAATAATCTCATATACTTTCATAATTCATAATATTCTTTAGCCAAGTGGTCCTCGATGTTCAAAGGTCACAATTACTTCCACAAACTTGTCACAACAAATAAAAATCACCTATAAAGCATAGATAATGCAAGGGAGTCATGAAAATCACAATATAAGACTCATGGGCATGCTTGACTTTGACGTATAGATACTCGACACCATAACTATACATCATTCCCAACAACTATCACATAGCAAATAGAACTCGACTCCTAATCCCTCAAGCTAAGGTTAGACCAAACACTTACCTAGAACTTCCACAGCCAACTTAAGCCCAAACACTGCTTCCTCTTTTGAATTTATCTCCAAATCAATTGTATCTAGACATAATCGACTTAATACAATAAACCCTAAACAATCCAATTACAATGCTTAATTATAGATTTCTAATCATTCTTCCAAAAAATCCTAATATGACCCCGGACCCGCTTGGTCAAAATACAAGGTTCGGACAAAAACCCGATCGCTCATTCACCCACGAGCCCGAATGTATAATTAATTCTAAAATTTGACCCCAAATTAAGGTCTAAATCACAAATAATCAAAAACCCATACCTCTACCCAGACCCATAATCTTCTACCCTTAATCACACGATTTAAGCCTACAAATAAAATGGGTGTTAATGGGAATTGAAGAAAATGAGTCTAAGATTACATACCTATGAATTGGTGGTGAAATCCCCTTTCAAAAATCGCCAATCTGGAGTGAAGATGAAGAAGTTATGAAAGTTTGACGAGATCCCAAAATGGCTATTGTTTTGGTCTTTTAAAATAACAGGAAATTACTCATCGCGGAAGATGGCTCGCATTCGCAGAGAAGAACGATTGGGTTCGCATTCGCAGAGAAGAACGATTGGGTTCGCGTTCGCATGGCCAGGACCGCGTTCACAAATGGAAGGCCCACCAAGGATTCGCGTTAACGACCTGGGTTACGCATTTGCATAGAAGAATTTTAGTTCAACACATTTAACACATCGGGTTCGCGAGGGTCCTCCCGCGAACACGAAAAAGGAAATATCAGAAAGCCAACAGCTTAAAACCTCCAATATTTTAAGTGTTTAAAACCTTTCGAAACTCACCCAAGCCCTCGGGGCTCCAAACAAAACATACGTACTAGCTCAACGACAACATGAAAACTTATTCGTGCAATCAAATCACCAAAATAACTTAGAAGCAACGGAATAATCCTCAAAGTCAAAGAATATTCTAAAACTTCTTAAAACATCAATTTTTTGACAATTTACATTCGAATCACGTCAATTGACATCCATTTTTCACCAAATTCCATAGAAACTTCTTAAATCATATATAATACTTGTACCGGTCACCGGAACCAAATTACGGGCCCGATACGATTATGTTCTAATCAAATTTCATTTCAAATCCTTAAAATAATTTCTGAAAACAATTTTCTTTAAAAATTCATTTCTCGGGTTTGGGACCTCAGAATTCATTTCCGGGCATAAGCCAAGTCCCGTATTTTCCTACGAGCCCTCTAGGACCATAAAATCACAGGTTTGGGTCAGTTTACCCAAAATATTGAACGAAGTTAAATTTATTCATTTTACAGTCAAAACTTTTCATTTTTCACAGATTTTCACATTTAGGCTTTCCGGCTACGCAACCAGACTATGCACAAAAATTGAGGTAATGCTAAATGAGGTTTTCAAGTCCTCAAAATACTGAATTCAATTTAAAAGCAAGTGATGACACATTCTCCGCCTCTAAAACAATTGTTCTTTCTCGAACGGACATAAGAACGAAGTACCTGAGCATGTGAAAGGATGGGGATAACGGCTCCGCATATCAAAATCGGATTCACAGGTCGATGCCTCAAAAAGATGACCTCTCCACTGAACACGAACATAAGGAAAACTCTTCGATCTCAACTGACGAACCTGCTGGTCTAGAATAGCTACTAGCTCCTCCTTATAATGCAAGTCCTTGTCAAATTATATAGTGTCAAAATTTAACACGTGGGATGGATCGCCGTGATATTTTCGGAGCATGGACACATGAAACAGTTGATGCACAGCTAATAATATCGGCATCAATGCATGTCAATAATCCACCTCTCCCACTCAATTAAGAATCTCAAACGGGCCAATAAACCTAGGGCTAAGTCTGCCGTTCGTCCAAAATCTCATCATACATTTCATAGGCGATAGTCATAGAAATACCCGCTCACTGACCATGATAGCCAAATGTTGAACCTTGCGCTCGGCATAGCTGTTTTTCCTGAACTGAGCTGTACGAAGCCTATCCTGAATAATCCTAACCTTGTCCAAGGACTCCTAAGCCAGATCTGTACCCCACAACCGAGCCTCGCGGCTCAAACTTTCCAATCGGAGGCCGACACCGCCTATCACATAGAGCCTCATATGGAGCCATCTGAATACTCCGTATGTAGCTGTTGTTTTAGGTAAACTCTTGTAATGGACAAACTGATCCCACGAGCCTCTAAATTCATAATAGTCCGCTCAGACTGCCCGTCTATCTTAGGATGAAATGTTGTGCTCAACTCAACTTGAGTGCTCAACTCTCGGTGAATTGCTCTCTAGAAGCATGAGGTCAACTATGTACCTTGGTTCGAAATGATAAACATTGTCACACCATGAAGACAAACAATCTCCCAGATGTAGATCTCAACTAACCTCTCGGATGAATAGGAGACTGCTACAGGGATGAAATGTGCTGACTGGATCAGCCTATCAACAATGACCCATATTCTGTCGAACATCCTTCGGGTCCGCGAGAGTCTAACAACAAATTCCATAGTGACCAGGCCTATGATGCTTGTACTTAACCTTCTGATAATTCAAACACCGAGCCACATATGAAACGATATCCTTCTTCATTCTCTGCCACAAATAATGCTTTTGCAAATCGTGATAAATTTTCGCGTCACTCGGATGAATAGAGTTCATGGAGCTATGGGCCTCCTCTAAAATAAACTCTCAAAACCCATCCACATTAGCACACAAACTCGACCCTGCAACCTCAAAACTCCATCATCATCTTAGGTAACCTGCTTTGCACCTCCGTGCTGCACTGTGTCCCTAAGGACACACAAATGGGGATCATCATACTACCAATCACGAATATGCTCAAATAATGAAGAAGGAGCGACTATCCAAGCAAAAACACGGTTAGGCTTAGAAACAGCCAACCTTATGAACTAATTGGCCAAGTCCTCAATATCCAAAGCAAACGGTCTCTCTCCGACCGGAATATAAGCCAGACTACCCATACTGGATGACTTCCTACTCAAAACATCGACCACCACGTTGACCATTCTCGGATGATGTAATATGGTGATATCATCGTCTTTCAACAACTCCAACTACCTCCTCTGCCTCAAATTTAACTCCTTTTTCTTAAACAAATACTGAAGACTCTTGTGATTCGTGAACACCTCACATGCCACGCCATACAGATAATGCCTCCAAATCTTCAATGCGTGAACAATGGACGCCAACTCCAAATCATGAACTGGATATTTCTTCTCATGAATCTTCAACTACCGCAAAAGCATAGGCTATGTCCTTGCCGTCCTGCATCAACAATGCACCAAGCCCAATACGAGATGCATCATAATAAACTGTATAAGGCCCTAAACCTTTGGGCAAAACCAACATTATGTCGTAGTTAGAGCTGTCTTGAGCTTCTGAAAGCTTGCCTCACACTCGTCCAACCATCTAAACTGGGCACCCTTCTAACTCAACCTAGTATCAGGACTGCGATAGGTGGGAACCCCTCGAAAAACCGATGATAGTAGCTTGCCAACCCCAAGAAACTCTGAATCTCCATAGCTAATACTGGTCTAGACCAATTCTTGACTACCTCAATCTTCTTTGGATCAACCTAAATACCCTCTGCTGATAAAACATGACCCAGGAATGAAATTTAACTCAACCAGAACTCACACTTCGAAAACTTAGCATATAACTTACTATCCCTCAGAGTCTGAAGAACAACTCTGAGATTCTGCTCGTACTCCTCCTAGCTGCGGGAATATCAAAATATCATCAATGAAGACTATCACGAACGAATCAAAGTAAGGCATGAACACTTGGTTCATCAAATCCATAAAAGCTACTGGGCATTTGTCAACTCGAATGACATAATCAAGAACTTATAATGCCCGTACTGAGTGTGAAAAGCTTCCTTAGGAAAATCGGATGCCGTAATCCCCAACTGCTGGTAGCTAGATCTAATGTCAATCTTTCAAAATACCTTGGCACCCTGAAGCTGATCAAACAAGTCATCAATCCTCAGCAATGGACACTTATTCTTGATTTTAACCTTGTTCAATTACTGGTAATCAATACACATCCTCATCGACTCATCCTTCTTCTTCATAAACAACAATGGCTCACCGCAAGGTGAAACACTGGGTGTAATGAAATGTCTCTTAAAGAAAATCTTGCAACTGCTCCTTCAACTCTTTCAAACCAGGCAGAGCCATACGATACGGTGGAATATAAATGTGATGAGTGCCCGGAACCAAATTAAAGCAAAAGTCAATATCCCTGTCGGGCGGCGTACCCGGTAGGTCTAAGGGGAATACCTCAGGAAACTCACAAACAACGGGCACCAAATCAATATAAGAAGGCTCAGCTCTAGAATCATGAACATATGCAAAATAGGAAATACCCCTTCTCGACCATGCGGCGAGCTTTCACATAAGAGATAACGCTACGGGTAGAATGAATAAGAATAACTCTCCACTTTAAACGAGCCAAATCCGGTAAGGCTAAGGTCACAGTCTTGGCATGACAGTCCAAGATAGCATGGTAAGGTGATAAACAGTGAATCCCCAATATGACATCTAAACAAACCAAGTCCAGAAGAAGCAAACCTACACGAGTCTGAAGACCTCCAATCACCACTATACATGAACAATGAACGGGATCCACCACAATAAAATTGTCCACCGGCGTAGACATATAAACATGGGCACTCAAAGAATCACTAGGCATGACAAGATACATTGCAAAATAAAATATAAGCTTCTCTACCACAAGCCCGAACGGTACCTACACCTCAGCCACTACCATCTTTACCTCGACCTCTAGCTAACTGAGCGGGCTGACAAGTCCCCTAATTAACCTTCTCTCTCTCTCTCTCTCACTCTCTCTCTCTCTAAGTATAATAAGAGTATGACAGGCCCAAACCAATAATCATGGTCTTGCACTATGTAACAGTCATAGAACCCTGCTAGAGATGCTCAAATTGCCTCGATAGGCCTCTCTCTGAGTGATAGGGAGAAACTTCTCCAGAAATAGTTGTGTAAACTACTCCAAAGTCAAGGCTGGTGATCCAGCTGGTCTAGCTAAAAAAATAATCTCTCCACTAAGTCTTGGCGAGTCTAGATAAGCGAAAAGTAGGAAAAATCGAACCTATTGGTTTCAAATATCCTCATGTTCCTATAAACCTCATGACAGCTATCTAGATAATCTTGGGGATCCTCCGAAGATGCATCGCTGAAGGTAGTAGTGAAGAGCTTTGTGAGTCTGTCCAATCTCCATAAAG
This sequence comes from Nicotiana benthamiana, assembly GCA_034376525.1. Taxonomy (NCBI): domain Eukaryota; kingdom Viridiplantae; phylum Streptophyta; class Magnoliopsida; order Solanales; family Solanaceae; genus Nicotiana; species Nicotiana benthamiana. Next base: position 4,977,351 of record CM067329.1, on the reverse strand, counting down.
CATCGGCAGACATAGTTTCTCCATAACCGATCTGAGCTGTTGTTCGGCTAAAGAAGCGATACATGACCTCGCCATTCGTGAAAGAACAAGAGTAGAGGTTTCAATTTAGATTGAGCGAGCATAATCGCACTACGGGAAAGAATAGATGTGAAGTTTTTCCTAACTCTGTAGCCTTTAAGGGCTAAATACAGATATCTCTGTACTGATCCCTCAGACTCTACTAAGCTTGTCTGTGAGTTGTGACAACAATGTAACCTAGAGCTCTGATACCAACTGGTCAAGACCCTGATTTCCTACCATCGGGATTTGTGATGGCGCCTACTATGTTGAGCTGGGCAAGCCAATTATTTGAACAATTTATCTTTTTTAACAATTACGAAGAAGTAATATTTAAACAACGAAATTTAACATAAAAGGAAGAAAAACAATAAGCTATCTGAACATGAATATCTAGTACAACTGTTTGAGTCTTGACTACCTAGAACAGGTGTCACAGACGGTGTAACAACACTACAATTAAAGGTCTGAAAGAAACAAATACAACACTGTCTCTGGAAATGCATGGAAGAAATAAGAATAATAGATAGAAGGAGCCACCAAGTCCTGTGGACGCCGGGAAGACTACCTCGGATCACCTGATGAACAAGAATCAGCAATCCCACTACGGTCCGAAGTCTACCACACTGGGTCTGCACAAAAGAGTACAGAGTATAGTATCATCACAACTGGCCCCATGTGCCGGTAAGTGCCTAACCTAACCTCGGCTAAGTAGTGACGAGGCTAGGACCATACTACCAAATAAACCTGTGCAATTTAACTATATACAACGGAAAATAAGTACAGAAAGAAACTATAATATACAGTTAAGTATGGGAGGGGAAAACATGCTCCAGGAAAAACATGAATTGTAGCAGAAGAGAAACAAATTAATATGAGGATCACCGTAGTTCAATTGAAAATAGGAAGGGGAATATCGTGTTGCGGGTACAACAAGTATCAACAGGAAACCAGCAATTAAGTGTAGAAAAACCGTAACATATATTTCAATAAAAATTAGGAAATCAAAGAGAGGTGCATGGCATCAACCTTCAGGGTTTTACTCTCTCTCTCTCTCTCTCTCACCAAAATGATACACGGCATCACCCTTCATGCTTTAACACTCTCTCACCCAAAAAAATATACGACATCAACCTTTGTACTTTACGCACTTCCTCACCTAAACAACAGTTACAAGGAAAATAGGGTAAGGGAATCTATAATCTGGAAATAAAATCAAGTAAAAACAAGAAATTAGTAAATAAATGTAAAGGACAATATAACACAATTATCAGCAAGAATCAGGGAAATCAAGGGCAAGTGCACAGCATCTCTCTTCATGCTTTTACTCTCTTCCTCACCACAATAATCAATACAATACGCACATAATGGTACATCATGCGGTACGGCATCACCCTTCGTGCTTTATACTTTTTCCTCACCATGAAATCAATATAATAGGCATGGAATTGTACATCGTACGACGCGTCATCACTCTTCATGCTTTACACTATTTTCTCACATAAGGAGTAATGCAGAGCATCACCATTCGTGCTTTAACTCTCTTCCTCACCCTAACAACAATAAAAAAAATAGGACAACGGAATAAAGAAGATTATAATATGAATTCCCGGCAAGGGAACAATAATTAAACAATTAAATCTCTGCAAGGAAAAATAATTAAATAATTAATTCCCGACAATGGAAAAACATCAATAGTATCAACGTCCCGACAAGAGAGATAACCAATAAGGCAACAATATCCCGGCAAGGGAACAATTAAATGACTTCTGTCTCTTTTTTGCTTTTACTTCAGAACTCGCGTGCCACTTGAGCCAATACTCCAAGGGGTTCAATCAAATCATACACTTTCCCAATTTGTAATATAACTTGATTAAATGATCCTCGATGTTCAAAGGTCACAATTACTTACACAAACCTGCCACAAAAAAAAAATTGCCTCTAAAGCATAGATAATGCAAGGGAGTCATGAAAATTACAATATAAGACTCTTGGGCATGTTTGAATCCGACATATAGATACTCGTCAACCTGCTAATACATCATAGTCAACAATTATCACATAGAAAATAGGACTCGACTCCTAATTCCGCAAGCTAAGGTTAGTCCAAAAACATACTTCAAACTTCCACGGCCAACTCAAACCTCAACAACTACTTCCCCTTTTGAATTTATCTCCAAATCAATTGTATCTATACATAATCGACTTAGTAGCATCAATAAATACTAAACAATCAAATTCCAATGCTTAATTATAACTTTCAAATCATTATTCCCAAAATTCAAAAATCAACCTCGGGCCTGCTTGGTCAAAATAAGAGGTTCGGACCAAAACTCAAGCACTTATTCATCCACGAGCCCAAATATTACGTCTTAAATTCTACCCCAAAACGAGGTCTAAATCACCGCTAATAATAAATCCCTAACTCTATTCAAATCCCTACTTTCTATCCTTAATCACATGATTTAAGCTTAGATATATAATGGGTGTTAATGAAAATTGAAGAAAATGACTCTAAGATTACATACCCATGAATTGGTGGTGAAATCCCCTTTCAGAAATCGCTCAATTTGATGTTAAGATGAAGAAGTTATGAAATTTTTAAGAAATCCCGAAATGGCTATTGTTTTGATCTTTCAATATAACTGGACGAAATTACTCATCGCGTTCGCGATATGTCCATCGCTTTCATGATTTGTTAGACCTGCTAGGCCTTCACCTTCGCGGACGATGGCTCGCATTCGTAGAGAAGAAACTCCTCGAGCCTCGCTTTTACATTGTTAAAATGCCCCCCCCCCCCCGGCTCAATTAGCCTTCGCGTGGCCAAGACTTTGTTCGCGAAGGGAAGGCCAACCAAGGATTTGCGTTTGCAACCTGGGTTATGCATTCATGTAGAAGGAATCTTCCTTCAACACAATTAACACATCGTGTTCGCGAGGATCCTCCCGCGAACGCGAAGAAGGAAATATCAGAAGGCCAATAGCTAAAAACCTACAACTTTTGAAGTGTCTAAAACATTCTGAAACTCACATACTAACTCAATAATATATATGAACTAATATGTGCAATCAAATTGCCGAAATAACCTCAATAACAACAAATTAACCCTCAAAATCAAAGAATTTGGTCAAACTTCTTAAAACATCAATTTCTTTTTTGCAATTTAGGTCTGAATCACGTCGAATGACATCCGTTTTTCACCAAATTCAATTAAACTTAAATCATATATAAGACCTATATCGGGTGGCAGGACAAAAATACGGTGCCCATACCATCATGTTCTAATAAATTTCATTTCAAATTCTTTTAAATAATTTCGTAAAATAATTTCTTTAAAAATTTATTTCTCATGCTTGGGACCTCGAAATTCAATTTCGCGTATACGACCAAGTTCCACATTATCCTACGAATCCTCTGGGTCTGTCGGGTCTAGGTCCGTTTAACCATAACGTTGATCGAATTCAAATTTTTTTATTTTACACTCAAAACTTATCATTTTTCACAGATTTTCACATTTAGGCTTTCTAGCTACTCACCCGGACTGCGTGCAAAAATCGAGGTGATGTTAATGAGGTTTTCAATGCCTCAAAATGCATAATTCAATTTAAAAGCAAAAGGTCATCACATTTTAACACGCTTGTTGCGCGTGAATTCCCTATTAATGCCTACAAAAAAAGTATTTAAAAAAACTACATGTTTAAAAATGTGTTTCAAGTTATAAAAATAAGTATTAAAAGAAAATGATTAACAATTTAAATCATAATCTGAATAAGTTTTAAGATTACTGTGAAATGTAGAAAAAATAGTGAATACCAAAACAAATCTCAATTAAATAGTCTAAAATGCCAATTATATGTTAACTTAGTTTTACTATACTAGTCATAATTTTTCCTCGTATTTTATATTTAAAATAATCTCAAATCATGAAAAGATAATAAAATCAATTAGTCATTGATTAATCTAGTATGTATAAAATCAAGTAATTAGTGTTTCCTAACATGAAAATGGACAATCAAAAAGTATATTACTCTCTCCAAATGAACGTGCTCTAAAGAAAAGAAAAAACGCTAAGAGATTGAAGTTATTTTGATGGAACTAAGTCAAGCTTTTAAAATTATAAAGTGATATATATGGAATAAATTAATGCTTTGGCGTTCTCCAAAAAAGAGAAAAGATCAAAATTTGTGTATATATCTGTTATGCCACGCTCGGTGACTGAATGCATCTCCACAAGTCACATTCTTATTGAAAATATTCAAGACCTGGAAAAACAAAGAAGATAAAAAGTTCGAAGAAGAGTATCCAATTGACGAGAATAATATTATTCTATTAATAAGCACATATAATAATTTTTTGTTGATATTAATTAGGAGACGGGAAAAATATTTGAAGTCAGGATTATTATTTATTAGTATATGATATTTTTCTATTTTGTCTATGGATAGTATATATAATTTGAATTATGATTGCATTTATAAGCAAAGGATTGCATTTATAAGAAAAGAATTGTATTAATAAATCATAAATTTCTAAAAATTTCAAGCTAAGAGAAATAGAAAGAGAAGATAAATTATCATATCTAAATGCTAGCTTTAAAAAATTATTATACATGCATTAGACATTTAACATATTAAATTTATTAGTAATATTTATTGCCATGGATTCTAATTTCGTAACATTCACTATATTAGTTTTTTAATCTAACATAGTATTTATTATAATGGGGTTGTTTTTGTCCAAAAATATTGTACCAATAGGAGAACAACAATGTCATTCAGCCTTATAAGGAGTTTTTGGTATTTCAACCTTCATTTGAGATGTTCCCATTAATAATATAGCATGAGAAATATTATTACGCATAGTTTGGACCAAGTAATAATTTTCATAATGTAGGGTGGGGATTGGAGACACCTTTATATTTTGTTAAGCTAAAGGTGTAAAATACTTAGCTAAGGAAAATAACTTGAGTGTTACCAATTGAGTTGTAAATAGCCCTCATTATTCAATGGACCCTATTAACCAAATATTAAAAAATAACTATGAAAAATACTTATTTCAAGAAAAATATTTTCTTCACACTAAACGTATCTTGAGTGCTTTTTTCCTCCCTTCTAAATTCACTCGTTTGCAGAAAGTCCTTTTACCAACAGGCAACGGTTTAGAAATTTCTGATTGCATGGTTAGAATAAATTAGAAGTAAGAACTATTAAGTCCTTGAAAATATTGGACTTTGATCTCTGAATATAATCCCTCCACCAAGTGTTGGCAGATACTGTAAGCCTGAAGGTGCAAACATCGACCCCATTGGTCTCTACTATCCCCATAGTCCTTAGGGTCTCAGGTCAACTGAATTGGAAATCATGGAGATCCTTTGATAAACCACCGCTGAAAGCGGTGGTGAAAAGCTTGGAGAACCAATCAAATCTCCACATAGCATTCGAAGACATGGCCGTCCCATCTCCGGCCAAAGCTGTAATGCCTGTCTGAGCGCCCACTGCTGGCTGAAACAATAGAACCTGAGTCTGAGGAGCTACCTGCTCTGGAGTATGTGTAGCAGGAGTCTGAACCATCGTCCAGCCTGAGAAGTGGCTGGTGCTACTGGCAGCAATCTAGCTCTAGCGACACTGTCCATAAATCCTGCAATGCGGACGAGAGCATCATGGAGATCGAGGGAAAACAACACCCCTCCCTGGGACCTGAGTTTGGCCCACTGAAGTAGGTGGGGTTGGAATATCCTCATCAAAGTCAATATGAGGCTCTACCTCGGGAACTGTTGCGTGGGGCTGGGCTCTGCCCCTGCCACGGCCTCTGGCACAACCTCGGCCCCTACCCATCGCGGGAGCTATTGCTGGGGTTTGGGCTGCTGTGCGGAAAAAGAAGATGCACGTGTTCTCGCCATCTGCGAAAGAACATAGTAGAATGACAATCAATATTTGAGAAACATAATCGCACGAGAAGAATGAACGAGGTGAAATTTTTCCTAACTCTGTAGCCCCTGCGTGATAAATATAGACGTCTTCGTACCGATCCCTCAGACTCTACGTAGCTTGTCCGTGAGTTGTGATACCCAAGTAACCTAGTGCTCTGATACCAACTTGTCACGAACAGGATTTTTTCCACCATCGCGAGTCGTGATGGCGCCTACTGTAGGAGCTAGGCAAGCCAACCCTTTTAAAATATCGCATAAAACTATCATCTAAACAATTATAATAACCAAAATAATTAAATAAAATGAGTGGAAGACTTTTAACAGAAATATTAACAAAGTGCGAGAATTTGTAACATGCCTCTACCCAGCATCTGGTGTCACTACTAACGCACTACTAACAGAGTTCTACAAATATCAGCCTAAAAGAAATGTATAACAAGTCTTCTGTGATACAAATAAAACAAACAGAAAGTGATAGATGAGACTCAGGGCCCGCGAACGCCAGCGAACTAACTCAAAGCCTCTGGACTGAAGGATCGCCCCCTAACTACTGCTGCGGGTCGTACGCTATGTCCTGACCTGTGCACAAAAAGACATAGAAGAGTAGCATAATCACAACCGACCCCATGTGCTGTTAAGCGCCCGCCCTAACCCCGGTGAGGTAGTGAAGAGGCTAAACCGGACCTACCACAATCAACCTGTACATATATATGAGCAATGACTGAAAGATAAAACATTTATACAAATAATTGGGAGGGGACATGCTGGGGGTGTATAGTTCAATTATAAGTCCAACGAACAAGAAATGGAACTAAATATATATTATTAATATAAGAAACCCAGTGAATCAACAACTACACGGCACCACCCTTGTGCTTTTACTCTCATTCCTCACGAGAACATCCAAATATAATGCATGACATCACCCTTCGTGCTTTTACTCTCAAAACACAGTGCACAGCATCACCCTTCATTCTTGTACTCTCAATAAATAGTGCATGGCACCACCTTTCGTGCTTTCCTGACATAGCTCTCAAACCACAAGGCATGAAATGACCCTTCCAGCCCAAATTATCAAGAAACATAGCACGTGAAGACCCTTCGTGCATAATCTCTCTCTTCCTCACCCAATCAATGGTCATAGCCAAACTGGGAAGGAATATATAACAAGACAAAATATCCAGGCAAGGGAGAATAACTCAACAATAAGTCCCTACAAGGGAATACAACTCAACAATAGGTCCTGGCAAGGGAATACAGCTCAACAATAAGTCCCGGTAAGGAAAAAATACCAATAATTCCGTCTTTAGTTCATTTGCTTCTCAACTATCACTTCATAGTTCATTTAACAAGTAATATCATAATTGTCCACTTCTTTTGAAATTTTAATAGTAAATATGACTCACGGTCATGCTACACTCGGGCACATAGGTAAACGTCGCCATATCTATACACCGACTCCACATAGCACATAGAATATATTTTCCTAATCCTATTCCCTCAAGCCAAAGTTAGAACAAACAATTACCTCGAACCCGAAAATAGCAACTCAATCCTCAAAAATCGCCTTTCTTCTAGAATTCGACCCCGAACCAACGATATCTAACATAAATCGATTTAATATTATCAATAATAGCACAAGGATACAATTCCCTAGCTTAGAAATGCATTTCCCATCTTTGTTCCAAAAATACCAAAATCCGACACCAGGCCCACATGGTCCAAACTTGAGGCTCGAACAAATTCCGATTACCCATAACCCCACGAGTCCAACTATATGATTTTTTTTTATTCGACCTTAAAATTGAGGTTGAATCGCCCAAAATTCTCAAAAACCTAACTCTACCCAAAAATCCTAATTTCTACCATGATTTTATGATTTAGGGATAGAAAATTGATGATTAGATGAAGAAATAATGGAAGAATGAAGTTGGAATCACTTACAGAAAGTGTTATGGTGAAGTAGAGGCTTGGAGTTCGTGAATGGAGAGTCTAGGAGGAGAGATCGTGAGAGAATTTTTTAAGAACTCCGGAAAAACACTTTTCTGGACTAAATTAAATGCTGAAGGAAATTGGCCTATCAGATCGCATGAATAGGATTGCGATCGCATAAAGATAGGGAAAGTTTTCCAATGCGATTGCGGGGGAAGGACGCGTTCGCGTAGAAGAAAGACGGGGTCTGGCCTGGGTGGGGTCTAAGCACTATGCGATCGCGATGTAGGGAATGTGATCGCATTGAAATGACTGGCCAACTTATGCGATTGCGGGTCAGACTATGCGATCGCATAGAAGAAAGTGGGAGGGCTGGCAAGGGATTCTATGCGATCGCAGAGAAGCCTATGTGATCACATAGAGGAAAGGATTTGTGAAAAAACTGCAGAAATCTGCTAGTTCAAAAAGCCAAAAACATCCCGAACCACCCTCGAAAATACTCCTGAGCCCTCGGGGCTCCCAACCAACCACACACAGTAACTCAATATCATCCTACGAACTTGCTCGAGCGATCAAATCGCAAAAATAACATCAAAATCAAAGAATCAACCTCCAAAACTTATGATTTTCATTTCAAAGTTCAAAACTTTCAAATTTTCCATTTTTAGTCCGAAATTTCCATACGGATTGTCACATCACGGGTCCAGGTCCGTTTACCTAAAATGTTGACCAAAGTCAACTATAGCAATATTATTATCAAACTTCATAGTTTTTAACACATAATTCAAATATTTCCACATAAATTTCCGGCTTCGCACCCTAACTACGCAGGCAAATTGAGGCAACCAAATAAGAGGTTTTCAAGGCCTTAGATGCACAAAGAAAGGGAGAATTACGGTGATGAACCTTTGGGTCGTCACAAGATAGGAGTGAGAAAATAAGGTTGCGGGCACCATGTAGCTATCTTGCAATCTCCGGCAAACTCTAGATCAATTGAGGACCCTCACTCTGCCGCTCAGGCACCTGAATCTGCACACAAGGTGCAGGGAGTAACGTGAGTACTTCAACTAATGAAGTAACTAAAGTATATGAGGTCTTAAAGCAGTGAAGATCGGTTAAAAATCATATAACTGAATAAACAACATGATAACATTTCAACTTCACAATTGAAAATAATTTTCGTTGAAAAATCGTAAATTTGAGTTAAAACACTTAAAATCATATACTTAGCAAATTTTCCAACAGAGGCTTATTTTAAAAGAAACAGTGAAATTCGTGAAAATATCATAATTGGGCATTGGGCAAGGTATCACTCAGAATATGGCCTCTCGGGCAATGTCTCAGTCACTCATAACTCGCCCTCGTCACTCAGTACTCCATCTCAGCACTCAGGCTCATTAATATCTCATAATAATATAAATCATAGTAACTGTTGCAGCGTATAGCCCGATCCATAATTTATTGTCGACTACGCTCACTGGGGTGTACAGACTCCGGATGGGCTCCTACAGCCCAAGCGTTATATCACTACGACGCTCAGCTCGATCTAATATATATATATATATATATATGTGTGTGTGGCTTGTAACCCGATCCATATAAGTATCTCTATAATGTGTAGCCCGATCCATATAAGTATCTCTATAGTAACTCACACATATATAAATATCCTCACCATCAGGTTCTCAACCTCTCTCAATCATTAGCCTCACAGCCTCTCAGGCACAACAGTAGAAATTAGGGAATTCAGCGCAAATAGTCCTCACATTTAGAAGTGGACTAACAAACCCAGTTTTAACATTTAAACAAGTGAAAAATGACTTAGGATACACTTTCAACAAGTAAAGTGAGGAAAACAGTAAAATTCCCCTAAGGGTCTCAATAGGTCGGTACAAGGGCCCAAACATGGCATACAACCCATAATACAGTATAAACGACTAAATTTCGGGGTAATATAAGATTTTAAATTGAATACGTGGCTTAATAGTCGCTCCGCGACTGACCAAGTCACAATCCCTATCGGTGCATGCCCACACGCTCGTCACCTAGCATGTGTCTCACCGCATTTATAAAAAAAATGTTAAATATCGGAGTTTTGTACCCTAAGTTCCAGATTTACAATAGTTACTTACCTCAAACCGGTGAAAATACTACCTCGTGATGCCTTTTCCCCTCGAATCGGCCATCACTCACATCGAATATATTCGAAATTATAATCACGGCATCAAAATATGCTAAGGGAACGAAGCTTAAGTGAAAACAATCAAATAATACAAAAATCCCTGAAATTGTCCAAACACGAAACCCGAGACCACATCTCCAAACTCAAAAAAACCACATCAACAAAATCCTTATCCTCCCATGAGTACATACATACCAAGAACACTGAAATCGGAGTCCAAATGACCCCTCAAATTTCTATTTTAAGGTCTCTTTAATCTCAAGTCTAATTCTTCAATTTTAGACTTAGATTCCATGATTTATTAAGTAGATTTCACATAAGAACCGAGTTTTAAGTCCAAAATTCTTACCTCCAAGTAATTCCCCTTGAATCCTTCTTCAATACCCTTCAAAAAGCTCCTAAAATGACCAACAATGGAAGAAATAAACCCCAACTTTACGGACAAGACGACTATTTAAAGCTTCTCCCTATGCTTGAAACCCTTCTTCGTGAACGCAGCTAAAGCCTCGCATTCGCGAAGCACAAAATAACCTTGACCAAAATTCCTCTTGTACAATCGCGACCACCCCATCGGGAATGCGATTCTTTTCTCAGACAGGCCTTTGCTATCGCGTCCCCCTATTGCAAACGCTATGAATTAAATTCCCTTGAAGCTCAGTTGTGCACTTCTTCTCCGCAAACACGACAATGCCCCCGCAAACGTGATGCACAGATGCCCAGCCCTTCGCGAACGCAGAGCCTTTCTCGAGAAAATGATGGCTAAATTCTAGCTTCGTCAACTGACCTTCCACAAACGGGAAGGCCATTTTTCTGCAATAGTGACCAGCAATTTTCTGCAGCTACAAACTTCATGGAACGGCCCGAATGATCACACGAAACATATCGAGGCCCCCGGACTTCAACCAAAGGCACCAACATATCCCAAAATCTTATTGAAACTTGTATCAATCTTCAAAACACCTCGAATGACATCAAATAAAAAAAATATCAGATTCAAGCCTAAGTTTTTAATATCAGCCAAATTCCGCTATCGATTAAAAAAAACCCAACCAAACCGCCTTCGAATGATTTGAAATTTTGCACAATCTTCCCAAGTGACACAGTGGAACTACTATAACACTCGGAATTGCATTCGACCCTTATATCAAAATGTCACCTACCAACCGTAAATCGCCAAAAATATACTTTCACCAATTCAAGCCTAAATCTACTTCGGACCTCCGAAACTCATTTAGATCGCTTAAGTCCCAAATAACCTCCCAAAACTAACCGAATCATCAAAACTCTCATCCGTGCTCGCTAACACATAAGCCAACATCTGGCTGACTTCTCCGACTTATCTTTCTCAAAATAGACTATGTGTCTCGAACCTCACCAAATCCTTTCCGAACCCCAACCAAATCAACCTGATCACATGCAGAACCATTATATAGAGCATTAAGAAGAATAAATAGGGGAAATATAATAGTAACTCATGAGACGACCGACCGGGTCGTCACATGGATTACATTTATATTATTTCAATAGTAAATATAAAAGTGAATTCAAATTTTAATCAATGTTGACCTAATAACGAACAAACTTTGGTTGGTTATTTTTTAAAAAATAAAGTATAGCGACAAAAGTTGGTCGGTAAATGCTATTCCCTGTATTTACTGACCAACTTTGGCCGATAATTTTACACATGATATCTTTATGTTTTATAAAACATTTTAAATAATAATATAACTTTTAAAACTTATAACTGGGTCCCACATTACCAACCAAAGTTAGTCGGTAATATGAATATTTATTTGATTGAACAAGTCTGACCAGCTCGGTCAGCTTGTTGGCAACTTTACCAACCACCTTTGGTCGGTAGTTTATTTAAAATAAAAATAAAATATTTTTCTCCCCGTTACTGATAAACTTCTGTCTCTTTTTTTGACCGACAAATTTTGGTCGCAAAATTTTAATTGCTAATTACCGGATATCAAGTAGCGCCTCCTCAGACACTACCTGTAGGGATATTTTTCTTCACACGAAACAAACCCTAAAACTAAATAATCAAACAATATAAATGTAGCGATCCGACCAGTCGTTTGAGATATTAAGCTCCGTTCGGCGGTATAAGGTCTGAAACTGCTTCGTAATATGAGTATAGATTAGTGTGCATGGTGGAATTCAGTTTTCAGATGGTTTAGAGTCAGATTTAGAGAACAAAACTTGTTTTGGAAGTTAGAAACGTGAAAAGTCGACCGGAATTGGACTTTTAGGTAAACTACCCCGGACTGAGTCATGGATGATCTCAACAGTTCGTATGGTGATTTTGGACTTGGGCGCGCGTCCACATTTTGATTTGTAGGTCCTTAGAGTAAATTGGGGAATGTCGGTAAAAGTTGAAGTGGGAAAATGAAGAAGTTTGACCCACATTTGACTTCTGGGATATAGGGGTCGGAATGCAATCCCGAGAGTTGGAATAGCTCTGTTATGTCATTTTGGACTTGTCTGTAAAATTTGGCATTATTTCGAGTTTAATTGATAGGTTTCGGCATTGGTTTTGATATTTGAAAATTTAGAAGTTCATAAACATTATTTTTGGTTTGATTCATTGTTTCGATGCTGTGTTATATGATATGGAATTTTGAGGAAGTCCGTGTTAGGTTATATGACTTGTTTCTTTGGTTGGTTGAGGTCCCGGGGGCCTCGGGTATGTTTTGATTGCTCAACGGACAAGTTTTTGGAGTTGGGAGAAAGTTTCAGACACTCTTATGATATTTTTGCTTCTGCAGTTTGGGAACCGCAGAAGCGGAGCCACAGAAGCGGCCTGGCTCACTGTAGAAGCGGTCTAGTGTCCGTAAAGGCGGAACCGCAGCTACAGTACTTGTGACCGCAGAAGCGGAACTTGTGATTTAAGTGAGGAGTCGCAGAAGCGGCTCGTGGTCCGCATGTGCGGGAATGCACAAGCGGTCCCTTGTCTGCAGAAGCGGAAGGCACTATTCTGAAAAGGAGAAATCCGAGGGTTTATTTCAAAAGTTAGAGAAATCAAAATTTAGCTCGGGAGAAAGCGATTTTGGGTGGATTTCGCAGAGGAAATCAATGGGTAATGTTTTTTTAACCTCATTTTGTTGTGATCTATCAATATCTAGTTAAATCCAGCATTTGAATTCAAATTTCTTGGTCAAAATTAGGGAATTGGATGAAACTTCTTAGACTTAATTATTGTATTTAGAGTGAGCATTTGACCTCCGATTTGGGAGATTTTTATATGGTTGGACTCATGAGAGCACGAGGGATCTGAAAATGTGAAAATTATTTGATTCCAAGACGTTGACCTAAGGGGCATTTTGGTCATTTTACTTAATTTTGCGCTTTAGCTTTGAATTAAATTGTAGAATCAGTTGATTGAGATTTTATTTACAATGTGTTGTTTCATTGAATAGATTTGGGCCATTTGAAGTCGAGAACTCATGGAAAAAACGTGAGTGCTAGTTGATTTTAGCCGGTTTGAGGTAAGTAGCTTGCCTAACCTTGCGTGGGGACTTCCCCTTAGGATTTGAGTCTTCTCTGTTAATTGCATTCCGTGTACGCGAGGTGGTAAGTGCGTGCTCAGATTTATTTGTGGTAAATTTTCCTTTCTAGGCTCTTAGACTCTTGAAATCACCGAGTTTGAAGATGGTATTTATACAATTGACTTCCCTATTATTAGTTTCACCTTTGCATGTTTTACTTGGTATTGTTTTCTCTTCTTGATTTACTCTTGCTGTTGAATTGAGTTTTTACGTGTTTATTTGCAGACAATTATCCTTCTATAGTCATATTATCTGTCCTAACAACTCGTTTTTAATTGGAAATCATAAATACTATATCTCATGTAATTAATCGGTCTTCATTGGAAAGAAGATGGATTTCATATGAGTAAATTGATATTTTCCTTAAATTGTAATTATTATATTTATGCTAACTTCCTTACTATTGAATACTCCTTGATTGTAAGTTCATCTGTGACTTCGTGCAAATATATTACATGTCCAATTGTCGTGGTATCGGTGTAGTTATTATGCGCTTATTATGTCTTGTTTTATTGTTGAGGTTATTGTATTTTTCCTTGGTGTTCCGTGAACTTATTAGCTATTTCTGATTCCCTTGCCAGGACGTTATTTTTTCTGTTGTTGACTCCCTTTCCGCGATGTTATTGTCTTCCATTATTGACTCCCTTGCCGGGATATTGCTATTCTACTGTTTGGGCTATACATCTATGTTTATTGTGCTGTGTTGCGGGATACCAAGAGATCCCTAGCACATGTATTGAGGATACCAAGAGATCCTCGGGATATCAAGAGACCCCTAGTGCATATATTGAGGATACCAAGAGATCCTCGGGATACCGGGAGATTCCCAGTACATACCAAGAGATCCTTGGGATACCAAGAGTTCACTAGTACATCTATTGAGGTTACCAAGAGTTCCTCGGGATACCAAGAGATCTCTATCGCACATATCTATGTTTGATATTACAGGACGATATCCTAGCAGAGCCCCGTTAAACTCATTGTGCTCTAAACTAATATTTTCATTGATTCAATCCGGGTGCGAATAATTAGGGTACTGGTCGTTCCATTTCTTATGCTTAGTAGTTTGTAGAATTATGATTAGATACACTTGCATAAGCATACACGTAGTTAGAGCCCTCCTATTAGAGATGTATCCCTGCTGAATTGGCTAGGGGTGGAGATACGCCCTCGTTTACCCATTATATATGTGAGAGTGGCCCTAGTTGACCAGTTAGTTGTTAGCATGACCGTGAGATTGATGGTGCACAAAATGCCAAGAGTTAGGCTTCAGATGCTGGGTTTTCCTGAGTTTTGGCTGGTCCGAGATAAGCTCGGGGTAGCCTGTCCGGTTTGGTAAAGTTGTGGAAAAAGTTTAAAAGGACTTATGTAAGCATCATTCCAGAATAATGAGTTAGTGACTTGTTCTTCCTTGATGTATTGTGACCTTAGGATTCAGATTATAATCAGTCATTTTGCATCATGATTTATTATATTCTCTTTGTTACTTGTTGCACTTTTCCTTCATTGCAAGTTGTAGAATTAGTCATTCATGCAGTCTTTACATAATTATATGCCATTTCTGTCATCCCTATGATTATACTGTTTGTTGACCGGTAGGTGTCTTGACTGTTCCTCGTTACTACTCAATCGAGGTTGGTCTTGACACTTATTGGGCACCGCTGTGGTGTGCTCATGCTATTCTTCTGCACACTTTTCTTTTGCAGATACATGTACCCCTATTCAGTTCTGTCAGCCTTGGAGGGTGGCGTATCGATAGAGACTTCGAGGTATATCTGCTGCATGTCGACGCCCCTTTTTTCAAAAGCGAAATCGGGTTTTACGACATTATGGGCAAAACAACTCTCATTCCCGTTTGGGAATTGGGTTATGGAATTTGAAGAGTCTCCACCTAATGATTATAGTGCGTTAGGACACTTTTAAAGATGAGAGGAGTATTTTGAAAGAAAAACCAGAGTTCGGGTAAGGGCTTGAGATTATCTCGAGGGGAAGGTGTTAGGTACCCCTCAATATCCACAAATGTGGTTCCCGGCCGTGCTAATTGTGACATTAGCTGAAGACGACGCAAGTAGACAAGTAAGGTGCACATGTATTCACATAACTTAAAAGCTAAAAAAAAGGAAATAAGTTTGAAATAAGAGAGGACTAGTTTGAAAGTATTACTAGAAAAAAACATTTAAATAAAGCAAATCAAAAGAAGGGTCCTAGGTTTAACTATAATATGGATCATTCGATGCACTATCTTGCACATATTCCAAAAGAGGGGCCGCTCTATGATATTATCGCTTCGTCATCATCTCCATATTCTACCCTTCCCACCCCGTTAAGGTATTTAAACGCGTTGGTATCGTTTACTTATTGCATGCTAATACCCGTCCTAGCCTGTCAGTCCTGTGGTATTAGGACTTCTAATATTAAGAAGGGGGGAGAGAGAGATAGGGTATATATATGGAGTTTTCAAAGGTAAAAATACTGGAGCGACAGTCAAAAACAAGTAGCATATAAGAGGTATGCAAGTAAACGGTTAAAGGCACAATTACACCCTGTAACATACAGCAAATAGATTAGCATGACTTCAATTATTGATTTAGTCTTTTGAAAGAGGTTAAGAGAGCGGATAAATTAGTTAAACACATAAGAGTTGGATAGAAAATCTGCTTCAAGCCCCCCCGGCCCGTTGTAGGAGTTGACAAGATTTAAAGTCAGTTGGTTTAAAAGAAAACAAAACTTCAGACAAAGGTCTATTTAAAAGGATTTGAAGTTGCAGACAAGTTTAGAAAAAACCTTATGAGTTAGCAGTACTGATTTGGGTAAAAGATAGTCATGAGAAAATAAACTTAAAAGATCTCGGAGCTTTTAAACTCAAACAGACAAACAATTGGAAGCACAGATTCAGTCTTTAAGACGGTTTCATAGGTTCAAGGCATTACGAAAAAGGGGCAAACTTGGGCCCGTTTCATAGTAAGCAGAATTAGGACAAGTTGAACCAAAACGTTTGATGCACTGGGCGAGTCTGTACTTATAACAAACTTGTTAAGCCTTTAGTTACTGCTTTTAGACGACCTACTGCTTTGCCTAGCGTTTATATGGTCCCTATAGTCATGCTTTCTAGGCGAGATTAAAAAATGTGAAATTATAAACATGATTTCTATATGAAGTTGATGTAATAACAAGAACCTATAATCATGAAATCTATATGGTGTTGATGCAGTAGTGCAAAATAGACATGGTAATGGTATGGTATGTATGTAACAAAGTAAAGTCCTATAACACGGTTCATAACTGATGCATAAAAAAAATTAAACCTCTAGTCATGATTTCTATGATGCAAGAAAAGTAAATCCTTATATTCATGCTTTGTATATAATGATGAGAAGCCTGTAGATATGGTAAGTGATGCAAACCTATAAGCATGGTTTCTATATGAATGCAAGAAAGTAAATCCCTCCCATGTCCCTTTTCATCAGACCCCCGAGTTCATTTATTGCAAATTATTACAAATGTGGGCAAAGAAACGTTAATGTCCAGTAATATTCCTTTTACCAAATCCGAGCTCCCAAGATCCGAGGCCTTTCTGTTTTTAGAGTGTTACGAAGTTCCAAGGGCTTTCAGAGAAACCCAGACATTGCTTACACTCTAATTGGAATATTGCAAGTGTGGAATTACCAGCCCTATGGCATCCGAGTTCATAGGAGACTCCGAGGTCCCTAAGCATTGCTTACTGGGGGGGGGGGGGGTAGAACTTAAAGAACTAAGAATAAATGTAAAGGTGATAGATTAGAGGAAGACCATCGTATGAAGTGGTCATACCCAGCTTATTGAGTGAGACTCGCACACCCCTGACTTCTTACAAGGGTTAATAAAGAAGAGTAGACTTGTAAACAATTCATACAAAGGTCTAAATGGTGATAAGGACACCAACAGGCCTTTGTCAAGGCTCAAAAACATAAGATATGGGACGGGGGATGGGATTGCTTTGAGTAAAGACTGTTGACAGCCTTAGTTCTAGACTAGAATTGGTAATAAAGTGCCACTCTTATCCAAAACAACTCACATACAAACACGGACCAAAGGGAGAGGGGTATCATATAAAATCACTTAACAGACAAGATTAGATTGAAGCACAATAATGAACAATACACAAGCAAAGGAAAGTATTTAACATGCTGGACTTAATAAAACACTGAATGTAAGCAACCAAAGGGAAATGGAATAGGGATTAAAATGTTGTAATTTGAACTAATGGTATAAGCAGACAAGGATCAAGATTCCGGATTAACCTGCAGGATCTCAGCACAAACAGACAAGGGGACAAGGGAAGGGAATGAACATGCAAGGGCTTAAGTTGAAATAACATAACAGACAAAGAAAAAGGAGAGAATAAATAGATAGTTGAAAGTTAATAATTGACGTTAGGAGCATACCAGTGCAAACTTGAGTAACAAAACAAAGAGAATCCATATAGTTATCCTTGGCTTCAGCCGGCTAAGCCTTAGCAAGAGAGAGCAAGTAACAGAGAAGAAAGAGAAAAGCAGATAGTATTTATTGAGCAAAAGTAGAGGGAACTCGTGTGTTTTTTTAGTGAGAAGAAGTGAAAGCCTATTTATAGTTTGAAAGAGATGCAACACTTAAGGCAAGAAAATATTCAGCAGTACCAATCATACACAATTATGGAGAAGGTTCCCTTAACTAAGGAACCGGCTGGAAATAAACAAGCTTCGTCGAATTTTGGAAAGATAAATCAAGTATTAATCATAGAATATAGGGTAAATTCATATAAATAATTTGAAAATCACACGGGTAAAACACACACGGTAGGTAATCATCAAGGAAATTAAGGAGTCAAGATACCAGCCATTTGCACTTAGTCAAAAAATAGGGATCAATCAAAAGAATCAAACGGCTATAGAAATCAATTAGGGCTTCAGAGGAGGGGAAGTGTGACAATATAAAAGAGGCATAGATTTGAACATACAAAACTGGAAGCAATTAGAATAACATGTGGCAAAGCACATAAGGAAGCAACCAGAGGCGGCTAGGGTTTCATATAGAGACAATGGAAAGGACCCTTTTAGCTAGGGTTCCCACTGCATATCGGAGAGTAAGAATACAACAAATGAAGATGAACAAACAGCATAACAACACGACGAAAGCATTGAATACATTAACTGAAAACCTTAGAAAGTAAATAGTAAAGCAAAACCCTAAAGTCATGGTAGAAAATATTTAAAAATCATCGAAAAGACATAGAAAAGAACACACAGTAGCAAATAGAGCAATAAAACCAGAGAAATCATGGAAAGTCATTGAAAACCCTAGGTTTAAAAGGACAAACAACTTGAAAACACAAATAGGCAAAGAAGAGATGAGAAAACTTCGAATCTTTTAGAAAATCACTAGGACTCAGAGAAAATCATAAAAGTAAACACAGAGAAAAACCTCGAGAAGTTACGGTTTTCACAGGAAAGTCTCGAGATGGCGAGAAAAGCTTGGAACAGACTCGGCAAAGGACTCGAAGCCTTAATACTTGCCGGAGAAAACCTAGACATAGCTGCATAACCCATTGGAGGACCTATAGTCCAACCACCCTTGAAATACATCTCCGATCTTCGAACCCAAAGATCAGGAGAGGTGAATACTGAATGGGTGAAGGAGTTTTAGGTCTTGGACGGACATGAACGGCGGTGAGACAGCCGGAGATGGCTTAGGGTTTGAGAGGGCTTTGAGACCCTTAGGGATTTAGAGGCGGCGGGTTTGGAAGAATGAGTTTAGGGTTAGGGGTGTTAGGGATATCTTTGAGATCAACGGCCAAGACTAGAAGGAGAAGTGGATGGGTTGGGTTTAGTGGATTTGGGTTGGGTCAATTGGGGGTTAAATTGGGGTTGGTTCTGAGTTTCAATCTAGGCTAGAATTGCAAACGTAAAGGGCTTTATTTTAAATAACCATTTTCCCAAATTAATTTTTATAAAAATAGTAAACGATTTTATAAAAATTCAATAAAAATACTAAGATAATACAATATGTTTAGAAATTAAGTAAAAGTATTAGGAACGATTTTTTACTTGAAATACTTATTTAATTGAGAAATATGCTACAATTACAATTTAATGCAATTTTAGTTTAAAAATACTTAATGGCTTTGTAAAATTCTGTAAAAATTACATGAATTATATTTTTTATGTAAATGAGATAATAAAATAAATATTTATTTAATAACCAGATTTGAGGTTGAATATTAGATTTTCTAGTACACAATAAGTTGTAGATTAGTTTTAAAAATGCATGAAAAATTATAAAAAAATGCCAACCTTTTGTGGATGCGTATATATGCATTTACAAGCTATTTTGAAAGTATTTTGGATACAAAAGTACATAGAAAAAAAATTGGGTATCAACACTGCATTCGTTGACCGAGGAGTCCCTTTCCAGCTTTCTATAATAAGTATAGTCCTTCCAGTATTTGTTCTTATATAGAAATTCTTGAGTGAGAGCTTCTTATGTAACCCTTAGCTTGTGATTTGTGAGATTCCGGGTTTTGGGAACTTTGTTTAGATATGAGAGTTGATATTGTATGTGCCAGGCGGAACCTTGAACACTGATTTATTTCACCAGTTTATTTTTATTATTATCTTCAGCAAATTGATTTAGATTCTGCATGTCGTCACAACATGTTCACGGAGGGTGACTAGGGTCGTGGCAAGCTGGTATCAAAGCTCTAGGTTAATAGGAGTCACATATCACAGGCCGGTATATTAGAGTCTCATGAATCGCCACAGAGACATCTGTACTTATCTGCGAGAGGCTATGAATTGCTAGGAAAATTTTCACTTCATTTGATTCCCTGTCGTGCGAGATTTTGGCATTCACAATCCTAAACCTCTGACATCCACTCTTTCACCGATGGTGAGGACACGTACTGCCCGAGGTGATAAGGCACCCGCGCCCCTTGCTGTGGCAGTCGAAGGTCGGGGCCGGGCTAATGTTCTAAGACGCACACGTAGTGTAGAGAGAGCGCCTAAGCGAATGGTCGTCTGGTTTCCAGCCAGAGTCCAAGCATCTGATGCTTACAACTACTGCTACTCGAGCCCTTCAGGAGACTTTGGCACGGTACATGAGTACGTACACCATTTTGGCTCAAGCACGACTGCTTCCACTTACTGCAGCTACACCCCAAGCCGGGGGAGGGGGAGCACAGACTCCCGCCGCCCGCACTCCTGAGCAGCGAGCGCATATTGAGCAAGTCCGTGGGATTATTCCTGCGTTTCCTGCAGCACCAGTTCAGCCCGAGAGATGGCAGCGACTTTCGACCAAGAGCAGATGAGACTTGAGAGATTAAAGAGGTTTAAGCCTCCTGAATTTAGTGGTTTAGCATCGAAGGATGCCTTGGAATTTCATGATAAGTGTTATCGAATTTTCCGTACTATGGTTTTGGATCTAGAGGGGTTCCTTTTCACTACTTTCCAGCTTCGAGGAGCTGCCTAGTATTGGTGGCGCACCTATGTGTTAGATAACCCAGGCGAGGCAGCTTCACTGACTTGGGCCCAGATTTTCGGATATGTTCTTGCGAGAGTTTGTTCCTCGGAACCTCAGAGATGCATGACGTGTGGAGTTTGAGCATTTGCATCAGAGTGTTATAACCATCTTGGAGTATGATGTTTGATACACCAGTTTGGCTAGACATGCCTGTCACACCTCTTTTTTTCACTATACACCCTCGCAAAGGGGCGTAAAGGTGTTTTTTCACTTATAGTACAATCGGAACGGGATTTAGTTTGTTAATTATTCAAAGTCGCCACTTGGGAGATTAATGGTGTCCCAAGTCACCGATTGAATCCCGAACCGAGGAAAATTATGACTCTGTTAACAGTCTGCGAACCATAAATCCGGATAAGGAATTTTGTTAACCCGAGAGAAGGTGTTAGGCATTCCCGAGTTCCGTGGTTCTAGCACTGTCGCTCAACTGTTGTATTTGATTTTATCTGATTTTAATACATGATAACTTATGCATTTTTATTTATAAACTGTTTTTACCATTATTTATTTTGAAAATAGACTTGTGACGTCGTGAAAACGTGTGTTTGACAACGTCGCCATCAAGGCACCCATAGTCATTGACACATTCGACTTCATCGAGAGTTGGATCTGGGTCCCATCAATGCTCACCCTAGTTTAGGAAAATAAATTTAATTAAATCGGGCATAAAGGTTCGAATGTATTATTGTTTCGGAAAGACTGTTGAAATTCACTAAACCGCCCTTCCAAATTTTAATCATTTTTAATAACTAATTACTGAGGGCCCCACATTTATTTTTGTTTGGTGAGGCTCGTCTCCATTTTATTACCATTTTTAGATCATTATTTGTTTAATAAAAATTACAACATCACAAAAACGCGTTTTTAACCCCGTCGCCATCAAGGAACTCGTGTTATAGACACATTTCGACTTCGTCGAGATTTGAATTATGATTGAATCAATGCACACCCGGGTTTAAGAAGGTATTTTTAATTAAACGCGTCTAAAGATTCTAACATGTTATTATTTTGGGGAAGGTCATGAAATTCATTTAACAGCCTTCCCATATTCTAATCAATTCTTATAATATTAATCGAGGGCCCCGCATTTGTTTTTGTTTGACGAGGCTCGTCTCAACATTTTATTAAAAGACCAACCTAGAAGTGACTACGATTTTTTTATTTTTGTTTTTTTGTCTTTAAACTTAATAGAAAAGGAAATCCAATTGACTGTTATTGAAAAGAGTCACCAATTAGGAAACACTGAATTTAGCCTGATCAACACAACACCAACAGGCATGTACACAATATTTTAACACCCAAAAGCTGGGCCTCAAATCCGGCCCAAGCCAATCGAAACAAATTGGACCTCATGAGGGAGGACACAGGATCGAATTTTAACAATGACAATCATTACTCCAACTATGACAATTGTCAATAAAACAACGCACTATAGAGACATGGCAGTCCTTCATTTTAATCGACAGATAGGAACTCCAAAAGAATTCTAATTCGATTCTGGATTATTTGTCTAATTGATCTGATTAACATGGACCTTAAACAAATGTTTCATTCAAAACCTTACCTGAGTTGCCAACTATAGATGAATTCCAGTGAATTGCAATTCGAACAAGTATGCCATGAACTAACTAATTTAATTAAAATCCAATGAATCGACAGATGATAGCACCTAAATCCAATGTAAAAGTTCAAGTCAAACTATATATGAACTGGCATGTAAACTAACACCTAAACCTCATCAACACTTCCAAATATAGACCAAAATTCCAGAAATTACCAGGAACCACAAAACAGACGCTCGAAAAGGATTCGAAGTCAAGCTAAATTATCAATGAAACAGTAGCAGCTTTGGTATATTTGGAGTTTTTATTATTATTTTTTTTATTTTCTTAATTTGAAAGCTTATCCAGATCACAAAAAAAAAAAAAAAAAAAAAAACTCAGAATGGAAAAATATTTTGAACTAAAATGGTCGAAGGAAGAAGACCCTTTCACAAGCATGATGGTATCAATTTATAGGCAACACTAGGGTGAAGAATCATTTTGGTTTTCTATTTTAGTCCCTTTTTAATTTTCAGTTCAGTCCCTTTATTTCAAACTTGTTACGCAAGTAAATACTACCAAAAACTGAAAACTACTATTTCACCCTAATCTAGAACCATCTAGGATGCTCTTTTTAACCCCAAAACTACTATAATACCCTTAACCCTACCTTGCAATTACTGTTTTTCAAGATACTACCCTTTTCCATGCCCAAACTACCCTTTTAACAATCTGAAATTTACTAACCTCAGTTAACTAACCCCAAAACCCATTTACCCTTAGCTAGAAACTAACTAAAGTTTACTATTAAAAAAAATCTCAGCTATATCTAAACAAGTATCCAAACACTACTCCAATTAACACAAAAAATTGAATAAACAATTAATCTAAACTGATAAGGTAAACTAACTCCATATTAAATTCCTAATTAGATCTCTCATGAATAGAATCAAAGATAAAAGCATAATTATATTGACACCCAATTATCATAAGAGAATTGGAAAAATAACCCGGAAAAATTATTCAAAATTCTCACACAAACCTAAATTAAACAGGTAATTACAATGGTGCTAAATCGACTAGTCAAATCGTTGAATCAAATTAAAAAATAAAGAAAAGAAAGATAGGAAATCTCACTGAAATTCGAACTCGTGAGAAAACCCTTCGAAATTAAACTCATGTTAATATTATACATTCTTTTTCGTAAGAAATAAACTCTACTCGCAAAATCCTCGAACAGCCTGGAACGCATGAATCCTGGATGTGGAATTGAGGGAAGCCTGGTGATATTCAAGGGGAAACACCCACATATTTGTGAAGAAGAGGGCAAAGTGATCTCTTGTATCAATTTGGGGGCATTTGGGTAAACTTGGGATTTGACTAGAAATTATGATTTAAGATTCGAATTGTTTGGTTGGTATTCGAAGGTTAATGGTTGTATTCGGACTGAGGGAGTTAAGGAAGCCTAAGGGTGTGAATTTGATAGCGTTTGGCACCGGCACCGCCACCCTAAGGTGGTGGGACTTTGTGGCGGCGAAATTAGGATTTGGGGAGATGGGGTATGGGAAAGAGATGATGGAAGGGGGGTGGGCACTGTTCGGACATATATATATTAACAGGTCCTCACTTCTCAACCCTTGTATCAAAGATCCTCGACGGCTAAGATTAAAAGCCACCGAAAACGTCGTTGTTTGGATTTCAACGAATTGGACCGGGCAGGGATGAGAACTGTCTGGGCTCAGGGCATTTGGGCCAGAGAGTGAATTAAAATTAGGGCCCGAACGGGGCGAATTGGGGTTAAAACACATTGGGCTAGGGTTGTTTACTCAAAAAGGGCCCACTTGTTATAAAGGACCCTTTTTCCTTATTATTTCCTTTTAGTTCTTTTATTTATTTTTGTATTACATTTTGTATTTTTGTGTTTTTTTTTTCTGAATTTTTTTAAAAATGCAAAGATTAAAATAAAGTCCTAATATATTTCAAAAATTAAACTAAAATTGTTTTAAAAATCTATTTCAAGACAAATTCATAACTAAAACAAATAAAATGCAAAATGAACTATTTTTTGTGATTTCAAGTTTTGTTCTTAAAACCAATTAACCTCCTAATTAATCCTAAAAATATGAAATTATATCCTAAATGCAAATGCGTATCTTTTGTATTTTTGTGAATTATCATGCACAAATAAAATGCAACAAGTATCAGAAATGACACAAAATGCACCAAAAATTGTAAAAATAAAGAATCTTTTTGTTTGAATTTTATGGGAATGATTCATATATAAGGAAAAAATCACATGCCCACAATGCCTCATCCTTAGTTTCTTCTATTCGTGAGAAGGTTCGCCGGTTTATTGAGGGACTTATTCCCAACATCAGATCCAGTATGGCTCGTGAGTTAGAGATGGAAATTCCATATCAAAAGGTGATAAACATTGCTAGGAGGATAAAGGGTATGCATGCCAGAGAGGGAGGGCAGTTAGGGTCATGAGAGAGAGAGTAGACGAGATCAAGAGAGACATCTTGAGGAGGTGAGGAGGCCTTGTAGGATGGTGAGATATACTGGTCCTAGTTTCGGAGGCAGGGTACGCCATGGTAGAGGTTTTTCGGGTCACCCAGTTCAATTCGCGTTTCAGGATATGCATGGTGATTCAGGTGTTCAGGGGTCTCGGAGTACCCGTACCACATAGTTCCTCACCGCCTCGTCGGCAGATAGGGTGCCTTGAGTATGGAGGTACTAGACACATGGTGAGAGATTATCCTAGATTACGGATCGATGTGTCGTAGTGAGGTATTCAGGCAGGCATAGGGCACCTAGGAGGGGGAGGCCCAACCTATTAATGTGCTTCATATAGTAGTCTTGAGGCCGGTGTTCCAACTAATGTCATTCAGGTACTAATTCAGTTTGTAATTGGGAGGCACTCTCTGCAGTTCATCACATTTCTACTTATCAGGTTGTGTTTATTGTTTGTTGTTCTATTTATAGAAGTGCTTCATGATTTTCACTCTATTTATGTGACTATCGTGTTGGGAGGTTCTATGAGTGATAGCCATGCCTATCGTCCATTTCTAGCCGTTGTCGAGAGTGACGATGCTAGTAGTAAATTCCTGTTGTTTGTTTTGGTAGGTTTTATGTCACTTTTGTGTATTCTTGCTTAGGAGCTGTGATTTCTATGCTCCACCGGTGTGGGAGACAGTGTGTTGTAAATTACAGACAGAATTGATCTAGTGCGAGTTTGTAGATGGGTTGGTGTGAGCCTTACTTGTGACTCATAGTGGAGGGCTGGACCCTCGTGATTTCAGGTGATTTTATATGTCGAGACCGGTGTGTGAGTTATATCAGTATAAGATCTTTGTAAGTCCATTATATGCTTTCAATCCTATCTTGTTAGCTGTCTTTTAGATTTGTGTTTTAGAAGAATTTTGTGCTAGTTTAATTTGTTTGTTAGTTCTTTTATGTGTTTTCCTTTCACAAAGTCATTCATTTTCGTTCTATGCTTCTTGAGTTTTAGTTTGTGGGTGTCTAGCCGTTTGTGTTGGCTGAGATTTGATTAACCGGCTGTTTTGTCATGTGGTTTTCATGGTTATTGTATCATCGCCAGTGTTGTGGAGTTTTAAAAAGGGTTCCTACTGAATATAAGGCTTATGGTCGGTACAAATTTGAACTCAGGCAAGTATTGCTATCAAAAATATTATTATGGGACTATGTGTGGTGTGTCATGTTGTGTGTTTGTACCTTGTGTGCATCAGCTTCTACTGAAATAGTTGGTTAGACTAATGCCGGATATAGATTTAGAATCAGGTCTTTTGGAATTGGATGGAAAGTGAAATGTTTTGGCTTGAAGGCTTATTGGCATTACTAGGAAGACTAAATTTCTGTTGAAATGATGTTGTCATGCTTAGAGAGGATTGGGTGACATGAGATCACCCGCGGGTGTATGTTAGAAGTGCGCACTCAATGACTTGAGGACTTCGAGGCGAATCTTAGCACGTTCGAGGACGAACGTTGGTTTTAAAAGGGGGAGGATGTAATGACCTGACCGGTCATTTTGAGAAACTAAGCTCCGTTCAGCAGAATAAGGTCTGGAATTACTTTGTAATATGAGTATCTATTAGCGTGCATGGTGGAATTCATTTTTCAGATGGTTTAAAGTCAAGTTTAGAGAAGAAACCTTGTTTTGGAAGTTAGAACACTGAAAAGTCAACCGGAATTGGACTTTTGGGTAAATGACCCGGATAGAGTTGTGGATGATCTCAACAGCTTCCTATGGTGATTTTGGACTTAGGTGCGTGTCCGGTCAGATTTGGAGGTTCGTAGAGTAAATTGGGGCATGTCGGCGAATGTTGAAATGGGAAAATGAAGAAAGTTTGACCCATAGTTGACTTTTGGAATATCGGGGTGGGAATGTGATCCCGAGAGTTTGAATAGCTTTGTTATGTTATTTTGGACTTGTCTGTAAAATTTGACGTCATTTCAAGTTGAATTAATAAGTTTCGCCATGGGTTTCGATATTTGAAGATTAAGAAGTTCATAAACATGATTTTTGGTTTGATTCGTCATTCCGATGTTGTCTTATATGATTTGAAACATCGAGAGAGTGCGTGTTAGGATATATGACTTGTGTGTGGTTGGTTGTGGTTTCGGGGGCCTCGGTGTGTTTTAGTTGCTCAACAGACAAGTTTTTTGAGTTGGAAGAAAATTGCAGCTACTCTTCAGATATTTTTGCTTCTGCGGTTTGGGAACCGCAGAAGCGGCCTGACTCAGCGCCGAAGCGATTTGGGCATATTCTTCAGAGACTGCAGAAGCGGTCTTGTTTGCGCAATGGAGGAACCGCAGAGGCGGTTCTTGTGACCACATAAGCGAAACCTGTGATTTAAGTGAAGAGTCACAGAAGTGGCTAGTGGTTCGCATGTGTGGGACCGCAAAAGTGGTCTCTTGTCCGCTAAAGCAAAAAGCACTATTCTGAAAGGGAGAAATCCGAGGGTTTTTTTCAAAAGTTAGAGAAATCAAAATTTAGCTCGGGAGAAGGCGGTTTTGGGTGTATTTCGAAGAGGAGATCACTAGGTAATGTTTATTTAACCTCTTTTAGTTTTTTTCTATCAATATCTAGTTAAATCCACCATTTGAATTCGAATTTCTAGGTCGAAATTGGGGAAACATTGGATGAAACTTCTTAGACTTAATTATTGTGTTTCTAGTGAGCATTTGACCTCCAATTTGGGAGGTTTTTATATGGTTGGACTCGTGAGAGTACGAGGGTTCTAAAAATGTGAAAATTATTCGATTCCGAGACGTTGGCTTGAAGGGAATGTTGGTTATTCTACCTAATTTTGCGCTTTAACTTTGACTTAAATTATAGGATCAGTTGCTTGAGATATTATTTACAATGTGTGCTTTAATTGAATAGATTTGGGCCATTTGGAGTCGAGAACTCGTCGCAAGAACGTGATTGCTAGTTGATTTTAGCAGGTTTGAGGTAAGTATATTGCCTAACCTTGTGTTGGGGACTTCTCCTTAGGAATTGAGTCTTCTCTACTGATTCCATTCCGTGCACGCGAGGTGACGAGTGCGTGCTCGGATTTATTTGTGGTAAATTGTCACTTTTAGGCTCTTAGACTTTTGAAATCACCAAGTTTGAAGATTATTGAGTTCCCTGTTATATGTTTCACCTTCACATGGCTTACTTGGTATTGTTTGCTCTTCTTGATTTACTCTTGCTATTTAATTGGCTTTTTACATGTTTAACTTAAGAAAATTACCCTTCTATAGCCATATAATCCGTCCTAACTACTCGCCTTTAATTGGAAATCATAAATATTATATCTCATGTAATTAATCGGTCTTAATTGTAAAGAAGATAGATATCTTATGAGTAAATTGATATTTTCCTTAAATTGGAACTATTTGCTTCATGTTAACTTCCTTACTATTGGATACTCCTTGATTGTAAGTTCATCTGTGACTTCGTGCAAATATATTACATGTCCACATGTATTGAGGACACCAAGAGATCATCGGGATACCAAGAGATCCCTAGTATATATATTGAGGATACCAAGAGATCCTCGGGATATCAGGAGATCCCCAACACATGTATTGAGGATACAAAGAGATCCTCGAGATACCAAGAGATTCCTAGTATATATATTGAGGATACCAAGAGATCCTCGGGATACCATGAGATCCCCAGTACACCAATTGAGGATACCAAGAGATCCTCGGAATACCAAGAGATCCCTAGTACATCTATTGAGGTTACCAAGAGATTCTCGGGATACCAAGAGATCCCTAGCACACATATCTATGTTTGAGACTATTGGACGGTATCCTGGGAGACCCCCGTTAAACTCATTGTGTTCTGAACATATATTTCCATTGATTCTATCCGGTGCGAATAATTCGAGTACTGGTCATTCCATTTCTTATGCTTACTAGTTGGTAGAATTCTGATTAGATACTCTTGTACAAAAATACACGTAGTTGGACACTCCTATTAGAGATAAATCCCTCTTGAATTGGCTAGGGGTTGAGATATGCCCTCGTTTACCCATTACATATGTGAGAGTGGCCCTAGTTGATTAGTTAGTTCTTAGCATGACAGTAGATTGATGGGGCACAAGATACAAAGTGTTACGCTTCAGATGCTGGGTTTTCATGAGTTGTGGCTAGTCCGAGATTTTTGGTAAAATTGTGGAAAGATTTGAAAAGACCTTCTGTAAGCATCATTGCAGAATAATGAGTTAGTGACTCCTTCGTCCTTGTTGTGTTGTGACTTTAGGATTTGGATTATAATTCTGCAGTCATTTCGCATCATTAATTATTATATTATGGTTGTTACTTTTTGCCCTTTTCCTTCATTGTGAGTTGTAGCGTTTAGTCATTTATGTAGTCTTTACATAATTATATATTATTTCCATCATCCCTATGATTATACTGTCTATTGACCGGTAGGTGTCTTTACTGTTCCTCATTACTACTCCATCGAAGTTAGTCTTGATACTTACTGTGCACCATTGTGGTGTGCTCATGCTACTCTTCTGCACACTTTTGTTGTGCAGATACAAGTACTCCTATTCAGTTCTATCAGCCTTGGAGGGTGGCGTATCGGTAGAGACTTCGAGGTATATCTGCTGCGTTGGTAGATCGAGGAGTCCCTTTCCAGCTTTCTGTAATAAGTATAGTCATTCCATTATTTCTTCTTGTATAGACATTCTTGAGTAAGAGCTTCTTATGTATCCCTTTAACTTGTGATTTGTGAGATTGTAGCTTTAAGGGACTTTGTTTAGCTATGAGAGTTGATATTGTATGTGCCAGGCGGCACCTTGAACACTTATTTATTTCACCAGTTTGTTTTTCTTATTATCTTTCGCAAATTTATTTATATTCTACGTTGTTAGGCTTACCTAGTCATAGGGACTAGGTGCCATCACGATATCTTCACGGAGGGTGAACTGGGGTTGTGACACTTAATCAATCATGGCAAATAATTGGAAGAGAAAGATCTAAGAAACATCAATTTTGGTGCTAATTTGTAATAATGCAATTCTCCATTGTTTTAACGGCCCGAACAGTTATTTCATGAGTTACCACTCCGTTTCCCTATTTTTTCTTCTTATCGCTTTGTTTATCAGTACTATTTGTAATAGGGTTGGTTCGTTCGAGTTCGAAGAGGATTTGGTAAGCTTTGAGACATTTAGTCTCTTACTTTAAGTTGAACAAGTCTACCGGATGTTGACTTATATGAGAAAGGAGATCACAATTGAATTCTGATGGTTTGGATAGCTTTGGAAGGTGATTTGGGACTTAGGAGAGTGATCGGAATGTATTTTGGAGGTCCGGAAAATATCTAAACTTGAATTTACGAAATCGGAATTTTGACGTTTTCCGGTTGATAGGCGAGATTTTGACATAGGGGTCGAAATGGAATTCTGGGAGTTGTTGTAGGTATGTTGTGTAATTTGAGACGTGTGTGCAAAATTTCAGGTCATTCGCATGAGGTTTGATAGACTTTTTTATCAAAAGACAAATTCGGAAGATATTTGGAATCTTAGGCTTTAATCCGATATGAATTTGTTGATTCGATTGTCTGAGGTGTTTTGAAGGTTGGTATAAGTTTGGATAGTGGTATATGACCTATTTGTGCTTTTAGTTAAGGTCCCAGGGGCCTCGAGGTGATTTCAGTTGGTTGAAGGGAGGTTTTGGAGTTGAGTTTGGCAGCTGAAGTATTATGGTTGCTATAATAACCGCATCTCCGATTGGGAGGCCACATGTGCGACTCCCGCTGATACGAAAGTAAGCCCCTGACATCTAGATGCATCTACGATGGCGCATGTGAAAGAGAGTGACTGCAGGTTCGGTCCCAGACTTTAAGTGAAAATCCCATATGCGGTAGGTTGGACCGTAAAAGCGGGAAATGACAGCAAGTGCAAAACCCCTGGGTCGGAAGGTATATATTTCACCCTTTGCAATTTTTGGAATTTTTCTCAATATACCATTTGGGGTAAAGCTTTTGGGAGCCATTTCAATGGAGATTTTTAGAGGGATTTATTGAGGGAAGGTCTCTAGTCCTTATGCTCTTCATTATGGTGATTTTTAACGTTGTTAGCATGAAATTTAAGAGAAAATCACTGGTAAATTTGGGGATTAGGGCTTGGTTAATTAGGGAGCTTTGAGTGGTGATTTGAGGGGTTATTTGAGGTCCGATTTTGGTACTCTTGATATGCATGAACTTGTGGTAAAATAAGGGTTCTATTGATGTAAAATTTTTCGAATTCCGAGACGTGGGCCTGGGGATCAGGTTTGGTTAATTTCGGGATTGTGTCGTAATTTGATTATTTTCGAGTAAGTTTTGTTCTCCTAGCATATTTTGATGGTTATGTACTGATTTTCTCTAGATTTGGAGCATCCAGAGGCTGATACGAGAGGCAAAGGCATCACAGGCTAGAGTTTGTACCGGATTAAGGTGAGTATTGATTAAAAATGTTATCCCGAGGGTATAAAACCCTTGAATTCACATCGTCGTGCTACTTTGAGGTGATGCACATGCTAGATGACAAGTGTGGGGTCGTGCATCATTAGGTGTTGTGACGTAGTTCGTCGCGTATGACTGTTTAACTGCATATTCAGTTTAAAATTATTTGCTATCATCATGTTTTGGCTGAATGCCATATTTGGGCCCCGTGCCAACTATTTGGACCCTTAGAGGATTTTTACTACTATTTTCCTCTGTTTTGACTTCGTATTTGTACTCACTCATGCTATATTCTACTATTTCTATAACTCAGTCATCATTACTCGTTTTTATGTTATAAATGATATTTTGGGCTTAGCACCATGTTTTACTATGGCTGAATGACTTGTAAGATTCTGACCGTGTAAGGACGAGGGCATGTGCTATAAGGATACTTTTGGATTAGGTTGTGCACCGCAACAGTGATATACTGATTGATGATTACGATCCGAGTGCCTGTTTGATTATGCCACAAGATGGCTTGATATTGTGTTTGGGCCGTAAGGGGCCCCTCCTGGAATTTGTACACCTTCGTTGAGCATGGGTACCTAGTGTGAGATGTGATATAGCCCAAGCGGCTAATGTGTTCCATTTTATTGCCTGAGGGGCCGATACGACTGATTGTGAGATAGCCCGAGGGGCTGGTTCTGCTTGTAATTTTGCCTGAGGGGCTGATTTATGTTTCTATCTTTTCTCCCTATTTTTAATCAATCATCTAACCACTAAAATATATTTCAAAGAGATTTTTACTGAACTAAGAGGTTTTACAAGCTTTTACTGTTTTCTTGCATTGTAGTGGCTTTATGTTGCCTCGTTGTAGCATTTTGCTGTATTTTACGTGTTTTCTTATCGCTCAATTGTCTTTACTTTTATTACTCGCTTAATTGGCGTACTCACATTACTCTTTGCACCGTGTGTGTGCAAATTTGGGAGCCTCGGGTCACGCTAGCGAGGGTTGATTGCTTCCAGTAGACTATTCAGAGTTCACTAGGTAGCTGCTCGGCGTTCGCAGCCTAGTGTTCCTCCCTCCTGTCTTTACTTTCCTTTGGATTAGCTCTGTAATAGATTGTATAGTCCTTTTTAATACTCTTAGTTGGATGTTTAGATGCTCATGACTGGTGACACCCCGATGTTGGGTTGTGTTTGTTTTCCGCATTTGTTTTATTTCACTCTATTTTGGGATTTATCACTTGTTAATGACTTAATCATGAATTATTATAACTGTTAATTGGATTGGGGGTTTGTGTCGGCTGACCTTGTTTCACGAGAGACACCATCACGATCGGGTCCGGTTTTGGTTCGTGACAATTGTGCTCCCAAAGTCAAGCTTAGAAATAAGAGATAACCGCAAACTTAAATTAAACAAATAATTAACGACCAAAATAAGCTTTGTATTTAGTTATGTTTCTATTCATTGGATGATTGAGTTGTTTGTGTCAAGAATGGGGATACCATGATCTGGCAACAATGACAATGCAATAGACCAACTCCAAAAGAAGTGTCTACCAAAATTAATTACATATTTGAAATGGCAATTTCTCAGATACTGTTTCCAGTTAAGGCGACATGTATCGTGATTTACCAGGTGTAATAGTTTATTATGTTGAAAGGTTTGAACAGTACCATTTTCAGTACAATGCTTAGTACATATAAAACATTTGGTCCAACCAATCTGTTTGTTATTGCTTGTTTATCAACTTACAATCAGGGTCCATACCTTAATTCAAATGTACCGCTCCCTCTGGCTTTCTTTTTTTAGTGGTCGACTCATAATTCAGATGATGTGAATTTTGAGTTAAGCGATTGAGTTCTGAAATGTATATTTTGTTTTGAGTAGACTTTGAAACATTGGATTTAATTTGCTGAATCCGTGATTTATGATTGGATCTCCCACAGCCAAGACTTTGTGAGATATGGTAGACTAGAAAATCTGTATTTTAGTCATAGTTTGTCCTCTAATCCCTGTATTTTATTTGTGGTTGAGCTTAAGCAAAGGTGATTGGAACTTATTACATATTTTATGACTGACAGGAAATGATTCTAATTATTAAGATAATTGGAACAAGTTGGAGCTTTGACGTTTGAGTAAAAGCTCAAGAAATTAAATCAGGATCACGTTCTTGGGTCGATGACACTTCCAGATATCAAAAACTGAGGAAAGAAAAACTACTCTATGAAAAATACACTACAGCGCCGCGGGGCTCAGGGCGCTAGTGCGAAATTCCTATGAAGTTAAAAAAATCAAGTCTCCGAAGATCCTCACTAATGTAGCTCATGGGGAGCCATACCATTGTATTTTTGCGGTTCAATTGTCTCAATTCGGCTTGAATAAGGTAATTTCGTCCGGGCCCATTCCTACATGATATAAATACATAAAAATACGATTTTTAGAGAAGTTTTGTCCTACAGAAAATTGAAAGAGCATTGAAGATTCAAAGCACAAGGAAACATCATTCTTTCCTCAACTCAACACCCGGATTTGAATTGAATTCATGATTTCTTATTATTCAACATTATTTGTGATGAATTTCTTCATGAATATGGGGTAGTTTCCCTTAGGGTTTGATGGATATGCTGTGTTGGTTGATATCTATGGACTTTAACTCTAGTTGTTTGCTTGAATTCTGAGCTTTGAATTGTTTGCAACTTTTTTCACCAGTTTATTTAACCGGAAGAAGAATATTATGGTGATATCTTGCATTACTTTATTTGATTTAATTAAGTGATTCTATTAAGTAATCGAAATAGTTTGTTAAATTATTGATTAAATCAAGTTAGGAGAATATTCGAGAGACGTTTTCCTAAAGACTAATCCATAAATGTATGCTTGCATATTTTCACGGTGCTTATATCAGTCACCTTGTAGAATTAAGATTTTTAATCGAGAGAGGAGTTGTTACACCTTTGAATTAATCATTGAGTGAATTCATGAGAATCATTAGAACATTAGAGGGAACTGAACTAGAGTTGGATCCCAAATAACGTTTTTCACTTATCCTGTCACAGCCTTTATTTCTCCAATTGATATTTCAGTGTTGCTCAACTCTTGTCTTCCAGTGATCAATTATTAATTGTTTTATTTTTATAATTAATTTTAGCTATTAATCATTCCAATCAATGTGTTAATCATCCTGAATAGCATTAAGCTAGATATTACTTGAACGTTGATTAAATCTAATCCCATTAAAGATGATAATTTAACTATACTATCTTTGGCGAATGTGCATTAATTTTGTATTGTGTTCTGCACTCCTCATATGGGGCTAGATTTATATGTATGTATATTAAATTGAGAAAATAACATTATATAGCCTTTCTTAGAATAATAGCTAGAAAAAAAAATATATATATATATATATATATATATTCGGTATGTTATATACAAAAATTATACAAATTTTATATATTCTTTCGATTACCAAATTAAATAGTTTCTGATGCGGGCTAAAAGTGATAATACACCCATTATGTTTGTATCGTTTGTCAATAAATAGTGAGTGCAGTTATATTACCCACTCATCGCCAGCAACGATTGTTAAGGAGCATTTTCTTTCTCAATATGTCATTTTTCGGAGTAAATTCGAATTTAGTCCGGCCTAAGATGGATAAAACTTAAAAAAGAAAAGAAGTTAAGATATTCCCCCTCATCTATTTAAATTTCGAGATCGCTCACTAATTGTTTCGGGGACAAGCAAGTCGGGGTGAACTGGGTTGGGTAAATGATGAGTAGTGCTGGAGAAAGAACAAGAAGTACAAGTTATGTGGAACGAAGCTAAATACAATTACTAATCTCGTTATCAATCAATTCAAGGTTCTTTATTTTTAAGTGCTAGTTATATATCGTCAATAAATAGTTAGCCAAATTATAGGTTCCCATAATTTGTATATGTAATAACCCGATAGTTCGTTTTGAGATTTTACTTTTTGCTCGCCAGTTCTCGGGCATGAATTGCCCCGTGTGATGTATTATGACTCATGTAAATCGTTCGTTTTGGTGTTCAGGGTAGTCTGAATGAAATTGGAAGAACAATTCTCAGTTTGAAGCTTGAAAGTTGAAAGGTTTGACCAAGATTTGACTTATTTGAATATGATCTTGGATCGAAATTTTTATTATTTAGTTAGATCCTTTAGGTGATTTAGGACTAAGGAGTGTGATCAGAATGCATTTTGGAAGTTCGTGGAAGGTTTAAGCTTGAATTAGCGAAATTGAGATTTCGGCGTTTTCCGGTTGATAGGTGCGATATTGATATAGGTGTAGGAATGGAATTTCGGAAGTTGTTGTAGTTCCGTTGTGATATTTGGGATGTGTGCACAAAATTTCAGGTCATTCAGACGTGGTTTGGTTGGGTTTTTTATCTAAATTGTAGTTTGGAAGTTTTTTAAATTCTTAGTCTTGAATCCGATGTGATTTTGGTATTGTTTGAGTTATTTTGAAGATTTGTACAAGTTTGAATTAAGTTTTTGGATATGTTGGTGCCTTTGGTTAAGGTCCCGGGGACCTCGGGTGAGTTTCGGATAGTTAACCGGACCATTTCATGCCTTGGAGAAGTTGCAGAATTGCAGGTTCAACTGTTGCAGAGATTCATTCTCTCCGATCGAATAGGGGTTCCTGCGATCGCATAGAAGCTTTGAAGGGGCACTCCATTTTGTTCTTCACGATTGCGAAGGTTGAGTTCCGATCGCATAAAGTGGTGAAATTGTTGATCGCAAACGCGTAGGGAAGGTCGCGTTCGCGTAGAGTTAAGTGGACTTGGGGTGTTGGCTTATTTTGTTCATTACGAACGCGGTAGGTAGTCCGCGATTGCCTAGAGTTAGTTGCATGGGCATCGCGTATGTATATGCGTTCGCATACAGTAATTTTTGGGAGCTGGGAATTTGTGATTCCCTATCGTGAAGGATTTCCAAGGATCACGATGAAGGAAAATAAGAGCTGGGCAGAATGTTTTAAAAGCTCATTTCCACGAATTTGAGGCTAAGTTCCTCCATTGTTGGTCAATTTTGAAGCTTTTTTAAGAGGATTGAAGAGGAATTTAAGGTGAATCATCTGGAGGCAAGATTTTTGAACTCAATACTCTATTCTTCTGTGAATTCTACCTAATTAATCATGGAATTAAGCCTAGTATTGAAGAATTAAATCTTGAATTTGGAGAGTGTAAACTAGGGAATTGAAGGGTCATTTGAGGTCCGATTTTGATGTCTTGGTATTTGTAGACAAGAGGGGTTTCCCTGATGGTAAGCAACCCCCACTTCTAACCGAGAGGTTTTGAGTTCGAGTCTCCCCAAGAGCAAGTAGGATGTTCTTAGAGGGAAGGATGCCGGGGGTCTAATTGGAAACAGCCTCTCTACCCAAGGGTAGGGGTAAGGTCAGTGTACACATTACCCTCCCCAGACCCCACTAAGTGGGATTATACTGGGTTGTTGTTTTGTTGTTGTTGTTGGTATGTGTAGACTCGTGAGTGGATGAAGATTTTATTGATGTGATTTTTATCGGATTCCGAAATATGAGCTCGGCGTCCGGGTTTGAGTAATTTTGGTATTTTGGTGTAATTTTGATACTTTCTAGTGGGCGTCATTCCCATGGCATATTTTAATGATTATGTACTTATTGTGATTAGATTTGGAGCATCCGGAGGTCGATTCATGCGGGGAAAGCATCGTGGGCTAGAGTTTGGACCGGAACGAGGTGCATACTAATTGTAAATAACGCTTTGAGGTTTGAAACTATGGATTGCACATCGCGGTTCTATATTGAGGTGAGGTAAACGCTTGATGACGAGCATTGGGTCGTGGAATATTGGGGACTGACTTGGTCTATGTCGATTAATAATTTTACTGTGCATTTGACTGAAATCTATTTGCTATCATTATTATTTGGACTGAATGCCATATTTAGAGCTTCGTGCCAATTATTTGAACCTATCAGGATTTTTGTTGAATTTTCTTATTGTTTTGACTTTATACTTGAGCTCAGTCATATTATTTTTCACTATTTTTAAAACTCTGCCACGTTTACTACGCTTTATATTTGGATGGAGCATCATGTTTTACTGTTTCCCGAGAGGCTTATGTGATTTTTGACTGAGTAAGGCCGAGGGCCTGTATTGTGAGGATATCTTTTGGATAGGGCTGCATGCAGGAGTAGAAATACAGTGATATTTTTTATGATGCCGAGGGCCTGAGATATGTACGCCACAAGGTGGCTTGTTGATATGAGGCCGAGAGCCTAGAGACGATTCCACGAGGTGGCATGATATTACGCTTGGGTCGTAAGGGGACCCTCTAGGAGTCTGCCCACCCCCAGTGAGCGCGGACACCCATTGTGATGTGAGATATAGTCGGAGGTTCTGGTATTGTTTTATGTAATTGCCCGAGGGGCTAGTATTGTTCTACGTGATTGCCTGAGGGGCTAGAATTGTTATAAGATATCGCCCGAGGGATGAATTTGTTGATATTGTACCAGAGGGGTGAACATTATATAATTATCTTTTTATTTTCCTATCATTTACCTATTTAATTGTGTATTAGTGTCCGAGGCGTGGATTATTTGTGCTTATCTGCACTAATTATTTTTCATTCGTTTTGCGTAACTATAGAAAAAGTAATTTTTAAAGAAGTTTAAACTGAGCTAATATGTTTTAAGAGATTTTACAGCTTTATTGCGTTCTTACTGGTTTTGTACTACTTCTATACAACATGTATATGCAAATATCATTATTTCTTACCATTCAGACTTAAGTTATGATTATTACTTACTGAGTTGGGGTACTCACTTTACTCCCTACACTTTATGTGTACATTCAAGTGTCTCTGCACCCGGTAGCGGGTATTGGCTAAGCTAAGGCAGATTCATTGAAGTTTTAGCGAGATAGTTGCCCAACGTCCGCAACATAGGTTTACTCCCTCTTGATGTCATTACACTATCTTAGTATATTTCAGGAATTTCGTTGTACATTAGACCTTAATAAATGCTCGTGACTTGTGACACCCCGATGTTGGGATGCATTCATTTTCGCTCTTGTTTTATTTTGCAAAATCAGTACTTGTTGGGGATTTATACTTATAAATGACTTAGATTGACATACTAAACTGTTAAAAATGAATTAGGGAATTGTATCGGTCGGCCTTGTCTTCACAAGAGGAGCTATCACGATCGGATGCGATTTAGGATCGTGACTAGACGGTATCAGAGCCTAGGTTAAATAGGTCTCCCGATTGATGAGCAGGTTTAGTAGAGTCTTGCGGATCGGTACAAAGACTGTATTTATCTTCGAGAGGTTTTAGAAACTTTAGGAAAACTTCACATTCTTGAATTCTTATCGTGCAACCTTGAATCAGCTTGAAATGTAATGCTGTGAATTCCTTTCACGCATTCGTATACACGCATGAGCGCTCGATATTTCGTGTGCATCGATGGATTGTGATTCCCTGATCGAGGGGCGAGATGTGATCTATGTGTGTTGATGTTGGGCTAGTCTGGAGGACCAAATTCCGGATTTAAACTTATATGTTCGGTTCTGTCCCTATTAGTGGAAGTTATGGCTGGATAGCTATGTGATTACTATGTTATGACAACGAGATGTATCCATATTATTTGGAAGCGACGAGAATGGTCTATTGGAGGATAGAAGAACTATTAAGTACTCGATTTCCATCTTGATTTAAGGTATAACCCGAGTTATGGGTGTGTGAAGAATATTTTCGTGCTTCTTAGATGCGAACGAAGTAAATCTCATGTTGCAGTATGATTTTAGATTGAGGAAGACTAAGTGATTTCGTAATGTTTATGACAATGGAAGGTATACATATATGTGATTTGGAGGCAAAATAGGTGGGTTATCTCCTGCGAAGAGTCCTGGAGTTGAGTGATCCTTATGTTTACTATTAAAAGATCTCATTTACAAGTGAAATATATGTGCTGAAATTTTTTATCGCATAAGAGAGTGGGTTTGATTGTTATGAGGATGAATGCGAGATTTTAAGGATTGAGTTTAATCTTACTATGATATAATGGCAGCAATAGAGTATATGCGTTATGAGTTACTATGTGTGTGTGTGTGTGTTTTGGTCTATGACTTTGAGCCAAGTGGGGGAGTCTGCTATTGATTAGGCAACTACACGGCTAGGTGCTATGTCAGTTTCAGCTTGAGGCATGTTGGTAGGTCAGTTATGGCTTGCGGAGATTGAGACCGAGGATGGCTCAAGTAAAGGAAAATTTTGAAAAAGGTTATATTATGCTTCATAGAAGCATGGGAATCAAGGAATGTCTTGAGTTGTTGTTGGTAAAGAATGCTCGTTGCATGGAGAAGGAAGTTGCTTAGTTGTATTGGGATGAGGTTACATTTTGCGGTGACGGAGTACTAGTGAGGCATACGTTGTTCAGTTCATTTGATCAGGCTAATTGGTGTTGAGTAGAGGGGATGACTCTCGAGAATGGTTCCAATAGGTTCAACATTCTACATGTAATAATTGGAGATTATTAAAGTTGTGTAATTGGCTAGGAGCTGAGGTTTGCATTTGGATGGTGTCAAGATTTGTTGTATTTCTATATCAATTATTGGCTTCTATATCAGCATCAGGAATGCGATAGTAAAGGATTTATGTTAGCAAGAAGTTTCTTTAGAGTAAAGTATTTCGAATGTGGTACTTTGAGGAATTTAAGATAGTGTTAAGCAACTTATGGGCCTTAGTCGATGTGGTCTTATGTTTGGGTCTCGTGCGGTGAGTTTGAGTTGAGCAAGTGTGGTGTACAACAATGAGGAGTATCAAGTTAAAGGTAAGTCATAGAGAAACTCGGATAGATGCTATAGCTCGATAGTAAATCGGATCGACATGGTAAATATATGGTCAGTTCATTGGATGCTTACGATGTAATGGGTTCTTAAAGGTGTTTCACAACAATGCCCTTAGGTGTTAGTAGCCTATATAACTTGGTTGAATTAAAAGGATTCAGTCATGTCAAGTTTGCTTTAGTGCAAAAGGGAGTCTGGGAGTTCTTGATGATTTCTATCGCGGTTTGGAGGTGTATATTTTCTACAGGCATGAGGAGTGTGCGATGCATAGTGATTTTCTTCCATATGGGTTCAATGAATAGTCTTGGTTGGTTGAGTACATAGTTAATTATTGCTCGGAAGGGATATGAATTCGTCGTGTTATCTTATGATGGTATGGTATATGCCATATGTTGTGGAGGATCGAGATTTCGTGTGTTAGGATACGATTCAGTTCTAAAAGGAGGCTAAAAAAACTCTTAGGTTGCGTGCGACTTCAAATAATTAGAGAAATGATCTTCAGATGATTAAGGAAATGGTATTGCCGATTGGGGTGATTTGATGGGGGTATATGTTTCAGAAAAAGGCTATGTGATTAAGTTGGTGGTACCGAGGTAATATTGCGACACTTTCATGTTAGATCGACTGTTGATATTCGAGTTTTCTTAGTGGCACAGAGGAATTTTATATTATATCTCGTGGAATGATTAGGTATTAGAGGTGTGGTATGTATTTGGACGACAGAATTGGGATCGTATATTGTATTTCATGTGCCATATGGATTCTGAGATGGGAAGTTCTCATATTTAGGCTATGTTGTGTTTGTGGGTCGTGTGTATCGGCACGGTATAGTGACTATCGTGGTTTGGAGACCCGAGTGTATCCTTTGTTGCTTGGTATGTTAGATTTTGGAGGTAATATGGGGTATAGACTTGTTGTCTCAGTGTTGTGTCATTCTGGCTTATTGTGCTAAGGTGGCGATGTTGGCTTTGCCGGGAATGCCCCGGATTATGCACCGAGGTTCGATGGATTTAATGGTATCAGTAGTGTAGTTTTATGTTTCGAAGACCCAGCGGACGGCTAGGAAGTCAGTGCAGAGGCTTCTACCATTGATTCAGTTTCGGTGGTGAATGACTTTTCAAATGTGTTTTTTGTGGCCGAGCATTCCGCCGGGAAAGGTTATTGATTTTGGTATTGATTTGATGCCGGGAATTGTATCGTATGGTAGCAGTAGAGTTAATGGAGTTGACGGAGAAACTTCAGGATTTCCTTGATAAGGAGTTTGTTAACTGGCCAATGTGAATGCGTGTTCTAACATGAGTTGGTTTGGTTGGCTCCGAATTGTATTGTTAAGGGATGTGCTTATTGGATTATTATTGAGTTTAATAGTAATTTGGGCAGACCTATGAGCTACCGTTCCGTGTTGCGGGGCATTAGGATTTGTTGGTTATACGAAAATGTGGTGCGGTGTTATTGGGGTCTTCCAATGGAATTCGAGCGAGAGGAGTATTGGATATTGTTTGGCAGGTGGCGCATCGATTATGTCCTTTTAGGTTGTGTGGTGTTATGTGTTTGCTTTATCGTGGTTATGATGATTTGCTTTGGTTTTAGAAATCAATTGCACATAGTCCTCAATTTTCGGCAGAGTGACTCGAGATATTTCATGTGGAGCAGTGTTTGGATAGGATTGCACATTCCAGCAAAGTTATGTGGAGGTATGACTTTGCAATTTGGATTCATGTTTTCTGTTTCTTGGATGTGAGACGGGTTCTCAGCCTTGTGTTGTGGTGGTGCTTGTGAGCTTGCGGTACAACTCTTTCAATTGAGTTGTTTTCTTGATTTGAGTATGTTTGGATTGTTGCTTATTGGTGCGCGGATTTCACAAGTTGTGACCTTAGCCTGCATTGATTCATCATGTCACCAGCATTGTGTGTTGGATTGGATGAGGTCGTTGGGATCACTAATGAATACGAACAGATTCGATTTCAGTATGTGGTAAGGATAATATCGAGGTTCGGCTCATAAATTTGCTATGGTGTTTGCCAAAGGAGAAGTGGCTTTATGAATGGTTTATCTCAGAAATGGTTATGGCTTACTGAATGTTTTTGACATCATTGGCAGTATATGAAAGTGTTGGGATGAGACTTTAGTTGATAAGAGATTTTCTACCGGTGTTCGGTTGTTGTGCGTAGCTACTGCGATTAGAAATTACTACTACAAGTGTTTGAATTATCTGGTATATCATGTGATGGCACCTGAGATTGCAAGTATGGTTATCACAACTTGTTTGGGCTTGTTGAGATCATAGATGTGTGATTTGGGATCTTGTTAATGATTTTAGGAGTGGAAATGTGGTTCTAAGGTTTATGGGCCAGACTGGATAGTGAATTATCAGTTGCATTGTGTTATCAGACCTATATGAGAAAGGGTGACGTGGGATCACCCCCGGGTATGTGTATGGCAAGCTTATTCAGCGATTGGTTGGCTTTTAGAACAACTCTGGGCACGTTAGAGGACTAATGTATGTTTAAGTGGGGGAGGATGTAATGACCCGATTGTTCGTTTTGAGCTTTTACTCTTTGCTTGCCAGTTCTCGGGCATGACTTGCCCCGTGTGATGTATTATCACCATGTAAATCATCGGCTGGTTTTTAGGGTAATTGAAATGAAATTGGAAGAATAATTCTCAGTTTGAAGCTTGAAATTTGAAAGGTTTGAACAAGATTTAACTTGTTTGTATACGATATCGGATCGGAATTTTTATTATTTGGTTAGCTCTGTTTGGTGATTGGGAACTTCGGAGCGTGATCGAAATGCATTTTTGAAGTCCGTGGATGATTTAGGCTTGAATTGGTGGCCAAATTAAGATTTCGACGGTTTCCAGTTGGTAGGTGATATTTTGATAGAGGTGCCGAAATGGAATTTTGGAAGTTGCAGTTTTTTTTTGTGTCATTTGGGAGGTATGTGAAACAATTCTGGTCATTCGGACATGGTTTGGTTGGGTTTTTTTATCAAAAGCGTAATTTGAAAGTTCTTGAAATTCTTAGACTTGAATCCGATGTGATTTTAGTTTTTTGATGTTGATTGAGGAGTTTTGAAGATTTGTACAAGTTTGAATAAGGTTTTTGGATATGTTGTTACCTTTGGTTTGGGTCTTGGGGACCTCTGGTGCGTTTCGGATGGTCAACTAGACCACTTCACGACTTGGAGAAGTTGCAGAATTGCAGGTTTAGCTGTTGCAGAGATTCCTTCTCTGTGATCGTGTAGAAGCTTTGAAAGGGCAGTCCATTTTGTTTTTCGCGATCGTCAAGGTTGAGTTACGATTGCATTGAGTGGTGAAGTTGTTGATCACGAACGCGTAATAAAGGTTGCGTTCGCGTAGAGTTAACTGGACATGGGGTGTTCACTTATTTTATTCATTGTGAACGCGGTAGGCAGTCCGCGATCGCATAGAGTTAGTTTCCTGGGCATCGCGGTCGCATGGTGTTTTATGCGTTGGCATAGAGTAATTTTTTGGAGCTGAGAATTTGTGCTTCTCAATCGCTAAGGATTTCCCATGATTGCGATGAAGGAAAATAAGAGCTGGGCAGAATGTTCTAAATGCTCATTTATGCGGATTTTTTGAGGCTAAGTTCCTCCATTGTTAGTCAATTTTGAAGCTTTTTGAAGAGGACTGAAGAGAGATTCAAAGGGAATCACTTGGAGGTAAGATTTTTGAACTCAATACTCGATTCTTGTGTGATATCTATCTAATTAATAATGGAATTAAGCTTAGTATTGAAGAACAAGGGCTTGAATTTAAAGAGTGCAAATTAGGGAATTGAGGGGCCATTTGAGGTCCGATTTTGATGTTCTTGGTATGTATAGGCTCGTGAGTGGATGAGGATTCTATTGATGTAATTTATATCAGATTCCGAGACATGGGCCTAGGGGCTAGGTTTGAGAAATTTAGGGATTTTGATGCTTTAATGGTTATGTACACATTGTAGCTAGATATGGAGCAGCCAAAAATCGATTCGTGAGGGCAAGACAGCGCGCTAGAGTTTGAACCGGATCGAGGTGAGTAATGATTGTAAATGATGTTCTGAGGGTT
The DNA here is from genome assembly GCA_034376525.1 of Nicotiana benthamiana. NCBI lineage: Eukaryota > Viridiplantae > Streptophyta > Magnoliopsida > Solanales > Solanaceae > Nicotiana > Nicotiana benthamiana. The sequence continues at coordinate 4,932,756 of CM067329.1, read as the reverse complement.
TGAAATACCGGCTTGCACATCGTGGTGTTATATTGAGGTTTGGCACACGTTTGATGACGAGCGTGGGGTCATGCACTAATAGGAATTATGTCTTGGTGTGTCCCGATTGATTATTTTACCATGTATTTGACTAAAATCTATTTGCTATCATCATTAATAGGGATGAATGTCATATTTGGGTCTTCATGCCAATTATTTGAATCATTCGGGGATTTTTGTTGATATTTCCTCACTGTTTTGACTTTATACTTGAACTCAGTCATGTTATTTTTCTCTGTAACTCAACCATGTTTTCTTTACTTTAACACTTCAAATGATATTTCTTATAATATTTTTGGGATAAGCATCATGTTTTACTGTTGCGCAAGAGGCTTATGTGATTTTTGATTAAGTAAGGTGGAGGGCCTATATTGTGAGAATATCTTTCGGGACAGGCTGCACACCGCAGCGGTGACACACTAATTTTTATTATGAGGCCGAAGGCCTGATATATGTACGCCATGAGGTGGCTTGTTGATTTGAGGCCGAGAGCCTAGAGATGATGTCATGAGGTGGCTTGATATTGCGCTTCGACCGTAAGGCGCCCCTCTATGAGTCTGCACACCCCCAGTGGGCGCGGGTACCCATTGTGAAGTGAGATATAGCCCGAGGGGCTGGGATTATTCTATATGATTGCCCGCGGGACTAGTATTGTTATGAGATATTACCCGATGGGCGAATTTGTTGAAATTGTGCCCGAGGGGCAACCCTAATGTGCTTATCATTCTTATTTGCCTGTTATTTACCTGTTTAATTGTGTATTTGTGTCCGAGGGATGGATTTCCTGTGCTTATCTACACTAATTGTTTTGCATTCATTTGGGTAACTGTTGAAAAAGTCGTTTTTAAAGTAGTTTAAACTGACCTAAGATGTTTTAAGAGATTTTCCAGATTCATTGCTTTCTTATTAGTTTTGTACTACTTCTATACAGCATATTGATGCACTTTTCGTGATTTCTTACCATTCAGGCTTTAGTTATGATTATTACAAACTGAGTTGCACTACTCACTTTATCCTTACACCTTAGTTATAGATTCGGATATTTCTGCACTGGGCAGCGGGTATTAGCTAAGATGAGGCAGAGTCATTGGAATTTTAGCAAGATAGCTGTCTTACGTCCGTAGCACATCTTTACTCCCTCATGATGTCGTTAGACTATTTTAGTATATTTTAAGAATTCAAATGTACTTTAGACCTTAGTAGATGCTCGTGTGAAAGCCGATGTCGGGCTGTATTCATTTCTGCACTTATTTTATTTCGCTAAATGTGTACTTGTTGGGGATTGATACTTATAAATGATTTAAATTGACTTATTCAACTGTTAAAACTGAATTAGGAAATTGTATCGATCGGCCTTAGCTTTATGAGAGGCGCCATCATAGCCAGGTCCGATTTGGGACCGTGACAAGTATACTACTAAAAGTCAAAATAAAAATCTCATCGACTTCTAAAAGTCTAAAAGAAAATTTCAAATATACGACATACTATCATGCCACACACAGATGACGACCTTAATTTAAAGATGTCAATTTTTCCAGCAATGAAGTTCATTAATTTGTTCCCCAGCATAATTTGAACTTAAATATAGTTTTGTTATATTTATTTCTTCATTTATTGATGGATATATAGAGCAAGTTTAGGAATTAAAAGTTCAAGAATATGTACAAAAATGACTTCATCCAAATTCTAGACACGTCTTTGAATGAAACGGTGTTTGTTTAGAAAACAGATAAATCTTTTGCCAGAATTTCCTTTGACCGAGTTTTGCAAAGTTTGTCGTTGAAAAATTTTGAAAATATTTTTCAACCAGAGGTTAATGTTTCAAAATTAGTACGTCAAGATATTTAGTCGAGAAGAAATGGATTGACTATATATTGTATTGGAAATTTTACCTCCCGTAGCAAAGATATACACCCTGTTTATTATAAATTATAATTATATTAAAATATTAATTTCTATAGCTAAATTTTATATTTTATAAAAAATAAGTATTTATGGTATATAGTACTATTGAGGCATGAAATACACTATTTATGTTTCTCCTCTCTTTTAGACAGTTGAACAATACCTATTTTAGCACCCCGTAAATTTGAAATAATTGTGGATGCATTAAAAGAGTGTTAATATGATGGTTATCAATAGTTTGTAATAATAAGTGTACGAGGAATATCATAAGTGATTTGAGGTCCAAGGAGAGACGTAAGTCTAAGCCAAATTTGTGTCCGAGGGATGGATTTCCTGTGTTTATCTACACTAATTGTTTTGCATTTATTTGTGTAACAGTCGAAAAAGTCGTTTTTAAAGTAGTTTAAACTGAGCTAAGATGTTTTAAGAGATTTTCCAGCTTCATTGCTTTCTTACTAGTTTTGTACTACTTCTATACATCATATTGATGCACTTTTCGTGATTTCTTACCATTTAGGCTTTAGTTATGATTATTACACACTGAGTTGCACTACTCACTTTACTTCTTACACCTTAGATATAGATTCGGATATTTCTGCACTGGGTAGCGGGTATTAGCTGAGATGAGGCAGAGTCATTGGAGTTTTAGCAAGATAGCTGTCTTACGTCCGTAGCACATCTTTACTCCCTCATGATGTCGTTAGACTATTTTAGTATATTTTAAGAATTCAAATGTACTTTAGACCTTAGTAGATGCTCGTGACTTGTGAAAGCCGATGTCGGGCTGTATTCATTTCTGCACTTATTTTATTTTGCTAAATGTGTACTTGTTGGGGATTGATACTTATAAATGATTTAAATTGACTTATTCAACTGTTAGAACTGAATTAGGAAATTGTGTCGGTCGGCCTTATCTTCACGAGAGAGACCATCATGGCCAGGTCCGGATTGGGACCGTGACAAGTATACTACTAAAAGTCAAAATAAAAATCTCATCGACTCTTAAAAGTCTAAAAGAAAATTTCAGATATACGACATACTATCATGCCACACACAGATGACGACCTTAATTTAAAGATGCCAATTTTTCCAGCAATGAAGTTCATTAATTTGTTCCCCAGCATAATTTGAACTTAAATATAGTTTTGTTATATTTATTTCTTCATTTATTGATGGATATATAGGGCAAGTTTAGTAATTAAAAGTTCAAGAATATGTACAAAAATGACTTCATCCAAATTCTAGACACGCCTTTGAATAAAACGGTGTTTGTTTAGAAAACAGATAAATCTTTTGCCAGAATTTCCTTTGACCGAGTTTTGCAAAGTTTGTCGTTGAAAAATTTGAAAATATTTTTCAACCAGAGGTTAATGTTTCAAAATTAATACGTCAAGATATTTAGTCGAGAAGAAATGGATTGACTATATATTGTATTGGATTTTACCTCCCGTAGCAAAGATATACACCCTATTTATTTTGATATCATAATTATATTAAAATATTAATTTCTATAGCTAAATTTTATATTTTATAAAAAATAAGTATTTAGGTATATAGAACTATTGAGGCATGAAATACACTATTTATGTTTCTCCTCTCTCTTAGACAGTTGAACAATACCTATTTTAACCCCCCGTAAATTTGAAATAATTGTGGATGCGTTAAAAGAGTATTAATATGATGGTTATCAATAGTTTGTAATAATAAGTGTACGAGGAATATCATAAGTGATTTGAGGTCCAAGGAGAGACGTAAGTCTAAGCCAAATTGGAAAGTGACATGTTACACTAAATTTCCAAATTAGCACGCACAAGACCAAACTTTAGATGACAATATCTACATTTATATAAACTTTAATGTAATGCACAACATATCAAATGAAAGATCTTGGAGTCTAGTTTGTATCGCTTTAGACTGTTCATCATTTGGACACTCCTACAAGAAGTTATAGCCAAATTACTAAAAGCTGGTAGAGTTTTAAACTATTGCGCTGCCCCATATGTCTCCCCATGCGGTAAGGCTATGTAGATTAATAGAGCACCTCAAAATTTCATTTTCTAGACTCATTTATCATTACTTCGACGCCCAATGAACTATGGATGTGCAAAGCTTGATTTTTTTTTTCAACCCGACCCTATTTTGATATAAACCCTTCGGGGGTTATTTTCCCCACCTCATTGGGACTAATTTTAGGGTTTTCCTCAACTCTCTCAAGAACTTCAACACCTCCCATCTTAAAGGTAATCAATCCCATTATCTTGGTTTGAATTCTATCATTTATACACTAATATTGATGAAATCTACACATGAAATACTTAGATCTTCACTAGATTTTTCAAGAACTCAAAAAAGGGTTTGCAAGACTTTTTCCGAAAAGATTGAAGGTTCTTAGTTCATTGTAGTATCACTAAGGGGCGAAACTAAGGTATGTGAGGCTAACTCTTTACGTTTGGAAATACTATGATTCTCCCCGCGTCCCATTAATTATTGCAATTACTAATTTCCTCAGAATGTAAATATGCCTTAGTTCCCTAAATAGTAGCAGAACTTCTATTCTCTAGATGGCATAGTTTCATAATCATTCGATGTTCTATGAATTTCAGTTATGACGAATCAACTTATTATGAATACTCATCTCAGTCTAATCCTATTCACTATTTCAGTATCATGTTAATCGGTATGGTTCATTATGTAAGTATCATGTATTGCAATGTGATACTTAGTTTCTCATTTTAAATCCATGAATGTTGAACACCTATATTTGGTCATAAGGCCGCAGTTTAATATTCAGATAAATAGGTTGCTAATTATTCAAGAGAGGGAGTTTTCATAACCTTGCTTCCTATGTTTAGTTTAGTTATCAGTTTATCAGTTAGCAGTTCAGTTTCAGTTTCTTTTTATACAATTCTTTACTTAAGTTGTTTTACATACCAACGCAATTCAAACGTACTCACTTCCCTTTTTCCCCGGGGCATGCATCTCGTGATGCAGGTACAAATTAAAAGGTTGACGGTTCTCCTTACTAGTGTGTCTCGTATCAGCTATTGGTGAGCCCCAGTCTTTCAGGGCATTATTCTTCTTTTCAGCCATTATGGTATTTCAGTTAATAAGGTACACCGAGGACCTTGTCCGGTTAAACAGTTAGCATTTTTGTATTCTTTAGAGGTTTCGTTGATTATAACCTAGCCAGCCAGATATTAGTAGGCTTTCATGAGTTAGCCTTGTCATCTACTTGTTTATACTTGCATACCTTTCAATATTTCCCGAACCTATGATATTTCAGACTGATTTTTTAGTAGATTATCATGTTTTATATTTATCTATAGCTCATAGTTATACCACATGTTGATCCAGCCATGTATTTGGTTCGCTCGGTCACATGCAATCAGGCACCGAGTGTCGTGTTATGCCCAGATCATGAAGGAAGACGAGCAGCTAGAGAAAGAGAAAGATAGGGAATTCAACAAGAGAGCTAAGTCTGCATGAAATTTTAGCCATTGGGGATCTCAAGCAGGAGACAATTGCTAGTTCTTCGGGAAAACAAAATCAAGACCCGTTCCACCTTCAGCTAGTGCACCGGTTAAGAGGTCCAAGTTTAACAAGAAAAACAAAAGTTTTAGAGCAGTAGACTCACAGTCACAGGCTAGTAAAGGCTACAGAGTCCCTGGTTACCCTATTTGCAACACGTGTGGTAAGAGGCACCTAGGGTTGTGTCGTTCGGGAATAAATGTTTGCTTTGGATGTCATTAGCATGGCCATTTTTTAGGGAAATTTCATCGCCAAAGAAGAACAATGGAGGCAATGTAGCTCGGTCCACCAATTCAGCAACCCATCATATTTCTCACGCCCAAAAAGAGCACAGTGCAGCAAAGTCTAGTAATGCATGCGGTGGTCAAAAGCACTGGTGTGTACTGGCAGGCTGTCAGGATACATAGGCTCGTGGAGATGTTGTCACAGGTGTGCTACCAATATTAAATTTTGATACCTATGCTCTTATAGATATGGGATCCACCCTATCTTATGTAACCCCATATATCGCTAAGAAATTTGGGGTGGAACCTGAAAGGTTGTGTGAACCCTTTGAACTATCCACTTCAGTTGGAGAATAAGTTAAGGCAAGGTGTATTTATAGGGGATGTCAATCAAATATTATCATCGTCTTACTATAGCGGACTTAGTAGAATTGGAGATGGTAGACTTTGATGTGATTATGGGCATGGATTGGTTAGACACGTGTTATGCCACAGTGGGTTAGAACCAAAATAGTATGTTTTCAATTTCCCGGGGAACTCATCTTGGAGTGGAAGGGTGATGCAGTTACACCTAGGGGTAGGTTCTTCCCTATCTTAAACCTAGAAAGATAATCTCCAAAGGATATATCTATCACCTATTTCGAGTTATGGATGCATATGATCAGATCCCCTATCTCTAGTTGGTACCAATTGTAAATGAGTTTCCAGGAGTTTTTCCCGAAGATCTCCCTAGAATCCCTCCCGATAGAGAGATTGACTTTGGAACTGATCTACTTCTAGGCACTAAGACAATATCTATCCCACCTTAGAAAATGGCTCCAGCAGAGTTGAAAGAGTTAAAAGGCCAGTTTAAAGATCTTCTAGATAAGGGATTTATAAGGGCAAGTCTTACCTTGGGGAGCACCGGTGTTGCTTTTCCAAAAGAAGGATGGGTCTTTGCATATATGCATCGACTATCGTCCGTTGAATAAAGTCACCATCAAGAACAAGTACCCTATTCCCAGATTACATGACTTATTCGATCAACTTCACGGTGACTAGTGTTATTTCAAGATTGACCTCAGATCGGGATACCATCAGTTAAAGGGTAAGTAAGATGATATTCCAAAAATAACTTTCAGGACTAGACATGGGAATTTCAAATTCTGTGTAATGTCATTCGGTTTATCAAATGCACCAACAGCTTCCATGGACCTTATTAATATGGTCTTCAAGACTCATCTTGATTTGTTTATTATGGCGTTTAATGATGACATCTTCATTTATCCCCTTAGTGAGACTGACCATGCAGAACATCTCAGAATTGTGTTGCAAACACTGCAGGATCACAAGCTATATGCAAAATTTTCTAATGGGAATTCTGGTTGATATTAGTAGCATTTTTGGGCCATGTCATCTCAGGGGAAGGCATGAAGGTGGATTTTTAGAAAATAGAGGCAGTGAAGAATTAGCCTAGACCCACCTCAATATCTAATATAAGAATTTTCTTGGGTCTAGCTGGCTATTATAGGAATTTTGTAGAGGTATTTTCTTCTATCTCATCCCCTTTGACTAGATCAACTCAAAACAAACTCAAGTTTAACGGTCGGACGAGTACGAGAAAGGTTTTGAGCAGTTAAAGAAGAGGTTTACTTTAGCTCCAGTCATGTCACTACCTGAAGGAACCTAAGGGTTTGTTGTTGATTGTGATGCTTCCGGGGTTGGTCTTGGGTTTGTAATGAAGCACGGTAAAGACATAGCGTACTCATCGAGAAAACTAAAGGCTCACGAGAAGAATTATCCGACTCATGATATTGAATTACCAGCTGTGGTATTTGTGCTTAAAATCCTACGCCATTATTTGTATGGTGTTCATGTTGACATTTTTACAGATCACAAGAGTCTCCAGTAATCTTCAAATAAGAGAACTGAATCTACGTCAGAGAAGGTGGCTCTAATTACATAAAGATTTTGATGTTGATACCCTCCATCCTTTGGGAAAGCAAATGTTGTAGCTGATGCTCTCAGTTGGAGTTCTATGGGAAGCATAGCTCATGTTGAGGCAGGCAAGCGAACTATGATGAAGGAAGTGCACAGTAGTAAATCTAGGAGTTTGACTTTTGGACTACAAATATGGTGGTGTTGTTCTCCAGAACAGAGCTAAATCCTCCTTAGTAGCCGAAGTGAAGGAAAAATAGTTTAGTGATCCCTACTTATTACAGCCGAAGGAGAGAATTCACAGACACAAGACTACAAATTTTGAACAAGGGGGAGCTAATAATACTTTGAGGTATAGAGGCAGACTATGCATTCTAGATGTAGACGGACTCAAAGAGAGGATTATGTCAGAAGCCTATAATTTCAGGTATTCTATTCACTCAGGTTCCACAAATATGTATCATGATCTTAAGGAAATTTATTGGTGGAATGATATGAAGAAGAACATATCACATTTTGTGGCTACGTATCCAAATTGTCAGCAGGTGAAAGTCGAACACCAGAGGCTTGGTGGTTTAACTTAAAGTATAGAAATTCCCATTTGGTAATGGGAGATGATAAACATGGACTTCATATAAGGACTACCTCACTCGTTTCACAAGCATTATTCAATTTGTGTGATTGTAGACCGACTTACCAAGTCATCTCAGTTCTTACCAGTGACGACTACATATTCGATCGAGGATTATGACAAGTTGTATATCCATGAAATTTTCTAATTGCATGGGACTCCTTTGTCCATCATCTAAGATCATGGTGCTCAGTTCACGGAAAACTTTTGGAAATCCTTTTAGAAGGGATTGGGAACAAAGGTGAACCTCGGCACCGCTTTTAATCCTCGGACAGATGACCTGGCATACCGCACTATTCATACTCATTAGGATATGTTGAGGGCTTGTGTTATTTATTTTAAAGGTATCTGGGACGATCATCTACCTCTCATTGAGTTTTCTTATAATAACAACTACCACTCTAGTATCAAGATGGCACTGTATGAAGCTATGTATGGGCGAAGATTTAGATTACCAAATGGTTGGTTCGAAGTCGGAGAAGCGGAGTTGTAAAGACCTGATCTGGTCTATTGGGATATGGATAAAGTCAGATTGATACAAAGGTATTTGAAGAAGGCTCAAAGTCGCCAAAAGTCCTATTCGGACCTGAGGCGTAGAGACTTAGATTTCCAGTCAATGATTGGGTGTTTTTGAAAGTTACACCCATGAAAGGCGTTATACGTTTTGGGAAGAAGGGGAAGCTTAGTCCCCACTACAACGGGTAGAATCATGCGAAGGATAGGGCGTGTTTTTTTGAGTTACAATTGCCACAAGAACTAGTTGTTGTACACCCTGTGTTTCATGTGTTCATTTTGAAGAAATTCATGAGAGACCCGTTACTTGTGGTTCCTACAGAGATTATAGGGATTAAAGACAGCTTGCCTTATGAAGAAATTCTAGTGGCTAACCTTGAACATCAAATACAAAAGCTCGGAACTAAGGAAATTTCTTCAGTAAAAGTGCTTCAGAGGAATCAAAAGGTTGAAGAGGCTACGTGGGAAGCTGAAGAAGCGATGAAGTCCCAATATCCCCATCTTTTTGAAGAGAAAGCAGAGAAACTAGACGGTAACTAACCTTCTCATTCAAACCTTTATACAATCTACATGTCTTTCAGTGTTTAGTCAGTTTAGCAGCCATTCCGTCTCGTACCTATTCTGTTCAGTTTTGTGTATTCATTCAGTGTAGTATGCAAGTGTTAATGAAAGTTCATTTTCCCACCAGACCCATTTAAGGTTCAAAGTTCGCGGAAGGTACATCCAGGACAATCATTCGAGGACTAATGATCCCAAATGGTAGATAATGCACCACCCCTTAAATTTGAATCAGTTGTGGATGTATTAAATGAGTATTAATGTGATGGTTAGAAATTTTTTATGGTAGTAAGTGTACAAGGCATATCATAAGTGATTTTGGGTCCAATGAGAGACCTAAGTCTAAGCCAAATTGAAAAATTACATGATAAACTAAAATTCAAATGAGCTCGCACAAGACTAAACTTTACATGAGAATTTCTAGATTTATATAAGGTGTTGTGTGATGCAAATTAGGTCAAATGAAATATCTTAGTGTCTAGTTTGTAACTCTTTAGCATGTTCGTCATTTGAACACAACTACCAAAAGTTATGACAAAATTACGTAAAGTTGGCAGAATTTTACACTATCGCGCTGCCCCATGCGGGGCTAATATGTAGAATAACATAGCACCTCTAAATTTCATTTCTAGACACATTTATCATACCGCGACGCCCCATATGCCGTGGATGTGCAAATCTTTGTTTTTTTAAACCCAATGCTATTTTGATACAAACCTTTCGGGGGTTATTTTCCCCACTTCATTAGGACGAATTTAGTGTTTTCCTCAACTCTCTTAGGACCTCCAAGCCCTCCCATCTTCAAGGTAATCAATTCCTCTTGGTGTGAATTCTATCATTTATACACTAGTATTGATGAAATATACGCATGAATACTTAGATATTCAGGAGATTTCTTCAAGAACTCATAGGAGGGTTTGAAATATTTCTTCAAAAAAGATCAAAGTTTCTTAGTTGATTGTAGTGTCAGTAAGGGTAGAAGCTATGGTACGTGAGGCTAACCCTTTACGTTTGGTAATGTCTATGATTCTCCCTTCATCCCATTCATTATGACCATTACTAGTTTCCTCAGAAAGTAACTATACCTTAGTTCCCTGAATAGCAGTGGAAATTCTATTCTCTTGATGGAATATTTTCATAATCATTCGATATTCTATGAACTTCATGTCACGACCCGGATTTTCCACACACGGGAGTCATGATACCGTCTACTCATAGAAGCTAGGCAACCCACGAAATATAGAAATTCTACACTTCATTTTTAACTCTTTTTAACAATTTAATTTAATAGGTAATCAATATTTAAATATTAACGAAAAATAGAACAAGCAAAAGACATAAACAACTAAAGATAACTAAGCCAGTACTACAATGCCAAAATACTCATCTATCTGGAATATTGTGTCACAATATTCATGGACTTTCTATGAGTGCTACATACAAATGTCTGAAAGAAATACAATCTGCCTCAAAATCTAATGAAAATAGAGCACATAATAAAGTAGAAGAGAACACTAGGCCTGCGGACGCCTGTAGCACTACCACAGGATCTCTGGTTGGATTGAAGGCAGGCTCCCCATCTGCTACTGTCCAAAAGTTGCTCTGAGATATGCACCTAGTGTAGAGAATAGCATTAGAACAACTGACCCCACGTACTGGTAAGTGCCTAGCCTAACCCCGGTGAGGTAGTGATGAGGCTAGCACTAGGCGCCACAACACAAATTGTTTAGCTATATAATATACATCGGAATAAACAAGAATAAATAGTTAAAATGGGATGGGGTACATGCTACATGGGAAATATCAAATCTAGCATTAACTTAAGAGTTATATGAGGGAACACTTCAAGATCTGCAACAAAACAATAATAACTAATGTGGCGTGCTACCTGATCCCTATCATTTAACATTGTCGCAGCATGCAACCCGATTCATTTATATCACTATTGAAGTATGAAACCCAATCTATTTATATCACTATTGTGGAATGCAACCCGATCCATTTATATCATTATTGCAGCGTGCAACCTGATCCATTTATATCATTGTTGCGGCGTGCAATCCGATCCAATATAACATTGTTGCGGTGTGCAACCCGTTCCATATTTAGTATTATTTTTGCATGCAACCCGTTCCATGTATTTTCATACCATTAGCAACAACCACACAAAAATATATGGCATGGGATCCACAATAAACTACAGTATCGCGGCAAGGGAATCGACAGTAAAAGTAAACACATCCCATTAAGGGAGAAACAACTATAACCTATCTTAAACCAACTTCTAATCATCTTGGCTAACAGTAGTACTCAATCATAAGTAATTTCCATGAAAACAAACTTAATTCGTGCTCAATAGTGAGAATCATCAGTTAAAGCATCCGTAGTATCATTTAAGAACACAACAAATTGGAATTTAAGACTCACGGTCATGCTCGACACCAATGTTTAGATACCTGTCACCATGCCTATTCGTTGTACTCAACGAGAAGAAAATAGCAAATAGGACACAACTCCTAATTCCTCAGCTAAGGTTATACTGAACACTTACCTCGAACTTCTACGGCCAACTCAAGCCTCAAAAACCACATTACCTTTTGAATTTGACTCCAAATGAATTGTATCTAGACATAATCGACTTAACAACATCAATAAATGCTAGACAATCCAATTCAAATGCTTAGTTATATCTTTCTAATCATTCTTCCCCAAAGGTCAAAAATTGACCCTAGACCCGCTTGCTCAAAATACGAGGTTTGGACCAAAACCCGATCATCCATTCACCCACGAGCCCGAATATAAATCTTTTGTCCAAAATTAGAGCCCAAAACGAGGTCTAAATCACAAATACATAAAAAGCCCTAACTCTATCCAAATACCTAATTTTCTACCCTTAGTCACATGTTTTAGGCTTAGAAATCTAGTGGGTGTTAATAAAAATTTAAGAAAACGAGTTTAGGATCACATACCTATGAAGCTAAAGTGAAGTTCCTCTTCAACAATTGCCCAAGAGGTGTGGAGAAGATGAAGTTTATGAAAAAATGGTCGAATTCCCGAAATGCATTCTGTTTTTGAAACATAAAATAACTAGGCGAATTTGGTCTTCGGATTCGCGATGAGTCTGGCCTGAGAGACCTCTGCGTTTGTGTAAGTGGGCTCGTGATCACAAAGCACTAACTCCTTGAGTCTTTGTACTTGTGTAAGTATAATACCCTTCCCCCTGTCTGGCTCATAAGCTATCACATTCGCGTGTGCTGGGTCGCATTCCCGAAGGCGTTTTCCTTAAGCGTTTGCAAGTGTGCCCACGTAATTGCGAAGAGAAAAATCCATGGAGTGTTCCCATCGAGTCTCTCCTGGCTTAAACTATCCAACCAGAGACCAGCACTGCTTACCATATCAATCCTCATAGGGAGTCATCTAGATACTCGACTGGTAGCAGTTGTTGTAGGGAAACTATACTAAAGGCAAAAACTGATCCCACAAGTTTCCAAAGTCATTAACACAAGCTCGGAGTATATCCTCCAAAATATGAATGCTTTGCTCGGATTGCCTGTCCGTCTCAGGATGAAACGCCGTCTTTAACACAACCCGCATGCCCAGCTCTCGCTGAATTGCCCTTCTGAAGCGTGAGGTATGTTCCGTCATCACCCAAGGTAACATGCTTGTCACCTCCATGCTGCACCGTGTCTCTAAGGACACGTAAATGGGGATCATCATATTGTCGATCACGGATACAATCCAATAATGAAGAACGAGGGACTGTGCAAGCTAACACATGGGTGGGCTCTGAAACATCCAATATCACGAACTGATTGGCACAATCCAAAACATCCAAAGCAAGTGGTGTCTCACCGACCAGAATACAAGCAAGACTGCGTATACTGGCTAACTTCCCACCCAAAGCATAGGCCGCCACATTGGCATTTGCCGGATGATATAAAATGGTGATATCATAGTCTTTCAACAACTCGAACCACCACTTCTGCATCTAATTCAACTCCTTTTGCTTGAACAAATATTGAAGAATCTTTTGATCCATGAACACCTCACATACCACTCCATACAGATAATGCCTCCTAATCTTCAACGCATAAACAGTCGCTTCCAACTCCAAATCATGAACAAAATAATTCTTCTAATGAATCTTCAACTACCGCGAAGCATAGGAAATGACCTTTCCATCATGCATCAACACTGCACAAAGTCAAATACGAGATGCATCATAATAAACTGTATAAGGCCCTGAACATGTGGGCAAAACCAACATCGGTGTCGTACTCAGAGCTGTCTTAAGAATCTGAAAGCTTGTCTCACACTTGTTCGACCATCTGAACTGGGCACCCTTATGGTTCAACCTAGTCATCGGGGCTGCAATAGATGAAAATCCCTCTATGAACCGATGATAGTAGCTTGCCAATCCCAAGAAACTCCGAATGTCTCTAGCTGAGCTGGCTAGGACAGTTCTTGACTACCTCAATCTTTTTCTGATCAGCCTAAATATTCTCTACTGATACAAGATAACCCAGGAATGGAAATGAACTCAAGCCGAACTCACACTTCGAGAACTTAGCATATAACCGACTATCCCTAAGAGTCTGAAGAACCATTTTGAGATGCTGCTCGTGCTCCTCCCAGTTGCGGGAATATATCAAAATATCATCAATGAAGATTATCACGAATGAGTCCAAATAAGGCCTGAATACTCGGTTAATCAAATCCATAAAAGTTGTTGTGGCATTTGTCAACCTGAATAACATCACCATGTACTCATAACGCTCGTACCGAGTGTAGAAAGCTATCATGGGGATTTTAGATGCCCTAATCTTCAACTGATGGTAACCGGATCTCAATTCAATCCTCGAAAATACCTTGGCATCCGGAAGTTGATCAACAAATCATCAATCCTCGGTAATGGATACTTGTCCTTGATTTAAACCTTGTTCAACTACCCGTAATCAATACGCATTCTTATCGACCCATCCTTCTTCTTAACAAACAACACCAGCACACCCCAAGGCGAAATACTCAGTCTATTGAAACCCTTCCCAAGCAAGTCTTGCATCTGCTCCTTCAACTATTTTAATTCAGGCAGGTCCATACGATACAACATGATAGAAATGGGCTGAGTGCCCATGGCAAAATCAATGCAAAAATCAATATTGCTGTCGGGTGGCGTACATGGCTGGTCCGAAGGGAATATCTTAGGAATCTCACAAACAATGGGCACATAATTAATAGAAGGAACCTCATCACTAGAATCACAAACATATGCCAAATAGGTAAAACACCACTTCTCGACCATATGCTGAGCCTTCACATAAGAGATAACTCTACGGGTAAAATGACCAGGAGTCCCTCTCTACTTTAAATTGGGTAAACCCGCCAAGTTTAAGGTCATACTCTTGGCATGCTAGTCCAGTATAGCGTGGTATAGTGATAAGCAGTCCATCCCCAATATAACATTGAGATCAACAATGTCCAGAAGCAACAAATCTACACGGCTCTCAAATCCCCCAATCACGACTATACAAGAGCGATGGACTCGATCTACCATAATCGAATAACCCACCGGTGTATACACATATACATGGGCACTCAAGGAATCTCTAGGCATGACCGGGTATGGTAAAAAATAAGATTACACATAGGAGTATGTAGACACTGGATCAAATAAAATGGAAGAATCTCTACCACGAACCAGGGTACTACATGTGATAACTTTATTGGAAGCCTCAGCTCAGCCTCAAGCTTAGCTGGAAGAGCATAATAACGGGGCTAGACCCACCACCCTGGACTATCCCTATGTGATGGCATGCAACTGGGTGGCGTGTACCTCTAGCAATCTGAGCTCCACCTCTACCACCTCTACCTCCACCTCTAGCACCTCTATCCCTACCTCTAGCTAGCTGGGCAGTTGGTCTATGGAACACTTGGTGCCTGAACCATAGCACGTAAACCCTGATGATGTGGCGAAGTACCCACCTATCTCGGGCAAGCCCTCCTGATATGACCATACTCACTACAGCAAAAACATCAACTTGAATGCTGCGACTGAGAAAGTTGAGACTGGCCATTGCAACCTGAATGTCAACCCTGAAAACTCTATAGTGGTAATGTACTAATAGGAGCTTATGGTGTACTGTAGGGCTGCTGATCAAAATATTACATGTGAGAACAACGACCACCTAAGCACCATGAGAAACCTGAAGTTCTGACTGAAAGGGCCTAGGAGAATGGCCTCAAGCATACGAATCCTTGCCTCCACAAGAGGCACCACGGAATCTGCCTGAATGATAGCGCCTTTTGTCCGACCCATGACAACCTCCCTGCAACAAAAGCATCTCCACTCTCCTGGAAACATTGTCCTCTTCCTGGAATGTAATCTCACTCTGTCTCCTTAGCCATCTAAAGACGAATTGACTGAATAAGTTCATCATTGAACCTCCTTATCCTCTCTCTTTCTCTCGGTGGGAATTATGACAAGAGCATGAAGAGCCGAATCGATGAATTTGGTCTCACTCTAGGTAACAGACATGTAACCTTGCTGGAGATGCTCAAACTTCCTATGATAGGCCTCTCTCTGTGTGATGGGGAGAAACTTCTCCAAAAATAGCTGAGTAATCTTCTCCCTAGTCAAAGCTAGCGATCCGGCTGGTCTAGCCAAACAGAAGTACCTCTACCAAATCTTGGTGGATCCAGAAAAGTATCAAAATTGACCCCATTGGTCTCAACTATCCCCATGTTATGAGAACCTCATAACAACTATCTAGATTGTCCTGGGGATCCTTAGTAGATGCACTGCTGAAAGTAATAATACAGAGCTTAGTGAACTTATCTAGCCCCCACATAGCATTGGTGGACATAGGTGCTCCGTCAAATGTTTGAGCTACCGCACCCGCTGAACTGCTTCAACTGGCTAAATGGCTGGAGTCTGAATCTAGGGAGCTATCTGCTCCGGAGTGCGAGTAGCAGGAGTCTGGGCTCCTCCTCTAGCCTGAGAGATTGCTGGTGCTACAAGAAGAAAACCTGCTTGGGTGACACTCTCCAGAAGGCCCACTAGTCAAACTAGAGCATCTTGAAAAACTTGGATAGCAATAAACCCCTCTGGGACCTGAGCTGGGCCTACCAGAACTACTGGGGCCGAAATCTCATCATCAAAATAAACCTGAGGCTCACCAGTGGTGTTGATGCTCGTGGGTGAGCTCTGCCCCTACCTCAACCTCTAGCACGACCTCAGCTTTGCCCTCTATCCCTCGTGGGAGCTACTACTGGGGGCTTTGGCTACTGATGGGATGAAGAAGCGCGTGTACTAGCCATATGCGAAACATTAGAGTAGAAGTTCAATTATCATCAAGAAACTAAACCGCACGACAAGAAAGAACAAATGTGAAGTTTTTCCTAACTCTATAGCCTCTAGAGTCTTATCCTTCAGACTCTACTAAGCTTGTCCGTGAATTCTGTGACCTATGTAACCTACAACTCCAATACCAACTTGTCACAATTTGAATTTCCCACTTTCGGGAGTAGTGAGGGCGCCTACTCGTAGAAGCTAGGAAAGACGCAAATTATAGAAATTTTAACTCTTTCATTTTAACCTTTTTTAACAATTTGGATTAACAGGTAATCAACATTTAGTATTAACGATAAATAGAACAAGCGGAAGACTTAAACAGCTAAAAACAACCAATCTAGTACTACAATGCCAAGATACTTCTCTACCTGAAATTAGGTGTCAAAATATTCACGGACTGTCTATGAGTGCTATATACAAATGTCTGAAAAAAATACAATCTGTCTCGAAATCTAAAGAAAATAGAGTACATAATAAAGTATAAGAGAACGCCGGGCTTGAGAACGCCGGTGTAGGACTACCTTGTGATATATGGCTTGGTTGAAGCCAAGCACACCAAGTGCTACTGTCCAAAATCTGCTCCGGGATCTATACATAGTGTAGAGTGTAGCATCAGTACAACTGACCCCATATGTCGGTAAGTGTATGGCCTAACCCCGACGAGGTAGTGGCGAGGCTAGGACCAGACTACATATTAAACAATGTAGTTATATAATATACATCAGTAAATAAGCAGGAATAAATAGTTAACGTGGGAGGGGGATCATTCTATGGGGGAAATATCAAATCTAGCAGAAACCTAAGAGAAATGTGAGGAAACACTTCGAGATCTAGAACAAAAAAATAATAACACTGTAGAGACATGCAACTTAATCCCTATCATTTAACACTGTTGGGGTATGAAACCCAATCCATTTACATCACTATTGCAGCATGCAACCCGATCCATTTATCTCACTTTTGCGGCGTGTAGCCCGATCCATTTATATCATTGTTGCGGCATGCAACCCGATCCAATATAAAATTGTTTCAGTGTGCAACCCTCTTACATATTTAGTATTGTTGCACCATGTAACCCGCTCCATATATTTTCATACCTTTAGCGACAAACATACCAACAGTACCGGTAAGGGAACCACAATGAATTACACTATCCCTACAAAGTATTCGACATTAAAAGTAAATACTTCCCGACAAAGGAAAAATACTTATAACAAATCGTAACCCAACTTCTACTATTCTTGGATAACATCAATAATCAATTATAAGTAATTTCCACGAAAACAAACTTAATCCGTGCTCAATATCGAGAATCATCAACTGAAGCATCCGTAA
Organism: Nicotiana benthamiana; assembly: GCA_034376525.1. Taxonomy (NCBI): domain Eukaryota; kingdom Viridiplantae; phylum Streptophyta; class Magnoliopsida; order Solanales; family Solanaceae; genus Nicotiana; species Nicotiana benthamiana. The sequence continues at coordinate 4,914,755 of CM067329.1, read as the reverse complement.
TATCATTTACGAACACAACAAATTACAATTTAAGACTCACGGTCATGCTCAACATCAATGTATAGATACTTGTAACCATTCCAATATGTCTTACTCAACAAGAAGTAAATATCAAATAGGACACAACTCCTAATCCCTCAAGCTAAGGTTGGACCGAACACTCACCCTGAACTTCCACGGCCAACTCAAGCCTCAAGCACCACTTTTCCTTTTGAATTTGACTCCAAATCAATTGTATCTACACATAATCAACTTAATAATATCAATAAATGCTAAGCAATCCAATTCAAATGATTAATTATTGCTTTCCCATTATTCTCCCTAAAAAGTCAAAATTAGACCCGGGGCCTGCTTGCTCAAAATACGAGGTTGAGGCCAAAATCAGATCACCCTTTCACCCACGAGCCCAAATATATAATTTGTTCGAAAATTCGACCCAAAAATAAGTTTGAAATCACAAATATATAAAAATCCCTAACTTTACCCAAATCCCTAATTTTTTACCCAAGATCACATGATTTATGCTTAGAAATCTAGTGGGTGGTGATAAAAATGGAAGAAAACGAGCATAGGATTACGTACCTATGAATCTATGGTGAAGTTTCTCTTCAAAAATCGCCCAAGAGGTGTGGAGAAGATGATGTTTATGAAAAATGGTGGAATTACCGTAATGTATTCAATTTTGAAGCTTAAAATAACTGGGAGAATATGGTACTCGCGTTCGCGACATGCTCATCACATTTGAGATAAGTCAGGAATGAGATATCTTCATGTTCGTGATTGAGGAGCACTAATTCCTCGAGTCCTTGTGTTCACGTCTTGGTGGTCGCGTTTGCATAGGTATAATACCCCTCCCCCTGCCCAGGCTCATAACCCATCGCATTCACGTGTGCTGGGTCGCGTTCGTGAAGGGTATCCCCCTTAGCGTCGTGGTCACGTCACCAGCTTTGCGTTCGCGAAGAAGAATTTTAGAACCCGGGAGATTTGCCGTATGCGTTCGTGAGTGTGGCCACGGGAACGCGAAGAGAAAAAATCCTTGCGCCCTGAACAACAAAAACCTCCAACTTTTTATGAGTTAAAAACCTTCCGAAACTCACCCCGTTCCCTCGGGGCTCCAAACCAAACTTTTGTACTATCTCAAAAACACCATATGAACTTATCCGTGCGATCAAATTGCCAAAATAATGTCATAAACCTCGAATTAAACCTCAAAATCAATGAAATATTACATAACTTCTTCAAACATCAAATTTCGCATTTAAGGTCCGAATCACATCAAACAGATTCTGTTTCTTATAAAACTTCATATAAATATCTTAAATCACATATAAGACCTGTACCGAGTGCCGAAACCAAAATACGAACCTGACACCAACATGTTCTAACCAAAATTCATTTCCAAATCCTTTAAACAATTTCATAAATTAATTTTCTTTAAATATTCATTTCTTGGGCTTGGAACCTCGGAGTTCGATTCCCGGCATACTCCTGAGTCCCACATTTTCCTAACGATTCTCCAGTACCGTCAAATCACGAGTTCAGGTCTATTTTCACAAAATATTTAATGAAGTCAAATTAATTCATTTTTCGTAGATTTTTACATATAAGCTTTCAAGCTGTGCGTCAGGACTGCACATGTAAATCAAGGTGATGCTAAAAGTAGTTATTAAGACCTCAATACACAGAAGTCAATTTAAAATCAAGTGATGACCTTTTGGATCATCAAACTTCAATTATGACAAATCAACTTATTATGAATACTCATCTCTATTTAATCCTATTCACTATTCCAGTATCATGTAACTCGGTATGGTTCATTATATTCGTATCTTGTATTGCAGTTCGATATTCAGATCCTGATTTGAAATCCTTGAATGTTGAATACTTGTATTTGGTCTTGAGGCCGCAGTTTATGCTTTAAGCATATTTTGGCCAGAGGCCGCAGTTGTGCGCATGCTCACACGCACACGCGCGCGCGCGCGCGCACACACACACACACACACAGATATATATTTATATATATCCTGAGGCCGCAGTTTAATATTCAGATAAATAGGTTGCTCATCATTCAGGAGAGTGGCTATTCATGACCTTACTTCCAATGTTTAGTTCAGTTATCAGTTTATCAGTTAGCAGTTCAGTTTCTGTTTCAGTATTTATAATTCTTTGCTTTAGTTGTTTTTAATACTAGTGTAATACAAATGTACTGATATCCATTTTCTCCCAGGGCTTGCATCTCTCGATGCAGGTAACAATTTACATGTTGACGGTTCTGCTTCCTAGTACATCTCGTATCAGCTATTGTTGAGCCCAGTCTTTCGGGGCATTACTCTTTTTTTCAGTCATTATGTTATTTCAGTTAAAAAGGTACACCGGGGACCTTGTCCCAGTAATCAATTATCATTATAAATATTCCTTAGAGGCTTCCTAGACTATAACCTAGTCAATCATCTATTAGCAGGCTTTCATGTGTTAGCCTTGTCGGCTACTTGTTTATACTTGCAGACCTTTTAATATTTCCCACACCTTTGATATTTCGGTCAGACTCTTTAAGTAGATTATCATGTTTTATATTTACTTGTAGCTCATAGTTACCATACAATTTGCTTTCTTGTTCACATGCAGTCAGAAACCCAATGCCGTGTTATGCCTAGACCATGGTTCGGGGCATGACACCTATTTTTTAGGTTATTGATGTTACTGTATTTGTGAATACATAGCACTAATACATGTGAATAGATGTACGTACAGTTGGACTACCCTGATTTTAGGCACTTTTTACTGATATATTCATGAATACAACAATACAAATACATGTGAATACATGAACATACAACTGGACTGCCCTGATTTTAGGCACTTGTTGCTGCTCTATTCATGAACACATGGCACGAATCCATGTGCATACAACTAGATTGCCTTGATTTTTTGGCGCTTTTTCTGCTGTATTCATGAAGACAGCAATGCGAATACAGTGAATACACTACCATGAATACAACGATGCAAATACAGCAAATATACTACCATAATAATTGAATATTAGCTATAAAAAGTAATTATGTATATGGTAGCTATAGGAAATTAATAGCCATTAAATAATAAAGGTTTCTGAAATTTGCTCCTTTCCGAAATACTATTTATGCCTCATTATGATCTGCTATTAGAATTTCTTCAAAATTTACAAAGCAAATGAAGAACAACTTAAAATGCTCGTCATTCTAATACAGTTGTTGAAATACCTAGAAGTGGTAGAGCAGAAGTTTGACTAAGGCAGTTCAACACCTTTTATATTCACGTAATAAAAGTTTTGACCTTATGTATACAATAAAATTTTGACCTTTGTATATTGTTTTATGTGCTCGTCGTTACAGTGTGATCGGTAACGTACACAAATCTAACCTCATAACTGTTTTGGCAAGTTGTAAGAAATAAAAGACTAATGAAATAATGTTTAGCACGAATGAGCTAAGATTTACAAGAGGACGCATAAATGAAAATAAATATGACGTCGAGGATTCAAATTCCACGCTGTACGATGTTAATGAAATCTAAAATTTTTGTGCATTTAAGGTGTGACTTAGGTTAATGGTTAATGAAGTGACTAAAAATTATAAAAGACCATGTATATGCTGAAATCAGGTGCCCCTGATTTTTAGGCTTCAAAGGTCGCATCGATGGCAAAAGTTCGATAACAACCAAGCTCGGGCTCGATGACGGAATAAGAGGCTTGAAGATCTGAATGCTCATGGAACATCGGAGCCAAGTATGACTAACTCCAAGATAGACCATTATGAGTTTGTTATAGAAGGACAAGACTCCTGCTACGTCCCCAAGATCATGGTGTAAATCTCGAAATGGATTTGTACGAATTAGTACTAATCCGTACTAGGCGGTTAGACAGCTATCCCAATAAGATTCTTGGCGGTAAATAAAAATGTACCTTACTTAGGGATCCTCTACTACATAAAAGGGACCCGAATCATTTGTGAAGATCATCAAATTTTCGGCAAAGAATATACTATGTCTCTTTTTTGCTCATTGTTCATAAGAATTTTCCTTTAGCGTTATTAATCTTGCTTTATTGTTCTAGCCCATCTCCAGGTTACTAGGCTAGGGGTCGAGATTGACTTATTTACTGGTTTGGTTTTACTTATTCCCTTCATCTATAATTCATATTTCTTTATTATAAATTTGTATCGAACTAAATCACGTACCTTTAAAATCACAAATCAAATTTAATTGTTACTCGCATTTTTTAGGTAAACAGTTTGGCGCCCACCGTTTGGCTAAAGATAATAGGGATTATTTCATTACTAATTCTCTTAACAGACATTATTTTAACACTTGTTCTTGTCAAATATCCTTTGATTTCAGGATAAAATATGTCAAACTCATAGAATACACCCGTACACGGTGATGATGGTCTTAGGTCCCACGGAGAAAATGAAAATATAGTTGCTCCAGGGGTTGAAGTACAAAAGATAAACCCTGGGGAAGTGCCAAATGTGGAACCAGTGGATGTTGGTTCACACATTGCTTTGATGCAGATCTAGGCGCAGACCCTGGAGCAAGTTTACGCAAGGAAGCCAAATTTGGTGGCCAGAGAACACCGGGTATCGGAGATGAAGGAATAATCCTCTAAGTGATATTCGAGATGCTACAAGCTCAACAGATCGCCATTAGTAAACTTTAAAGTCAGAATAAAACTCCAAGTGTTGGGAAACCAAAAAAAATACTTGACGTACTAAACTGGTGCCGAAAAGATCAAACGAAAATAGCTCGGGGACTAACCCTATTATGAGGTTTCTCGAGGAAATCACCAGGTGGATCGAGTCTAGAGAAACGAAGATTGAGGATAATGACAAAAAGGTGGAGGCTTATAACTCTAGTGTTAATCAAATACCGGGGGCACTCCTGGTCTTGACAAGTTTGGATGCCAAAAGGTTCATACAAAAGTTGTTCCCTCCGAGTGAGGCTTTGATGCCCATCGCTAAGAAGTTTCCTATGCCTGATATTCCAAATTATAATGGAACAACCGACCCTAATGAGCATATTACTTCAAACACTTGTGGGATCAAAGGGAAGGACTTGAATGATGACGACATCGAATAAGTATTGTTGAAAAGGTTTGGAGAAACATTGTCAAAATGAGCCATGAGTTGGTACCACAACTTGCCCCCGAACTCTATCAATTTGTTTTGTCACACCTTGAACCTGGGCCTGGACATAAAACAACACTCGGTGCCTGACCACATGTGACTGAGCGAACCAACTAGCTGGCAGAACTAAAATGTGATATCATATCATACTATAAGTGGAAGATACACTAACTCATTTTGATAGACTGAATGTCTGGTTAATATAAATCAAAATGCAGAAATACTAATACAATTCTAAAACATACTTGCAGCCACATAGCTTAACATGAAAGGCTTGAGACTCTGTATAACTCTTACTGTAGTCTATGAAGCCTCTAATGAAGTACTGAAAACATTAACTATCTTAAAATATTGAAGACTGTAAGATAATGATACTGCATCGAAAGAATGTGGATCACCAAATAGCTGGACCAAGAATCCTAGTGCTCTGAATCGTCAACTTATAAATCATTACCTGCATCGTGAGATGTAGTCCTTTGGAAAAAGGGACGTCGGTACATTTGAATTGCACTGGTATGTAAACAACTAATAGAAAGAATTACAAATACTGAAACTGAAACTAAGCTGATTACTGAGAATTAATAATTGATAACTGAAATAATAACTATTGAAACTGAAACTAAAATGATAACTGATAACTGATAACTGAATTGATAACCGGTAGCTGAAATGATAATTAATAACTTAATTGATAGCTGATTATTGAACTAAGCAAAGGAAATAAGGATATGAATACTCCATCTTTTGAATGATGAACTACATGTTTATCTGAATAAGCTACGACCTCGGGCACAATATATATGTTCACAAGCTAAGGCTTAAGGCCCAAGTATATTTATACATAATTATGGCTTCATGCCCAAAAATGCACAAAGCATAAACTACGGCCTCAGGCCCAAACACGCATAAAGCATAAATTACAGCCTCGTGCCCAAGTATGCATAAAACATATAGACTACGGCCTTAGGCCCAAATACAGGTGTTCAACATTCAAGAATTTAAAATCAGAAACTGAGAATCATATTCCATTACATGATAGTGAAATACTGAATTATACTAAGTTATATGTTACTAGAATACTGGATCACATTGAGTTAAATAATTCTAGAACACTGAATAGGACTAAGGTAAGAAATGTATTCTTGAACTTATTATGAACACTAAAATTTCAACTATTTATATCATACTGAGTAATCTATACTAAGACTCGGGACCCAAGTCTATATTGAATATGCACTGAGCTCACAATATTCAAAATGAATGTCATGAACGAGTTATAAAGCTATATAATAGAGGTTCTACAACTATTTAAGAAACTAGGCTAAACTCCATTTTTAAGGCAATTGGTAACGTCATAAAGGAAATATATTATAGGGAGAGTCATTAACGTTCCCAAAAATAAAGAGTTAGCCTCACATACCTTAACCTCCTATCCTTGAGCATAATACAACGTTTGTCAACCCTTTTAACTTTAATCTATAGAAATACAGGTCAAAAGGAATTTCATATTAACAATGATACTCATATTTTGGTCACTCAGTCATTATATCAAACACTTTGTGGTATAAAGCTTCATACTCCTTATTAATGGTGTCTCTACACCCAATAACACATTCTCTTGCTCCTAGATAAATTCTAAAGTAACAAATGGTTATAATCAGCATTATTCATTATCAACCATATGGTAAACAACACCCTTAACTAATAATCTACAATCAACACCCCAAAATGACCCCCATCTGTGCACCAACACACATGTAGGCCTGAATGCATACCTGACAACGCAAAATGGCAGTAACACTGCCACAGGAGTGCGGTTGCGCTCGGGGCACGCTCAGGGCTCGCATGTTGCACTTTATTCTATCAAAAGTGCGTAACAATTTGCACAGATATCTGCTTAGGCTCCACAATATATTGTTGTAAAGCTATTTTATATGTTTACAACATTTGTGTTTTGTGTTTTGCCAAATACCTTACATGTTTTGCACTAAACCTTCCACATCACTAACTTTTTGTAAACTTTGAAGATTTTATCAAATCTTATGCACCTCATTCTCCATCTTGATTATAAAACAACTAATTTCACCCATACTCATCCTGTTAGGACTTCATATATCTAAAGTATCAGATAAATACCCATTTAGCATATTCACCCCTAGTCCGAATGTACGCGGTGTTACATTATCTTCCCCATGGGATCATTCATCCTCGAATGATTGTCCTGATTGTAACTACTTCTAACTCTGGACCTCAAATGGGCCTGGTAGAAACATAAACTTTCAATAACACTTGCATGTTAAACTTAATGAATACATGACTACTGAACTGTTTAGATAGAGAACAGAATGACTATTACATTAACTGAATATTGGTCTACCATTGGATATGCGAATACTAAACAAACATACGCTTATGAATATTGAACTGGAAGAAATATTTGAGTACTTAGCTGACATCAATATTTGAGTAGTAATCTAGAATGAACATTTGAGTACTGGACTGATATGACTAGCTAAGTATTGAGCTGACATGAGTATCTGAGTAATGGAAACCTAAATGTTTTAACATGACACGTGAAATACTGGCTGTACAACCGCTAATTCCGGTGGCAACTCCAACTCATAATCTAATTGACCGATCCTTCGCAAGATTCTATATGGCCCAATATAGCAGGGACTATGCTTCCCCTTCTTCCCAAATCTGATAATGCCTTTTATTGGCAAAAATTTCTGAAATACCCAATCATCAACTTGAACCTCTAGGTTTCTATGTTGCACGCTCTAATAGGAATATTGGTTGATGTGAGCCGTCTTCTAACGCTCTTGAATCAACTCAAATTTCTCCATTTTCTGATATAGTAAATTTTGTCCCAGCAATTCCTCCTCACCAACTTTGGATCAAACAATTGGCGATCTACAGCTTCGCCCATATAGGGCCTCGCACGTGCCATCATGATACTATAATGGTAAGTGTTATTATTAGCAAGGTCAATGAGAGGTATGTGATCATCCCAATTACTTTTAACATCAAGGACATATCCTCAACTATTTGAATAGTGCGCTTTGCCTTGCCATCTTTATGAGGATGAAAAACTTGTGTCTTATCCTTTCTCAAAGACCTTCTAAATGTGCATCGTAAGATGAGCACCACGTTCCGAAATTATGGACGACATAGTCCCATGCAATCATATGATTTTCTGAATGTACAACTTGGCATAATCTTCTACTGAATCTGTAGTCTTTACTAGCAAGAAGTGTGCCGACTTGGTAAGTGTTACGATCATCAAATCAAATCATTCTTTTAAAATGAGAAAGACAATCCCGTTATAATTCTATAATGATCATCTCCACTCAAAATATGTGTATTCTTTGATGAAACACTAGAAAGATAAAACACTAGGCTTTCTACTGCTCCAAATTTACTTGCTAATAAATTGGACACTTGGCCACGATGTCTGCAACGTTCTTCTTCATGCCATTCCACCAATAAATATCCTTAAGACCATGATACATCTTTGGGGAACCTGGATGGAAAGCATACGTGTAATTATAAGCTTCTTACATGATCTTCCCTCTTTAAGTCCATCCATGTCGGGAACACACAATATGTCTTAGTACCTCAGAGTACCATCATCTCCCTTTATTCAAAAAGACATCATCTTATTCCTGTGAATCTCTTCTTTCAAGTGCAACACATAGGGATCATCAATTTGTTTCTCCTTCTCTTTGGCACAAAGGGGAACAAGTCCTATTTTAGACAACAACTCTGTCATCTTCAGATTCCAAAGCCTAACACCTATCTTGGCTGGTGAAACTCTTTTACTAATGTTCTCTTATCTACCTCAATCATGAGTTATACTTCCCACACTTTATCTTCTTAAGCACTTCCTGAAAATACTTACAGAATTGTTGTGAACTAAGTTTTTGACATGTACTCTAAAATTTAAAGTCTCGTGCAATGGCACTACCCTCATAGCACATAAATAGGCATGATTTTGCAACTTTTCTGTGATCACTTTATCATCAATAACTAAGCTCGGTGATCATTCTAGTGACTTTGTGTTTCTAACATGTGCTAGACATAAATAATCCTTGAGGTAGTTATACAATTTTTCTCATTATCAAATTGATTTTCTTTTTCATGTCCATGCTAACTATTCGAGTTTCAAATCTCCATCTGGACTTACTGACGGTTTTCACATCACCCCCTTAGACCAAAGGTCTTTACTTGCGGATCCATCCCTTTTTTGGGTCTAAATAACCTTTCTTATCGTGTCCAATTCTTTGAACTCTACTTCAATGACAACTCATCTTCTAACTTACTTCTGATAAATCCTTTTTTTTTAAAATTAAATTATTCACATAACGGAAAGATAAAGTGTTCCAAACTATCATACACAATCTTAATAATATAAGTCTGCTTCCACTGTCAATCTTGGGAAAACCCATTTTCGATAATTCTTAAAGGCTATTCTTCTATCGTTGGATCTTTCACTGCCTACCTAATTTTTTTCTTCACTGTCGCTTTACTTCGGGTTTATCTTAAACTCTTTGGGTTCTAACATGCGTTTGGTATTTCAAATAATCATCCACTCACTATAGTTAACCTGGCTTAGTGGATCAAATTGTACCTCTACTAGCTTTGGTGAAATTGCTAATTTACTTTATCAACTCAAGACTTACTTACGATTCTTTTACAAACCACCTGCTAGAACAAAATTTTCTTGTTCTACTTTGGATAAATAAAGTGAAGCATAAGGTTATCTATAACTTCCCTCACTATCCGACCATGTTCTACGGTCGCATACTTGCTCTTTTTTGGACCATGTACATGGATCACACTTAGGGAACATTCATCTATCTTAAATAAAATTGGAATATCTAACCCCAACCATTCTGTACAATACAAAATTATATCGTACTATAAATATCCAGGGTAATCATTTAGTCACATAACGTAAGGGGGAACTACCATATCTTTTATCTTGCATCAATAGCTGCTTCTTATAGTAATTCACTAACGTGGTACTTCTAATTCTGATTTGAATAAATCTAAGCAACTTAAAATAATTCCCTGAAATTCATTATCAGTTGCTGTTGGTTCTCATTTTTTACATCATATTTTCTAGTCATTTGCATGAGTTGTACGGAATCACATCTTTGGCAATAACAAATGTTTCTGACTCCTAGATATTTTACCCTTAGGCTATTCTCTGTCCAAAACTATAGTGACTAATGTTACAGTCTGACATCTTAACTATCATCATCCAACTTGTGGTTCCATTTCCAAGAATTAAATAAGTTGTTCTAGGAGTTAAAATACATATGAATACACTACCATGCACAAACATATCCTTCGAAGTACACCATTATCTGGTAAATCACTTGATGCGCCATCGGGTGAGTTTTGGTGTAAATCCAGACCTAAAATACATGAAGGTTTCGCTATTATCACTGTTACTCAAATTTTCTATGAGTGCCCATATTTTCACGACCCTAAACCTAAACAAATCGTGATGGCGCTTCTCGTGAAGACAAGTACATCCAACTATACCCAATTAACTTTTTAAATAGTTAAACAACAAAAAAAGTCTAAAACATGATTTAATAATACTAAGTAGTACACAATATAAAAAATGAGCAAGTACAACCCAACACAGCCTTAGCCGCGGTGTCACTAGTCATAAGCATCTATCTGTCATAACACAAATCCGCTAAGTCTATAAGCTAGTACAACTATCTAAAAATAGATAGAAATGACAATTGAGGAGGAACATGAGACTGCAGACATCAAGCACCTACCTCATGAACTCCAAATGTCCGTCTGAAGCTGGAAAGAGCAGCACATGAGAGCGGAACTAGCCACAACTGAATCTTCAGACAAAACGAATGGAGTAAAATGAGTACTCTAACTCAATGAGTAACAAATGTAAATAAAGACTGAAAGTAACAAAACACGTAAGGAACAACGAATTGTACCATGAAGTTGTAAAAATCCATTTTAAAACAGTAAACCAGTTAAAAGATAAGCAAAATCCTTTTTCAACAAGTAAACATATAATTGACAGGAAATTAAGGTAAAATAAACACGTAAAGGTTCGCCCCTAGGGTGCTGTGTTAACAAAACCGCCCCTTGGGCAACATATCATATGATTACCAGCCCCTCGGGCTCAATCTCACATCACAATGGGTACCCTCGCTCACTGGGGTGTGCAAACTTCTGGAAGGGTCCTCTACGTTCCGAGAGCAATATCAAGCCATCTTTGGCGTCATCACCAGGCCCTCAGCCTCATATAAATCAAGGCATCTTGTGGCGGACATATCTCGGGCCCTTGGTCTCAAATCAATATCAGAATTTCCTAAGAACATACGCCCTCAGCCTTACTCAATCAAAAGTCATCACAAGCCACTCGGGCAATAGTTATACAATGTTTCTCAGCCCAAACTTCATTTATAATATCATTTGAGTATTATAACTGGGTAAACATGGCCGAGTATGAAAATAGTGGAAAATAACATGATTGAGTTGAATTATAAAGTCAAAACAGTGAGGAAACACTAATAAAAAACCCTTAAAATAATTCAATTAGTTGGCACTAAGTCCAAATATGGTATTCAGTCCAAATAATAATTATAGCAAATAGTTTTCAATCAAATACGCGGCAAAATCATCAATCGGGACAGACAAAGTCACATTCCACAATAGTGCACAAATACACGCTCGAAGTCACATTCCACAATAGTGCACAAATACACGCTCGTCATAAAGCATGTGCCTCACCTCAAAATAGCACTACGATGTGCAATGCCGGGTTTCAAACCCTCAAAACATCAATACAATCATTACTAGCCTCAAACCAGTCAAATCTCTAGCTCGCGTCGTCTTTTCCCCTTCGATAGGCCTCCACTCGCATGGAATCTATCAAAAATCAGAATGAGAACGTCAAAATATGCTAAGAGAGTGAAGCCCAAGCAAAACCAATCAACACAGGACACAAATTCCAAAATTACCAAAACCCAACCCCTAGGCCAACATCTCGGAATTCAAAAATTTTTTACTAAAATAAATTGCTTATCTCCCCACGAGTTCATACACATCAAAAGTTCTAAAATCCGACCTCAAATGGTCATTCAAATCCTCAATAAAAAGTCTAAATTTCCAAGGCCTAGTTCTCTAATTTTTAGATTTATTTCCATGATTTACAAGGTGGAATTCACATAATAATGGAGTTTTAAGTCCAAGAATCTAACCTCCAAGTGATTCCACTTGGATCCCTCTTAAATCCCCTTCAAAGAACTCCAAAAACGACCAACAATGGAAGAAATAAACTCAACCTTCGTGAACAAGCTAGCCTTTTAAACCTTCTGCCCAGTCCGATTTTGCTTCTTCACGAATGCGGTCAACGCCTCGCGTTCGTAAACCACAAAAATTACTTTGAGCAAACTCCTCTTACCCGAACGCGACAGGACCCTTGCAAATGCGATGGTTTCTCAAACTTACCCTCGCGAACGAACACCCTCTCTCGCGAACGGGATGAACAAACTCGATCTCAGACCCAGTTGACCAAAAGACCCTACGCCAACGTGACTCGCTTCTCAGAAACGTGATAGGAGCATCCAGCCTTTCGCGAATGCGTAGCCTCCCTCGCGAACGCGAAAGCTACAATTCCACTGACCTTTCACGAACTCAAGGGTCCACTCACGAATATGAAGAGTAGAAACCTACAACAAGTGATCCTACAATTTTGGCAACTCCAAAAAGCCTTATTCAAACTTGTACCAATCTCCAAAACACTCAAATAAACAAAAACACATCATATTCAATTCTATGTTTCCAATATCTTTCGAATATTGGTTTTGATCAAAATCCCCACCAAACCACGTCTGAATGACCTGAAATTTTGCACACGCCTACAAATTGATTACAGGAAGCTAATGCAACTCTCGAAATTCCATTTCGACCCCAATATAGAAATCTCACTAACCAACAGGAAATAACCAAAATATCAACTTCGCCAATTCAAGCCTAAATATACTATGAAGCTTCAAAACACATTCTGATCACACTACTAAGTCCCAAATCAAGTCTTGAAGCTAACCAAACTATCAAAACTCACATCCGAGCCATCTAACACATAAGTCAACATTCAATTGAATTTTCCAACTTAAACTTCCTTAAAAGAGACTAAGTGTCTCAAACCTCACCAAAATCATTTTGGATTCGATCCGACCAACACGATACCACAAAAAATGGATAACAAAGAATAAAGAAGTAGAAATGGGGGAAACGGAACGGTAACTCATAATTCGACTAGCCAGTTCGTCACATCTTCCCAACTTAAGCAAACGTTCGTCCTTGAATGAGTCAAGAAACATAACTATAGCCTCAAACAGGTGAGGATATCTGCTCCTCATCTCCTGCTTGATCTCCTAGGTAGCCTACTCTACGGTTCAACATCTCCACTGCACTTTCACTAAAGCTATATCCTTTGACCTCAACTTCCGAACCTGACGACTCAAAATATCTACTAGATCTACATCATAGGTCAGATCATCATACAACGGAACCGTGCTGAAATCCAAAACATGAGATGGATCCCTAATATACTTTCAGAGCATGGAAACATAAAGTGGTAGGTGCACACTCGACAATTTGGGTGGCAAAGCAAGCTCATAAGCCACCTCCCAATCATCTGAAGCACTTCAAAAGTTCCAATGAACCGCGGACTCAATTTCCCATTCTTCCCAAATCTCATAAAACTCTTTATGGGCGAAGAATTCAACATGAACTTCTTACCAACCATACCAACCATGTAGGATACATCTCGAAGCTTCCTATCATCATAACTCTATTGCCTCGACTGCGCTGTACGGAGCCTCTCATGAGTTACCTTTATCTTTTCCAAAGCATCCTGTACCAAATCAGTCCCCAATAGCCTAGCCTCACCGAGCTCGAACCAACCAGCTAGAGATCTACACGACCTCCCATACAAGGCCTCACATGGAGCCATCTACATATTCGATTGGTAGTTATTATTATATGCAAACTCTACAAGCGGTAGTAAATGATCCCATGACCCTCCAAAATCAATGACACAATCACACAACATGTCCTCCAATATCTGAATAGTGCGCTCGGACTACCCGTCCATCTGAGGGTGAAAAGGTGTGCTCAAGTCAACCTGAGAACACAACTCTCGCTGTACAAACCTCCAAAATTGCGATGTAAATGACTGCCCCTATCTGAAATGATGGAAACTGGGACACCATGCAAACGAACAATCTCTCGGATATAGATCTCTACCAATCACTCTAAAGAATAGGTAGTACACACATGAAGGAACTGCATAGACTTTGTCAACCAATGCACAATCACCCAAATAGCATCGAACTTCCTCAAAGTCCGGTGAAGTCCAACAACAAAGTCCATAGCGATCCTCTCCCACGTCAACTCGGGAATATCTATAAGTTAATACAAGCCACCCGGTATCTAATGCTCATATTTCACATGCTGACCATTGTGACACCGAGCTACAAGTCCCATAATATCTGTTTTCATTCTTTTCCACCAGTAGTGCTGCCTCAAATCCTAGTAAATCTTCGTGGCACCCGGATGAATGGAATACTGGATGGGTCTCCTCGAGATTCAACTCCCGAAGCCCATTCACATTGGGCACACAAATCCAGCGTGGCATCCTCAACACCCTATCATCACTAATGGTTACTTCTCTAGTTTCATCATGTTGAACTCTGTCCTTAAGGACAAGAAAACGCAGATCATCATACTGGCTCTCTCTGATGCATTCATATAAGGAAGACCAAGAAATCACACAAGCCAATACCCAACTAGGATCAGAAATATCCAACCTCACAAACTGATTGGCCAAGGTCTCAACATCAACTGCAAGAGGACTCTCCCCAATTGGAATAAATGGCAAACTCCCCATTCTCACTGCCTTTCAGATCAAAACGTCGGCCACCATGTTGGCTTTTCTCGGATGGTATAATATAGTAATATCATAATCCTTAAACAACTCCAACCATCTTCGTTTCCTCAAATTAAGATCCTTTTACTTGAACAAATGTTGAAGACTGCGAAGATTAGTGAACACCTCACAAGATACGACATACAAGTAATGCCTCCAAATCATCAATGTGTGACTATGGCATCCAACTTTAAATCATGAACGGAGTAGTTCTTCTCATGGGGATTCACTGAGAGAAGCATAAGCAACAACTCTACCCTCCTGCATCAACACATAACCAATCCTAACTCTCGATGAATCACAATACACGGTATATGAACCCGAAGCTTATGGAAAAACCAATACTGGAGATGTGGCCAAATCTATCTTGAGCTTCCTAAAGCTCCCCTCACACTCCTCTCCCCATACAAATGAAGCACCCTTCCGATTCAACCTTGTCAAGGGCGATGTGATAGATGGAATCCTTAAACAAATATGCGATAGTAGCCTGCATAACCAAGAAAGTTGCGAATACTTATGGTTGAGGACGGTCTAGGCCAGCTGCCTCTATCTTCTTCGCTTCAACCTGAATACGCTCGCTAGTCACCACATGCCCTAAGAAATCCACTGAATTGAGCCAAAACTCACACTTGAAGAACTTTTCATAAATCTTCCCCTCCCTCAATCTCTACAGCACAACTCTAACATGCTCCTCGTGCTCCTCCTATGCGAGAACACCAGTGCTCCTCCAAGGATGGTGCAACTATCTCGCTCCTCATTGCACCATCCTTCTTCTTTAAAAACAGAACCTACGGACCCCAAGGTGACACAGTAACCGAATGAACCCCTTATCAAGCAGTTCTTGAAGCTGCTCTTTTAACTCCTCAACTTTTTCGGTGCCATACGATAGGGTGGAATAAAAATGGGTCGGGTGACCAGCACTAGGTCAATACCTAAATAAATATCCCTGTCTGGTGGCATGTCCAGAAGGTCTGCAAGAAACACATTGGATAAATCCCTCACAATTGGAACTAAATCAATAGTAGTAGTCTCATCACCGACATCCCTCACAAATGCTAGATACAAAAGACAACCCTTTCCAAACGTATGCTGGGTTTTCAAGAAAGGGATTACTCTAATAGGAACATAATTAGTCACTGCTTGACACTCGATCCGTGGCACACCCGGCATAGCCAATGTGATTGTCTTAGCATGATAGTCCAGAATAGCACGAAACGGAAATAACTAATCCATGCCCAAATTGACATCAAAATCCACCATGCTCAATAATAATAGATCCACTCGGGTCTACAGACGGCCAATAACCACAACACATGACCGGTACACACGGTATACAATAACATTATCGCCTACAGTGGTGCATACCTTAATATGTAAAGCAAGAAACTCACAGGGAGTACCGAAGTAACGAGCAAGGTATGGTGACATAGAGGAAAAAGTGGAACCCGGATCAAATAATACAGAGGCATATCTGTGGCAAACTTTAACAATTCCTGTAATGACAACATCTAAAGCAATAACACTATGTCTGCCTGGATGTTCATAGAAATGGGCCTGACCCCTCCCCCTCCCGATCGACCTCCCCCTCTGGGATGACCCCTGGATGAGTGACCTCCACTGGGTGGTGGGTTGTGATGAAGCAACTGGCGCTGAAGCCGATGGCTGACCCCTTTACTGAGATGAACAAGCAAAATGATGAGGACACTGCCTCCATATGTGACCCATCTCTCCACACTCATACAAACTCCCAAGTGATGGAGAAGGGGACTGAAGGGAACCCCTCGCACTGAAGTGACTAGTAGATGCACTTGGCATAGAAGAGCCCTGAACTGTTGGAGCACGAGATGAACTCTGAGATACAAAGTCACTAAGTGATGATTGCCCCTGATGAGAACTGTGAGAACCATGAAACGATGACGCCCCATGATAACCTGGGAAAGCTAACTGAGCAGGCCTAAATGGGCGGCATCTGCCGTGCTTAAACTAACCCCTAAACGGCGCACCAGTGTAACTACTAGATCCTCGAGGCCTGTTGGCCTCCCTCTCCTCTTGCTCCTGGCAATGTAAAGAATCAATCTCACAGCCGATATCAGCAACCTTCTCTAAACTAGCACCACTCACCCTCTCCCTAGTCATTAACATAAGAAGCTGATAAGTAAGGCAATCAACAAACCTCCTAATCCTCTCCCTATCTGTCGGGGCCAACCTGATGCAATGAAGAGCCAAATAGAGAACTTCAACTCATACTGGGACATGGTCATCTTCCCTTGAAATAACCACTCAAGCTGTCTACGTAGCTCCTCTCTACAAGACTGCAAAAAATACTTCTGTAGAAAGAGAACGGAGAACTACTTATAGGAAAGGGGTGATGCACCAATAGGCCTACGCCTCTCAAAATCCTCCCACCAAGCAAAAAAAGCCCCTAAAAGCTGATATGTTTTGGAAGAGACCCTGCAGGTCTCCAAAATACCTGCTTTGTGAATCATCATCTGACACTTAAAAGCCTTGTGCATCCTCGCCCTCTTCACCACAGAAGGACAGAGGCTAAAGTCTACCAAATCTCTCCAACCTACGCTGCTTATCCTTTTGAATGGGTGGAACCACATAGTCTTCAGTAGCTGCAACTGGCTAGGCTGGATGTGCCCCTAGTGTCTAAAGCCCTTGTACGACCTGCTCAGGCGTGTGAGCAACGTGAGTTTAATTGCCTCTCGACACCTAAGAGGTAGATGCAGCTATAGATCTACATATGTGCAAACTGATAAGATTTGAACCAAGGTCTTCTGAAGACTCGAAATCATAATGGACGCAGCTGCTGCCTAAGCTCGTGCTGCGTGAGTATCGATAGTTGGAACTTGATCCTGAGCTAGGGCAGCAGGTAGATTTGTAGGTTCTTCCATAGCTACCGTGACTTTAATACGACCACGACCATGTCCTCGACCGCTAGTGGCCACAGATGGTGGCGCTCGTGGTTGTCCATCCTATCTGATACCACGCATCCTCACCATCTGTGAGAGAATAGAATAATAGAAGTTTAGTACTTAGATTAACAAATTCGCACGGCAATAATTTCAAGAGTATGAAGTTATTTACTAAAGGTTCTACAGCCTCTCGATAATAAATACAGACGCTTCTGTACAGATCCGCGAGACTCTACAACACTTGCTTATTACTCGTGAAACCTAAGTAACCTAGGATCTTATACCAAATTGTCATGACCCTAAACCCGGACCCAATCGTGAGGGCGCCTCTCGTGAAGACAATGCTAGAATACTATACCCAATTCATTTTTTAAACAGTTCAAATGTAACAAAATAGTCTAAAACATGATTTAATAATACTAAGTATCAGATAATATCAAAAAATGCGGAAATACAACCCAGCACAGCCTTAATCGGGGTGTCACCAGTCATGAGCTTCTATAAGTCATAATACAAATCCTCTAAGACTATGAGCTTGTGAAACTCTTTGAAAATAGATAGAAATGATAATGGAGACTGCAGACATCAATCAGCTACCTCATGAGCTTCGAATGTCTGCCTGAAGCTGTAAGGATCAGCACTCGGGAGCAAAACCAGCCATGCCTAAATATTCATACAAAGTGCGGGGAATAAAGTGAGCACTCAAACACAGTGAATAGCATAAGTAAATAAAGTTTCAAAGCAAGAAAACACGTAAGGCACAAGACATTCTATAATGAAGCCATAAAAACAATTCAAAAACAGTGAACTAGTTAAAAGATAAGCAAAATCCTTTTTCAATAAGTAAGCATATAATTGACAGAAAATTAAGGAAAAATAAACATGTAATGGTTCACCCCTCGGGCATTCTGTTAAAAAAATCGCCCTCGAGCAACGTCTCATAACCATTCCAGCCCCTGGGGTCAATCTCACATCATAATGGGTACCCTTGCTCACTGGGTATCTGTAGACTCTTGGTGGGCCCCTTATGGACCAAGAACTATTTCAAGCCATCTCGTGGCATCATCACTAGGTCCTCTGCCTAATATTAATCAAGCCACTTGTGGCGTACGTATCTTAGGCCCTCGGCCTTAAATCAATATCAGTATTACCTCACAACGTAGGTCCTTGGCCTTTCTCAGTCAAAAAACCTCACAAGCCACTCAGGCAATAGTCGAACAGTGTTTCTCAGTCACAACTTCATTTAGAATATCATTTGAGTATTAAAACTGAGTAGACATGCTGATTATGAAAACAATGGGAAATAACATGACTGAGTTCAAGTATAAAGTCAAAACAGTGAGGAAATATTAATAAAAAGCCTCGAAAGGGTTCAAATAGTCGGCAGTAAGCCCAAATATGGAATTCAGCTCAAATAATGACGATAGCAAATACTTTTCAATCAAATACGCGGTAAAATTATCAATCAGGATGGACCAAGTCACAATCCCCTATAGTGCATTACCCCCTACTTGTCATCAAGTGTGTGCCTCACCTCAATATAGCACTATGATGTGCATGAGGTTTCAAACCCTCATAACATCTTATACACTCATTACTCACCTCGAACAAGTTAAATCTCTAGCCCGCGATGCCTTTGCCCCTCGAATCGGCCTCCACTCGCATCAAATCTTTCCAAAGTCAGAACGAGGATGTCAAAATATGCTAAGGGAACAAAGCCCAAACTAAAACAATCAAGAAAGGACACAAATCCTGAAATTACCAAAACCCGACCCTCGGTTCCACGTCTCAAAATTCGAAAATTTTTACAACAGTAGATTCCGTATCTTTCCATAAGTTCATACATATCAAAAGTTCTGATATCCAACCTCAAATAGTCTTTCAAATCCTCAATAAAAGGTGTAAATTCCCGAGGCCTAGTTCTCCAAATTTTGCTTAATTTTCATGATTTACTAGGTGGAATTCACATAATAATAGAGTTTTAAGTCCAACAATCTTACCTCCAAGTTATTCTTCTTGAATCCCTCATCAATCCCCTTAATAAACCTCCAAAAAAGACAAACAATGGAAGAAATAAATCCAACCTTTATGGACAAGGCGACCTTTTAAACATTCTACCAAGGCCTAATATCTTTCTTCGCGGACACGGTCAACACCTTGTGTTCGCGGAGCACAAAAATAACTTTGACCAAAATCCTCTTACACGAACACGACAAGACCCTCGCGAACGTGATGGTTCCTCAAACTAACTCTTCGTGAATGCACATACTCTCTCGCAAACACGATGAACAAACTCGACCTCAAATCCAACTCACTAAAAGACGATATGCTAATGCGACTCCCTTCTCGCGAACGTTATGCACGAGCATCCAGCCCTTTGCGAACGTGCAGCCTCCCTCGCGAACGAGAAGGCTAATATTCCACTAACATCCACTGACTCTTGGCAAAAGCGAGGGTCCACTCTCGAGCGCAAAGAGTAAGAAATTGCAACAACCGTACCTGCAGCTTATGCAATTCCAAACTTCACAAAATGGTCTGATTGACCACCCGAAACTCACCCAAGGTTCCCCAGACCTCAACCAAAGGCACCAACATAACCCAAAAAACCTTATTGAAACTAGTACCAATATTATTAACACACCAAACAACATCAAATCAACCAAACACATCGTATTCAAGCCTAAGTTTCCATAATCTTTCGAATTCCGCTTTTGATCAAAATCCAAACCAAACCACGTCTGAATAACCTCAAATTTCGCAAACACCTCCCAAGTGACACAAAGGAACTGCTGCGACTCTCGGAATCCCATTCCGTTCCCAATATCTAAATCACCTACCAACCGGAAATCACCAAAATAACAACTTTGCCAATTCAAGCCTAAATCTACTCAAAACCTCCAAAACTAATTTTCTTAAGTCCCAAATCAATTGCCGAAGCTAACCGAACAATCGAAACTCACATCCCAGTCCTCGAACACATATGTCAACATCTGGTTGACCTTTTCAACTTAAACTTCCTTAAAAGAGGCTAAGTGTCTAAAAGCTTGCGAAAATCATTCTGGATTCGATCCGACCAACCCGATACCACAAAACACGGATAACAAAGCATAAAAAAGAAGGAATAGGGGAAACAAAACGGTAACTGATGAGACTAGTGTTGGGTCATCACACATATTCATCATTGTCTACTCACCAATCACACAAAATTTGGTAATCATATAACTGAAAACTGGAATACGGAATAACCATAAACATGCTAACAATCACGATTCATATTTCCCACTCTCGGGGGTCGTGATAGTGGCTACTAATGAAATCTAGGCAAGCCAATTGTTCCAAGTACTTAACCTTTTCTATATATTTTAACCCTTTAACAATGATGAACAAACACCACAAAAATAGCGAAATAATAAGTGGAAGAGATGAAATATAATAGTTTAATATTAATACCTATAAAATTCCATAAACTAGAGAGCTACTTATATCTGGTGTCACAATTTCACAAACGGTCTAAGAGTACTACCAATAAGGGTCCGAAAGGTAAATACATGTTGTTTTTGAAATACATGAAGAAACAATATAGAAAGATAGAAGGAGATGCCATGGCCTACAGACGACTACAGGACTACCTCGGGTTGCCTGAATGTACTGAAGACAACACCCTCACTAAGGTCCAATTGCTGCAACACCGGGATCTGAACATAGTGCAGAGTGTAGTATCAGCACTACCGACCCCTTGTGCGGGTAAGTTCCTAGCCTAACCTCGGCGAAGTAGTGACTAGGGTAGGGCATGACTACCAAATAAATTTGTGCAGTTAAATCATATACAGCGGAAAAATAAAAACACAAATGTACAGTTAAGGATATGAGGGGGAACATTCTGCGGGGAACATCAAGTAATAACAGAAGAATAATAGATAAATACAAGGAACACCAAATTTCAACTATCAACAAGAATCAGAAATAAAGACAAGAGCACGCATCACCCTTCGTGATTTTACTCCCGTCCTCACCATAAAATCAATAAAATCGGCACGACATCACCCTTAATGCATTTATCTAACATAATCATAGAGTGGAATGATCCTTGGTATATTATCACTCATATCATGGCACATAATGGTACATCGTGCAGCACAACACTACCCTTCGTGCTTTAACCTCACAAAATCGGCACAGCATCACCCTTTGTACATTAACAGTGTCTCACAAATATCATGCACGGCATCACCCATTGTGCTTTAACACTCTTCCTTATCCAAACAACAATCACAAAGCAACAAGGGCAAGAGAATCAGTAAAATCACAATAAGATACCGGAAAGGGAACAATAGAATAACAATCTTATCCTGGCAAGGACAAACAATATCAAAACAATAATATCCCGGCAAGGGAGATACCATCAAAAGTTACAACATCTCGGAATGTGATACAATATCATAAACCTCTTCTTTTTTCCACATTTACTTCACAACTCAATTGAGAACTTGAGACAATAATACTTCCACAAATCATTTTACAACTTGAGCCAACGCTCTTCAATGTTCAATTACAAATAATACTTTCACAAGCCTTGTTCAACAAAAGAAATCATCATATAAAGCATGAACAATACGAATTGGAGTCACATTAATCATAACATAAGACTCACGGACATTCTTGACACCAACGTATAGATACTCGTCACCATGTCTATACGTCGTACTCAAAAATTAACACATAGAAAATAAGACACGACTCATAATCCTTCAAGCTAAGGTTAGACCAAATACTTACCTCGATGCCACGAACATAATCCAGCATCAACTACCAATTTACTTATATCTAGCAACAAGTTACTTAACGATATCAATAATGCTATATCAATTAATTCTAATGCATGAAAATAAGCTTTTCGATGATTTCTCCAAAAAGCCAAAAATTGACCCCAGGCCCACATGGTCAAAACTCGAGGTTCGAACCAAAACTCGATTACCCATTCACCCATGAACCCAAATATATACTCCCCTCATTTAAATTTATGTGAACGCATTTGAGTGGGCACGAAGATTAAGAAAAGAGGGAAGACTTTTGAACTTGTCCTCTAAAATACAGCACATATATTTTGTTTGGCTATAAATCATTACATAAATATAAATTGTTTCCAAATAGGGAAAAAAGGTCATTCTTTTTTGCACAGATTAAAAAGAAAATAAGTTCACATAAATTTAAAATAGAGGGAGTAATTTCTTTTGAAATCGAACCTCAAATGGAGGCTTTAATCCCCAAAATTTGAAAAACCTAAGTTCTACCCAAAACACCGAATTTCACCGATGAAAACCCTTGAGTTTGAGTTGAAATCATGCTAAAAGACGTTATGGATTATAGAAAACGAGTTATAAATTACTTACAATCGATTTGGTTGAGTACTTGTCTTTGATAAATCACCCAAATGTGGTTAGGTTCTGATAATGTTTGAGAAATGAGAGATTTTCCGCTAAGTCATGATTTACATAGGCACAGATATCGCAATTGTGAAGCCTAGTTGGCAAATGCAAACTCGAAATTCCGGCTAAAGCTTCACAAATGCGAAGTATGGTGATGCCTGTCAAGGTTGCATTTGCGGCAAAAGCTTTGCCAATGCAACGGTTCACTATCCAGCTAGTCTTCGCAAATGTGATGGGTTTTTCGCAAATGCGAGCTCGCAATTGCGAAGCGTGCAGATCTTCAATATACTAGCAATTTTCTTGGGACAAATTTCCCTCTGTGGCCTATCCAAAACTCACGTGAACCATCGGGGCTCCAAACCAATCATGCACGCAAGTCCAAAAAATTATACAAACTTGCTCGTATGGTCAAATCAGCAAAATAAAATCAATAACCATGAATTTAGCATCAGAATCAAAGAAAAATCTCATGAACCCTTAAGTTCCATTTTTATCAACTGATGGTCCCATTCTCATCATATCAAGTCCATTTTTACCAAATTTTACAGGCTCAACATAAATCCCACATAAGACCTGTACCAGGCTCCGAAACCAAAATACGGGCCCGATACAATCAATTTCAATCATATTTAAATTTCTGAATACTCTTATAATTTTAGTTTAACTATTTTCTTCAATAATCATTTATTGGGCTTGGGCCCTCGGGCATACACTTAATTCTCATATTTTTGTACGGACCCTCCGGGACAGTCAAATCAGGGGTTCGAGTCCGTTTACCCAAAATATTGACAAAAGTCCACTTAAATACATTTTAATGTAAATCTTTATCCATTTGTTTTTACATATTTTCATATAATGGCTTTCCAGATACACACCCGGATTGCGCATGCAAATCTAGGTAAAACAAAAAGAGATTTTTAAGGCCTCAAACCACAGAATCGACTTGTAAAATAAGTGATAATCTTTTGGGTCATCACACTAACTGAAAGATAATATATCTAGTAACTAAGGTATACTAATAACTATAAGACATGTTAACTGCTTTTGTACTTTTTTATAAGGTTATAGTCTAGTTTGTACTACTACTAGTGCGTCCCACTTTTAACATTCTCTCAAGTCTCAAACTTACCAACATGTACTCTATTATTATATCCAGTGAAATTATCCTCTCAAGGACCTTAGGTTTCTCCTGCGCATCGTTTGGGCCAACAATATGTATGGAATTCGATAGGAATAAGGTTGACTATTGCTCTAAGCTTCATGGAATGTTATACTGTATAAAGAAGTGAGACAATCCTGGATGTTTTGGTAGTTAACCATTTATATGAGTGGCCGGCACACACATATAAAGGAAACTCCACTGGACATGGCTTCATAGACTCCATAGGACTCTTGAACCTAGTGCTCTGATACAAGGCTTTGTTACGCCCCGAACTTTGGCCTGGACGTGACACAACACTCGGTGCCTGACTACATGTGACCGAGCAAACAAACTGGCTGGCTGAATCAACATGTGATATCATAACATAATAAAAGGATGTCAGTACATTTTAATTGCACTGGTATGTAAAGCAACTGAAAAAAAAATTAGAAATGCATAAACAAAGCTGATAACTGAGAATTGATAATTGATAACTAAAATAATAACTATTGAAAATAAAACAATAACTCATAATTGATAACTGAAATGATAACCGGTAGCTGAAATAATAACTGATAACTAAAATGATTGTTGATAACTGAACTGAACAAACGAAGTAAGGATATGAACACTCCCTCTTCTGATTGATGCACAACCTGTTTATATGAATAAGCTATGGATTCAGGCGCAATATATTTGTGCAGAAGATATGGCCTCAGGTCCAAGTATATGTATTCATAACTATGGCCTCAGGCCAAAAAATGCATAAATCATAAACTACAACATCAGGCCTAAACATGTATAAAGCAAAAACTACGGCCTCAGGCCAAAATATAGGTGTTTAACATTCTGAAATTTAAAATGAGGAACTGAGAATCATACTTCAATACATTATAGTGAAATATTGAATCACACTTAGTTAAATGATACTAGAATACTGGATCATACTGAGTTACATAATACTTGAATACTGAATATGACTAAACTGAAACATGTATTCGTGAACTGATTTTTAACACTGAAATTTCAATTGTTTATGGCATATTGAATAATCTACACTAAGAATCGGGGGCATCAAACCCAAGTAATTATTGAATACGCATATAGCCCACAACATTCACGATGAATTTTATGAATGAGTTATGAAGCTAGAGAATAAAGGTTCTAAAACTATTCAAGGAACTAGGTTGAACTCTATTTTTAAGGCAATTAGTAATGTCGTAAAAGAAATGTAGTATGGGGAGGATCATTAAAATTTCCAAATATTGAGAGTTGGCCTCAAAGCGTAATAATCGACATTATTCTTTATTACCCATAAGGTAACCAACACCATTATAATCACCAATGAACACCTCCAACCTATTATCATTCATGCTTTTCTATCAAACCCATCAACTCACATCTGATGAACTATGGTTTATTATTATTAAGGTAATGCTAGAATCAATTAGAAGGTGAAGACATTACATTTTTGAAGTTCAAACCTTTTGAATTCGAGTTCTAGGCTTCCTTCTCTCAACAATGACGTCCCAATCGAATATCTAATAATATGGAGGGTTTACCCATGTTAATAAGATGTTGAGAAATTGAAATTAACTTAGAATCACCTTTAGAACTTACCTTAGGTGGTGGAGGAACCCTTAATGAGTTAGGTTTTTGATATTTCCCCTTTCTAGAGAAAATTTTTATGTTTTAAGGCTGTTGGATACGAAGCAGGGCATTAAAATGACCCCCATGAACGCCCTTGCGCACATGTAGGCCTGACCGCACAAAATGGTAGTAACACTGCCACAGTAGTGCGGTCGCGCTCGGGGAGCGCATATTATACACTGTTCTGTAAAATGTGTATAACTATTTGCAAGGAGATTCATTTTGACTTCGCAATATATCATTAGAAATATATTTCAAAGGCCTACAACTTTTGTGTTTTGAGTTTTCTCAAATACCTTAGATGGTTTTCGCTAAACCTTCTACAAACTGACCTTTTGTAAACTTCAAGATTTTGTCGAGTCTTATGCACCTGATTCTCCATCTTCATTCTAAAACAGCTATTTTCACCCATAATCTTCATGCTAGGACTTCACATGTCTAAAATATCAGATCAAGACCCATTTAACATATCCACGCCTAGTTCGAATGTATGGGGTGTTACATGTTTGTAATGTTAGAAGACGCCTTCATTAAAGCACACGTCGGGGCCATAAATGTGGCAATGAGGAAACCGGATGTCTTTAATATAAAGTAGAGGAATGACAAGATAATAAGGGAGTTTGTGTCTAGGTTTCATATGGAGCAACTAGAACTACCACCTGATTCGGATGATTGGGCAGTACATGCTTTTATGTACGGTTTGAGTAAACGGAGTTCGATTGCTTCTCGACAATTAAAGCAGAATCTGATCGATTATCCAGCTGTGACATGGTCAGACGTGCATAACCAATATCAATCGAATATTAGAGCGAGGACAACCAGTTGGGAGCCCCTCGAGTTGAGTTCATCCTAACATGTTGGGTGCTAAACCCTCGAGGGATACTAATAGGGAATCAAGATCCAACAAGGAACGATACCAGCCATATTTCTATCGGAGAAACAACGACTGGGGTCGTAACACTACTTAGAATGGCCATAGAATCGAAGGCTGTATGCAACTAAGGGAAGAGGTAGCCTGGTTGTTCAACGAGGGTCACCTTCGAGAATTTCTGAGTGATCGAGCTAAGAATCACTCCAGGGAGAGATATGCAAGCAGAAAAAATAAGCAGGAAGAACCACACCATGTAATCTACATGATTATTGGTGGTGTCGATATCCCATAAAGACCTGTATTCAAACGCACCAAGGTGTCGATCACTAAAGAAGAAAGGGATTTAGAGCTATGTGCCTGAGAATGATATATCATTCTATGACAAGGAAGCAGAAGGCATATCTCAGCCACATAATGGGACCCTGGTAATTTTTCTTTGAAATAAATTTTAAGTTAAAAATGTTCTAGTGGATCTAGGTAGCTCAACAAACATAATTAGATTGATGGTCGTAGAGCAGCTCGGCCTGCAAGACAAAATTATACCAGCATTCCGAGTCCTAAATGGTTTCAACATGGCAAGAAAAACAACAAAGGTGGAGATCATCCTACTAGTGAATGTGGCTAAAATCATTCAAGATACGAAATTCCATGTCATCAAAGGAAACATGAGGTATAATGCACTTCTCGGGAGGCCATGGATCCACAACATGAGGGCAGTACCTTCAACCCTTCACCATATGATGAAATTCCCAACAAGGGATGGTGTGAAAATAGTCTATGGACAACAACATGCCTCTAAGGAAATGTTTTGAGTTGATGAAGTGACACCGACACTGATGCCTTCGACCTCAAAAAACAGCAGGGGCCTTGGATAAGCAAGCGGCCAAATAGCATCACCGATCCAAGTTCCGATCGAGTTGGAAGAATAGGTAATTGAAGAGGAAGAAGAGGATTCCTTACTTCTCAGACCTTTATTTTTCCCCAAAGACTCAGACGCAATCAAATAAATTGTCTAGGAACTTGAACAGGTCTTATCGATTGAGCACATGCTCGAGAAAAAAATGTATACCTGGGAACAGGGTTAACCCTCGAACTCAAGGAAAATATTTATTCAATTTCTTATTGATAATACGGATTGTTTTTATTGGTAAAATCTAGATATAATGAGGATCCCATCAGAAATAACAACACATCGGCTAAGCATCAACCCCGGGTTCAAATGGGTAAATAAAAAGTGAAGGCCCCAGTTCAAGGTAAAGCTTGCGTTCATAAAGAATGAGGTAAACAAACTTCTTAAAATGGGGTATATTCGGGAATTAAACGTAGTTCCTAAAAATGGAAAAAAACATATAATGTGCAAAGATTATAAAGATTTAGACAAGGCATGCCCTAAAGACTCTTTATCATTGCCTAATATCGATCGCATGATTGATGCCACGGCCGACCATGAGATTCTAACCTTTCTCAATGCCTACTATGGGTATGCTCAAATTTAGATTAACCCGGAGGACCAGAAGAAGAACTCATTTATCACTATGTTTGGAACGTACTATTACAATGTAATTCCTTTCGGGCTAAAAAATGTTGGAGCCACATATCAATGCCTAGTAAAAAGATGTTCGAGGAACAGATAGATGAAATGATATGAGTTGACATTGATGATATATTAGTTAAGTTCCTACGCATAGAGGACCATTTAACTTATTTGCAGGAAACATTGAAAATCTTGAGGAAGTACAACATGAAGCTTAACCCGAAAAAATTTGCCTCCGGAATTGACTCAAGCAAGTTCCTCGGTATCATGGTATCTAATCGAGGAATCAAGATCAACCTCGACAAGATCAATGCCATCAAAGATATCACCATCGTGGATAGTATGAAAGTCGTGCAAAGACTAAGAGGATGAAAAGCCTCCTTGGTCGATTTATTTTGAGATCATCAGATTGAAGTCATAGGTTCTTTTCCTTGCTCAAAATGGAAAAAAACTTCGCATGAACCCTGGAATGCCAGCAAGCATTAGAGGAATTGAAGCTCTACTTAACGAGCCCACCTTTGCTTGACACCCCGCAGGTAGATGAAAAGTTTTACTTATATTTGGCAGTGTCCGAGACAGTGGTAAATGGAGT
The DNA here is from genome assembly GCA_034376525.1 of Nicotiana benthamiana. Classification (NCBI taxonomy): domain Eukaryota; kingdom Viridiplantae; phylum Streptophyta; class Magnoliopsida; order Solanales; family Solanaceae; genus Nicotiana; species Nicotiana benthamiana. The sequence goes on along the minus strand of CM067329.1, from coordinate 4,885,479 downwards.
AGTAGTTCGAGAAGTGAAAGTTACACAATTCTTTGTTTATTATGCAAGTCAAACTCTCGGAGATGTTGAAACTAGATACCCTCACTTAGAAAAATTAGCACATCCTTTAATAAGCGCATCTAGAAAGTTAAAGCCATATTTTTAATATTATCCCATATGTGTATTAACCACTTATCCTCTCTGAAATTTCTTGCATAAGCCAGAATTATCAGCTCGATTGGCTAAGTGGTTGGTCGAACTTGGCAGGTATGATATTCAATATATACCCCAAACGTCTATCAAGTCCAAAATCTTGGTTATTTCGTGGCTGATTTTACACCGACCCTTGTACCGGAGTAGAAAAAGAACTTCTGCTATCGGGTACATTATCGGGGGTGTGGACCATTTTCATGGATGGTGCATCGAATGTGAAAAGGTACGGGCTCGACATTATTTTGAAGCTACAAACAGGTAGTATTATTAGACAATCTATCAAAAATTCAAGGTTGACTAATAATGAGGCCGAGTACGAGGCCATGATTGCAGATCTCGAGCTAGCTTAGAGCTTGGGGGAAGAGGTTATCGAGGCCAAATGCGACTCACAATTTGTGGTGAGCTGAGTAGACAAGATATTCGAGGTTCGAGAGGATAGAATGCGGAGGTACGTAGACAAACTGCAGGTGACATTTCGCCACTTCAAAGAATGGACCCTGGATCACCTGTTTGAGAGGAAAATAGTGAGGCATATGCGCTAACAAATATAGGATCGTCAGTCGAAGAAGATGACATTATCCCAGGATACCTGCTGAAATTATGTGTGACAACAACAAACAATTCATCGACAGCAGGGTAACGGAATTTCTCGAAGCACACAAAATAAAGAGGATTCTATCAATGCCATAACATCAGACCGAGAACGGGAAGGTCAAGTCAACAACAAAAACCATCATTCCAAACATACAGAGGAGGTTGGAAGATGCATAAGAAAAATGGAGAGAAGTTCTACCGGAGGTCCTTTGGGCATATCGAACAACATCGAAGTCCAATACGGGGGCTACTCCGTTCTTTTTAGTATATGGCTCGGAGGCCTTAATTGCGGCTAAGATCGATAACCGAGTTCCAGGTTAAGACATTTATTGGATGACTCAAATCATAAGGTGTGTACTCTAGCCTCGAGTTTTTAGATGAAAAATGAGAAATTGCGCTTGTTCGAATGGCGGCGCAGAAACAATGAATCCAGAGATATTATAGCAAAAGGACTAACCTTAAACACTTAGGAATTGGGAACTTAGTTCAATAGAAAGTCACCCTCAATACTCGGGACCCAAATGAAGGGATGCTAGGCCTGAATTGGGTAGGTCCATACCAAGTCATCAAAATAGTCGGTAAAGGGTCTTCCAATCTCGGCACGATAGATGGCGAACAATTGTCGAATAATTGGAGTATATCACAACTCAAGCGGTTCTACTTCTAAGGTATGAATTATCATTTTTCCATTTGAATTTAATACTAACCCAATGCATGAGTTCGATCGAAGATATAGAGGGCACCTTTTTACATTAAGACCTTGGGTTTTAAAACATGCGTTGCACTCTATTTCTCCTAGATCGAATTTTGGCCCTAATGGGGTTTACCAACGATCTTTTGAACGAGGCAACAACTATATGTTACCTACAGAGAACTCAACAATATCCAAGGATTCTTTTCAATCAACCTCGAATACTGGGGCATCACCCTCAGGGGATATATTTTTGAGGAAAATACTTCACACCAAAGAGGGCCTCGATATAATAACTTTGTAATTGGCCAAACGGTCAGATGAACCGAGTCCATATAGAATAATTGAGCCCTACCGAAAAATCATGTACGGATGTATCAATTATTAAAATAAGCATTATTTATATATCAAAACACGCTGTACCTCAAAGAAGTCTATCATTATATGAGGTTTGAAATTATAAATTCTACGACACAGAGCCCGAGGGACAAATACAAATACATAAGATTGTCATTGACAGATGACACATCCGAGTAATAGAAAACTCAAAAAATAAGAACTCAAAGAGCCATCCCCTGTATATAAAGTCAAAGTACACCATACTCGAGGACTAACCTTTCGAGCAAGTTCGAAAGGTTATTGGGAAACAAGTCCAAGAAACATACCCAAAGGCTGGCCATATTAAAGAATACGATTAGATAAAAAGGTTACGGCAAAAATAATGTGGCTCAGAAATGTCCGAATTTCACAATAAATTAAAGGCCTTCAAACACTTTGAAAAAATTGGTTAAATCAAGCTACCCTCGGCGGAAGTAAATGATAAAGGGCTTCGATCAAATCTACAGTCGAATATAAAGGCTCCGATAACATAAGCTTTTTGAAAGAACCTCAAGAGGTATTTGATTATGTTTACACAAACAAATCACAAATAAGGTTCCAATATGAAGAACCTTCGACAAATCTAATGGGTAACAAAAAAATACATGCTAAGGCATAGAAACATTTTCACTAAATCTTTTAGCCAAAATAGTCGTCTTAGAGTCTGAATTGGCCAACCTGAAAGAGCTTAAGAGCCGACATAAAAGTTCCTAAGGTTTGATATAAAATAGCCTAAGGGCCGAAGAATGCAAGGTTCGAGACCTTACTCTCACTCAATTCCAACTCGAGAGTCCCTTCATCCCGAGCTCACATCAAACCAACTTAAACATAGCTCGAGGATTAACAAAAACCTTAAGAGGTATAATACTATTAGTTTAAAGATCTCCAATTGATTATTAATAAACCTAAGGGTTTTTTATGTTTAGAATCCGAACTGATGCCCACTTGATCATTGAAGTTATAAAAAATTTCACAAAATAAAGACAATGTGGAATCAGAGATAAAGCAGGGGAATTCTTTATATTTACAAAATATATTTGTAACACCACGATGGGCCCTTACACAAAAAAGAAACAAAAGCAAAAAGCTATTAACCTAATTTACTTTGGGGGCCACATCCCCGATAATCGCATCTTCGGGAGCTGCATCCCCGGGTTCCTCATCTTATAGAACCTCCTCCTCGAGAACTCCATCTTAATCTCCTCCACCCTTATAACCATTAAAAATATCTTCATCATCAGACGAGACGAGAAACATGGCATCGTTTTCCAGCGCCTTTGCTTGGGCTATTTTTTAGTGTGGTCAAATCCTCGAGCGTGGATTTATTCGAGAGACTCCCTTAGGTCTTGGCACTTGGACAAAAAAATACTCCATTTGTCATTGTCGGAGGCCTGTCTCAGCTCTGCTTTAAGAGCCTCAGCATCCCTTAAGTATATAACGATAGTCTTATCGGCTGAAGCCTTAGTATTCTCAACTTCAGCCTTGGGCTCTGCAACCTCGGTACCGTCTTTAGCAAGTTCTCTCTCTAGCTCCTTGATTTCTTGGCTTGGGACATATTCTTCACTTTAATACCTCCGAGCTCAGTTTCAGACGAGGCTAGTTGATATATAGATGCTTCTTTATCAGTATTGAGCCGATCAATATTCTCTTTCCATTAGTGGTAGTTAGCCTTAACCTGATCTACCTCACCCTGAAGCTGCCCGATCAACTCTAAGTTCCACTGTAGTAGAGATAGTGAAGTGTTAGCCTCCACAGTAAGGCTAAGAAGACCACACTCATTCAATATCTCAGTTACCTACTTGTATGGCTCGGTCTCGTTCTTATGGGTTTTGGCCAAATCAGCCTGAAGGTCCTTGATCTCCTCCTCTTTCTGGCTGAAAATGAACATTAGGGCTTCTCTTCATCCAAAGACTTCTTGATCTCTGCCTGAAATTTGCCCAGTTCGGCCATGAACTTGGTAATGGCCTACACATAAAACAAAGAAATGTCTATTAACACAAAAGGAGAAGAAAAACGATTTTTTTTGCAAAATTTAGTGCTTACTCGAGAAAAGAGACGTTGAGCCTCTTCAAAGAGGGTAGATGCATCAGTAAGGTCGGCGGCATGATCGTCCCCAGTAAAAGAATCCTGAAAAGGATCTTCTTCAAAGACCTTGCTCGGATCAGGCGTGCGCAGAGCTTTAGCATCTTTTATTGCCTCCATAGAATAGATGGTAGAGAAAGGGAATGAACTATTGTCACGGACCCGAGCTCCTCACTCGGGGTATTCTGGTTAGCTTCATGGGTTTCGGTACTCACCCCTTCCAGTATACTTGTCGAAGGCAGGGTAATGACCTCAATCTCTTCGGACTCGGGGCTTTTCCTGAATCTAACTTTGATTTTTCTATTGACGTGATGAGGTCTCTAGTTCGAAGGGCTTGGCGGTCTCGACCGATTTCCTAGTTCGAGGCGCCATCACCTATTCTTAACCCTCATTTTCCTCATCATCCAGGGAATTGTGGGCCGAATCTAAATCTATGTGAAGAAACTTCTTCCTTAGCCTCCGAGAAGGAGATTTCTTGTCTTGGGGATCTTTAGGCTTCAAAGCCCTCTTTCTTTTGTTGTCTTTCCCCGATTTCGGTATTGGGGACTCGGTCTCTTCCCTAGGCGAGGCTGGCCTAATTTCAGAGACATCTCCTATGCATGCACAAATAAACATGAGTTACGTGGCATCTCTAATTAAAAAAAATCAAAAACCTGAGGCGAGAACATACCATGATGTTTGGCCTCCTATTTGCCCCTTGACAATTTGCGCCATTTGCCCTCATCGTGCGAGGAGGTTGCAGCTAACTTTCGGACCCGATCCTCGAGGTTGGAGACCACGGGCGTCTAAGCAACAGTTGTAGAAGAGGTGAAGGCATTATGAAACGAAGAAGCATAATATGAATAAGTATTGGGAAATGGACTTCACTTACGATTAAAGTTCCATCTCTTCGGGAATGACATCTCCTCCCTAGGGATGACATCCGAGGTCCTCACATTGATAAAGCAGCTCATCCAGCCTCAATCTTCGTCTTTGTCTTTACTAGTGAATAAGGCCTTTATTGATCGGTGTTGAAGCTTGAGGAGCCCTCGAAACAACTGAGGCCAATACGACCGAATAAGAGTGTTGAGGGTAAGCTTCAATCCCTCGGCCTTACTGGAAAAATAGCACAAAATGATCACGATGCGCCAAACTGAGGGATGGATCTAGCCGAGGGTAACCTCATACTTTTTGCAAAAATCGATCACTACCGGATCGAGGGGACCGAGTGTGAAGGGGTAAGTGTAAACACTTAAGAACAACTTCACGTGAGTAGTGATACTTTCCTCAAGGTCAGGGATCGGCAGAACGACCTCGTCTTGCCAGCCGCAGTCCTTCTTTTTAGCCTTGGGGTGCTTCTTCGATAACGAATATAGATAACGAGATACTTCGCATCAGGCTAGAATATTGGGCGGATTTTCAATGTTGAGATACTTCTTTATCACGCAAGGGCCGAGAGTGATTTTATGAAGAGTCGGCGGTCCCACCGGTTTAGCCGGTCGGGAAGAAGAAAAAGATGGAATTTTCTCTTTTTGAGGGACTGTTTTAGAAGTTTTGGCGATATCTAAGAGATGGAAAAGGTAGCGAAGTGTGGTGTTTTCTCGGAACTTGGCATTTTCCGGCGCATAAAGGGGCGGTAGAAACGAAAGATGAGGGAAAAAGATGAGAAGGAAAGGTAATAAGAGCAAATATGATGAAGGAGTAAAGTTTTTAATTCAAAGGAGGAGCCCTGTATTTATAGATAAGCGATGACGCTTTGGCGGCGCTAGTGGCCTAGCATTACTGGCATACATTTAATATTTTGGAAAAATGAACATAAGGGACATTTTGTTCACTTCGAGCGCGTACATTACAGGAATGATGTTATCATCAAGGACTTAGATAAATCGAGCTTCTAATCGTTTCTTATCATTTTAATATAACTAACGCAGGACTATCTGAATACGGTGAAATCAAGTGCCACCGATTTTGTAGGCTTGAGAGGTTGCATCAAGGGCAAAAGTTCAATAAAGACCAAGCTTGAGCTTGATGACGGAATACGAGGCTCGAAGATCCGAATGTTCAAGGAACATCGGAGCCAAGTATGATCAACTCCGAGATAGACCGTTATGAGCTTGTTTAAGAAGGACAAGATTCCTACCACGTTCCCAAGATTGTAGCGTATATCCCGGAATGGATTTGTATGAATTAGTACTAAGCCGTACTAGGCGGTTAGACAGGTGTCCAATATGATTCTTTACTGTAATGGAAATGTACCTTATTTAAGGTTGCTCTCCTATATAAAAGAGACCCCAATCATTTGTAAAGATCATCTAATCATAGGAAAAGAATACACTATCTTACTTTTTCTCTCATTGTTGATCTGAATTTTCTTTAGCTTTATTATACATGCTTTATTGTTCTAGCCCATCTCGAGGTTACCATGCTCGGGGTCGAGATTGACTTATCTACTGTTTTGGTTTTATTTATTGCCTTCATCTATACTTTATGTTTCTTAATTATTAATTCGTATTGAACTAAATTACGTATCTTTAAAACAACAAATTAAATTTAATCGTTACTCGTATTTTCGAGGTAAACAGACCAAAAAATCTTAGTAGATAAGCAAAAGAGCATATATATGATATTTATTAGAATAATAAAGATATGCACAAATTGATTCAGACATCATTTGTTATTGGAAAAAAAGGAACCTCTTTAACTACAATATCGAACAATATTGTTGCCTGAAAAAATCGATTTACCCATACACCTTTCAAAAATAATAACCAAAAAAGTTCACAAATAGGTGCCCAACCTCTTCCCAGCATTAGAAAATTTATTAGAGAATACTCATTTATGCTTCATCGCTGTATAATGAGTTGCAATTTAAATGATCCTGAGGTACTCCAACCATTGTCTTATGTTTTTTGAATTGAATATTCAAGTTCTTTCACAAACATATGATTATAATTAAGCCGCTCCAAGTTAAAAGAAACAATGACATGTCACAAATAAGAGACTGCAAATTGTAAATTGGCCAAATGCTTTATTTGAAAATACACCGTCATACCGTTCTATATTAATATCGCTATATAACACTTATTTATCATAAAAGCCAAGTTTTTATGGAATCAATTTTTATGTTATGTTATAATATATGTTTTCTATAATAACAACGTACTATAATAGACAAAACAATTTAAAACAAACAAAATTGTTAGAAAGAGGTTTGACGATATATAAAAATAGTTTGAAACGGAGGAAAATTTTCTAAAGATGTTAACAACTCAATAGCTCCCAGGTGAGAAAACTCTTGAACTATTTCATTCAAATAGCTGGAAGAGACCCCATTTAACACCAAGTGGGAGATAAGGAAGAGCTGCCCTTTCGCGTCAACCATGTTAGTCTGTTACCCTCGTGAAACAGACTAATAGACTGCTACTTCTCATGTAATATGTGGACCAATATTTAATTATTTTGAGTGCACTTTTTGTTTCGATCTATACTATATTAAGTATTATATTTCAAAAATATCTAGAGAATTTGCACTTTTTGCACTTTTCTTATCATGATCTATCTTGCATGACTAAATTGAATCGGAAAACAACTAGTTCATGTGACCTATGAGTTATGGCACCCTTTGGGATCATCGTGAAAAGAAGAATTTCGATTAAAAGCAAAGAAAGAGAAAACATGTAGTTATATGTAGCAAATTTTTAGTAGACACGAAAACTTGGATTACAAACACGGTAGATATCGAAATTTTAACAGATTAGCTCATACGAATTTTTGGCCTATGTCCTAAATTCTAAGGGGTTTTCAAAAAAACCGCAAGACAAGTCCCTTCTTGCTCCGGAAATCCAATGAGTCTATTAGGTTGCTTGGAGACTACTCTACCTGAAACTTAACTTGGAGGCTACTTCACTTGAAACCCTAACTTCTACTCTACCATAAGATTAAGTTACACCTCTAAAAAAGGGATATATATTTCCTTGAAAAGACGTCTTAAAAATGAAGATCATCCCGAAAATTTTGTAAACTCATGAAATATTCACGAAGAGATCAAATGCGCCCAGACACTTCTCAATGATCAAATAATTCAAAAAGTTCTACAATATACTTTCATGGAGATCGTTATCATGCTACATTTAAAAAATACGTTATTTTAGCCCTCGAATCACAGAAATAATCATGAGGGAAGAATCAAGAGATAAACAAAATTGTACTCATGATTTATTAATAATATCTCTTTTTTTTTCATATTTGTTTTGTGATTGCAGTTAATTTTCATATGCACATTAATATCATAGCATTATTATATATTTTGTATTTCAAAATACTGAATTATTATCAAATGCAAGTTGAAGAATTTTGTTTGGTTTGTAAAGATATTTGAACACACATTGATTGCAAATTAATGTTTATTATATAACTTTATCTATTGTTTAAACTTTACTTTTAAATAGAAAATTTTGAAGCAAAAAGTTTCCTTTGATTATCTCATATCAAGTAATGTTTCACTCACAAACTATTAACTTATTATTGAAGTGAAATTTATGTCAAACAAAATTTCAAACTTCTTTCCAACTTCAAACTTTAACTTCAAATATTGATTTTTTTAAACATAAACCAAATATTATCTAATAAAAACAGAACCCATAAAATTATGCATAAATTTTTAATAAATTAATTTTTCAAAATTCATTTAACAAACAAAAAACACTAATTTGTTTTAAAGACTTAAATATTATCAATTCTAAATCAAAATTGTTCGTACTCTCCCTTCAAAGTTGAGTAAGTAATTTATGACTCTTCAAAGAACCTTTAAAGTTATATATTAAGGCAATAAAAGTATCTTACTTCAGAAAATAAATATAGATAAAATATTTCTTCCCGAAGCTGCAATGCCTCTTCTCAATTTAAATAGTAGTGATTACTGATTAGTGGATAATATTACCAACATGCTATCGTTAAACAACATTGACGTTTCCATCACCACTTGCATATTGTAAAATATTAAAATATATCTAAAAGTAAAATTGCGCAAAGAATTTTAATTAGAATGTGAGGAATGTCACTTTTGCCAATAATAGTAATTTCTCTAGACTTTGGAAATAGTGTTACGGAAATTTGATACTCACAATATAATGCCTATTAAAGAAACTAAATTTGTATTCCTTAGTAGTTTCTTCTAACATAAGAACTCAGGAAAAAAAAAATCAGAATTGAAATATAAGATTTAAGAACGAAGAATAAATATATTCTTCAACGTCAATGAAGAATCTCATAATGTGTTTTAAGAAGAAGTATTTTTCTCGTATCTTTTATTTACTTCAAATGAAAGCCTCTAGAAATTAATTATTTAGCATGGTTAAACAAATATAAATTGAAGTCCAAAAGTAAATACAATTAATACATCAAAGTGTTGATTGCTAGTTCTGGATGCTAAAATCCAGTAGTACCATTCAATTTACTTATTAATGTTCGCATGATATCAATTATAGAAGAGAGTTGTAATTTGCATAAAGTTTAATAGTAGAGCAAATACATACCTATTCGCAAATGGAAGCAAGAGGATACGTATAAGGAAACCTACCGCATAATTGATTCAACAATTCGTTTTCATTATAGATTGTTACCATGACGTGTGGTTGAACAAATGTGAAGGGACACATTAGAAAATTCTATTTTATTTATCTGAACACATTAGACACCCCTTCGAATCAAGGAATCGATTAATTTTATATTATAAGTAGTTGTTTCCTCTTGGATAAATAATTATTAATGAATAAACACAACTATTTAGAAAAGACCTAATATAACTTAGTATCCTTTTCGTATTTTTTTATTTATTATTATCTAATATAAATTGATGGGACCGCGCGTACCCTTACCCCAACCCCGCATTAGTATGATATTGTCCGCTCTGGGCCAAGCCCCCGCGGATTTGTTTTTGGGCATCTCCCAAAAGTCCTCATACCAATGGGGTTATGTAACCATATATATTCTAGTCACCTTTCTCCTTTTCATCCGATGTGGGATGGGATTTGTACCCCAACAAACCTCCCCTCAAACCCAGACCACATAATCCCGTGACCTCCCCTCCAGCGAATATCCATTTCCGATCTACCACCAATCTTGCACCGCCGCAACTATCGCGGGACCCGCCGCCCGATCATCTGTTACTGTCGGGAAGATATTCGACACAAGGCATTTCCGCAGACAACTTACCTCGCTAGCCCGGAGATCACCTCTGGTCCAGTTTGGCACACCGTCGAGAACTCCACACGCGTCGGTCCGCTACTTCGTCGTCCGAGCCTGGGCTCTGATACCACTTGATGATATCACTATAGTAAGGAATTATTACACTTTGTAGTTCTGAGTAAAATACTCCAAAGACCACTAGAACAATCAAAAGAAAAAGCTCTCTTTTGATATTCCCACCTTATTACAATATCGCTCACTCTCTATTTTTCTCACAGACTATTTTCTTATATCTTGTATGTGAAACCTCACTCTTTCTTTCTCTCTTTGTTGGTGTCATTGTTACTCTTTTATTCGTGTTAATTACCGTATCTTGGTGTTACATTATTATTCCGCTGTTATTACCGTGAATATTATTTTGGTAGGGGGTTTATTTCCAACATAAATATATACTATTAAAAGGTTATTTTAGTCATTTAACTTTTTAGGCTTGGGCTTTCTACTTTTAATATAACATAAATATAGATATATAGATAGATTTTGAATGGATAAATAACAAAGAAAGATGGTCAAGAGGAATCAAGGTTGGCCATCGTGAGAGCGACTAACCGAGATTTTGCGCCAGAGGTTCCGCTACTACCAAAGGTTGACTAGATTACTAAAGAATTAGTTCAAACCTAAAACCCCTGATTAAAAATAACGGAAAACGTACCACGCTTCACTGTAATCTTTGGTGATTGATAATTAGGAGTAGATATCAGAAAGATATTCAAGACATACGATGTTATTGAACAGAAATAGGGTAATGTTGCAAGCACACAGAGTTTGAACAAAAAAGCTAAAGTTTTGGTAAAGCTCCGTCGACTATATTGTCCTCAAAGTAAGTAATTATTCATGTGCAGTCGGTCAACATTGCAGACATCACAAGATACTAAGCTCTTCTATGACCATAGATTTTGGCTTTATTTTTTTTAAATAATTAAAAATATTATTTATTTATGAAATATGATAATATTTTGAAAAAGAAATTCAATAGTTTTCCAGTTCCCAAACACTGGTTTTGGATAATTTTTTGGTAAAAATTTTTCTTCCACTTACAAAACTTTAACTTTTTTTCAAGCATAACACATGTCCAAATACGGCTTCAACTTTCAAAAATTATTTTTCAACAAAACTTCAAACCCTCTTTTTTAAGATTGAAGCAAATTTATGTAATGACCCACAAGGTCATCTTTTGTTTTAGAATCTGTTTTCGTTTTCTGACACCTTGAAAACCTCTTTTTATCTCTCATTATTTGTCGGCGCAGTTCGAGCGCGATACCGGAAAGCATTTGTGATAAAAAATATAAGAAAAGAAAATAAATGATTTTTTGCTTAAAAAGATTATTTTAGTTGATTTCGGTTAATATTTTTGGTAAACGGATCCGGACCCATATTCCGTGGTCGGAAGGAACCGTAGTAAAATATGGGACTTGGGCGTATGCCCGAAACTGTATTCCAAGGTTCCTATCCCGAGAAATGAATTTTTGAAGGAAATTATTAATTGAAAAAATATGATCCATTTTGGAAATTGAATAATATTTGATATAGTTGGTATCGAGCGCTTATTTTGGTTCTGGAGCCTGGTACAGATCCGTAATAATATTTAATCCTTCTCTATAAAATTTTGTGGAAGACGGAAGTAATTTGATATGATTCGGACCATTGGTTGAAAAATAGGAAGTTCAAAACTATCTTGAAAATTTCATGGATTTTGGTGCTAAATTCGTTGTTAAGATATTATTATGAGATTTAATCGTACGAGCAAGTCCGTATGATATTTTAAGATTTGTGTGCATGTTTGGTTTGAGCTCCGAGGGTTCGGGTGAGGTTTGGATAGGCTAAATAGTGAGTTTGGACTTGGAAAATTTTTCTAATGATCTAGTATATGTTCCATGCCTCTGATCTAGCAATTGCGAGATCATGCTTCGCATTTGCGAGCTTCACATGCTTGAAAATTGCGAGGGTTTTATCGCAATTGCGAAGAAGCCCTGGGCCAGCATAGTTCGCATTTGCGAAGTCATCAGGGAGGGGTAAATTTCGCAATGCTGACCAAAGGTTCGCAATTGCGACAGTAGCAGCCATGCAGTAGGGTCGCAGTTGTAATGTCTCTCTCGCATTTGCGAGCTTCGCTATTGCGACATCTGCAACTATTCAAATGAAATTTGGACAAGATTATTACACATTTTCACATCTCTCAAATCCCAAAACCCTTGAGGCGAATCTCCCAAGACCAAATCTTTCCCAAACCTTTGATACGAGTGAATTAGTGGTGGAATCGAGAGGTAAAGCGGTGGTTGATACTGGAAACACCCCTTGGCTATGAGGTAAGTGTTTGGTTTAACCTTGACTTCGGTACTTCAAGAAGCATTGGCCCATCTACTGGGCCTTATGGAGAGTGTTACTCAAGCTGGAATACTTCCTGTAGCACCAGCCATCTCTCGAGCTGGAAGAGGAGCACAAACTCCCGCTACTCACACTCTGGAGCCGATGGCTCCTCAGTTTCAGATCCTAGCAGCTCAGATAGTTAAGGTAGTTCCGCCGGGTATTGTAGCACAGAACGATGTCAGATCAATTATATCTTTTGAGGCCACATGGAGATCGTACAGGTTCACCAAGCTCTTCACTAATACTTATGGTGGGACATCATTGTGGATCACCAGGACTATTTGGACATTTGTCACTAGGTTCTACAGTACGTGTGGGTGGTGGAGATCAATGGGGTCGACTTTGCTGCTTTTCATCTATCAGGTTCTGCCAAGAAATGGTGGTGAGATATTTGCTTTGTTAGACAAATTGACTCACATGCTATGACTTAGGATCAGTTCTCCTAGCTATGTTCTGGAGAAGTTCCTTCCTATCACTCAAATAGAGGACTATCGGTGCTAGTTTGAGCGCCTCCAGCCGGGTTGTATGACCGTCACTTAGTACGAGACCAGATTTATTGACTTCACTCATCATGCTATTCTTATACTTCCCACCAAAAGCGAGAGAGGGTGAGGAGGTTTATTGACCGATTTGCTCAGCCCATTAGATAACAGATGGCTAAGCAGACATGGAGTGATATTTCTTTCTAGGATGCAACCAATGAAGCTAGTCGAGTTGAGATGGTTCTATTACAAGGAATTGGCCAGGGGTCTAACAAGAGGCCGCCTCATTCCCGTGGATTCAGTTGGGGATGTCGAGGTACATTTGGTAGGGGCCATCCTCCCAGGTCATTTCATTCAGTACTCCAGACATCCCACAGAGCTTTAGGGGGTGTTGATCCTAGTGTGCCTCCTTTAGGGCAGCCAACTTATACTGCACCATCAACTCCTATTAGGGAACCTCCTATTCAGAGTTATTATAGTGGTCAACCAACCTGTCAGGGTCAATCTCAGTTTCCTCAGCTGCAGTATTCAGATGGATGTTTTGAGTGTGGTGAGTATGGGCATATCCAGAGGACCTATTCGATATTAGTGGGTGCTCATCCAGAGCAGCAGGGTTCTCGTGCCATGATCTCGGCACCCTCCACTAAGCAAGCTAGAAGTAGGAGTTAGCCCGCTAAAGGTGGAGGTCTTGCCGTTAGAGATGGAGCCCAGGTCACTAGAGGTGCATGCCAGTCAGCATGAGGCTGTACTAGAGATATAGTACAAAATGATTGGGCCAAATCCCGATGTTATGCTTTCCTAGCTAGACTTGAGGCTGAGTCCTCGGATGCTGCTATCACATGTACTATATCAGTTTGTAGTACAGATACTTTAGTTCTGTTTGATCTTGGGTCTATATACTCATATGTGTCTTCGTATTTTGCTTCATATTTGTTTTTGCCTTATGATTCTTCGAGTGCTCCCGTGTATGTTTCCATGCCGGTAGGGGATGCTATAATTGTAGATCTTGTCTATCATTCGTGTGTGGTTGTTATTGGTTGTTATAGGAGATCTTAAGACTAGTGTCGATCTTATACTTCTCGATATGTTGGATTTCGATGTCGGTTTTTTTGGAATGGATTGACTGTCACCTTATCATGTTATATTCAATTGTCACGCCAAGAGACTTTAAGTTTGTGGGGTTTCCTCGATTGAAGTGGAGGAGGACTGCTGGTCATTCTACTAATATGGTTATCTCTTAAATGAAGGCTCATCGCATGGTCAAGAAGAGGTGTTTGGCTTATTTTGCTTATGTTTGTGATTCCAGTGCTAAAGTTCCCTCTATTGATTTTGTACCAGTTGTTCGAGAGTTTCTTGGGGTGTTTCTTGCAGACTTGTCAGGGATGCCATCCCACGGGGATATTGACTTTTGCATCGATTTGACTTCGGGCACTTAACCCATTTCTATCCCGCTATACCATATGGCCCCGCCAGAGTTAAAAGAATTGAAGTAGCAGTTGCAAGAGCTACTTGATAAAGGCTTTTGTTCGGCTAGTGTCTCCCTTTATGGTGCACCAGTGTTGTTTGTTAAGAAGAACGATGGATCGATAAGAATGTGCATAGACTATCGGCAGTTGAACAAAGCCTCAATCAATAAGAAGTATCCATTGCTGAGGATTGATAATTTTTTTACAAGCTTCAGGGTGCCAAAGTGTTTTCGAAGTCTGATTTGAGATTTGGCTATCATAAGTTGAGGATTAGGGCATCTGAATTCCCTAAGATTGCTTTTCAGACTCGATATGGGCAGTATGAATTCCTAGTGATGTCATTTGGGTTGACAATGCCCCAGCAGCAATTATGGATTTGATGAACTGGGTTTTCAAGCCCTATCTAGATTCCTTTGTGATTGTTTTCACTGATGATATCTTGATTTTCTCCCAAATCCGAGAGGATCATGAGCAACATATGAGATTCGCTTTCCAGAACCTGAGAGATAGCCAATTATATTCTAAGTTTTTGAAATGTGAGTTTTGGTTGAGTTCAATTGCATTCTTGGGTCATGTCGTATCGGCAGAGGGTATTCAGGTGGATCCTAGGAAGATTGAGGCAGTCAAGGACTCACCTAGAGCCATATCAGCTATAGCAATCTGGAGTTTCTTTGGGGTTGGCAGGTTATTACCGTCGGTTTGTGCAGGGGATTTCATCTATAGCAGCCCCAATGATGCAGGATGACCAAGAAGGGTGCCTAGTTCAGGTGGTCGGACGACTGTGAGGGGACCTTTCAGGAGCTCAAAACACCTTTGTATACGGCGACGATGTTGGTGTTTCCCATAGGTTCAGGGCCATATACAATATATTGTGATGCATCTCGTATTGGACTTGGTGCAGTGTTGGCTTAGAATGGCAAGGTTATTGCATATGCTTTGCGGCAGTTAAAGATTTGTATCAAGAATTTTCTAGTTCATGTCTTAGAGCTAGCAGCCATTGTCCATGCGTTGAAGATTTGGAGACATTATTTATATGGCGTGTTATGTGGGGTGTTCACAGATTATAAGAGTTTGTAGTATTTGTTCAAGTAGGATCTAAACTTGAGCCAGAAAAGGTCGTTGTAGCTATTGAAAGACTATGATATCACAATCTTGTATCACCCCGGGATGGCCAATGCGGTGGTCGATTCATTGAGTAGGAAGTCAGCTAGTATGGGCAGTCTTGTGTCTATTCTGGTCGGTAAGAGATCGCTTACGTTGGATTTTCAGGCTTTGACCAATCAATTTGCGAGGTCGGATGTTTTTTAGCCTAGCGTGTTCTAGCTTGTACATTCGCTCGGTCTTCATAACTGTAGCATATCAGTGATCACGAAAGAATTTTTTGTGGAGGAAGATGAAGTAGGATATTGTGGCATATGTATCTTTGCGTTGGAATTGTCAGCACGTATAGTACGAGCATCAGAGACTTGATGGGTTGCATCAGCAGATTGATATTCCTCTGAGGAAGTGGGAGCGTATCATTATGGATTTTGTTGTTGGACTCCCACGGAATTAGAGGAAGTTCGATTATGGGTTATTGTTGATAGGCTGACCAAGACAGTACATTACATTCCTATGGCAGTTTCCTATATCTTCGGAGAGGTTGACTGAGATTTACATCCGTGAGATTGTTCATCTCCATGGTGTTCCTATCTCTATAATTTTTGATCGGTCTACGTAGTTAACCTCGAATTTTTGGAGGGAAATACAACACAATTTGGGTACACGTGTCGATTTGACCACATCATTTTATCCTCAGACTGATGGACAATGGTGAGCGTACAATTCAGATTTTGGAGGATATGCTCCGAGTATGTGTTATTAATTTTGAAGGTTCTTGGATCAGTTTTTGCCATTAGTGGAATTTTACTAAAACAATAGCTATCAATCGAGCATTCAGATGGATCCTTAAGAGGCAATATATGATAGGAGATGTCGATCGCCAATTGGGTGGTTTGAGACGGGGGGCTTGATTGCTGGGTACAGACTTAGTACACGACGCCTTGGATAAGGATAAGATCATTCTGGATAGACTTTGTACAGATCAGTCCAGGCAAAAGAGTTATGCTCACCGCAAGGTTCATGATGTGGCATTCATTGTCAGAGAATGAGTGTTGCTTCGGGTGTCACCCATGAAAGGCGTGATGAGATTTTGGAAGAACGACAAGTTAACCCCTAGGGCATTGGGCCTTTTGAGATTCTTCAAAGAATGGGTGAGGTGTCTTACAAGTTTGACCACCAGGTTTATTAGCACTGCATCCATTGTTTCACGTGTATATGCTTCGGAAGTATCATGGCAATCCATCTTACGTGTTAGAATTCAGCACTACCTAGTTGGACAAAGATTTGACCTAGGAGCAGGAGCCCGCAGCTATTCTAGTCTGACAGATTCGTCGGTTGAGACCAAAGAGTTATCTTTTCGGCTTGTGTGCAGCCGAGAGGTCAGCCGATTGAGGTAGCTACTTGGGTGTCCGAGTTCGGTATGTAGAGCTGATATTCTATTCTTTTCACTGACTCAGGTACTTTTCTATGTTTGTTAGAGGACGAACTTTAGTTTTAGAGGTGGAGAATGTGATGACCCACAAGGTCAAATTTTGTATTAGAATCTATTTTCATTTTCTGAGGCCTTGAAAAGCTCTTTTTATATCTTCTCTCTTTGCGTGCGCAGTCCAGACGCGATATCGAAAATCTTTTGCGTGAAAAAATAAAGAAAAAATGAATGATGTTTGGCTTAAAAATGATTTTAGATGACTTCGGTTAGTATTTTGGGTAAACATACCCGAACCTGTATCCTCACGGTCCTGGAGGGACTGTAGTAAAATATGGGACTTGGGCGTATGCCTGAAATTGGATTCCGAGCTACGTAGGTCGAGAAATGAATTATTGAATGAAATTATTAACTGAAAAATATGATGGTTTTTTGAAATTGAATAATGTTTGATATAGTTGGTATCAAGCCCGTATTTTAGTACCAGAGCATGGTCTGGGTCTGTTATAATATTTACTCCTTATCTGTGAAATTTGGTGGAAATTGGAAATAATTTGGCGTGATTTAGAACATTGGTTGAGAAAATAGGAAGTTTAAAACTAACTTGAAAATTTCATGGGTTTTGGTGCTAAATTCATTGTTTATGATGTTATTTTGGCTATTTTTTATCGCACGAGCAAGTCATGATATTCTTAGACTTGTGTTCATACTTGGTTTGTTGGAAACACG
Organism: Nicotiana benthamiana; assembly: GCA_034376525.1. Taxonomy (NCBI): domain Eukaryota; kingdom Viridiplantae; phylum Streptophyta; class Magnoliopsida; order Solanales; family Solanaceae; genus Nicotiana; species Nicotiana benthamiana. Next base: position 4,867,746 of record CM067329.1, on the reverse strand, counting down.
TTCTCAAGGCATTATACTAAACGTGTGTTCATATTTGTAGGTTTTGATGAATGACAAACTATGCGCAAAGTGACATATGATGCGGTCCAAGCACAAGCGCGAAATTGATATATAACAAGATTCAAGCACAAGACAAAGATCGAGATTAAGTTTTATATGAGTCGGTATTTAATTGTGACCTTGATCCGACAACTTAAACTCAAGACTTGGCTTCTCTCGTAAAAATACTTTTAACAAATCATGCATATTTAATTTAGAGCAAAATGATTTTAAATAATGCATATTTACTTTTGTCAAAATGATTTTTAAGCACGCCTCTAAAATCTGGACTAAGATAATCGATTATGTACTTATGATAATCGATTATGTTTAAGTCAGCTGCTTGACAATCGATTGTGAACTAATGACAATCGATTGTGTTAAGGTAGTGAGCATCAGATATTTCAAATCTGCATGACAATCGATTGTGAACCTTATGACAATCGATTGTGATGAGGCAGTGTCCATATAAGTTTTTCAAAGCTCAAAATAATCGATTGTGAAGCTAATGACAATCGATTGTGAAGAGACAGTGTCCATCAGATTTTTCAAAGTCAGAAAATAATCGATTGTGAACTTATGACAATCGATTGTCAAGAGGCAGTGTCTAAATTGATTTTTCAAGACTGATATATAATCGATTGTTAACATAGTATAATCGATTGTATAACTGACCGTTGCCAAAATATTTTCAAATACCGTCAGGTAATCGATTATTGATTTCCTATAATCGATTGTTTTAATTAAAATCTGGAAAGGATTTTTTGAACGTTGCTGAGTAATCGATTGTAGATTGTTAACAATCGATTGTTTTACGTAAAATCTGGAAAGGATTTTTTGAACGTTGCCAGTAATCGATTATTGATCTTATATAATCGATTGTTATGCGTAAAATCTGGGATTGATTTTTGGAAGAACTAGCAAACAATCGATTGTGGTAACTTGACAATCGATTGTCACTGAGTAATTTCAGCAACTCTTAATTGGAAATTAGGCAACGGTAATACAAGGTTTTTCAACTATAAATACAGCTTCAATTCAGTCTTTTAAGCACAACAACATACAACAACTGATCATACAATTGCTAAAGCTTGCATACTTTATTGCTTATCATTTTATATTCATTACATAAGCTTTTGAGAGCCAAATTCTTGTCAAAAGTTGTTGCGATCTTGAGCGTATTCTTTTTACTCATATCTACTCTTAAAGGAGTGTCTTGTTTGAGTGCTAAGTGTTTTTTTTTTTGTACACTTGAAGGGAAGTGTTAGTCCCTTGTGTTGTAAGAAGGAACTTGTGTTTCCTTGGTTGAAGTCTTGGAGTGTTGTATCTCCGAGCAAAGGTTGTTGAGGCTTGTGTCCTCAAGTTGTAACGGTTTGTTAAGCACCCGTAAGCTTAACAAGTTAGTGGAAATCTCGAGAGAGCCTCTCGGGGACTGGACTAGCCACGGGTTGTGGTGAACCAGGATATATCGGTGCGTTTGTTCTAATTTATTTACTTATCGCACTTATTTATTTCCTGCAATTTTTAAATTTCGCAAGTTTACGCTAATTTTATTAAAACGCTATTCACCCCCCCCCTCTAGCGTTAAGCGTATTATCTAACATGGTTTAGAGCCCCGAGAGCTTGGGTGAGTTTTGGATAGGCCACGGAGTGAGATTAGACTTGGAAAAATTTATTGTTGATCTAGTATTCATTGCAGGCCACTATTCTCGGATTTGCGAGATCAAGCTAAGCATTTGTGAGCTCACATGCTTGGCAGTTGTGAGGATTTTATCGCAATTGCGAAGTAGCACTAGGCCAACATTGTTTGCATTTTAGAACAAGCTTCCCATTTGCGAAGTCATCAGGGAGGGGTAACATTCGCAATTTTGCGACCAAAGGTTCGCAATTGCAGCAGTAGCATGCATGCAGCAGGTTCGCATTTGCGACACCTGCCTCAAAATTGCGAAGCTCTTGTTGCAATTACGACATATGAAATAGTTCAAATTAAACTTGGACGGGATATTCACCATTTTTTCACATCTCTCTAATCCTTAAACACTAAAGGTGATTCTCCCAAGACCAAATCTTCCCCAAACCTTTGATACGAAGGAATTGGTGGTGGACTTGAGAGGCAAAGCTGTTGTTGAGCTTTGAAATACCAGTTGGTTTGATGTAAGTGTTTGGTCTAACCTTTACTTGAGGTATTAGGGATCCCCGACCTATTTACTATGTGTAATTCCATGTGTTTTGTGTTAAGTGTGGTGACGAGTACCTATGCATCACTAAATTATCATTTTTAGCTTGCTCCCTTCCTCGTTTCCTAATATAATATTTCTTGCCGTAATTGCTACTTGTTCATAATTTTTTTCATGTCTAATTGCTTCATATTGACTGTTGTTTCTTCTATTAATGTACAAATTATTTCATATATTCATTTTATTTCCTCATTGTTTGTAGTTGGTTGTTGGAACTTCATAATATACTTTGGTTAGTCTCGCTGAGTAGTTTTAAGTGTTGAGATTCTGTAATGGCATAAGCTTCACGCTGTTATGATTTATGATAAAATGTTGTGGAAGGTTTTAAGATGAATCATGAAATGCCCGTTTGTGTGTTGTCATTGGTACTGATATGTTGGGATCGGGTTGCCAACCGCAATATGATTATCTTGCAGGATTGGGTTGCACGCCGCAACAAAGAGTAATAAGGCTGGACATGTGGGGTCAAGTTGCGCCCCGCTACAGGAGGAATACGGGTGATATGTGTTTAGACGTAATAAGGGTGGACTGGTGGGATCGGGTTGCACGCCGCAACAAGGAGTAATAAGGTTTAATATTGATGTTGCTATTGATTATATGGTGAGAACGGGATGCACGCCGCATCATTTATTGTTTCATTCTTCATTTTTGCTGAAGGTCATTACTGAAATGTTGAAAGTCCCTAAGGATTTGTTAATAGCTGAGTACTGTTAGAACGACTGGTTTCCGTATTTATTTAATACAAATTATAGATATATTTCATTTTGTATTTCTTGTCCATTTCATTAACTTTTGTAGGTTATATATGTTGTGACGCCCCGTCGTAGCCTCATTACAACTTCATTGAGGTTAGGCTCGGTTCTTACCGGTATATGGGGTCAATTATATTGATAATGCATTCTGGACTTTCTGTGCAGATTTCGGAGCTAGTGGTTAATCAGAGTTCGAGGTTGCTGCCTTCAGTCCATAGGAGACCCAAGGTAATCCTATAGGCGTCCGCAAACCCTGTAGTCCCCTTCTATATTTACTGCATTCTATTTTTACTTTTCCTCTAAAACATATGTATATTCTTTCAAAACCATTACTTGATGTATTCGTAGATAGTTCGTGAGTTGTGACACAAGTTTCTGGGTGGAATTTATTATTCATTATTAGCATAAAGATAAACTTCTAAATTGTAATCTTCCGCATTTATTTCTGCTGATGTACTTTTATCAACTTTTATTTAATAAACGATAAAGATAAAAGTTTAAATATCATGTAACGTTGGCTTGCCTCGCGAGTACAATATTAGGCGCCATCATGGTCCAACAGTGAAAATTTTGGGTCGTGACAATTTATGTCAAAACGCTATCTAAATTACATGCTAAAGAGGTTCGCTCATCAAGAACATACGTGAACTAGTTCAACAGGATAGAAAGGTTAGGAACCAATTTAATTATATAAAGAATAAAATTTGATCGATGTAAGGGATTATAACAAAGGTTTTTTTTCTCAAGAAACAATGGATAAAATCGATTTAATTTCGATATTAATTGTGAAAGTTTGAATATCTTTTAATCTTGGCTTAGTGTGAGAAACAAATCTAACAATTTTTATGTGGTTTTTTTGTTTTTGTTTTTTGGTTTTTTGGTTAATGACTACACAGTAGGTGATAGTGTATATTGTTTAGCTCAAAGTTCTCATACACTTTGCAAGCACAAAAACTATCAAATTAAATCAAGGGCTAATCATGGAAGTTCGTAATAATCAGAAGACCAAATGCAAAATGTATGATACGAATGTTATTTGTTATGGAGAAAAACGTAATGATCTTTTATTGATGATATTGATTTGGTCTGCTTCTCCATGGAGAGGTTTAGAGCCTTATAACGATCTTCTCTTCTTTTAGAAGTGGAAAAATAAAGAAGAAGAAGCAGCCCCCTATTAGGGTTCGTTCTATTAGTATTTATATTAGTGAACCTTGCCAGCTGAGGCTGGACGACCGTGGTCATGTAAAAGGGACGCCTGTCAACAGCGAATATGCGGTAGCTTAGTTGATTAAGCTAAGTGACCATCGAGTGCTAGTTATTGACGAATGGTCATGTTATTTGCTAGCCTAAATAGACTTAAGAGCGAATTAATCTATATAATTATCACGAGCCAAGTTTTGACCCATATAGTTAGTCCCTCCTATTATTGAGGTCGAGATCTGGTCGAACTCGATGAGCGGACTTTACAACGCGCGATTCAAATAGATTCGAAGGAAAGGAGATCAGAGGTTGTTCTGATTGTAGCCTGATGTGAACGCAGTCGTTTATACTTAGGAGAGAGCCGCTGCCACTCATATTTTCAGGAAACAGCCTTGGCTTTTTACACTTGGGGGATAGTCGTAGCTATTCATATTCGGGAGACAGCCGTAGCAATTTTTATACATGGGAGATGGCCATAGCCATTTGTGTTCATCAAACGACCGTAGCCATTTTTCACGTGGAAGATGCCCGTAGCCATTAATACATATGGAGGATGGCCTTAGCCATTATATTTAGGGAACGACCATAGCCATCTATATATACAGGAGATGGCCGTAGCCGTTTATATTTAAGGGAAGGCCTTGGCTAGTTATACTTTGGAATGGCTGTAGCCACTTTTATTCATAAAGGATGGCCATAGACATTTATATTTAGGAAATGGAAATAGCGTTTATACTTGGAGGATGGCCGTAGCCTGCTTTACTTGTTTGGGAACGACCGTAGTCGTTCCGTGCTTTAAAGGAGTCCGTGGTCGCCTGTATATACAAGATGGTCGTTTCCATCTGCATGCGCTAGGAATGGCCGTAATGGTGTTACGCTTAGAGAATGTCCGTAGTCGTTGGTACTAAGGGGAAGGCCGCAGCCGTTTGTAGTTGGGGGATGGTCGCTTGATGTTTTCATCCAGGGTCGTATATTCCCGTAGGCGGCCGCTGGAGATGTGGGCGTGTCTGATGTGCGTAATAGTGAGCTTGGTGTACGGAGGCATATTGGACGTCTTTCTATCATACCCAGGTCGTCGACCCTGCTTCGAAGACGAAACGTCGATCGATGGTTGCAAAAAATCATTTCCTGGCATCTGTCATAATAAAATCCATTATTTGTGGATACGAACCGTTTTGTTGTTGGTTGCTTAGTTAATGGTGGCTTTTTGAATTTGGAAAAGCCACTTTTCAGTATAAATAGTGGGTTATGTTATCTGTTCCTGACTTTTTAGTATTTGTCTAAGTGAGATTTCTTAAAAAGCAACTTCTCTTGTTATTTTCCTTTATCAATTTATGTTGTTCTTTGTCTTCTTTTCACTTAATCTCCATATTTGCATCTTCTTCGGCAAGCCTGAGTTCACTTATGGCGCAGTAGTGAACAATGACAAGTACTTCTCACACAGAGCTTTCTCCGCTGACTGTTCTGGCGGTTGATGGGTCTTCTGCGGTAGAAAGGGCTACCAAATCGGCAGAGACCTATATGGTTCCATCGGTAGTCGACATTCGTTCTCTTCCCAAGGGCCCGGAGACCGACTTCACCACCGATGATGGAGAGGATCAGGTTAAAGAGGCCCCACTAATGGGTGCGGTGGGCCTTGCCCAATCGAGGGAGCAATGGGGTATTCCTCGTTCTGGCGACATCTTCCTTGCCAAGAGTGAGGTGAGGGTTCATATTGGCCGCTCTGGATATTGTGTTTTCTATGCGTATCCTTTAAGATTAGGGTTCAGGCTTACTCTTGCGGCGCTAGTAGCGGATTTTTGTAGTTACTATGAAGTGTGCCCTGGGCAACTCGTCCCCTCCGTTTTCAAGATTTTTGCCATGCTCACCAAGTATGCAGTACTGGCACAGAGAGAAATAACGCTTAGGCATGTGCTGACTCTGTACGCCCCTCAAAGGGTGCGTAGGACCATGATTCGGATGGTCCCTTGCGGGGCAAGGGGTTTGACTGCTAAGCTAGACGACTCGGCCGACCCTCATTCTTAAGAGAAATTTGTCTATTTTAGGACCAAGCACTTGGTGGGGAATGTCAAATAGTTCCCAGAGTCTTGGAACCATATACGTGAATTTTATATTCGTCAGGTCCTTCCCTCTTCTCTTTCTTATTCCTGCTCTAATGGGTGTTTAATTTACGTCTTCTGCTTCCAGCTTAGCGGTCGCCTCCAGCTCCTCTGTGCGGCATTGGTGAATGGGTCGAGGCCATACTCCCTCAGACAGCGGGGATTTGCACATGGCTGGCCTTCTGATAGAGGCATGGCCATAGGCCGACTGTGGGTGAGTGTTTCAACCTTTGCATTGTACTCATTTAGTCGTGTTGAGTTTATTTTCTCTTAATTCCTTTTATTTCTTGTAGGGGTTCCTCGGCTTGATTTCCACAGGCCGGGTGCGAATGCTCTGTTGGACATGTTGCCAAGGCCACGCCCACTTCTGAGGTCGACTTCAGCTGAGTCGCCGGCAGTGCATTCCCCATCGTGGTCTTCAACAAGGGTCAAGATATCTTCGGGGATTGCTCGCCCTAGGGCGGAACCAAAATTTGATGAGGAAGAGAAGGAAGAAGAGGAAAGACTATTGGTAAGGTGAAGGGTCGCCTTTACGCCCACCGCGGAGGTGGTGCATTTGGATTCTCCACCGTCGAATGTTGTGGGGGAGGGGACGGCTTTTCCTGCCCTTGAGGGCGAAAATACAATGGGGCTACCCCGGTTGGCTTAGGTTGTAGTGAAACAGTCGCCTTGTCGGCTGCGTCATCGGTTCCTACTACTGAGAGGGATATTGGTTCCTCAGCGGCTGCTTTAGTTAGAGAATCAAGTGTCAGTTCTTTGGCGAGGGGAGAAGCATCGACCTCCCGGCCGATCGAGGAAGGACGGGACGCCATGGGGGGAGGGTTAAGATTCTGAGTCCGATGTAGAGTGTAATAATGTTCTCCTGCTCTTGGGAGGCTTTTCTAATACGACGGCACATGTAGTGGGGCCATACCGCAATGCTGAGATCCCTTGTGGCCAGAACTTGCTGCTCGAGGAGGACAATTTGATGCTGATGTTTTCTCCCCTGTGATCGAAGGAGGAGAGTAGGTCGCTGAGCGACGTCTCGGACGTCAGATTGATTACCGAGGTGGCCGTGATGGGCTTCAGGGTACGTGCGGCACTTCCTTTTTTGTTTCCTTTCTTCCCTTTGTTTGTTTCTTATCTTAAATGCTGCTTTTGTCTTGTAGTCTTTTCTTTTGGAGGTAGAGAGCATGTTCCAGGACAATGTTCGCTCGGGACATTTCTTGCAGGGGCTGGAGAAATATCGCCGCTATTAAGATAGGTGTCGCATGCTGCGCGAGCTCCTGAGGAATGACCCTCGTAGCCGGGAGTTAGTTGAGGAGTTGGCGAGGCTGGAGCATCTGGTGAAACAAGTTCAGAGCTAGGTTAGTGCTTTCGAACAGAAACTTCATCGTAGAGACGATGAGTTGGGGGCTATGAGAAAAGCTGCAGACGAGAAGGAGCACCTTAGCTGGGAGGCTGTGACAGAGGCTTCCGAGTCCTTGATTAGGCAGGTGCTCCGGCTAGATGAGGAGCTCACTTCTTTGAGGCAGCAAGCCAGGGATGCTTCGACGAATTTCAAGGATTTGAGGGCGGCGGTTCGCATTCGAGAGAGGGAGTAGGAGCTAAAAAGGTCTGCTACGGCTTTTAGAATGGCGGGGTTGGAGCAACGCATAGGAATTTATGAGCGGGACGCTCAAGTTGCGGCGTATTGGATTGCGCCCTTGGAGGTTGAGAACCAGCGCCTGAGTGATCAGGCGACTTCTTAAGGCCCGCTCGTGACCTTTGGTCATTTACTGAAACCCAGCTTTACGTGTACAGGATGTTGTGGCAGGCCGGCGTCGTGCCCGAAGCTGTTTATGAGGGGGCGCGCCAAAAGGCTCGTGAAGCTCGTCATGGCTGTGGCTTCGACCCAGCAACTCTAGTGACTGATGATGGCGCTGAGGTCACAGATTATTGTGCGGGAGGCCGTGAGGGTGGCACGGGTGGCGCTAAGTAGAATGGGATTTTCTAGAGTTAGCTTCTATCCTGTCTTTTTTTTTGTTGTTGTTTGTTGTCGCCGTTTGGTTTTCTCTTTTTTTTTTTTTTGTTTGTCGACCTTGGCCATATGTACAAGTGGAGGTGACCAATTGTAAATAAGGTTGTGAATATATATATATATACCAATTTTATTTTATTTTATTTTATTTTGTTTATGAATTTTCATTTTCACTTATTCAAGGGGGAACGTGTTGATCTCCCTACGACATTAGTCATGATAACGTCGGTGGCCTTGGCCATGATGATGTTGGTGGTCTTGGTCAGTTGGACGAATCCAACTATTGTCGGGTCATCTGTTTGCCTTAGTCAAAACTAGGTTGGAAATTAGCGTCAACGGCCTTAGCTGTGATTGACTGCTTTTCGTTTATCATTTTTCTTCATTCGGCATGAGTAAGTTGTAGCCTTTATTCGGTGAGGGCGGCATATAGTCTTAGTACCAGTTCGGGGGTTGTCGAATTGTTGACCGTGGCCTCGTAATCGAACTGGGGCCGAACTCGTCGCGGCCTAAATTTTAGTTTGAGTTAGGCGAACTTACTTGATTGGCGAGGGCACTTAACTTGTCCCTTTTTTGTTTGTAGGGGCATAGGTTTTGTAGCGTCCAACTGTAATGGTACTTGACCTGATAGTGGAATTTTTGTGTGAGGTTGCGTGTCCTGCGTCGTTGTTCGACTGTAGTTTAACCTTTGTAATTTTGTTATTGAAAGCGCGTAGCCTGGGTCCCAATTCAACTGTTGTTAAACCTTTTTAATTTCGATGGCGATGGCGCATAACCTGAGCTACTGTTCAACCTGGGTTTAACCTTTGCAATTTTTGTTGAAGGCACGTAGCGTGAGACCCAGTTCAACTCGTAGTTGAAGTTGTTGGGCGAGGACACGTAGCCTGAGCTGTTGTTTAACTATGGTTGAACCTTTGCAATTTTTGCCGAAGGCACATTGCCTGAGTCCCAGTTCCACTTATAGTTGAACTTTTTTGGCGAGGGCACGTGGCCCGAGCTGTTGTTCAACCATGATTGAACCTTTGCAATTTTATGTCGAAGGCACAAATCCTGAGTCCCAGTTCAACTCATAGTTGAATTTGTTGGTGAGGGCATGTAGCCTGAGCTGTTGTTCAACCGTGGTTAAACCTTTGCAATTTTTTGTCGAAGACACATAGCTTGAGTCCCAGTTCAACTCATAATTGAACTTGTTGGCGAGGGCACGTAGCCTGAACTGTTGGTCAACCGTTCTTGAACCTTTGAAATTTTAAGTCGAAGGCACATAGATTGAGTCCCAGTTCAACTCGTAGTTTAACTTGTTGGCGAGGCTACGTAGCCTGATATGCTGTTCAACCGTTGTTGAACATTTGCAATTTTTGTCGTAGGCACATAGCCTGAGTCCCAGTTCAACTCGTAGTTGAACTTTTTTTGCGAGGGCACGTAGCCCGAGTTGTTGTTCAACCATGGTTGAAACTTTGCATGTTTTTGTCTAAGGCACATAGCGTGAGTCCCATTTTAACTTGTTGTTGAACTTGTTGGTGAGGGCATGTAGCCTGAGCTGTTGTTCAACCATGGTTGAACCTTTGCAATGTTTTGTCGAAGGCACATAGCTTGAGTCCCAGTTCAACTCGTAATTAAACTTGTTGGCGAAGGCACATAGCCTGAGCTGTTGTTCAACCATGGTTGTACTTTTGCAATTTTTGTCGAAGGCACAAAACCTGAGTCCTAGTTCAACTTATAGTGAACTTTTTTGGCGAAGGCAGGTAGCCCGAACTGTTGTTCAATCGTGGCTGAACCTTTGTAATTTTTTGTCGAAGGCACATAGCCTAAGTCCCACTACAACTTATAATTGAACGTTTTTGGCGAGGGCACGTAGCCTGAGCTATTTTTCAACCGTTGTTGATCCTTTGCAATTTTTTTTGAAGTCACGTAGCCTGAGTCCAAGTTCAACTCGTAGTGGAACTTGTTGGTGAGGGCACGTAGCCTTAACTGTTGTTCAACCATTGTTGAACCTTTGTCATTATTGTCAAAGGCACAAAGTCTGAGTCCCACTTCAACTACTTGTTTTCTTGTGTGTGGGGGGGGGGGGGTTAGGTTTTCGTTTGAGATCTTGTATGATTTGTACATGTCATTCTTGGCTAGTTTGCAGAAGCCATTTTGTTATGGATCTGGGTTTTGTGCCACTTCCTGGCAGGGTCTCGTGTTAAATGGATGAGGTTCTCTCGCCCGTGTTTTCCCCTTAGGGATGGTGGTATCTGCTTATTCTTCTTCTACTTCTTCTTTCGCTCTCTTGAAGATGGGGGGAAGTTAGGGCTACCGACTCTTGCCGGAGCTTTCCAGTTCCATTCTCCCGCTATGCTACCATGGTTCATTCGAGCTGTGGTGCTTTCCTTTTTGGGTGTTCTCTTTCCCTTTATGGTCCAAGGGTGAACTACCCGAATCTGCTATGAAATCTCCACAGATGGCGCCAAATTATTTAGCTCAAATTTCTCATACACTTTGCAAGCCTAAAAACAATCGAAATAAATCAAGGGACAATCATAGCAGACAGTAATAATCAGAAGACCAAACGAAAAATGTAAGATATGAATGTTATTTGTTAGGGAGAGAAATGTAAAGATCTTTTATTGATGATATTGATTTGGTCTGCCTCTCCATGGAGAGGTTCAGAGCTTTACAACGATCTTCTCTACTTTAAGAAGTGGAAAAATGAAGAAGAAGAAGAAGCCCCCTATTAGGATTCTCTCTCTTAGTATTTAGCTGCGAATCTTGCCAGCTGGCGCTGAAAGGTCGTGGTCTCATGTCGAGGGGACGCTCGTCAACAACTAATAGGCTGTGGCTTTGTTGATTAAGCTAAGTGACCTTCGAGTGCTTATTATTGACTAATGATCGTGTTATTTGCTAGCCTAATTAGACATAAGAGATAACGAGCCAAGTTTTGACCCATACATATATCATAAAAAGGGGAGGGGCGGAGGGGGGAGGGGGACTTAGCTGTACCTCAGAATTACAACACGACAATGGATAATCATGCTTTTTGAAACTAGCCTTACGCGCTCCGTCTTCGCCAAGACCACGTAGCTCTACTTTAAGCTTGGAGAGGGTAGGTCAGAAATTAGATACCCAAGCCATGTTTTTTTAACAAGCCCAACATTCCACCACATTAATGTCCCCATATGAGTTACAAGCTCTCATTACCTAGCTCAGGTAGAGAGAAACTCCAACATCTTTCTCAAAAACCTCTAAACTTCCAAATGTTTTTTTTTCACATCCCTATACCTAATATGGACGCTGATTCAGAAATGACATTGATTCCACCCAAACTACCAGATATTACCAACGATTGTACTGCCCAATTTCTTAGTAATATACAAACTACTTTTAAACATAAATTAATTAGGGGAGGGAAATGGTTGGGTATCATCACTGATTTTACCACACCCATAGTCAATTTTGTCGATATCACATCCTCAATGACACCCCTTGAACCAACCTTTGAAGAAAAGAAAATTTCTCTTTCACAAGAGGATAAAAATCAGATATACATGCCCAGGAAGTACTCCGTCATTATTAAGTTAAAAGGGAAAAGGATTCTCCATCAAATCTTCAACAAAAAAGTCTAGGAGCTTTGGAAAGTGTCTGAATTTTTTTCGCTAATTGACTTAGGTTCAAATTACTACATTGCTAAATTTTAAAATCATGAAAGCATGATCTGTGTTCTGCAAAATTGTTTGTGGTTCATCTTTGCCCATTTTCTCTCATGTCAAAGGTGGGAACCAAATTTCGTAGAACCTAACGCAAAACAAATCCACACAACTATTTGGATCCTTCTACCAAATTTACCAATTGAGTTTTATGATAAGATCATTTTTTAAAAAATTGGGAACTCAATTGGTAATCTTCTTGAAATAGATACGTGTACCTCCTCTACCCTAAGAGGCCGTTATGCTGGTCTTTGTGTGGAATTACCTAAGGACAAACAAGTTTCAAAACCTATTCAAATTGAAAAATACAAGAAACTAATTCAACATGAACGAGAATAAAATACTATGCAAGAGTTGTCGACTATTAGGGAAGACAAAGCACCATTGCCCTATGGATGGAATACCAACAGTCAATGCTAAAAGTGATAAGGAGGATACAGTAGAAGAACACCAGGGGAAAGAAAGGAATGAATATGGCAGGCACACACTGTCTTTTAAAAAACCAAAAAGAATGCAGCAAAAACCACAAAGGACGACAAAAAGAACTTTGCAGATGTAGGTATAGATGTAAAAATCTTTAATATTGTGACAGGTAAGTATATTCATACTCAAAAGCTGAAATTTGTCCATAAGGATACTTCTTCCATATCTTCAATACAGTATAATTCTAGATTGGAAAAATCCACCAATACAAGTATGGGAAACAAGTTAGATAACATGGATAAAAAAATAGTTTCTTTACTTTGAGTGAGGAGCACACTGTTTCAGAAAACCACACCCCTCAAAATAACTTATTATTAAAAAATAAAAATAATACTAACATGCGTTCTTATGTAGAAGACCTAAAAATGTCAAAACTTACTAATAACCATATTAACCCTAATGATCCTACTTTTCACCCACCTAACTAATTGAATACACGAAACCTGTCTGAAACAAATGGATTAACCCATTTATCATGTGTTACTACTACACTAAAGTACCCCCTAATAACCCCCATAACCCATTCGCAAAAGACAAAGCCACTTCTCAAAGTAATTCACACTTGTCCACTATTACGCTGGACGATAAACAAATGGAAGCATGTAATCTCCCCATGCAAATCTTCAAAATCTTTAAATAAATCTTATATGATAAACCCCTCAAATTTCATACAGGTAGATGCAATTATTACGTATTCTTCAACTCCTACCTATTTAAACACTACTAACGTCCTCAGAAATGTCAAGAATATTAACAAACCGAAGGAGATATCGGTTAATCAAAATCCCTCGCAATCGTCTCCCCTTAAGAACGTCAAACATTCTTCCCCTTCCTCAACAACTCCCAAAAAACTCCATTATTTATGTCCAACTACCAATGTCCCGGGATCACCATCCCCTATCTTATATAAAGTTAGGGCTAATGGAGAGGGGCCTCATGTTCAATGCAACAATAAACGGTCACGAGAGTGTAATTTTAATTCAAAATCAATGCTACCAAACCAAACTAATATCCAAAGGCCTTCATCTTGCCGTAAACAAATATTTGAATCATATATGGGTAAGCAATATCCTTCAACCTCTAACTCTATCTCTGAACCCAAACTTAGTTCAAGAAATGAGAGGACAATGGAACCTGCTCCCTCCCCCACCCCCCAAACTTCAACCCAGTCCCAATACTACTAGAAAACCTATATCTATATCTCCCATTCTTCCCACTAGAAGCTCTAGCAGCCCTGAAAATGGGAATTTGATGGTTTCTTAGATCCGTAAGGTAAATTTTGGGGTTAGGAGCATGGTCAGATTGTGTTTTGGAGGTCGGTAGCTATTCTAGGCTTGAAATGCTGTATGTTGAATTTTTTAAGTTTTTGGTTCGAAGCGAGATTTTGATCGGAGGGTCGGAACAATATTCCGAGAGTTGTAGTAGTTCTGTTGTGTCAATAGATTGTGTGTGTAAAATTTCATGTCGTTCGGACATGGTTTGTTTGAGTTTTTGATCAAAAGCGAAATTCAGAAGATTTTAAAAATTTAGGCTTAAATACGATGTGTTTTGGTGCTATTTGGAGTGTTTTGAAGATTGCTACAAGTTTGAATAAGGTTTTAGGATATGTTGATGCCTTTGGCGGAGATCTCGTGAGCTTCGGGGTGACTACAGATGGTTAACGGGAAATTGAGAAAATGTTGTAGCTGTTGTATTTCTTGCTGATTCTTGTTTTTTTGCATATGCAGTTTGGGGACCGCATATGCAGTGACGTAGAAGCGGATAATGAGATTTCAGAAGCGGATATTGGCTTTTTCTTTAGGTTTCGCAGATGCATAAGGGATTCCAGCGAAGCAGTGGTGCATCTGCAAAAGAGTAATCGCAGATGCGGTTTCTGGTCAATTAAATGATTGTCGCAAATGGGAGAGTCGAAAATGCGAGAATCGCTAGGATGAACATATAAATAGTTGCCTTTGTGAAATTGAGTCATTCTTTACGGGTTTGAAAATTTAGAAAGATATTTTTTTAGGAAAACAAAGGGGAATCACTTGGATGTAATTGTAAGGACTCGACTAGATATTTTTAGAATTTATGCCCTGATCCCCCATTAACTGCTTTCCCTAAGTTCATTTTTGCTATTTTGATATGCTGGGATGTTTGATGTTGGGTTTTATTGATACCTAATTTTTCTCTATGTATTTTGTACTCAGAATACTTCAAAAATAACATATATGTGCATATATAAGCACACCAAAGGGTTTGGCCATTTTTATTGATTTTTAAACCAATTTATGGCCTATTTTTACACCATAATATTCAATAATTTTTTTGTATTTCAGCAAATTTGTCTAGTATTTTAAAAACTAAATTGCATAAAATTACAACACTAGCCTCTTTAATATTTAATAACATTTTATAATTACAAAATTGAGCCCAATATTTTTAAATTAATATTTACATATTATTTGCTTTTAAACGTTTTTACTATTTTTATAAAATAATAGTAAAAGCTGGCTATTTCAATTGTAGCCTCAATTTGTTTCAATTTTAACCACAATTCCATATCAATTTTATCCAACTTCAAGCCCAAATTAGACCAGCCCAATTAAAATTTAACCTAACCCCTGACCATTAACTAAACCCGCCCGGGACCTCTTTTAATCCAGGTCGTTCATGTTTTGATCAGCGGCCACAATTGGTATTTACCTTTCTAATTAGACAAACCCCCCAACCCTAATCCCATTTCTCTTACACCGTTGCCTTTGAACTATACTCCTATCAATCGCTCTCAAGCCCTCGAAACCCTAATCATCTCCCTCGTCTTCTCCGATCGATATTCAC
This sequence comes from Nicotiana benthamiana, assembly GCA_034376525.1. Lineage (NCBI taxonomy): Eukaryota > Viridiplantae > Streptophyta > Magnoliopsida > Solanales > Solanaceae > Nicotiana > Nicotiana benthamiana. The sequence continues at coordinate 4,852,437 of CM067329.1, read as the reverse complement.
CGGAGTCCATGGCTTCTTCGGCCATGGACAACCTGTTCTCAGTTGCTTTAACCTCCCGGCCCTGGTTGTTCAAGGTTTTGAGGTCCAACCTCAACAATGCTTGTTCAGATCCTCCGCCGATCTGTGATCGTATGGCATGCCCGGCTCTGTTTCGACGTGTTTAAGCCATAAGAGCCTAGATACGGCTCAGACATGTTCGAGACCAGACATTTTCCAAGCTCAATCATTTCTAGGGTTTCAAGAAACCCTAATGCTATTTCGAGGTTCCTTCTTATCTTAGTTGCTTAGGTCTCTGATGAATCTATGTTGTATTCAACATTTTGAAGCTTTTCCCCAATTTGTCTTTGTCAATTTCAGCCTGTTTCAATTTAGGGTTTTCTGAAAGTCTAAAAACGACTTCTGTCTCTTCTTCGTCTTCTTTTCTTTATGTGAATCTATCTGTATATGCCATGTTCCCATGAGTTTTTCGCTTGTGTTCTTATGTTCTTTCCTCGCATGTTATTCTCCTGTGCTTTTTCTGTTTGCCTTATTATGCATGTTCTTCGTACTTTATTCTACTAGATTCTATAGCATGCTTTCACATTTTTATCTTATATGTTCATTTACACATGTGTTCCTTTATTGAATTTTTCTACTAAGCGTAAGTTCTTTATCTTCCTTCTACTAAAATTTTTTAAGTTCCAAGTTTCTTAAAACATGTTCTTGCTACTCTTACTATATTTCAAATTAGTTTTATTTGCCTTGAACCTGGTATTTGTTCGTTTTCTCATGAGTCTCTATGCCTATTTCAATTATTTTCCTTTCTTCTCTGCATCTTGTCGAAAACCCTAGGATTTGGGGGGTGCTTGAAAAGTTTGGATCTTGTGTTTGGGACTAGGGTTCATATTATTGAACTCTAGGTTTCTCAGGATTGTTTGAGTCTTTGTACTCTTCTATGACTCTGAACTTTTCCACGCTAGGATTTTCTAATTAGCGTAAATATTCATTCTTGTTTGACATGCCCGTGTGCTTTATATATGAGGAATTTTTCTTTCAAAAAATGGTTTTCTAAGTCATGATTGGATTCAGAATCTCTTTGGGTTTTGATTGATTGTCATTGATTTTTCTCAAGTAAAACCCTCTCCACACTTTTCCTGACTTGGTTCATTCGAACAAAGCCTGCAATTTAAATTTTTGATTGATTCCATTTCCTTATTCTTACAAACCATATATCACTAGACTTTTTCCATAAATAGACTTCTATGTATTTGCCCTTCTTATGCAAATTTGGGAAAAGATATTGATCAAACTCTTTTCTTAATTATCTTTTACTCGTTTGAAATCAGTATCCCTTAATAGAAGGGAATCTTGTGTGATTGATTTCTGGGTTATTTTCTTACCAATTTATACTTGCTTTCTACACTATAAATGCCATGACTCTTCTTTACTTTTAGAGGCCCTTCAAATTCAACACATAGACACTCCGAATTGACTACTTTTCTCTTCATTACTTCTACACTCGAGAATACATCTTTTTTGCACTCTCTCACAATCAAATTGCTTTTGCTCACATATTGTATTGAGCAACCTATTCCTCATCTCCTTTTAATATATGAAACATTCTCAAGTTCTCTTTGAACTCTCAAGTATTTGCTGAAGACATAAGTCTGCTCCTGCTGATTTTTTGTTGTTTGCTTACTCTGTTGTTCTGCTACTGTAGTACTTTTCGTCTGGTATGTCATAATCCACCTTCACAATGTGTTTATTCCATAATTTTTTATGCATTCTTTCACGTGTTTCTTCTTATCTGTTATGCCTTCCCTCATAATGTTTCTGCAATTTTTTGTTCTTCTTTCTCGTGTAAATCCCTTCCCTTTTACCCCTTTGTATGAGAGTATAGCTCCAGCCATGGATCCACTTTGTTATTTCTGTCTATGACTTTGAACTAGGTTTTTTGAACCCTTTACTCAAATACATTCCCACTCCCATTTTCCCTTTATGTACTGAGCCAGACTTGAGTCTCGTGGTGTAGTAATCATCATTTGGACTCAGGTCTGACCTTTATGGTCAACTCTTAACTTGTTTGGACCAACAAATGGTCAGGGGTATGCCAGTCTACACCTATGACTAGGCATGAGCTCCATTTGAATATGGTTCTCCAATAACTTTGCACTTACTCCTAGTTCTAAGTTCTTCCCCCCCTCTTGCAGCCATGCATTAGGGCCCCTGAGCTCCCTCTGAACTTGAATGCTTGAGGGCTGGCTATTCCACACTGCACTATTCTAATTCTAATGATATTCTAATTGTAAGCACTGTCGGGAATCCTTGAGATCCCTTGAAACTTGAAACACTTAGGATAAAGAGAAGGCTTTGGAATTCTGGATTCCGGAAGTTGGTTAATCACGTGTTATGGGAAATTAGGAATAAATTAGGCTTCTCGTATCTAGTTGTTTGTTTTGATGTATTTGATATTTTATTTCATCTCTTCTGGTTTTGTAATAATTTGTACAAAAGATCTTTTGGGGAATATAGTTAAAAAGGTGTAGGAAGGGTTTATTTTCCTGCTTAAATAAAAAAGATAGATATCATATCTTTAAGACTCTAAAATAATTCTTATTACAAATCCTACCTATGGGGTGGTCCATTATTTCTAATTCAGTCACCTTGATAGCATTCCAATAGGATTTAACGTTTTCAATTATTTGCCTTGATACCATGACTATTAGATTTAACATTTAATCATATTGCATGTTAATAGAAATCGTGCCTACAGGACTCAATATTCGTGTAATTAGTTGCATATAGAAACCATGCCTATAGGAAGTGCATATGCGTTAGGCAAGTCGTATAAAATCCTTTTTTCATCAGTTCAATAACAAGTCAATAAAATAATTATAAAGATATCTTGCCTATATGATTCTGCATCAAACTCGACTAATTTATTTTAAGAAATAAGAATCAGCTAATTGGTCCTTAAGCGTCGTAATTCAGTAACGCTTTCAAAAGCCTCAATCTTTAGTAAAATCTTCTGAACTAGTATATTTTTTTAGTTCATCCAATCTATATTTTTTTCTAAAACAGTCTCACTTTTAACGTCCGGCTTAAATATTTTCTACTAAAATTTGGTCTTCCTGAAGTCATCTCTTTAAAACAGTTCTGCAATTCGCTCTTATCCATATGAAATTCCGCCTTCTTCTTATTAATTCTTTACAACTATGTTTAGGCAGTCTGCCTACCTTTCTTTAACACCCACTTTTTACTTACTATTATCTTTACTTTGTTTTCAAAACACTTATGCAATTACTTCTTTCTGATACGAGTTCTTTCTAAATTATTCGCTTGAAATACCTTAAATTCTGACTATTTGAGCTGGGTTGCCTACTGGGGACTTTCTATCTAAATATATGTGTTAAACCAGTCTGTTTCACTACTTCAATTTAAAGACCGAATTAGTATGTGCTAAGACATGCTAAATAAGTGTTGTTTGATTAATGGGTTAACTTGAGACATACTTATTTGCTTTGTTAATCCCTATGCTTGTTATCTATTTTTAATGTCGCAATTAGAATTTTTACCTTTGAACTTCATATATGCCCACATCTCTTTCTTTCCCTTTAAGGATAAGGTGTCCTGATACACTGGGAATAATAGGATGGGGCGGGTACTAGCATGCAATAAGAAAATGAGACTAACCGCATTTAAATATCTTAATGGGGTGGGAAGGGTAGAAAATGAATATGATGACCGTGGGCTAATATCTCATGCGACCCCTCTTTTGAGGAGTGATTTCTGGATATTGCATTGATGTGATCCATATTTTGTATAAACCTAGGACCCTTTTACGTTTTCTTTTAGTTCCAATGTCTTCTTTAATTCTGTTTCTTTAAGTTAACTCATTTTTCTAATACTCTCCATTCCTATTTTCTTTTCTTTTATAAAAGCTTTAAACTAATTTGTATTCCGTACTTTATTTGCCTTTTCTATTTTCTGAAAGTCAGAATTACATTATGGCCGGAAACCATACTAGTGGATCTTGAGGGGTGCCTAACACCTTTCTATCGAGATAATCTCTAAGCCGTTACCCGAACTATGGTTTACTTTCTTTTGAAAACTCTTCATCCCCTTAAAGTGTCCTAATGCACTATAATGACTAGGTGGGGAATCTGCAAATCCAAAACCCAATTCTCGCAAAAGAATATAGAGTTGTCCCCCTTTAATGTTGTATGCCTGATTTCTGGACTCTCCGTCCGAATGGAAAAGGGGGCATCGACAGCATGGTCACTCCGTTGGGGACTTCTTTAGGATTTTTACCATTATATGCTTTTTTGACTTTATTGATTCATTAATTGCCTTTATTTCTTGCCTTTAATTATTTCATAATGAAACTGACTTGGCTCTTCATATCTTTTCTTTCCTTTACTGCTTCACTATTTCAATACCGTTGTTTCGAGGATTTATTCTAATCACTTATCTTACATATGTGAAAATACATGTTAATTTGTTTCATTCTTGTAATTTCATCTTCAACATATTACTTCACTCGTGCCAAAACAAATACTATTGCAACCCTTATAGTGAGTGGTTGCGCTTTTCCGATATTATCACCCCCTAAATTTAAAAAAGGCATATTTGTGGCAAAACCAGTCAGTCAATGGTGTTATCGATGGTTCCGCGCCTTTCCCTCTTGATTTGTCCGCTCAAGGGTACGTATCTAGCACTTCAAAAATAGAAACCTTGTACCATTAAAGTGTTCAAGCTTCATGGTCAAATCAAGCCGAGTTAGTTATGTTTTCCACATAATGACTCATTAAGATATTCTAGTCTAAAGTCCATTGGGTTTCCCTTGAAACCCAACGGGCACATCCATGTTATGTGCATCCATTTGGAGAACTAAATTCCTTTATGCTAATTATTGATTTAAATAGTCGATTCTGGGTCTAACCCTTTGTTTTGTAGAAGTGAGGCACGAAGTCTCTAGATTCGGTATGGTAACCAACATTCACCAAAAGCTGCTAAGATGGTGGGACGACCTTCATGCAAGCGATTAGTCCCTTGTCCGCATATACTTAGGGAATTTGAATTCACTTCTGCAAATTCAGCCTGACACAAAAGTCATAGAGGCTGCAACTATGCACTGGGATAGTGATCGATCAATGTTTTGCTTCGGTGATATGGAAATGACTCCTTACTGGAAAAAATAGGCCTAGCTTGTGTTCCTTAGGAGACTCCGGGCCTGCTTAGCTGGAAAATCACAAAGGTAGAGGCTTTCTTAAGATGGTGGGACTCCATAAAAATTTGGATTTGTCTTGTCTGATAAGTTCCTACATACCATTTGACTACTCGTGCAAGAGATATGGCCATAACAAGTCCTATCGCACCTATACCGAAGGGTTCGTCATTACCTCCTTAGTGCATATTCACAGAATGGTTTTTGTCTTCATGTTCTATTTCTTGGGGATGATGATCATTCCTACAAAGAAGGCTAGGATCCACAATTGACTAGCCATGGTAACCAAGACCATAATGGAAGGGATCAACGGGCAGTCTTTCAGCATAGTGCCCGTGAACATCGCCGAAATATATCGAGTCTTGGGAAAATCTCAACAAGGGGCCTCACACATTGGGGGTTCAAATCTGTTACTTCAACTCTGGCTTATAGAACAACTTCAGAAAGGTGACTACCGGTTGGAGATTATACGCAAGGATTGGGATGATCATATCACTTTTCACAGCCCAAAGCAAATGAACTTCATGCCCAGCATGTTCGCTTAGCCGGAGGATGGGTAGAGCTATTTGAGAATCTAAAGTATGAGCAAGTACAATTGATGTTTGAGTTGTTACCAGCAATGGAGTTCATTGTTCGTTCTCGGGATGCACCATTCCACATACTCATCGGCATGAATGGAACTCATCCTTATGTCCCTCTCTGATCCATAAGGAAATATGGAAGGAAGCCAATCATACCAAGGGTAGAAAAAATGAGGCACTTTAAGTTCGACTTGCAGGACGATGATAGCCCACACATGTGTCAAGCTCAACATATGTGGCACTGTAAGCTCGTCTTGGGAAGAGAAACTATTGAGGCAGACATACAACACTACTCAGTTTTTTTTGAGGACAATCACACTAGTTTTGGTCATCCAGGGTTCATCCAAGGTCACATGCTTATTGATGAAAAGGCTGAAGTGCAACTTAAATGCAACCAGTTGAGCAGAAAAATTCGGGAATGCGGGAATGAACATAGGGAAATAAAAGAAGCTCTCCAGAAATTCATCGAAGAGTGCAAGGAAATGGCTGTCAGCGCCAACAAGCGGTTAAGGTATCTGAAACGAGGTCTAGTTGAGTTGGTAGTAAAGTTGTTGAAGAGGATTGAAGACACCCAAAATGCCGAGGGAAGTGCAGGCGGTTATATGGACCGAGCTTATCTGCTGATAGGACTACGTTAGTTGATGAAGCTATACGAGGGAGGTGAGAATATCGAATATGGGAAAGGTCCTTCTGGGACCAAGTAGTTCGGATCTTTTATTTCCTGCTTTCATAATGTACTAAGGCCACTAGCAATTAGTGACATCTTTATTTCTGTTATTTCAAATTGCGTTTTTAGACTCATCTTATTTTTATCAATATAATGAGGCATTTAGCATTATTAGTTCTCCAAATTCAATTTGTCCATAGGGCCTATCTCGAGTACAACGAGGAACCCAAATTAGGAAACGACTTATATTCCTGCACAGCATGTTTAAATATCACAATATTTCCATCTCAGAATCCCTACTACGTTTTTACCTTTTTGGGTTTTCTTTTATTTTTATTCCCCTCCCCAAAGGTTAGTTCGTGCATTCTGGCCCCATCAGGATATTCTACAAGATCAAAGGGCCCTCCACCTTGTCCTCTGATTCCTATCAAAAGCAAGAACAAAGGCTTAATTGTGAGCCACCAAGGGATCGAATTGGATACATCAAATGTCAAAGCCATCAAAAAATTGCCACCGCGAAAGAATAAGAAAGATGTGATGAGTTTTCTGGGAAGAATGAACTATATCATCCAGTTCATAGCTAAGTCCACCACATTTGTGAACCTATCTTCAAGATGCTGAAAAGGGATGCCGCCACCAAATGGACTGACGATTGTCAGAAAGCTTTTGACAGAAATAAGGAATACTTATTAATGCCGCCGATCTTAGTTCTGCCTGAACCAAGAAGATCCGGCTGCTTTATCTCGTAGGGTTGGCTGGAGTGTTCGGTTGTGTTATGGGACAGTATGATGAAACAAGAAAAAAGGAGCAGTGCGGAGGTTGTTGCAGTGTTGAATGAACGGCTGATTTGGAACCAGACCGGGTAACATTAAAGGCGGTCCCGATGTAAGATTTTGAAGAACCGACTGTTCTATCGGTTAGAAATTTATTACCTCAATAAAAAGTTTATCCCGTACGAGGCCCAATATTCATTATTATACCGCACCTGTTGTGCTATAACCTGGGTGGCTCGGAAACTGAGATATTATTTCTGTGCCTACACCACTTATCTCATATCAAGGATGGAGGCATTAAGGTATATCTTTCAAAAGCGCATGCCTACTAGCAAGCTCGCCAAATGGCAAATCTTGCTAAGTGAATTCAACTTTGTCTATATAATTCAGAAGGTAGTCAAAGGACAAGCCTTGGCAGATCACCTCGTTGAGAATCCCGTGGGAGGAGAATACGAGCCCCTAAAGATGTATTTTCCTGATGAATAGGTATTTTCTATAGGAGAAGACATTGCGGAGTCATACGACATACGGAGGATGTTTTTTGATGGAGGCGCGAATTTCAAAGGAGTTGGCATAGGAGCGGTCCTGGTATCAAACAATATGGCCGAGTACAAAACCTGGTATCTGCCAAGCTTAGGTTCCTATGCACCAACAATATGGCCGAGTACAAAGCCTACATCTTAGGGCTCAAACTAGCCATCGACATGAATGTTCAGGAGCTACTAGTGATTGGAGACTCGGACCTACTCGTGCATCAAGTTCTAGAAGAATGGGCAACTAAGAATTCTATGATACTCCTTATCTGCTTCACATACAGGAGCAGAGGAAAAGGTTCACAAGGACTTAATTTCAGCATGTTCCCAGAATATAGAATGAGTTCGTTGATGCGCTAAAAACTTTGTCATCCACCATCTAGCATCCAGATACAAACATGATTGATCTCATTGAGGTCAAGATCTATGACCAACCAGCTTATTGTTGTCATGTTGAGGAAGAAGCGGATGGAAAACCGTGGTTCTACGACATCATAAAATACTTGAGAACACGAGAATATCGAGGTCTCGCCAATGCCACTCAGAAAGGCACACTACAGATGTTATTTAACAATTTCTATCACATCAGAGGAATCCTGTACAGGAGGACTCCTGATTTGGGATTGCTATAGTGTGTCGAAGCAAGAGAAGCAACTAAATTATTGGAAGAAATGCACGCAAGAACCTGCGGACCACACATGAATGGTTTTGTACTAGCAAAGAAGATACTCTGAGCAGGGTATTTTTGGATGACAATGGAAACGGACGGCATCCAATATATCTGAAAGTGCCATCGCTGTCAGATAGCCGCTTAGAGAATGGATGTTATAGGACCAATCGAGCCCGCCACATCAAACGGGCATAGGTTCATCTTAGTGGCAATTGATCACTTTACTTAATGGATCAAACAAACATCGTACAAAGCAGTGCCTAAGAATGTTGTGGCAGATTTCGTCCGTGATAAAATTGTTTGTCGGTTCGGAATTCTGGAATCTATCATCAGCACCAATAGTTCCAATCTCAATAGTAACTTCATGAAGGTGATGTGTGAAACATTCAAAATCAAACACAAGAGCTCTACAACCTACAGACTACATATGAATGGTGCCATGGAGTCAACCAATAAAAACATCAAGAAGATACTAAGGAAGACGATCGAAAAGTACAAGCAATGGCATGTGAAGCTATCATTTGCATTATTGGCTACCGTGCATAGTTCGCACATCAACCAGGGAAACTCCCTTCATGCTGGTTTATGGTACATAGGTGGTCATTCCCGCCGAGATAGAAATTCCATCTTCAAAAATCATATAAGATGTAGAGTTAGGCAATGTACAATGGTAAAAGGTCGCTATGAGTAGTTATCCCTTATAGATGGAAAGAGAATGAATGTAGTTTGCCATGGTTAATACCTATCAAAAAAGAATGTCTAGAGCCTTCAATAAAAGAGTTAAACCGAGGAAGTTTACACCAGGGTATTTGAACTAGGGCAGAATTTTGAGGAGGACCCTCAAAATTCCGAAGTCAACTTTTTAGTCTTGCCATCAGCGCCGACCCAGTAAACTGGGGTAGAATTTTGAGGAGGACCCTCAAAACTCTGGAATTGATCCGTTTTTAGTCATTCAGCACAGCCGTCAGAAGTGCTAACCCAGTTAACTGGGGCAGATTTTTGAGGAGGACCCTAAAAATTCCAGAGGAAGCGAGGTCGCAATATCTTGAACCACATTGCGGTCATTGGTCTATCTGAAATAATTTCTTTTTTCAAATATATCCATGAACTATATTTACTAAATCATGCATAACTATTTTTTGATTTGTCATCGTTTAGCAATGCTACCCAAGTGATATGTGAGGTCAGTTGCCGTGGGAAGATGAACTAACCTTTCCACCCTCTACTAAACTCACGATTATTCTTTGGATACAGGTTCCAAATCATCTGAATACATTAATACACTCGTACCTTTCTGGTGGGAAACCATCAGAACGATTGCTTATTCACAAATTTACTATCTACACCCAACCTCCCCAGCAGCCACGATGTCGCAATCAGCTACCAGCTAAGAAAATATCACTACTATTCACTCTTTGCATTTTTGCATTTTCTGCATTGCATAAGGCTACTTATTTTCCATGTGAGGTTAAGCTCTACCTCCATCATACATGAGGCTACTTATTTGTCTTCCGAGGTTAAGTTCTACCTCCATTATGAATAAGGCCTTTATCTGCCTTTCGAGACTAAGCAATGTCTCTATCTGCATTTCGTGCATAAGGCTTCTATTCTGTCTTCCGAGGTTAAGCTCTACCTCCATCCTGCATAAGGCTACTCATCTGTCTTTCGAGACAAAGCACTGTCTCCATCTGCATTTCTTGTATAAGGCTATCAAGATGCCTTCCGAGGTTAAGCTGTACCTTCATCTTACATAAGGCTACTTATTTGACTTTCGAGACTAAGCCTATCTCTATCTGCATTTTGCATAAGGCTTTCTATTTGCCTTCCAACACTAATCTCTGTCTCCATCTTACATGGTTAAGAAATTGCAACTCTATTTTTTAAAAGATTGCCACCCTTTGCATTTACCGGTTGAAAGATTGCCACCTCCTCATGGGCTGAGAGATCGCCAACTTATTCAAAGTCGTCATTGTTTGGAGACATCATCTGCATAGCCCAAGAACACCATTCCATGGCCTGCGAATCTTTATTTATGCTCTTCATGGCCCAGGATATCATAGTCTAAGGACTCCATCTTAACCGTCCAAAGACAGCATTCATAGTCCAATGGGAACCTGCATCATGCTTATATTATGCACAATACATGGAATATTGTTCATTTGCAGGTATACCAGCTAGCAAACGGCCATCTCAGTAGGATCTAACCCCGCTCCGATTCTCAGTAGCCTATCCAACTCCAGGTACCTTTTCCAACCAAATGTCGCGTCCGTTCTTTTTGAATCCCCATCAGACACACTCTATAAATGGTTTCCGAACGACATGACACAATTCCTATAAAATCAAGGATATGTAGGCAACTCAATAGCCAAAGTTTGGCCGAAACTCTTTTCAATCGCCGACTCGGTGAAAATTGGCCATCTTGTCCTTACCCGAAACACTTTCATTCTCCTCTGGTAAAGAGGGGAAGATATTGATACCCAAATTTTTCCGATGTATTTTGTACCGAGAATATTTCCAAAATAGTAAGTAGGTGCAGATATAAGCACACCAAAGGGTTTGGCAATTTATAATAATTTTAAACCAATTTATGGCCTAATTTTACACCATTAAATTCAATAATTATTCCCAAAACTTGCAATTTTGGAGAATAATTTATTTTATTCCTATATTTACATCACAATATAGCTAACATGATATTTTGCATATTTTTACAAATTCTTCTAGTATTTTTTAAACTAAATTGCATGAAATTATAATACTAGCCTCTTTAAGATTTAATAGTATTTTATAATTAAAAAATTGAGCCCAATATTTTTTAATTAATATTTGCATATTATTAACTAATATTTTAACTTTAATTTTATTTTAAAACGTTTTTACTATTTTTTTATAATAATAGGGGAAAATTAGATATTTAAATTGTAGCCTCAATTCATTTCAATTTTAACCACAATTCCATTTCAATTTCAGTCAATTTCAAGCCCAAATTAGACCAGCCCAACTAAATTCTAACCCAACCCTTGAGCCATTAACTAAACCCACCCGGGACCACTTTTAATCTAGGCCGTTGAAATTTTGATCAACAGCGACAATTGATACTTACCTTTCTAATTCTACCAACCCCCAATCCTAATCCCATATCTCTTAGACAGACTCTTTCGAACTTTTCTCCTCTCAAACGCGATCAAGCCATAATAACCCTAATTATCTCCTTCGTCTTCTCTGATCAATCTTCGCCGGAGTCCATGGCTTCTCAGGCCATGGACAGCTTGTGTTCACCTGCTAACCTCCCTACCCAGGTTGTTCAAGGTTTTGAAGTCCGACCTCAACGATGCATGTTTAGATCCTCCGCCGATGTGTGCTCCTATGGCCTCTCCGGATCTGTTCCGACGTGTTTAAGCCTTAAAAGAGTAGCTATGGCTCAAACGTGTTCGAGACAAGACCTATTCCAAGCCTTCTCATTTCAAGGGTTTCTGAGAAACCTTAGAGATATTTCAAGGTTCCTTCTTCTCTTATTTTATTAGATCTGTAATGAATCTATGTTGTATTCAACGTTTTGAAGCTTTTCCCCAATTTTCATTTTTCAAATTTAGCCCGTTTCAATTTAGGGTTTTCTAAAGATCTCAAAACGACTTCTGTCACTTCTTCGTCTTCTTATCTTTGTGTGAATCTATTTGTATATGCCATGTTCCTATGAGTTTTTCGCTTGTGTTCTTATGTTTTTTCCTCGCATTTTCTTCTCATGTGCTTTTGTGTTTGCCTTATTATGCATGTTATCCGTTATGTCTTCTACTACTTTCTATAGCATGCTTTCACATGTTTATCTTGTATGTTTATTTACCCATGTTTTCCTTTATTGTATTTTTCTACCAAGCGTCAGTTCTCCATCTGCCTTCTTCTAATGATGTTAAAGTTCTAATTTTCTTAAAACGTATTCTTGCTACGCTTACTATGTTTCAAATTAGTTCTATTCGCCTTGAAACTGCTATTTGTTCTTTTTCTCATGTGTCTCTCAGCCTGTTTCAATTATTTTCTTTTATTCTCTCTGTCATACTTAAGTCGAAACCTTAGGATTTGAGGGGCGGTTGACAAGTTTGGATCTTCTGTTTGGAACTAGGGTTCATATTTTATCTCTAGGTTTCCCAGAATCGACTGAGTCTTTGTACTCTTCTTTGACTCTAAAAATTTCTATGACAGGATTTCTAATTAGCTTGAAAATTAATTATTATTTGACATGCCTGTGTGCTTTGTATATGAGGTATTTTTCAAAAGAGGGTTGTCCAACTAATGATTAGGTTCAGAATCTCTTTGGGTTTTGCATTGACTGTCATTGATTTTCCTCAAGTAAAACCCTCTCGAGCAAAGCCTGCAATTTTGGTTTTTGATTGAATCCTTTTCCTTATACTTAGAAACCGTGTGTCCCTGGACTTTTTCCTTAAATATACTTCTATGTATCTACCCTTCATATGTTACTTTAAGAAAAGATTTTGATTAAACTCTTTCCTTAATTATCTTTTACTCGTTTGAGACCAGAATCCCTTAATTGAAGGGAATCTTGTGTTATTGATTTCTGGATTATTTTCTTACCAATTTTTACTTGCTCTATACACTATAACGGGCATTACTCTTCTGCACTTTTAGAGGCAATTCAAATTCAACACACAGACACTCCCAATTCACTACTTTTCTCTACATTACTTCAGCACTCGAAAATACAACTTTTATGCACTATGTTACAATCAAATTGCTTCTGCTCACTTATAGTATTGAGCACCATGCTCTTCTTCTTCTCCTTTTACTTTCTAAAATATTCTAATGTTCCCTTTGAGATCTCAAGTATTTGCTGAAGGTTTAAGTCAGCTCCTGCTGATCTTTTGCTATTTGCTTACTCTATTGTTCTGCTACTCTAGTACTTTGCATCTGGTATGTCATCATCACTCTTCACTATGTGTTTATTCCCAGGTTTGTTTTGCTTTCTTTAACATGGTGTTTGTTCTAGTCTGTTACGCCTTCGCTCATCATGTTTCTCCAATTCTGTTTGCTTTTTTCTCATGTGAATCCCTTCCCTCTTTACCCCTTTGTATGAAAGTACATTTCTAGCCATGGCATCACTTTGTTATTGCTGCCTATGACTTTGAACCAGGTTCTTTGAACCCTTTACTTAAATGAATTCCAACTTCCATTTTCCCTTTATGGGGTGAGCCTAACTTGAGTCTAGTGGTGTTCTAATCATCATTTAGACTCAGGTCCGACCTTTAAGGTCTGCTCATAACTTGTTTGGACCAACGAACTGTCAGGGGCGTGCCAGTCTACACATATGGCTGGGCATGATCACTATTTGATATGGTTCCCCAATTACTTTGCACTTACTCCTAGTTCTAAGTTCTGCCCCCCCCCCCTCTTTCCCCCCTGATCTCCCTCTGAACTTGGATGCTTAAGCTGGCTATTGGTTATTCGACACTACACTATTCTAATTCTAATGATATCCTAAGTGTAAGCACTGGCGGGAATCCTGGAGATTCCTTGGAACTTTGAAACACTTGGGATCAAGAGAAGGCTTTGGAAAGCTATATTTTGGAAGTTGGCTAATCACATGATATAAACATTAATATTAAATTAGGTTTCTCGAATATAGCCGTTGGTTTTGATGTATTTTATAATTTCTTTCCTCTCTTCTGGTACTGTAATAATTTGTTGAAAAGAACTTTTAGGAAATATAGTACAAATGGTGTGGGAAGTGTTTATTTTCCTGCATAAATAAAAATGGTAGATATCATGTCTTTAAGACTCTAAAAAATTCTTATTAGGAATCCTTCCTATTACGTGGTCCAATAATTCTAATTCAATCACCTAGATAGAATGCCTATAGAATTTAACGTTTTAATTCAATGGCCTAGATATCATGACTATAAGGTTTAGCGTTTAATCATAATACATGTCACCAGGTATCCTGCCAATAGGCTTTAATATTCGTGTAATCAGTTGCATATATAAATCATGCCTATAAGAAGTGCATATGTGATAGGCAAACCGTAGGGTAATCAAGCAATCCTCTTTTAATCAGTTCAATAACAAGTCTAAAAAATCAAAATATAGATATCATGCCTATATGAATTTGCATCAAACTGACAAATTTGATCTAGGCAATAAGAATCAGCTAATTGGTCCTTAAGTGTCGTAATTCAGTAGCGCTTTCCAAAGCCTCCATCTTTAGTAAAATCTTCTGAACTAGTATACTTTTTTAGTTCATCAAATCCGCATCTTTTTTTCTGAAATAGTCTCTCTTTTAACGTTATGCTTAAATACTTTCTACTAAAATTTGGTCTTCCTGAACTCATCTCTTTAAAATAGTTCTGCAATTCGCTCTTTTCCTTAAGAAATTCCGCCTTCTTCTGTGAAATTCTTTACAACTATGTTTTGGAAGTCTTCCTACCTTTTTTTACCACTCACTTTTTACTTAATGCAATCTTTACTTTCTTTTCAAAATTCTTCTGTAATTACTTCTATCGGAAACTAGTGCTTTCTAAATTATTCTCTTAAAATTCCTTAACTTTTAGCAATTGGATATAGGTTGCCTAATACGGACTTTCTTTCTAAATATATGTGTTAAACCAGTCCGTTTTTCTGTTTAAGTTTAATTTAAAGACCGAATCAGTATGTGCTAAGACATGCTAAACTAAGTGTTGTTTGATTAAGGGGTTAACTTGAGCCTTACTTATTTGCTTTGTTCACCTCTATACTTGTTATCTGTTTTGTATTTCGCAATTATAATTTTTACCTTTGAAATCCATATATTCCCACATCCCTTTCTTTCCCTCTTAGGATTAGGAGTCCTGATACCCCGGGACTAATAGGATGGAACGGGTACTAGCATCCAATAAGTAACTGAGACTAACCGCATTTAAATACCTTAACGAGGTGGAAAGGGTAGAATATGGATATGATGACTGATTTGCTTATATCTCGTGCGATCCCTCTTTTTTGGAGTGATTGCTGCATATTGCATTGATATGATCCATATTTTGTATAAACCTAGGACCCCCGTTTCTTTCTTTTATTTGCAATGTCTTCTTTAATTCTGTTTCTTTAAGTTAGTTCCTTTTTCTAAAATTGTCCATTCCTATCTTCTTTTCTTTTTTAAAATCATTAAACTTATTTGTAATGCATACTTTATTTGCATCTTTTATCTTCTTAAAGACACAACTATTGCATGACGGGGAACCACACTAGTGGATTTAAGGGGTGCCTAACACCTTCCCCTTGAGATACTCTCTAAGCCCTTACCCAAACTCTTGTTTACCTTCTTTTCAAAACTCTTCACCTCTTTAAAGTGTCTTAATGCACTACAATTATTAGGTGGCGACTCTCCAAATCAAAAATCCAATTCTTGCAAGAGAATAAAGAGTTATTCTCCCATAATATTGTATACCCGATTTCTGGACTCTCCGTCCTAATGGAAAAAGGGGCGTCGACAGGTTTCGGAGAATTTTGAGACACTTCGTCCCTAACTGAGAGCTTAAGTGTTGGAAAGTGGTATGTAGTTAGAACAGTGTAAAGATAGCCTTGGAATGGAAAACTGATATTTCCTTTAGCTCTATAAGGTAACTTTGGGGTCGGAAGCAAGATCAAAATGTATTTTGGAAGTCCATAGCTAATTTAGGCTTGAAATTCGAAGTCTGAATTTTTTTTACGTTTCTGGTCTAATAGTGAGTTTTTGATCTGAAGGTCGGAATTGAATTTCAAAAGTTGTACTAGCTTTTTCATGTTATTTGGGACGTGTCTACAAAATTTCAGGCCATTCAGACATGTTTTTGTAAGATTTTTGATCGAAAGTATATTTTAATGAAAATTGAAGTTCTTAGGCTCAAATCCTTAATTAATTCGGATTTTCGGCATTTTTAAGGTGGTTTAAAGATTGGCATGAGTTTGAATGATATTATGGGATATGTAAGTAGGTTTGGTTGATGTCCCATTGTCCTAGGGTGTTTTTCGGATGCTCAACAGAGCATTTTGGAGTTTTGAAAAGTTGAAGAAATCCTACAGCCAGTTGCAGGTTCCATTTCCTTCTTCGTGCTCACGACGCTCCTATCGCATTCGCGTAGCTATGACCTTCCTCTTCTACGTGTTTGCGTCCTCCTCCTCGCGTTCGCATATAGTGATTCTAGAGAATGACCAGTTTTCCTCATTGCGTTCGTAAGTCCTTCATGTCCGTCTAGCTTAGTGAGCCCAAGTCTCTGCGTTCATGTTATGCTTCTCGCGATTGCGAAGGGAATTCTTGGCAGCATCAATTAGTCTTCTTCGCGAACGTGACCTTACTTCTGCATTCGCGATTAATAACGGGCATGGGCAATTATTATTTCAAATCGATGGTTTGCCATTTAATGAAAACACATGTTTTGGGAGCTTGTATTTTGGAGAGATTTCGAGGGAATTTTGAGGGTAACGATTGGGCAATGATTATCTAATATTTTATGCTTAAAACCCACTAATCTAATCACAAGTTCTTCCTTAATTTTCAGATTTTTGAATGAGAAATGGGTAAAATTTTATGGACCAAATTATTGGATTTTGAGTTGGTGTTTGACCTCTGATTTGAGAGATTTTTATACGGTTAGAATTGTGAGAGTACGAGGGTTCTGAAAATAGAAAATTTATCCTATTCTGAGTGTTGTCCTGAGGGACATTGTAGACATTATACCTATTCTCACACCGTAGCTTTGAATTGAATAGTAGAATCAGTTGATTGCAATGTCATTTACAATATGTAATTGAATTTAATAGATCTGGCCATTTGGAGTTAGAGACTCTTGGTAAAGGCGTGGTTTCTAGTATATGTTTTAGCTAGTTTGAGGTAAGTGGCTTGTCTAAACTTGTGTGGGGACCTTTCCCCTTAGGATAAGATATTTGGTAATTGAATTCCTGGTACGTAAGGTGACGAGTGCATACTCAAGCTAATTGTTGAAAATTCATTTTTTTACTTCAAGTATTTAAATTGAGTTTTCTTGCTTACCTGTTTTACTCCAATTGCAAATTTAGCATGTGGTAGTTTAGAAAAAAATGATTAGTGAACTTACTTGCCTATTTGCTTAAACTGTCTTGTTTGTACTCCGCGAAGCATGTTAGAATAGAATTTACTATTAGTTGTTTTGAGTTTTAGAATTTATTCTAGTATTTTTAGTCGTTTTTGGGTGTTTTAAATTTTGGACTACGACAAGGCATCCCGTGAGATCCCCCTTCACGCATTATGTTCTGGAGTGAGAATGCAGGATACCAACAGATCCCTGGAACATGTGTGTGTGTGTGTATTGAGAGTTCCAAGAGATCCTTGAGATACCAAGAGATCACTAGCTTGCCTATTAAGGATACCAAGAGATCCCCTCATGTATATGGTGAGGATACCAAGAGATCCTCAGGATACAAAGAGATCCCCGATTATTATTCTTATTGAGAGTGGTTTCCTTATATTATTTTGTATCTGTTATTATTACTACGTTTCTTTATTTATCCAATTTAGATTCTCCTTGCACACTTTGTCTATACTGTTCTCTTTACGTTATCATTTATTATGTTTTATCTCACTAGGGCTATAACTTTCATCGTCACTACCCGACCGAGTTTAGGGTTGGCACTTACTCAGTACCGTTGTGCTGTACTCATGACCCTTCTATGCATGTTATTCATGTACAGATACAGGTTTTTCCACCGAGGCGCACTATCCCCGAGGCGGAGACATCTAGAAGAGACTTCGAGCTACATATCAGGTCTAGTAGATAGTTTTTCTCTATTACAATAGATAGTCTTCCTCTATTACAATTGTTATAGATTTTTGTGATGTTGAATTTTATATGCCGAGCAACAAATAAATTTTCTTTTCTAGCTGTTCAAGTTTTAATTAGTTATTTTCTACAAATTTATTTTATTTCCTCATGTTAGGCTTACCTAGTTGTAGGGACTACGTGCTGTCACGATATGTTCACGGAGGTTGAACTGGTGTCGTGACAGTAACATCCTTGACTTTATGACTAATTTTTATGTGATTAAAGACCTAATTAGTGGTGAGAAATTAGGGAAAAAATGGGTAAACAAGACGTCAGTTTAAGAGGCCTTTATCTCAGGATTTAAAGTGTCTTTTGTACTCCGTTTTCAGTGTTCTTGTTATGTGTAGACCCGTGAGAGTGTAAGGTTTTTGAAGATGCAAATACACTTGATTCTGAGAAGTGGGCCCGAGAGACATTTTGGTCATTTCATATAATTTCGCGTATTAGCTTTGAGTTTAATTGTAGAATCAGTTAGTTGAAGTGTTATTTACATTATGCAGTTGAATTGAATAGATTGGGCTATTTGGAGTCTAGTACTCGTGGCAAGAGCATGGTATCGGGTTGAATATTGAGCCAATTCAAGCTACGTAGCTTGTCTATCTTTTTGCGGGGCACCATCCCCTTAGGATTGGTGTATTCGTTAACTGAATTGCCTTGTACGTGACGTGACGAGTGCGTACATGCGCAAATTATTGGAAAATCCGGTTTTCATTTAGTATTTATCAGCATGGTTTCTATTCTTAATTTTATTACGTGTACTATTTAGCCCGTTGTTAGCTTAGGAAAGAATGTCTAGTGAATTAATTGCTTCGATTATTTAATATGTTACCTGAAACTCTGTCCAACATGCTATGTTAGATTTATTTGTTGCCTGAATATGAAATTTACCTTTTTCTGAATATTTTTCTTGCTATGTATTTACATTGGGACTACGAATGTGGGATTCCAAGGCTCCCCCTGGTTTATATTTTTGGAATAAGGGTTTGATTCTCGCTATATCCCTCTCCATAGTTATATGGAACTACGGGAATCCACCCGGTAGATTCTCCCAGTACCGGGTAATTACATTTCTGACAATGAATTGGATTTTGGTAGATCCCTCGCACTGATAGCAGGACTACAGGACAGGATCCCGAGAGATCCATCGGACATATATATATGATGGAGTACGGGACAGTATCTCGGGAGATCCACTGGATAGTTGTAATTGGACTACAGGATGGTATCCTGGAAGGTGTCCTGGTTGTTCTTTATGTGTTATGTTGTATTTCTTCCGTGGTTTTTTTGTCTCTATGCTTGTTTTTGTGTTTCTTACCGTTCAAGTTTATTTTATTAATGCTGAACTTGACTATACTACTTTATTCCATACAGCTAACCCTTATGTTTTATTAAACCTTAGTAGGGCCCTGACCTTCCTCGTCACTACTCGACCAAGGTTAGGCTTGGCAGTTACTGGGATCGTGATAAGTTTGTATCAGAGCTCTAGGTTCGTAGGAGTCAATGATCACAAGCCAATTTATTAGAGTCGAAGATCGGTACAGAGACGTCTGTACTTATCTATGATAGGCTATGTAACTATTAGAAAAAATTCCACTTCATTCGATTTCCTTGTCGTGTGATATATTGATATGACAATTCTAAACTTCTATCTTCTACTCTTGCACAAATAGGGATGACACGTGCTACTCGAGATTCTCAGGCACCCGAGCCCCTACTTCAACCGTCAGAGGCCGTGGTTGAGCCAGAGGACGCACACATGGTGTATCTAGAGCACCTGCGTGAGCTACCACCGAGGTACCACCAGCGGATCCAGCCGGAATCCAGGTATCTTACACACCTACTTCTACTACTACTCTAGCTCTTTATGAGACTTTGGCATAGTTCATGAGCATGTACACCAATTTGGCTTAGGCAGGGTTACTTTCTCTTACTATATGCACGTTCTAGGCCACGGGAGGAGAACATACTGCCCCTGCCTGCACTCCTGAGTAGCGATTTTATGTTTATTAGGTCCCTAATATTATTAATGTGCTTTCTATAGTGCCAATTAGGCCCGAGAACAGGGAAGCGGCTTTCGAGCATAAGTTGCTGAGGCTTTAGTAGTTCAAGAAGTACTGGCCTCCTGTATTTAGTGGTCTAGCATCGGAGGATGCTTTGGTTTTTCTTGATGGATGTTTCTGTATTCTCTGTACATTGTGAATCTCAGGATTGAACAGAGTTTCTTTCACTATCTTCCATCTTCGAGGAACCGCCTACGAATGTTTGCGCACCTATGAGCTAGATAGTCTAAATAAGGTTACTTCAGTGACTTGGGTTCAGTTTTCAGATCTCTTCTTGAGTGAGTATGTTCCTTAGTGCCCTAGGGGTGCATAGTGCACAATGTTTGAGTATTTATGTCAAGGTACTATGGCTGTTTCAGAGTATATTGTCTATTACAACAGTTTGGATAGTTATGCCCTAGACTTGGATTCTCCTATTCGCGAGAGGGCTCGCCAGTTTATTGAGGGCCTTATCCCAGCATCAGATCTAGCATTGCTCGTGAGTTGGAGATGGATATTTCTTATCAGTAGGTGGTGATCATTGCTATGAGGATTAAGGGTGTACATGCTAGGGAGAGAGAGGAGAGGGAGGCCAATAGGTATCAAGAGTCAAGACATTATTATAGTGCTCGTACCCCGGTTGCAAGTTGCTATGGTAGGTGTTTTATGAGTTGCCCTATTCATTCAGCTTCTCCAGCATCAAATAGTGCTCCAACTTCTCTTAGGCCTCATGAGCCTTATTATGCACCTCCGCTTTCTAGTGCGCCTCCTGCGCGGGGTGGTTTCAGAGGTCAGTCCATCAAACTTACCCCTAGCTAGCACAGCCATCACGCCCTCCCTAAGCTTGTTTTTAGAGTGGTGACACATGCCATATGGTGTGGGATTGCCCTAGACTTGGTATGGGTGCACCTCAACAAACTTCACAGCCAGAACATGCCTCGCAGAGTTGTCATGCCGTTGTTAGAGCTCATGCTGCTACCCCACCTTCTCATCGAGCTAGAGGTAGAGATCGGGGAGGTAGAGGTCTCCCTAGAGGGGGAGGCCAAACTAGATACTATGCCCTTCATGCCCGTACCGAGGCTGTAGCCTCTGATTCAGTCATCGCTAGTATTATATTGGTTTGTCCCAGAGGTGCATCGGTTCTATCCAATCGAGGCTCCACTTACTCCTATCTATCTTCTTATTTCGCTCTGCATGTGGGTGTACCTTGGGATTCTTTGAGTTCCTCTGCTTATGTTTCTACTCATATAGGAGATTTTCTTATAGTGGACCATGTTTATCGGTTGTGTTTTGTTTACCTTAGTGGTTTTGAGACTAGACCCGATCTATTGTTACTCACCATGGTTGATTTTGATATTATCTTGTGCATGGACTGGTTGTCGCCCCATTATGCTATTCTTATTTGTCACGCCAAAATCGTGACATTGACTATTCCAGGTGTACCGCGTGTGGAGTAGAGGGGTACTCTAGATCACACTCCTATTATAGTTATTTCTTTCTTTATGGCTCAACGTATGGTATTGTAGCGGTGTGACGCGTATTTAGCTTATGTGAGAGATGTCGGTATTGATACTCATTTAGTTGATTCAGTCCCAGTAGAACATGATTTTACCAATATGTTTCTAGTTGATCATCCAGGCATGCCCCTTGATAGAGATATTGATTTTGGCATTGATCTACTTTTGGGAAATCACCCAAGTTCTATCCTTCTGTATTGTATGGCTCCTCTTGATTCTGTCTTTTTTCTAAAAAAAATGAATGGTTCTATGCATACTTGTATTGATTATCGCCGGTTGAACAAGGTTATAGTAAATAACCATTATCATTTGCCTCGTATTGATGATTTTTTGACAAGCTTCATGGGATATGAGTGTTTTTCTAAGACTGATTTGTGCTCTGGTTACCATCAGTTGAAGATTCGAGAGCCAGACATCCCGAAGACTGCTTTTAGGACTCGGTATGGTCGTTACGAGTTCCTTATCATGTTATTTGGGCTGACCAATGCCCCAGCAGCCTTTATGCATTTGGTGCATAGTATGTTTTGGCCGTATCTTAATTCATTCGTCATTACCATTATTGATGACATTCTGGTGTATTCCCTGAGTCGGGAAGATCACGAATGCACGTAAGGATAGTGCTCCAGACTATAGGAGAGAAGAAGTTATATGCCTAGTTCTCGAAATATGAATTCTGGCTGGATTCAATGGCAGTCTTAAGCCACGTGATATTGAGTAATGGTATTCATGTGGATCTAAAAAAGGTAGAGGTCGTGCTGAGTTAGCCCATACCATTCTTAGCTACAGAGTTCCATAGTTTCCTTGGTTTGGCGGGTTAATACCATCATTTTGTGGAGGGGTTTTCATCGATTGAAGCCTGTATGACCTGGTTGACGCAGAAGGGTGCTCCATTTTAGTGGACGGAGGAGTGTGAGGCGAGCATTCAGAAGCTTAAGACAGTATTGACTATAGCCCCAATTTTGGTATTCCCTTCATGTTCAGGATCTTATACAGTTTATTGTGATGCCTCGAGGATCAACCTCGGAGCGGTGTTGATGCAGGATGGTAGGGTGATTACCTACGCGTCCAGACAGTTGTGGATACATGCGAAGGACAACCCCTATTCACGACCTTGAGTTGGCAGTCATTGTTCACGCCCTAAAGATTTGACGCCATTATTTATATGGGGTTGCCTGTGAGATTTATACTGACCATCGAAGCTTGCAGCTTTTGTTCAAGCAAATAGATCTAAATTTTTCCCAAAGGATGTGGTTGGAGTTGCTGAAAGATTATGACATCACTATTTAGTATCACCCGGGCAATAATAATGTAGTAGATGATGCCTTGAGTCGATAGGCAGAGTGTTTGGGTGAGTTTGGCATATACACCAGCATCGGAGAGGCCTAAGGCGATAGATATTCAAG
Organism: Nicotiana benthamiana; assembly: GCA_034376525.1. Taxonomy (NCBI): domain Eukaryota; kingdom Viridiplantae; phylum Streptophyta; class Magnoliopsida; order Solanales; family Solanaceae; genus Nicotiana; species Nicotiana benthamiana. Next base: position 4,829,230 of record CM067329.1, on the reverse strand, counting down.
CCTTAGCTATCCAATTAGTGAGATTGGATCTTTTGGAGCCTAGTCGAGTTCTAGCTTGCATGGTTTCTCGGTCTTCCTTATTTGATTGTATCAGGTTTGCGGGAGAATGAAGACCCTCATTTGCTCATCCTCAGGGACAAGGTTCTGCATGGTGATGCTAGGGATATGACTATTGGTGACGATGGGGTATTAAGTATGCAGGGTCAGATTTGTGTACCCTATATTAAGGGGCTTCGATAGTTGATTTTGGAGGAGGCCCATAGTTTGCAATATTCCATCCATCTGGGTGCAGCGAAGATGTATCAGGATTGGAGGCAGCACTATTGTTGGAGACAAATGAAGAAATATATAGTTTGATTTTTTTGCTCGGTGCCTCAACTGTCAGCAGGTAAAGTATGAGCAACAGAGGCTAGGTGAGTTGCTGAAGCGATACAAATTATGGAGGGGAAGTGGGAGCGGATTGCCATGGGGTCCGACGGACCTTGAAAAAGTTTGATTCTATTTGGGTGATTGTGGATCGGCGCACCAAGTCTGCTCATTTAATTCCTATGTGTATAACGTATTCTTCGAAGCGGTTGGCGGAGATTTACATACGGGAGATTATTCGTCTGCATGGTATTCCAATGTCCATTATATAAAATAGAGGTACTCAGTTCACATCACAATTTTTGATGGCCGTTCAACATGATTTGGGTACTCAGATAGAGTTGGGTACAACATTTAACCTTTAGACTAATGGGTAGGTCGAGTGCACTATTCAGATTCTTGAGGATATGCCTGTGCATGTGCGATTGAGTTGGGAAGGTCTTGGGATCAGTGCATTCCATTGGTGAAATTTGCTTATAACAATAGTTATTAGTCCAGCATTCAGATGGCGCCGTATGAGGCTTTATATGGTGGGAGGTGTAGATCTTCGGTGGGTTGACTTGCACCGGGGGAGGCTAGACTATTTGGCACTGATTTGGTTCAGGATCTTTGGAGAAGGTGAAGGTCATTCAGGGAAGACTCCGTACAATCCAGTCCAGACAGAAGTGTTACATGGATCGGAAGATTTGGGATGTTTCCTATATGGTTGGAGAACTGGTTCTTCTTTAGGTTTTGCCTATGAAGGGAGTTATGAGATTTGGGAAGAAAGGTAAGTTGAGTCCGAGGGTTATTGGCCCCTATATTATATAGAGGCGTATTGGGGTGGTTGCTTATGAGCTTCCCTTACTTCCTAGGTTAGCAGGTGTTCATCTTGTATTTCATGTTTCAATGTTACGGAGGTATCACGGTGATCCATCACACCTGTTGGATTTGAGTCCAGCCCTGTTGGACGAGGATCTATCTTATGTTGACGAGCCAATGGAGATATTGGACAGGCACGTCAGAAAGTTGTGGTCAAAGAACATTGCATTAATGAAGTTTCAGTGGTGGGGTCAGCCGGTCGAGGAGGCGACCTGGGAGACTGAGTGGGATATGTGTAGCCATTACCCTCATGTTTTATCTACTTCTGGTATATCACTGTGCTCGTTCGAGGACAAACGAATGTTTAAGTTTAGGAGGATTAATGCCTCGATCATCTATTAACTTCTTTCCCCAAGTATATTTCTGCTATTTTTATTTGCGGGGATGTTCTGTTTTAAGTTTCAGAGTGTTTTGGGACACTTAGTCGCTAAATGGGGGTTTAAGTGTTGGAAAGTTGACCGTAGTCGTAACAGCGTGAAGACGGTCTCAGAATTGAAATTCGATGGTTTCGTTAGTTCCATTTGGTGATTAGAGATAAAGAGCATGGTCGGATTATGTTTTGGAGGTCCGAAGCTAATTAACACTTGAAATGCCGAAGGTTGAATTATTGAAGTTTTCGGTTCGATAACGAGATTTTTAACTGAGGGTCGAAAAGGAATTCTAAGAGTTGTAGTAGTTTTGTTGGGTTCAATTGGGGTGCATCTGCAAAATTTCCGGTCGTTCGGACATGGTTTGGTTGGATTTTTGATAAAAAAAGGAATTCGGAAGATTTTAGAAACTTAGGCTTAAATTCGATGTATTTTGGTTTATTTGATGTTGTTTGAAGTGTTTTGAAGATTGGTATAAGTTTCAATAAGGTTTAAGGATATGTTGATGCCATTGGTTGAGGTCCCGAGGGCCTTGGGGGTGATTTATGATGGTTAACGGGAAATTGAGAAAATTTTGCAGTTGCTGTATATTTTGCTGCATCTGGTATTTTTGATTCTGCGGTTTAGGGACCGCAGATGCGGCACCGTAAAAGTGGCTAAGTATATCGCAGAACCGGATTTCGGTCTTTTCTTCAGATTTCGCAGATGTGGAAGAAATACCGCAGAAGCGGTGGCGAATCTGGAAAAGGATAATCGCATATGTGGTTTCTGGTAATTTAAATGATAGTCGAAGATGCGATGTAGTTTTTGTCGAAAGCAGGACCATAGATGCAATCCCAGGGCCACAAATGCGAGAATCGCTAGGCAGAACATGTAAATAGTTGCCTTTGCGAAATTGAGCTATTCTTTCACCATTTTTATCTGGTTTTGAAGCTTTTGAGAGAGCGTTTTGAGGAAAACAAAGGGAAATTACTTGGAGGCAACATCCGTGACTTTATAACTCGTTCTTATATGATTAAAGACCTAATTAGTGCTGAGAAATTTGGGAAAAATGGGTAATTAGGGCTTCAGTTTATGAGGCCTTTAAACGTGGATTTGAGGGGTCATCTGGACTACAATATATGTGTTCTTGTTATGTATAGACTTGTGAGAGTACGAGGTTTCGGAAAATATAAATTTCACCCGATTTTGAGACGTGGGACCGAGGGACATTTTGGTCATTTGATATAATTTCGCGTATTATCTTAGAGTTTAATAGTAGAGTCAGTTACTTGAATTCTTATTTAAATTATGCAATTGAATAGAATAGATTTGGACCATTTGGAGTTGAGTACTCATGGCAAGAGCGTGATATCAGGTTGAGTATTCAGCCAGTTAGTTGCTTGTCAAACCTTGTGTGGGGGACCTTTCCCTTATAATTGGTGTATTTGTTAATTGAATTGCCTTGTACATGAGGTGACGAGTGCGCACTTGTGCAAATTATTGTAAAATTCGATTTTCATTAAGTATTTATCAGCATATTTCCATTTTATGCTTTTGTTACTTGTACTATTAAGCTTGCTGTAAGCTTAGGAAAGAATGTCTAGTAACTTAATTGGTTTGATCGTTCAATGTCTTACCTGAAACTTTGTGCGGCATGCTAGGTTAGTTTTATTTGTTGCTTGAATATTAAATTTCCTTTCTTTAAATATTTTTCTTGCTGTTGCTGCTGTGTATTTACAATTGGGACTATGGATATGGGATTCAGGTAACTATCCCTTGTGTGTTTATGTTTGATTCCCGGTAAATCCCCTGCACAGTTATATGGAACTATGGATATTCACGTGATAGATTTTCCAGTACTGGGTATTTACAATTGGTAGTACAAATCGGATTCCGGGTTATTCCTGCGCATTGAAAGTTGGATTACGGGATGGGATCCCGAGAGATCCTTCGTACATATATATATATATGTATATATGATGGACTACAAGACTGTATCCCGGGAGAGCCACTGGATAGTTGTAATTTGAACTATAGGACGGTATCCTGGAAGGTGCCCTGGTTGTTAATTATGTGTTGAGCTATATTTCTTTCCTGATTTCTCTGTCTCTGTGCTAGTTCCTGTTGTTCTTTCCATTCTATGTTATTTTCTTACTGTTGCACTTAATTGTACTGCTTTGTTTCATACTATTAACCCTTATATTTTACTTAACCTTAGTAGGGCCCTGACCTTCTTCGTCATTACTCGATAAAGGTATGGCTTGGCACTTACTAAGTACCGTTATGGTGTACTCATACCCTTTCTGCGTATATTTTGTTATGTGCAGATCCGGGTACCTCTACTCAGGCTTACCATTCTTGAGGTGAGGCGATTCTACAAGACATCGAGGTATGTCTTCCGCGTCTACAAACCGAGGAGCCTTTTCTATTCCTGCATTTATTATTTTGCCCTTATGTACTTTGTTTCTTGTTAGACATTGTCATAGATTAGAGCTATATAGTATTTTTCTCAGCTTATGTATCCGTGGGTTTTCAGATTTTGGGATAGTGTAAAAGAATTTGAGAAATAATGTGTATATACAAAGCAACATTTAAATACTATTTTCATTCAGTCATTTTTTTCCCACCTTTTAATTGTTTATTATGCAAGTTAGTTCATTTTTCGCATTGGTCAGGCTTACCTAGTCATAGGGATTAGGTGCCGTCATGATAATTCATGAAGGGCGAACTAGGGTCATGACAAGCAAATATTTTCAATATAAATATTAGTAGTTCTTTTGGAAAATATTTAGGTTTTCAAATTACTAATACGAAGCCTAGAGCAAAAGATTTTAAATTTGTTCTCGATAATATGCTTGGTAGATTGGGAACATGGAAATCTATCTACATAAATATGGCAGGTAGAACTTTGTTGGCCATCTCTTGCGTTAATTACCTCCCTCTGCATATTATGCATTACGCTCTTTTGCCTAGAAATCCTTAGTACAATTGAGAGGATTAAAAAAAAAATTATTTGAGGATCTAATGCAACCTGAAAAAACTCCATCTTATTAACTGAGATACTATTAATATACACAAGAAAGAAGGTGGGCTAGGAATCCATAAAGCTAAGAGTAAAAATTTAGCAAGCCTAACAAATCTCTCTTGGAGACTACTTTCTAACACTTATTCTCCTTTGGCAAAATTTATCATACAACTTCATGGTTATAGGAAAACTGCTATTAATCCCTCCTACATATGGAACTGTATCTTGAAAGGGTTGAAAATTTTTAATAAGGGAATTGCATGGATCCCTCGTATGTCCTCAACCCTTAGTGTTTGGAATAATCGTTGGATTCACAACTCTTCCCCTGTTCGCCAATTTTTTTTTGGCCCCTTGACCCAAGCAGATATCTTGCTTACAATAAAAGATTTGGAGTAATAAGAATTGGAATCTTTCAAAAATCTCCATGGGTCTAGAAGCTAACATGATTAATTAAATAAAAGCTATAACTCCCAGTGCCAGCAGTTCTGACACGCATACTTGGTGCTTAATACCAATGGGCTATTTACTACCAAATCTTGCTATAGCCTAATCGAAAACCACCATATCAATGAAATAGACTTTATGTAGATTTGGAACCCAAAGTGCCCAATAATGTTTTTACTTTGAAAATGTCTTCATAGTAGACTTCCTATTATAAGTCATTTAAATTATATTGGTAGTCACATCGACCCAGTATGCTCTTACTGGGAATCCTATAAGTAAACTATTACTCACGTCTATTTAGATTACCTAGTTGTAAGTGATTTATGGCTTCAACTGGGTTTGGACATGAGCAGAAGGAATATTAGTAATAATTGGGTAACTAATCCTAGGAACAATAATATACCATTTGAGAATGGTATTACCACATGCAGTAATCTTTTTCCTTTCATTTTATGGGTTATTTAGACTAATAGGAATAATAATTTCTTTAACAATACCAAAAATAAATTGGCTCTTCACCATGCCCTTAACCAAGCAGTACAATACAAGCTTATCACACAAAATGAAGAAATAACTCATAAACTTATCATGATCAATGTTAACTAGATTAAGCCTCCAGCAAACATTATTAACCTTAATACTGACGGTTCGTTTATGGAAGCAAGTTCTCTATGTGGCTTTTGTGGTATTTTTAGGAATAGTAGGGGTCACTGGATAGTTGACTTCTATGGGACGTCTTTACGTTTATCACCCATACAGGCACAACTATTGGCTTCTAAAAAGATGCCTCCAAATAGCAAAAGAGCAAGGCTTAACCGTTTTAGAAGTGAAAACGAACCCTACTGATTCCACTAATTGTATTAAACATGGAATGACTATTTTTAATAACACCATCCTTGAGTGCAGGTCGTCAATGAACCAGGTGAAGGTTAAGAAAATTCACCATACTTTCAAGGAAGCCAAGAAGCTAGCACATATGATGGATAGGAGAGCATTGTGTGACAACAAAGGCAGGGATCTTACTATTCTCTATCCCCCCCCCCCCAATTTTGCAGATATTGTCTTAATCTCGGACCGTGGAGGCTCTACTCATCTTATTAATAATGTTAGAAAGATGTTTGATCTATACTAGCTTATTTTGGGAACAAAAATGTCCTTCGATACATGTTATGTAATAGCCAAGTTGTCAATACCTCATCGGGTAACTATGATTGTATGAACTCTACTATTATGCGATATCTATAAATAAGATCCCTGTTATTAAAAAAATCAAGCTATTCATATATATAATTTTTATTCTATAATATAATATCAAGTAGTTAATTTCCGAATTGAGATAAATTTTAAATATACTTGTCTCTTGTACTTAAAAATTCAAACCTCATTCCTGTTGAATGTAAGCAATACAGAATTATCATGAATTATCCAACATACATGTGTGAACACGGACATACAGGTTCGATTAAGGTTTAGAATAACTGAAAGCGAGAGATCTACTGCATCTCTGCAACTCATATACAAGCCAGGCAAAGGCCTTATTAATTATTATCCTATATATATGCCACGATCCTATTTCACCTATTGTGAACACGTCATGACGGCACGTAGTTTTTACAACTAGGTATGCCTAACACATTGCGGGAGTAACCACATTTACGAAATTTATAAACAAAAGTTTAATAACATGAGTAATATGTACAGTTGTCGCCTGGCACATACACTTCAACACTTTAACTTCTGCAACTATCCCAAAGACCCGAAATCCTTCGGGCAACACATGCTTAGAGTAATACATAACACTGCTCTAATCATTCGGAATGTCCATAACAAGGAATGACAAAATAGCATCTAGCTAATAAAGGGGTAGAGTGAGAGGGAGACTCTCCAGTCTGCGGACGCGGCCGATATTCCTTATGTCTCCGAAAAGCTCCTTGCAGCTACTGATAATGCGCCTACGTAGAGGTACCTAGAACTGCACATGAAGAACATGCGCAGAAGAGGCGTGAGTACACCACATCGGTACTCAGTAAGTACCAAGCCTAACCTCGGTCGGGTAGTAACGAGGAAGGTGGAGGCCCTACTGAGATAAAAATATAATAATCAATTGAATAAAGAAAGACCAATGGATATAATCTACTGTGAGAATCTAGCAAAATATTAAATAAGACAGTAACCGAGAACTAACACGGTAAATAAATAGAAGCGCAAATCACCAGTGGATATCTATCATCGGGGATCTGCTGGTATACCGAGGATCTCATGTTATCCTCATCATATACTCGAGGGATCTCCTAGTATCTTGAGTATCTCCTAGTATCCTCTATTTTACTCAAAGGATCTTTTAGTATCCTGAGGATCTCATTGCATCCTCCCCTTTTATAATCATATATCTGCTAGGGATATATATGTATCCCACACTCTCAATAATAGAACGAATAACATATGAAGGAAGTTATCAGATGTCATCTCGTAGTCCCAATTCGTAACACCATACAATTCAATTAATATTAAATGCTAAGTAAGAGCAATTAATACAATTTCTAATCTAGCATGCTTCACGGAGAATAATTAATACAAATTAAGCAATTAAGCAAGTAAGTCAGCTAATTATGCTCATCCTAAGCTAACACAGCTTAAATAGCATTTAAAATAGGTAAATTTGCAAGAAAAAATAGTTATATATTCTAAGTAAATTAGGTTTTCAACAACTAGCACACATACACACTCGTCACCTCGCGTAACGGCCATTTAAAAATGACGAGTAATAGATCCTAAGGGGAGATGTCCCCCACACAAAGTTAGACAAACCACTTACCTCGAACCGGTGCAAATTCAACTAAAGAATGATGCCTTTACCACGAGTATCCGATACCGAATGACCTAAATCTATTCAATCCAATTACGTAATGAAAATAACATCGCAAACAACTGATTTCATTATTAAAATTAATGATATAGGGTGCGAAAATAGGTAAAATAACTAAAATTTCCCTTAGGAAAATGGCTCGGAATCGAATAAATTTTGCATTTTCAGAACCCTCGTACTCTCACGAGTCTAACATATAAAAGTCACCCAAATCGGAGGTCAAATAAGCACTAAAAATTACATAAATAAGTCTAAGAAGTTTCACCATTTTTTCAAAATTTTAGACCTTCAATTTGAATTCTAATGGTTCATTTAACTAGATAATGATGAAACATAACTAGAAAGGATCAAAGAAACGTTACCCAATGATCTTCTCTACAAAACCCACTCAAAATCTCCTTCTCCCCAGCCCTCAATTGATTTTCCAACTTTTAAAACTTAACCCTTGATTTTTCTATATCTGAACATGGATTTACGCTTTTGCGTCCCATGTATGTGGAGAATGAGATGGTTTTGCGAGTTCTCATTCAACACATAGCTTCCGCTTCTGCATACACACGAACCACTTCTATGGTTACACCTTTGCGAAGGCTAGACTACTCATGCGGTTTCTAATGAAAAGGCCAAACTCGCTTTTGCGATGGGCCAGGACGCTTCTGTGGCTCCTATGCCGCAGAAGCAAAAACACAAGAGTACATGCTGTAAATTTTCCTCTAACTCAAAAAATTACCCGTCAACTATACGAAATAATCCCGAGACCCACGAGACCCCAACCCAAAGCACTAACACTGCCAAATACCTTATTCTAACATGCACCAATACATAAGACATCAAAAACAACACCGGAAACCCAATAAAGTCAAAGATTCAAGCCTAACAACTTCAAGTTCATCCAAAATACGCTCTCGATCCAAAATATAATCAATACTCGTTCGATTGACTAGAAATTTTGCACGTGTGTCCCAAATAACATGACGGTGCTATAGCAACTTCTAAAATCCCGTTCCGACCCTCAGATCAAGATTTACTATCGGACCGCAAAACCTCCAAATTCTAACTTTCGGCATTTCTAGCCTAAATTAGCTACAGACATCAAAAATACATTCTGAACACGCTCCCAATCCTGAAATCACCAAAAGGAGCTAATAGAACCATCAAATTTTCATTCCGAGTTCTTCTTTACACTGTTCAGATTACAGATCACTTTCTAACACTTAAGCTCTCATATAGGGACTAAGTCCAAATACACTCCAAATTCTAACACCGAACATTCCGGCAAACCAAAATAGCAGAAACGAATTTAGGGGAAGCAGTTAACGGGGGAACGAGGCATAAATTCCAAAGACGACCGGCCGTCACAATATAGTTGGCCATACGTAACAAATAACTGTAATTCGATAGTGGTGCAGAATGAAAACGAGAGGTTCAGATGATAACACGTATGCTTATATAATATATTTGTAGTTATATGACAACATTTCTTTATTAGTCAGTTTCAAAACAAAAATCAATTTTTAAATTTGAGAACTAGGGTTTGTTTGGAAAGTCACTAGGTAATTGAAATTGGTGTAACTACTAGAGTAGTAATTACATAGCCTAGTAATTACATAGTTGTTTAATTACGACTACTTATTTGTTTGTCATAGTGTAATTATAATGTAATTATAAGTTTACTTTTTAGTTATACAAGTGTAGTTACACAGTTAGATTAAATTTTAAATGAAGTAATTATCTAACTTACAAGTTAATGTAATAAATATATGCATATAAATTATTATAAGTATAAATGATATTATATTTGGTATTTAAGATGTATATTTTTTCATGAATATACATTAATTAGTAATCATATATTTATATGTCACGACCCATTACCATAAAGAGTCATAATGGCGCCCAACACCATTGTTGGGCAAACCTATGCGGAAATTACCAACAAGTCCTCATTTTACTTTTACCAAATAATTGCAAAAATTCCTTAAAGTACGATTCGAACGAAGCAACAACAAATAATGTACCAAATAATTATACAAATCCCCAAAATAAAAGTCTACCAATGTGTGTGCTAAGACCTGGTGTCACAAGTTGTGGGTAGCTAGTAGAATATACAAAAGAATAAATCTATCCTACTTCCCGAAATAGAATAGACAGCAAAAGTAATAAGAAATACTTCTTCAGGTAGTCGATCGGCATTGGAAGGGAAAGCAGCTAACCGTAGAAGTCTCAAAATCCGCTCAGGGCTGCACACCAGACTGATAGCCAGATATACCTGTCTCATATCCTATGCAATTAAGTACAGACGTGTATTGTGAGTAGATTAACAATATGTACCCAGTAAGTATCCTGTCTAATAACGAAGAGGAAGAGACAAGACGTCGACTAGATACTTACTAGGGTCAAATAATATAATAAGATATTATGCTAAGCATGAGAGTCACAATTAGTAAAGAGTTTGTAGCAAGAGATCATAGATCATATTCGGAAAAATTTAGCAGTAAACCAAATCATATTTCAAGTATCTAACAGGATAAGTCAAGGATACAATTCCACATAGATATCATGCGTAAGTTATGCCGAGGTCAACGACCCGATCCAACAGAAAATTAAATGTGCACTACAAGATGGTCGCATGGCGCGAACCATAGATACATCTATTTATACCGAGGCGATCGTCCCGATCCACAAATATCAATTTATAAAGAAAACACACCAAGGAGAATTTATATTTAATAAATTCATGCAAGGGTTCAACAAGTATATAGGTTAAGTTTTATTCCTTTCCAAGTCTCTAGCATATCCTAAGTTACCGGATTAATAAGAAATCATAGATATATTCACAAATATAACATGAGATGGGTCGTAGACTATCCGGGCAACAAATATATTAGTAGCTACGCATGGACTCTCGTCACCTAGTGCATAGGTAGACTCCTCAATTAGTATCAAATTACTCAATTATTACACCTATGGGGTCAATTCCCCCTTAGTAGGTTAAAAAGGAGACTCACCTCGCTCTAAAGCACATATCCAATACAAAGATTGAGTCGAAGCCCTAAATTCGGAGCAGAATGATCCCAACCGCAAGATGCTAGGAGAAGATCTTTCTATAAAGCTGTAAAATCGCAATTGGAAGAGTGAAAAAGTGATAGAAATGACTTAGAACCTGTGTTAAATAAACCTCACTTCTTCAGCAATTTCCACATCTGCGGTCAGGGGGCTACATCTGTTGTTCCGCATCTGCGAGAAATGGACCGCATATGCAAAATGGGCTAAAGGGCTGGAACCGCTTTTACGGTCTTGAGACCGCATCTGCGGAGACACTTCTGTGGTTCCTGACCTGGCTTGTGGTCCACATATGCGATAAAAGGACCGCTTATACGGTATCGCAGATGTGTTCCACCAACCGGTGGTGCAGTTATGATAGAAGCAGCAGCTTCAGTTATTTTAAAAAATTTAAACTTCGTTCGAGCCTCGTTTGATTGACGCTCGGAGCTTCCAGGCCTCGCCCGAACATACCAGTAAGTGTGAAATCAAGAATCGGACCTACTAAAACATTCAGAACACCCAAAACAATGCTAAATCTAAGAATCACTCCCTAAAATCAAATGAATCAAACTTATGAACTTCAAGTTCTTCATTTTCCTCTAATGAGCCAAAATTCTCTTAAACTACTCGGATTGACAACAAATTTTGCAGGCAAGTCGTAAATGATATAGCGGACCTGTACCGGGCTCCGGAACCAACATAGGAGCCTGATACACATGAATCAATCATTAATTAGTTTCTTTAAATCCTTATTACTTCATGTTAATAATTTCAACTAAAAGTTTATTACTCGGGCTAGGAACCTCGAAATTCCATTCCGAGCATACGTCCAGGTCTCATATTTTCCTACGGACCCTCTGGACAGTTAAATAGTGATTCTAGGTTTGTTTGCACAAAATGTTGACCAAATTCAAGCTTATATTTATAAGAAAATCATATGGAATCAAATGGACATATTTCACTCAAAGCTTTTCCAAATCCTGAACTAACTATCCTCGTAACTCGTAAATTAGATAAAGAAAGAACAAGTAGTTTTATTCAAGGTGACGAGGTTCTAACAGGCAAAACGACCAGTCGGGTCATCACATTCTCCACCTCTTAAACAAATACTTATCCTTGAACCTAACATAGAAAAGTACCTGAGCTGCTGAATAAATGGGGATATCTGCTCCGCATGTCCTCCTTGGAGTCCCAGGTCGCCTCCTCGACTAGTTGGCCCCTCCATTGAACCCACACCGCAGATATCTTCTTAGACCTCAACTGGAGATCTTGTCTATCAATAATGGAAATTGACTCCTCCTCATAACCCCATCTTTAATCCAGCTAAATAGTATTACAATCTAACATATGGGACAAGTTGGCATGATACTTCATAAGCATCGATACATGAAAAACCGGATGAACTCCTGATAAGCTGGGGAGTGAGGTAGGCTCATAGGTAGCCTCCCCAACTTGTCCCAACACCTCAACGGGGCCAATAAATGTTAGGCTCAACTTTCCCTTTTTCCCGAACCTCATAATGCCTTTCATTGATGAGACTTTCAGGAGAACCTTCTGACTAACCTTGAATGACACATCACGCGCCTTCTGATCTTCGTAACTCTTCTGTCTTGAATTAGCTGTGCGAAGTCTCTCCTCAATCAACCATACCTTATAAAAGGCATCTTGTAACAAATTTGTATCGTATAACTTTCACGACCCAAACTGAAGGGCCGCAACGAGCACCGAAGTCTTCCTTAACTGAGTACCAACATAACTATCTTTCTTATCATACTATCATGAGTAAATGATCCAGAAAACCCGTCATGAGATAGAAAGAATAAAACATGTTGGAATAATCAACATAAGAAAGCCCGACTTGATATATAAACTTATATATGTGACATACAAGCCTATAAGGCCGACATGAACATTTGTAAACTCAAAACATAGGCTGACAAGAACATACAAGTATCCATACACCTGACGTTAGTGTAAAGCCTCTAAGAGTACACAAAATCATAAAGGACGGGACAAAACAGGGCCGCCATACTAATCAATACATATCCAAACGCATACTGACTAAATAGGCAACTCCAGAGCAAGTGGAGTGCACCAACACTTTTCGCTCAGTTGATAGCCTACTTTGAGGACTTTCAACCTATCAATCGGGAACTGCAGGCTTGAAATGAAGTGTCCCTAGGCAAAAGGGATGTCAGTACGAATAAAGTACTGAGTATGTATGGTAGGAAGACATAAACAAGAACAGTAATGCAAAGTGAGATAAATGACATACAACCCGTAACATCTGAGTGCCTCTAGAGGATACTGATATGAAATGCATAATACATACATATACATATGTATATATATATATATATATATATATATATATATATATATATATATATATATATATATATATATATATATATATATATATTATTAAAAACATTCACCATGTGGTAATCATCATCATCATATCCTACCCGGCCTCAATGAGGACCCGATAAAAATGTACCCAACCATCATAAGGCTCGGTAGAATCGTACCCGACAAACTGGAGCTCGGTAAACCCAACTAATCAGTGGTTGCACAATTTGTGTCGTACCCAGCCGACTACAGCGTGGCTCGCTAGAGTAAAATAGATATTTTGTATAATGTATGTTGGACTCGTGGAATCACGTACCATTTGGAGTGATGTAAGGTCGTTGCACCTTCGATTAATATTATGGACATAATACATTGTACGGAAAGAACAACATGAACAACATTAGTATCTTGGAGTAGATTCATTATGAAATAGTATATCAGTTATATTTATTTCATTTCAGATTATGCCAAAGTAAAGAAGGAAGTGCCTTACATACCTTTGAAATATTTTTTCCAATCATCAAGCAAGCTCAATATGATCTTCTTATGTCTACAATGATAAACCGACTTAGTCGTCATCATATAAGTGTTGTAACTCTCATATTTGGAAACAATTATTCTACAAGAAAACGGAAAGCACCTCCTGTATTTTACCACATCCCATATGTTACCAAAAGTTACCAATAGGCCAAATAACAACAATATAATTCACAAATAAGCTCTCTAATTTGTTCAACACCATTTTGAGTGGCAAGCTCAATTTACGATTAACAAAGTAAGGTTTGATTCCAATTCCTTTTAATGAATCTTCCTAATACATGTGCAATATCATACTTATTCTTACCATGTAATTTTCAATTAAAAAACATTGTAAGAATAATCTTCAAATATAGTCCACAAACCCAACACATTAACTTTTATCGTCAACATCTTATTTTTCTTCTTATATTCTTCAATTTACAGAATTAGCACATACATCAGCTTAACAACAGTAGCTACAACATAGTAAATCTATTTGGAACAATTTCCCATCACAACAAACCATTTATCTAGCCTCAACATGGCCATAAAAAGTTAACATCTCTTTATGAAATTTGAATTACTATTTTGTATATTTTCACTCAAACAACTCAAACAACATACGATTGATCTTAAGCGCAAAAAAATAATTTACCAACCTTAGCCAGTAGATACAAATTAAAATCCCCAACTGGTGTAGCTCACAACAACCCTCAATCACACCACAATGCAATAGGTGTTGTATTCTTTTCTTGAATCAATGTTTTGTGTTCATGTTGGTGTGTAAACACTTGTCTTTGGCCTTTAGACTCTAATATACATGAAAGAGGTTCTGATTCTTAGCTTAATAACAAATAAAAACAGGAAATCTGAGGTTACGTACCTTTGAAGAACCCTCCAAAACATCAACAAGATGAAGAACTACAATCTAGCAAGCACCACAATATATTTAGCGTTGGATTTATATTTTTATCATAGGTTTTCACCCTACAATAATGGAGGAACCTTTGCAGAGCAATTAGGAGGGTATATGAACTATTATGTTTGAGCAAAAATAAGTTAAAATGACATATGAGTGACTTAAATACAATCTGAAGTATAAACCAACTTTGTGGGTCCCATGGAAGCTGCTGGCGCAGTCTCACAAAAATGCAAATATCTCTCTAGTATGATGTCATATTGACAAACAGTTTAATTCTTTAAAAAGTAGACTCGTAGATACTAAATTTGGTGGGTATATATTCCCTTGATTCCAAGAATATTTAGAGAAAAGTGTATCTACATTTGACCTAAAGATCAGCAAATTTATGAATGTAACTTGTGATGACCTTTGCCAACTCTTATTCCAAAACTTGCTTGCCTTAAAAATGTCAAATATTAATATAACACGACTAAAATAACTCATATAATAACCTTCTTATCTTGTTAAAAACCCTAGTCTCACCCCAAAGTACATGCTAGAACATTCCAAACTTATCGACTTTCAACGAAATTATTTTCTTCAGTTCGTTTATCGTCTAAGATCTCCAACCCTTTTGATACTAATTATTCATAATCTTAAAAATTTGAGACCTCCAAGATAACACGATGAACTTACATTATGTACTTTAAAAAAATCTTATTTTTTGAGCTTACATCAATTGGCTTACGACATACTCTCACATACAAAAAGATGGGATGTAACAGTATTCCCCCTTTTGAACATTCGTCCTCGAATGTTGACTGATGTTCTTATCAGTTTAATAAACAATAGCTCTTATGAATAATGTAATTCAAATCTTTCGATCTCAGCAACTATTTTGTGAATAAATCCAAACATTTGGGCATTCCCCCTTTTAGGCCTCTTTCTCAATCCATGACATGGTTGGAATTCTTCAAATATCTTAACATTTGTACCTTATATCATGAATCATTTACAAATATCTACTTGTATATGTGCCTCTGAGAATCTTATATTTTTTCCCTCCATTTTTTAGCCAATCTCTACGCCACACTTTGTGAACATATACAGAATTATGAGAAGTTGCCCCTCTAGGCATCTATAGGTGTACTGATGTCTATCGCTTGGTACTTTATCGAACTTAAGACTATTGTTATATTTTGTTTCAAAGCCTTGTATATCTATCCTTATAGATTTACTACATCTTGGTAGGTTATACTATACCATAAAACTTACTTCGATTTATTATTACCGAGATTTGCTACCCAACTCCAGGATACTCTCTTGCTGCTTATCCTATATTAATAAATATATTTCGTTTAGTGCGTCCTCATTATTATTCATCTTAAGAATAAGAAACTAAATTCGTCTCATACATTGGAACTTGTGCCCATCTATTTTTATTCACCTTAATATTAATCTATAATATATCATTAGTAACTTGCAACCTCCTACGTAATACACTATCACTAGGGCTCACATCTCATCGGGGAACATCTGATGTGATTTTCCTGGTCTACCAAAGGATAATACTATACTTCAATAATCATATTTCATTGCATCCCAACACGATTCATCTTATGGGGGTATTTCAATCCCATGAAATGAATGAACTCCCTTTCTCCTTAAATCGCTACTGAATCAAAGGCCTAAGCATTATCCTCTTATCCATCATAATTACACCCTGATTTTCCATCAATTCTAAATGCACCTAGTCTTAGACTCCTATGTGTTCATTCAGGCTGTACCGAGCTTTTTATTACATATGGAAATCATTAGCTCCCTTTTTTGAAGGGTTTAATCGTGAGGACATACATATTCTCGTCACATTCTCACTCATCTTTTTATATCTTTGCTCCTATCTACCTAAAACCTTGTTGCTCTACAATACTTTATCTTAGGATCTACGTCGATCTATTTATTCTACTCGCAACTTTCCTTTAACTTGCTAGCTCCATAAATTTCTTTTTCGTGCATTCTCATTTGTCCTTAAATGTAAGCAATTACTTTTGTTGGTCGTTAAATCACTTGTTGCATGAATTCTTATCTTGTCTTTTTGCCCACGAATACTGTAATTTCCCGTACCTCATTTGATCTCAAATATCACTTTTGATGGCTTTTTTTTTTTCATTTATTGGCCATGATAGGTGCCACTTTCTTATGGAGTGTATACAATATTGTAGTGAGATTGTTGTTAAAAAATCATTTACTCTTTAGCTCGCTATGCTTTGGTGGAAACCTTCTTTCTTATTTTCTCAGCTAGTCTTTTATTGTAGTACTTAGGGAGACCGTCTGGCTCTTTTAAAGTTGCGAGCATGATATATGGTACAACCGAAGGAAAGCTTCGTTGTTCTTACTCACATAATAATCCTTAGTTACTAAACTTTGAGCCTTTCTGCTCGTAGGGCTGCTTCTAAGCTCAAATTTTTATTATCTTCTTAGTGGAAATCTCTCTTATTTCCATAATCCTTAGAAACGGTACCTTGAATCGCCTCAACTCCTATCTGAATTATTTTTCAAATGATTGCGATCTCGTAACTGCGAGACTGAATTCACTATGCTACTGTTCACTATATTTATCTTGCATGATCTATTGATTAATATGTGACCTCTTGTCTAGCCATAGCTAGGCTCTTATTGAATTAACTACTAATTACTCGTTGGTCCATATATATATATATATATATATATATATATATATATATAAAATCCCTCTTGGGATATATCCTTTGTCTTAACTTATCTCTCGTCACTAGCTCCTGATGTATCACGTGTCCATTCACACTTATTTATCAATAACATCATGGACGGTGTCGTGCTAGTATAATGGTCTGGAGTCATAACATATCTGTAGGAACTGAATAAATGCAACATCATCCCTTTCTCATTTTCACCATATTCTTCCTTTACCATTCCATAGTTAACTGAACTGCTTAACTCTAACTTAATACCATATTGTCAATGAACTTTAATAACCTTATGGTAACCTTCTATACCATAGAGTACTAAATTTCTTACGCACGAAGGTGACAACCTACTGTAACGGACATACTTAGTCCCTTAGAATTAACTCTGCTCAGAGTGCTTGATTTAGGTAACTGACTTCCTAAATGTCCTTTAAAGGTTACTTGTCTATTGTCTGTTTTATTATTATTGGAGCACAATCTTTTAAATTCTCACGATGTCGACTATTATCAAATCCTCCGCTGCCTAATTCATGTTCAGTTTTATCTTTTTCCTCAACCCATATTGATTTTTATTACTCTGGGGTCTAACCTATCCTCCTGGTAATCACGTTGAAGTCACCAACACATTTCTCGAAATAAAGATATGACTTTATGGTTTATACTCTTTTATTACCTCAAGGTTTCTAACCTCTTGTATTTTCCTTCACTTGACAATAAACTCTATCAACGTGTCATATTTTGATTTATTGTTATCACCCATATATCACATCTTAGTACACACATTATCTATTGAAAATCTCACATTTACTCATCATAAGCATGACGTGAAATTGATTTCCTCTGACTAAACTCTTCCACATCCACATGCAATCTCATACAAACTATCTTTGTGGATTTAAGTATCATTATACTAACACTAAAGTTAAATTTAGGAGTTTGAATTCTTACAACTAAGCTGTACTACACTATCTAATGTAAGAAGAAAGAGTGACAGACACAAATTCCCTATAGCCTCCTGCTTATAAGTGTGGTGAACAACACACTCATATATAAGACTACTAGATACTGCTTGTAGAATCCCTAGGACAGAACTGCTATGATACCACTTTTGTCACAACCCAAACCGAAGGGCCACAATGCGCACACGGTGTCTTACTAAATCAAAACCAATATAACTATCTTTCTTATCATACTATCATGAGTAAATGAGCCAGAAAACACGTCATGAGATAATAGGAATAAAACATAAGGGAATACTCAACATATGAAGACACAACATGATATACAAACTTATATATGTGACGTACATGCCTATATGGCGGACATGATCATTTGTAAACTTGAAACATAGGCTAACAAGGCCATACAAGTATCCATACTCCTGACATCTATCTATATGCCTCTAAGAGTACATAAAATCATAAAGGCTGGGACACGACAGGGCCTTCCATACTAATCAATACATATCCAAATGCATACTGACTAAATAGGCAACTCCGGAGCAAGTGGAGTGCACCAACACCTTTTGCTTTGTTGATAGCCTACGTGGAGGAATATCAACCTATAAATCAGAAACTACATGCATAAAATGCAGCGTCCCCTGGAAAAAGGGATGTCAGTACGAATAAAGTACCTGTTATGTAAGGTAGGAAAGCATAAACAAGAACATTAATGTAAAGTGAGATAGATAAGATACAACCTGTAAAATTTGAGTGCCTCTGGAGGCTATTGATATGAAATGCATAATACATATACATACATAAATGTTTTTAATAATACTCGCCTCTGTGGGCATCATCATCATCATCATATCATACCCGACCTCAAAGAGGAATCAGTAGAAATGTACCTGGCCATCATAAGACACGGTAGAATCATACCAGTCCATGTGGAGCTCGGTAAACCCAACTGATCACTGGTTGCACAATAGATGTCGTACCCCGACTATAGCACGACTCGGTAGAGCAAAATTGATACTATATACAATTCATACTTGACTCATGGAATCATGTTCTTAACATTTCGAAGTGATGTAAGGTCATTGTACTTTAATTTATTATTATGGACATCTTGTACAGAAAGAACAACATGAGCAATGTTAGTTGCTAGGTGTAGATTCATTATGAAACAGCATATCATTTATGTGCAGTTCATATTAGATCATGCCTAAATAAAGAGGGATGTGCCTTAGCATACCTTCTAAATCTTCTATCCAATCTTCAGGCAAGCTCAATATGATCTTCTTACGTCTACAATGAGTAAACTGACTTTGTCGTCATCATATAAGTGTTGTAACTCTCATATTTGGAAACCAATTTTCTACAAAAAAATGGAAAGCACCTCCTCTATTTTTACCACATCCCATATGTTACGAAAAGTCACAAAATAGCCCAAAAAACAACAATATAATACATAATAAACTCTCTGATTTGTTCAACACCATTATTAGCGGCAAGCTCGATTTACGATTAACAAAATAAGGTTTGATGCAAATTCCTTTTCAATGAATCTGCCTAAAACATATATAACATCATACTTATTCTTATCATGTGATTTTCAACTCAAAAACATCATAAGAATTATCTTCAAATATAGTCCACACACCTAGCACCTTAACCTTTATCGTCAACATGTTATTTTTCATGTTATATTCTTCAATCCACTGAATTAGCACATAGATTAGCTTAAAAACAGCAGCTAAAATATATTAAGACTATTTATAAAAATTTCCCGTTACAACAAACCATATATATAGCCTCAACATAGCCCACAAAGAGATAATGATTCTTTATGCCGTTTGAATTGCTATCTTGTATATTTTCACTCAAACAACTCAACTAATACATGATTGACCATAAGCAAAACCAATAACATTATTTACTAACCATAGGCAGTACATAAAATTTGAAATACCTTGCTGATGTAGCGCACAACAACGCTCAATCACACCACAACACATTAGGCGTTGTAATCTCTTCTCTAATCAACTTTTGTGTCCATGTTGGTGTGTAAACACTTGTATTTTTCCTTTAACATCTAATATACATGAAATAGATATTGGTTATTAGCATATTCAAAAAGAGAAACATGAAATCCGAGGTTACTTACCTTTGAAGAACCTTCCAAAACAGCAAAAAGATGAAGAACTACGATCTAGCAAGCACCACTGGATATTTAGCGTTGGGTTCATGTTTGTATCTTAGGTGTTCACCCTAGAACAATGGAGGAACCTTTGGAGAGCATGTAAGAGGGCTTATGAACTGCTTTGTAAAAGAAAAATAAGTGAATACGACGTATAAATGACTTAAATACAAGCTGCAGTTTTAACCGACTTTGGGGTACCATGGGAGCTTCTTGCGCAGTCTAACGAAAACAGAAATATCTCTCTAGTATGACGTTAAATTGAAAAACGGTTCAATGTGTTAGAAACTAGAATTATAGATCTTTAATGTGGTAGGTAGATCATCCCTTGATTCCAAGTATACTGGGAGAAAAGTGCATCGACATCTGACATAAACTTGAGCTAATTTATGAATGTAACTTGTGATGACCTTTTCCAACTCTTGTTCCACAACCTTCTTGCCTTCAAAATGTCGAAATTCAATATCATACCACTAAATTATCAGCATAGAATAACCTCCTTATCTTGTTAAGAACCCTAGTCTCACCCCAAAGCACATGTTATAACATTCCAAACTTGTTGACTTTCGATGAAATAATTCATCAATTTGTTTAGTGTCTAAGCTTTCCAACCCTTTTTTATTATTATTGATGATCTTAACTATTTGTAACCTTTAAGATAACATGATAAAATTACTTTATGTAATGACCCGACCGGTCATTTTGAGAAATTAAGCTCCGTTCAGCGGCATGAGGTCAGGAGCAACTTCAGAACATGAGTATTGCCTTGCGTGCATGGTGGAATTCGGTTTTTGGATGGTTTACAGTCATATTTAGAGAAGAACCATTATATTGGATGTTTAGATGGTGAAAATTTTATAGGAACTAGACTTTTATGTAAACGACCCCAAAATGGGTTGTGGATGATCTCAACAACTTTGTGTGGTGATTTTGGACTTAGGCGCGTGTCTGGATTTAGATTTGGAGGTCTGTAGAGTAAATTGAGAAATTTCGAAAGTTGAAGTTGGAAAATGAAGAAGTTTGACCAATAGTCAAATTTTAGAAAATCGAGGTCAGAATGCAATTCCGAAAGTTGAAACAGCTTCGTTATGTCATTTTGGACTAGTCTGCAAAATTTGGCGTCATTCCGAATTGAATTGATATGTTTTGGCATGAGATTAGTTATTTGAAGATTTTAATGTTGATAAGCTTAAATTATTGTTTGATTCATCGTTTCGATGTTGTTTTAGGTGATTTGAAGCTTCGAGCGAGTGCGTGTCAGGTCATATGACTTGTGTGTGGGGTTGGTTGAGGTCTCGTGAGCCTTGGGTGTTTTTCGTTTGCTCAATGGACAAGGTTTTGATTGGAAAAATGTTGCAGCAGGGCTACTGGTATATTTGTTTCTGCGGCTTGGGAACCGTAGAAGCGGAGCCGCAGAAGCGACTTTGCAGTCGCAGAAGCAATGGAGGACCTTTGGGAAGAAGCCGCAGGAGCGAAGGAATTTTCGCAGAAGCGGACTCGCTTCTGCGATGAGAGGACCGCAGAAGCGGAAGTTGGGAGGCATAAAGAAACTGCAGAAGCGGTGGTTTTTTTCAAAATGGGGGACCGTAGATGCGATCCTTCGACCAAAAAGTGGAAATCTCCGATGAGAAATAGGATAATTCAAGGGTCTATTTCAAAAGTTGAAAAATCAGTTGGGAGCTCGGGAGAAGGCGATTTTGAGTGGATTTTGAAGAGAAGATCAGTGGTAATGTTTCTTTAACCTCATTTAGTTGGTTTCTATCAATGTCTAGTTAAATGCCCTATTTTAATTCGAATTTAGGACAATTGGAGAAAAAATTTGATGACACTTTTCTGACTTAATTATTGTATTTTGAGTTGGCATTTGACGTCCGATTTGAGAGATTTTTATATGGTTATACTCGTAAGAGTACGAGTGTTCTGAAATTGTTAAATTCATCCGGTTCTGAGACGTTGGCTCAAGGGGCTTTTTAGTTATTTTACCTAATTTCGCACTTTATCTTTAAATTAAATAATAGAATCAGTTGCTTGAGATGTTAATTTCAATGTGTGTTATAATTGAATAGATTTAAGACATTTGGAGTCGAGAACTCGTTTCAAGAACGCAATTGCTAGTGGATTTCATCCGGTTTGAGGTAAGTATCTTGCCTAACCTTGTGTGGGGGCTTCCCCTTAGGATTTGAGTCTTCTCTGTGTATTTCATTTTGTGTAGGCGAGGTGACTAGTACGTGATCGAATTTATTTGTGGTAAATTCTCCCTATTAGGCCATTAGACTCTTGACATCAATGAGTTATAAGATGATATATATACAGTTAAGTTCCATGTTATTAGTTTCACCTCTACATGACTTTGCTGGCATCGTTTGCTCTTCTTTATTTATGCTTTCTGTTTAATAGACTTCTTACATGTTTAACTGAATACAGTCACCCTTCTATGGTAATATTATCCAATCTAACGACTCGCCTTTAATTGGAAATCATAAACGTTAGTGCGGGATACTAGGAGATCCCCAGCATATATATTTAGGATACCAAGAGATCCTCGGGATTCCAAGAGATCCCCAGTACATCTATTGAGGATACCAAGATATCCTCGGGATACCAAGAGATCCATAGCATATATATTGAGGATACAAAGAGATCCTCGGGATACCAAGAGATCTCCAGTACAACAATTGACGATACCAAGAGATCCTCGGGATACCAAGAGAACCCTAGCAAACATTTATGTTTCAGACTAGAGGACGATATCCTTGAAGATCCCCGTTAAACTCATTGTGTCTTGAACTGCTATTTTCATTGATTCTATCTAGGTGTGAATAAATCGGATGCTAGTCGTTCCATTTCTTATATTTACTAGTTGGTAGCATTCCTTTTAGATACACTTGCAGAAGCATACACGTAGTTGGACGCTCTTATTGGAGATGAAACCCTCCTGATTTGGCTAGGGGTGCGGAGGTGCACTTTTTTATCCATTTTTTCTGTGAGAGTGACCCTAGTTGACTAGTCGGTGGTCAACATGACCATGTAATAGATGGGGCACAAGATGCCAAGTATTAGACCTCGGATGTTGTTTTTTATGAGTTGTGGCTTGTCTGAGAGTTTGTGGTGGAATTGAGGAAAGAGTTGGACGACCTTATGTAAGATCAGGGTAGAATAATTAGTTAGTGACTCGTATGTCCTTGTTGTGCTATGACTTCAGGATTTTGATTGCAATGTCTACCATCCTTTTATTATCATCATTTGTGTATTTCTCATTGTTACTTATTGCCCGTTAGACTTATTGTGATTGTAGATCTTTTAGTTGTTCATGCAGTCTTTACATAATTATATATCGTTTTTATTATCCCTTTGATTATACTGTTATTGACCAGTAGGTATCTTGATTGTCCCTCGTCACTACTTCATCAAGGTTAGTCTTGATGCTTACTGGGCACCGCTGTGGTGTGCTCATGCTACTCTTCTGCACACTTTTGTGTGCACATACAACTACCCTCATTTAGTTTTCTCGGCATTGGAGGGTGGCGTACAGCCGGAGACTGGAGGAATGCATCTGTCGCGTCAACAGAATCGAGGAGTCTCCTTCTATTCTACCATTTTTAGTTAAGAGTTTCATTCTTGTATTCCGTTGTTGTAGACACTTTCGGATATTAGAGCCATATATATGTTTCTACTCTTAGCCTGTATTGCCCATGGGTTTCCGGGTCTTAGATGTTGTTACATTATTATAAGTTGGAGTGCATGTGCCAGGTGGCACCCTATACATTCTCTTTTGTTATTATTACTGTTTATCGTTTTCGTAAAGAGTGTTCAATTTCCGCAATGTGTTAGGCTTACCTAGTCGCGAAGACTGGGTGCCGTCATGATATGATCACGATTGGTGAACTAGAGTCATGACAAGTTGGTATCACAGCTCTAGGTTTGTAGGAGTCACGGAACACAGGGCGATTTATTAGAGTCTCACTGTTCGGTAGGGAGACATCTACACTTATCTACGTGGGGCTATGTAACCATTTGGAAAAATTCCACTTCATTTGATTCCCTGTCATGCGAGATTTTTGCATTCACAACTCTAAAACTTTGCTTTCCACTCTCTCACTGATGGTGAGGACACGTACTGCCCTAGGTGATCTGGCACTCGCGCCCCTTGCTGTAGCCATTGTAGGTTGGGGCCAGGCTAGAGTTCAAAGACGCACATGTGGTGTAACGAGAGCACCTGAGTGAATGGCCGCCGAGGTACCACCAGCAGATCCACACGGAGTCTGAGCATCTAACGCATGTAGCTATTCCGCAGGCCAGGGGAGAAGAATAGACTCCCGTCGCCCGCACTCCTGAGGAGCGAGCGCATGTTGAGCAGGTTCCCGAGATTATTCTTGCGCTGCTTGCAGCACCACTTCAGCACGAGGGCATGACAGCGGCTGTCGAAAAGGAGCAGATGAGACTATTGAGGTTCAAGAAGTATGGTCCTCTGATGTTCAATGGATTAGCATTAGACGATGCCTTGGGGTTTCTTGATGAGTATTACCGCATTCTCTGTACTATGGGTATCACTGAGTCGAGTGGGGTTTTTTTAACTACTTTTCAGCTTCGAGGGGCTGCCTATGATTGGTGGCGCACCTATGAGTTAGATAGCCTAGACGAGGCACCTTCACTAACATGGACCCAATTTTCAGATATGTTCCTGAGAGAGTTTGTTCTCAGAGCCTTAGGAATGAATGACCGTCTCAGAGCCTTAGGAATCCATGACCGTCTCAGAGTATGCTATCCATTACGCCAGTTTGGTTAGACATGCCTCAACCTTGGTTTCTACTGTTCGTGAGAAGGTTCGCCGGTTTATTGAGGGACTTATTCCAAGCATCTGATCGAGTATGGCTCATAAATTAGAGATAGACATTCCATATCAGCAGGTGAATAACATTGCTAGGATGATAGATGGTATGCATGCCAAAGAGAGAAGGCATGCAAGGTCATGAGAGAGAGAGTAGACGAGGTTAGGAGAGACATCTTGAGGAGGCAAGTAGGCCTCGTAGACCGGTAAGATATACTGGTCTTGGTTTCAGAGGCAGGTACCCCATGGTAGAGGTTTTACGGGTCAGCCGGTTCGATTTGAGTTTCAGGCCTTGCATGGTGATTTAGGTGTTCATGAGTCTCAAAGCACCCGTATCGCACAATTTCACCACCTTATCAGTGGAGAGGGTGCCTCCATTATGAGGTAGTAGCCACATGGTGAGAGATTGTCCCAGATTTCGGGCTGATATGTCGTAGTAAGGTATTCAGGCAGGAAAAGGGCACCCAAGAGGGGGGGCCCAACCCGTTGATGTGCTTCACATAGTATTCGTGAGGTCGGTGTGACAGCTAATATTATTCCGGTGCTAATTCAGTTTTTTATAGAGATGCAGTCTGTACAGTTAATCACACTTCTACTTATCAAGTTGAGTTTTTTTTTTGTTGTTCCATTTATGGGAGTGCTTCATGATTTGCACTCTGTTTATGTGATTATCCTATTGGGAGGTTGTGAGTGATAGCCGTGTCTATCGTCTTTTTCTAGCGATTGTTGAGAGTTACGAAGCTAGTAGTAAATTACTGTTGTTGTTTTGGTAGGTTTGATGTCACTTTTGAGTATTCTTTCTTACTAGTCGTGATTTCCTCCACATGTGCGATAGATAGGATGTGTGGCTAATTATAGACAGGATTGATGCAGTGAGAGTTTCTAGATGAGGTAATATGAGCCCTACCTGTGATTAAGTAATTCAGGGCGGAACCCTCCTGACTTCTGGTGTTTCGATATGTTGAGACCAGGCTGTGTGTTGCGGTGAGAGTTGTATCAGCATAAGATCCTCGTAAGTCCTTTATATGTTTTTATTCCTTCCTGTTAGATGTCTTCGTAGATTTGTGTTTTAGGAGAATTTATGCTAGTTTGATTTCTTTTGTAGTTCTTTTACGTGTTTTCCTTTCCCGTATTTATTCATTTTCGTTCTATGCTTCTTGAGTATTAGATTGTGGGCTCTGCAACCCATGGTGCTGGCTGAGATTGGTAATTCGTATATTTTGCTATGTGGTTTTCATGGTTATTGTATCATCGCCAGTGTTGTGGAGGTTGGGAGAAGAGTTTCTTTATGAGGTTTAAGGCCAGTGCAGATTTGATCTCGAGCAAATATTGCTATCAGAAATATTAATTTTGCACTATATGTAGTGTGTTGTGTTATGTGGATGTGCTCTATATGTGTTGGCTTGTACTATATTAGCTGGTTGAGACCAATACTGGACATGGACTTAGAATAGGGTCTTTTGGAAACGCATGGAAGGTGACGAATCCGGCTTGGAGGCTAAATGGTATTACTAGAAGGGTTATATTTCAGTTGAGATGGTGTTGTCGTACCAAAATGGGGATTGGGGTAACACGAGATCACCCACGGGAGTATGTTGGAAGTGCGCACTCTGTGATATAAGGACTTCGAGGTGAATCTTAGCACGTTCGAGGACGAACGTTGGTTTTAAGAGGGGGAGGATGTAACGACCCGACTGGTCGTTTTGAGAAATTAAGCTTAGTTCAGTGACATAAGGTTGGGAGAAGCTTTGGAAGATGAGCATCGACTTGCGGGGATGGAGGAATTTGGTTTTCGGATGGTTTAGAGTCAGTTTTATAGAAGAAACCTTATTTTGGAAGTTAGAGCGGTGAAAATTTCACCGGAACTGGACTTTTTGGTAAACGACCCCAGAATGAGTCGTGGATGATCTCAATAGCTTCGTATGGTGATTTTGGACTTAGGCGCGCGTCCGCATTCAGATTTGGAGGTCCGTAGAGTAAATTGAGTCATTTCTACGAAAGTTGAAGTTTCAAAATGAAAATGTTTGACCCACAATTGACTTTTGGGAAGGTTGGAATG
This sequence comes from Nicotiana benthamiana, assembly GCA_034376525.1. Lineage (NCBI taxonomy): Eukaryota > Viridiplantae > Streptophyta > Magnoliopsida > Solanales > Solanaceae > Nicotiana > Nicotiana benthamiana. The sequence goes on along the minus strand of CM067329.1, from coordinate 4,801,747 downwards.
CGATTTTGAGAGATAGAACAGATCCGTTATATAATTTTGGAGTTTTCTGCAAAATTTGACGTCATTCCTAGTTGAATTGATAGGTTCGGCATGAGATTCATTATTTGAAGATTTTAAAGTTTATAAGCTTGATTTTTGGTTCAATACGGCATTTTGACATTGTGTTATGTGATTTGTAGCTTCGAGCGAGTCCGTGTTAAGTTATATGACATATGTGTGGGGTTGGTTGAGGTCCCGGGGGCCTCGGGTGTGTTTCGATGGCTCAATGGACAAACTTTTGGAGTTGGAAGAAAGTTGCAGCAGGGCTACTGGTATTTTCGCTTCTGCAGCTTGGAAACCGCATAAGCGGAGCAGCAAAAGCTACTTGGCTGCTGTAGAAGCGTTGGAGGACCTTTAGGCAGGAGCCGCAGGATCAAAGAAATTTCCACAGAAGCGGACTCGCTTCTGCGATAAAATGACCACAGAAGCGGATGTTTGGAGGCTTAAAGAAACAGCAGAAGCTGTTGTTTTTCTGCATAAGCGGGACAGCAGAATCAGTCCTTGGACCGCAAAAGCGGAAATCTCCGTTCAGAAATATGATAATCCGAGGGTTTATTGCAAAAGTTGGAAAATCAGTTGGGATCTCGGGAGAAGGCGATTTTGGGTGGATTTTCAAGAGAATATCAGTGGGTAATGTTTCTTTAACCTCCTTTAGTTGGTTTTTATTAATATCTAGTTAAATCCAATATTGTAATTCGAATTTTAGGTCAATTGGAGAAAAATTGGATAAAACTTCTTAGACTTAATTATTGTGTTTCTAGTGGGCATTTTATCTCCAATTTGAGAGATTTATATATGGTTAGTATCGTGAGAGTATAAGGGTTCTGAAAACGTTAAATTAATCAGGATCTGAGACATTCACCCGAAGGGCATTTTAGTCATTTGACCTAATTTCATGCATTAGCATTGAATTAAATTATAGAATCAGTTTCTTGAGATGTTAATTGGAATGCGTGTAATAAGTGAATAGATTTGGGCCATTTGGAGTCGAGAACTCATGGCAAGAACGTGATTGGTAGTTGATTTTAGCCGGTTTGAGGTAAGTATCTTGCCTAACCTTGTGTGGGGGACTTCCCCTTAGGATTTGAGTCTTCTCTATTTTAAGTTCATCAGTAACCTCGTGCAAATATATTACATGTCCAACTGTTGTAGTATCGGTGCAGCTATTATGCGCTTATTATGTCTTGTTTTATAATTGAGGTTATTTTGTTTTTCTTGCTGTTTCTTTGACCTTATTAGCTACTTTTGACTCCCTTGTCGGGATGTTATTGTCTTCCATTGTAGACTCCCTTGCCGGTATATTTGCTATTCTATTGTTTGGGCTGTATATCTATGTTGATTGTGATGTATCGTGGGATACCAAGAGATCCCCAGCATATATATTGAGGATACCAAGAGATCCTCACGATACCAAGAGATCCCCTGTACATCTATTCAGGATACCAAGAGATCCCCGGGATACCAAGAGATCCCTAGTACATCTATTGAGGATACCAAGAGATCTTTGGGATACCAAGAGATCCGTAGCATATATATATTGAGAATACCAAGAGATCCTCGGGATACCAAGAGATCCCCAGTACATCTATTGAGGATGCCAAGAGATCCCTAGCACACATATATGTTTGAGATTACAGGACGATAACCTAGAAGATTTCTGTTAAACTCATTGTGTCCTGAACTAATATTTTCATTGATTCTATCTGGTTGTGAATAAGTTGGATGCTAGTCGTTCCATTTCTTATATTTACTAGTTGGTAGGATTCCTGTAAGATACACTTGCCCAAGCATACACGTAGTTGGACCCTTCTATTAGAGATGCATCCCTCCTGATTTTGCTAGGGGTGGGGATGTGCCCTCGTTTACCCATTTTATATGTGAGAGTGACCCTGCATGGCTAGTCGGTGGCAAACATGACAATGTTATAGATGGGGCCCAAGATGCCAAGTATTAGACCTCGGATGTTGGGTTTTTATGAGTTGTGGATTGTCTGGGAGTTTGTGATAGAATAGAGGAAAGAGTTGGAAGACCTTATGTAAGATCAGGGCAGAATAATGAGTTAGTGACTTTTCTGTCCTTGTTGTGCTGTGATTTCAGGATTTGGATTGTAATGTCTACCATCCTTTTATTATCATCATTTGTGTATTTCTTGTTGTTGCTTATTATTCGTTAGTCTTATTGTGATTGTTGCTCTTTTAGTCATTCATGCAGTCTTTACATAATTATATATTATTTCTATTATCCCTATGATTGTACTATTTATTGACAGGTAGGTGTCTTGACTGTCCCTCGTCACTACTCCATCGAGGTTAGTCTTGATACTTACTGGACACTGCTCTGGGGTGCTCATGCTACTCTTTTGCACAGTTTTCTGTGCAGATACATTTACCCTCATTCACTTTTGTCAGCCTTGGAGAGTGGCGTAAAGTCGGAGAGTTGAGGTATGCATCTGCTGCATCCATAGAACCGAGGAGTCTCCTATTATACACTTTTTAGTTAGTAGTTTCGTTCTTGTATTCTATGGTTGTAGACACTTTCGGATATTACAGCCTTATGTATGTTTCTACTCTTAGTCTGTGTTGCTCGTGGGTTTTCGGGTCTTAGATGTTGTTACATTATTATGAGTTGAAATGAATGTGCCAGGTGGCACCCTATACATTTTCTTATGTTATTAGAATTTGTTATCGTTTTCTTAAAGATTGTTGAATTTCCGTAATGAGTTAGGCTTACCTAGTCGCGAATACTGGGTGCCGTCATGATATGTTCAGGATTGGTGAAATAGGTTCGTGACACATTATGTACTTTAAAAAATTATCTCATTTTTGATCTTTCATCAATTGGCTTATGTCATACTCTTACGTACGAAAACATCGGATGTAACAATAACGTAGCCTTGCAAGGATCGAACCACTCGATAGGAGAACGGAAACGGTAACCATATAAAGCCTCATATGGAGCCATTTCAGTGCTGGACTGATAGTTGTTGTTATATGCAAACTCTGCTAAGGGCAAGAACAGATCCCACTGCCCTCCAAAGTCAATAATATATGCTCTGAACATGTTCTCCAAAGTCTCAACTGCACGCTTTTATTGCCCATCGGTCTAAGGATGGAATATTGTGCTGAGCTCTACATGGGTCCCCAACTCACTCTGAACGGCTTTCCAAAAATGGGAGGTCAATTGAGGGCACCTAACTTATGTAATGGAAACAGGCACACTGTGCAACAGGACTACCTCCCAAATGCTGATACGAGTATACCTCTCCATTTTATAAGTAGTCGCCACATGGATGAAGTGAGCCGACTTGGTCAACCTATATACAATGACCCATACTGAATCAAACTTCTGCAAGGTCCGTGTCAATCAAACTATGAAATCCATGGTGATGCGCTCCCACTTCAACTATCGTATATGCATCTGCTGAAGTAGGCCACCCGGCCTCTGGTGTTCATACTTAACCTGCAGACAATTCAAACACCTGGCTATATATTCCACTATGTATTTCTTCATCCTAAGCCACCAATAATTCTGCCTCAAGTCACGGTGCATCTTCGTAGCCCCCGGATGAATGGAATACCGCAAACTGTTTGCCTTCTCTAGAATAATCTCCCTCAGACTATCAACATTAGGAACACATAAAGGACCCTGGAGTTGCAAAACACCATCCTCGCCAATAGAAACCTTGTTGGCACCTCAATGAAGTACCGTCTCGCTGAGAACCATCAAATGTGGATCATCGAACTGTTGTGCCTTGATCTTCCCCAATAAACAAGATTGAGCAACCACACACACAAGAACTCGGTTGGGATGTGAAATTTCCAACCTCACAAGTCTATTAGCCAAAGGCTTAATGTCCAGAGCTAGTGGCCTCTGCGCTGCTGTAATGAATACCAAGCTACCCAAACTCTGCGCTGTTGATGCCCAATTTTTACCTATATATTTTTCTTTGTATACTCGAATACTTTTAAAATAGTATATGTATGCTATATATAAGCACGCCCAAAGGTTTTGGTATTTCTCTTCAATTTTTCAAGGTTTTTAGAATTGATTAATGGTCTATTTTTAACAGTACATAATCCGAAATTATTCCCAAATTATATTTTTTTTGGCGAATAACGTATTTCATTCTTTTATTTACAACAAAATAAAATTAATATGATTTTTGCATATTATTCGAATTTGTTTGAGATTTCTAAAGCTAAATTGCATGAAATTGCATTTATAGCCTATGTTACAATTACCCGTATTTTATAATTATAAAATTATTTCCGTTATTTTTAGATTAATAAATATTGTTAATTAGTTTTGTGTTTTCAATTTATTTTTCAAAATATTTATTACTATTTTTTTAAAAAAGGGGAGAAATTGGCTATTTAATATTTGGCCAGATTGCATTTCAAATATAGCAAACATTAACCCCAATTTAAACCCAATTTCAGCCCATCTAAAATAACCCATACCCAAATCAATTAACCCGGCCCAACTTTAATTCAATCTTAGCTGTTGATCAATTGAGATCAACAACCCAGATGCATTTACCTAAATTAAATCAACCAACCCCCCAAACCCTTCACATTCAGAGACCGGTCTCTCTCTCTCTAACCCTTCACCCCATCTTCTCTCTAGAACATTCTAGTTCATCTTCTCTGATGGCTCACGCCGCCTTTCCGACCAACCCTCGCCTCGCCTCTTTCGTTCTTCAGCTGCCGTGAAACCTCATCTCTGCAGCTCCTTCCATTCTTTTGAAACTCCAAGAGTTTCCACCATGCAAGAAGAGCACCAAAGCCTTGCCAGTGTCCGTTGCCGGCCTTTTCTCTGATGGTTTTCAGTCCGATGGTGCTATATATACCATTATTAACAAGTTTCATAGCCAGGTTCTACCTCACTGATTTTACTGCGCAACCCTAATATTTTTCCTAAATCTCTTAAATTCTTTCTCTAAAACGATTATCAGTTTATTCTTTCTATTTTACACTACCCGCAACTCAATTTCTTCGATTGATTCAGGTTTTTCAACATTTGTTCTTTATTTCAAAAGAGCTAGTGTTTCCGAACCCCTTTTTCAAAATCGCTACATCTTCTATTTCTTTAGATATTATGTACGATTGTATTGTGTGTTTATTTATGTTGCAAGCCTATTTGTTTCTGAGTTCCATGCTTTAATCCTTTACTAGGGTTCCGACTCACAATTGTTTCTGTGATTCCTTTATTAGTTTTCTTGGTTTTGTGCCTATTGCGTTTAAATAGGCTTAAATGCTTCTACTTAATAAGTGTTCTGTTAATCCTATACATCTCTTTCAATCCCTTATTTGTATGTTTTTGCTTAAACATTCTTACACTGATTTTTTTTTCGAATTGTTGCCTTACTTGTGAGATGCTTCCTATATTTGGTGTTGATTCCCTCTGATTTTGGTCTTCTCCGTGATTCTTTGTCTAATTTCAGAGTTGATTTACATGCTTACCATATTTGTGTACTAAAACATGCTAGTCGAATGCTCACCATATATTTTCCTTATTTGGAACATTGTGTACTAGGCCTTTATTACATGCTGCATGCCTATTAATTGACTGATTGATTATTTCCTTATTTGATACTTCTATTTGAATAATGAATCTGTAGTTTAAAGGAATTAAGACGATGTAACTGATTTCAATTGGTACTGTTTCGGTAATTATGTACCTATTACCTTATTCTCTATTAGTTTTCAAAAACTATAAGTACTCCTCTTCTCTTCTCACTTAGCACACGAACAGAACTACTCTGAACTCTCTCTTACACAAAAAATATTTAGAATTTTGATTCACACAATCTCTCTCACTTCTCTTGTGACTGCTGGTTGCTCCACTAGTTTGAAACTCAGGCTGAGTTTTAGACTATTTCACTACTCCATTATATTTCAGCTCACTTCCATTGCTTTCTATGCTGCTGCTCACTTCTATTGATGTTTGCTTCTGCTATTGCTGCTCACTATTGCTATTGTTGCTGCTTCTCGGTACTGCTGCTTTCTCTGCATATTGTTGCTCACCACCTTGCATACTATAACTCATCACTACCCTGCATTACATTACCTTCGACTTGTATGTCTCCAATTTATTTACAACCCCAAAAGCAATGTGTTTCTATCTGTGTTACACTACTTTTTGTTTCTTGCATGCTTCTACTTATGGTTTTGTTGCTCTTACTGCAATTAGCATGCCTCTCTGCAGATTTAAATAGTCTAGCATGCATGTGCATGCTTCCTGCATGTTTCTCCTTATTCCCTCTCACCCACGTACACTATTAGCATGTATATAGGACCCTTTTAACTATTAAGTGACCCTGAAACTTTCCTGATACGTGAATCTGTTAATCTAATGTTGTTAAGACTCTGACCCCTTTTATTTATAACATTCTTGATAATTTTGATGTACTTCTCTTTGATGTTCTGTGTATATGTAACTGTGTTCTTGCTTGTGAGTTATTTTGTTCCCTTTCCCCTGCCCCTATTTTTGTTCTCTGAGTAGTGCTGGGTCTTTGCATTCTAAACTGCTTCCATTGTAACTGTTTTCAAAGTTAATTGATTACATTTATTTCAAAATTGTTTTTCATCTAAATCCTCTTTCAATTGTTTTCAACTCAAATTCTTCAAATTATATAACAATCTCACTACTCCTAGAACTTAGGTTCTACCCCCTTAGTGTAAGCATTGCTTTGGGTACCTTGAGTACCCACTAAACTTTGATGCACAAGGCTTGTAATTCCAAACTTGCACCTGTCTTGACGATTTATTTTTTGTTCTTGGTATTGGCCGAGCGTCCCAATGGACCCTTAGGGAGCTTTACCGAACCAAAAATTTGGTATAGACAATGAAACTCGAAAGAAGTGAGGTTGGAGATTTTGGCATGGCTAAAGGCTCCTATAGATCAACTTCTTATTTTTTTCCCTCTCCGCCACTGTAATTTAATCACATAATGGAAAATGGGGTTTGTAGTGAAATTGGGTGGGACTATTAATGCTTAGCTTTAAGTAATTGGTAGAGAACATGTCTATAGGATTTTACTTCCCTACTTGTGCAATAGAAACCATGTCTAGGTGCATACATCTCATACGACTAGAGATCTTATCTTTAAGCTCTCTTACTATCAGCTTGTTATTTACTTTGTAACTACAATCAGTTAATAATTAACAAGACTGACATTGCATTTAGATACAATATTTTAGGACCTTTGTGTGCATTAGATATCATGTATGTAGGGCTTTATTTGCACCTGTTGAATACTTATCTAATTAATAATTTCAATCGTGTTTAAATCATTCGACACCTTTCTACTATCCGAATTTGTTTCCATTCTCTGAGACCCTCTTGGTTTTCTTATTAAACTTCTGTCATGTTTTCTAAATAATCATATCTGTGCAAATACTTCCATTAATTTACCTTTTCTAGAATTGTGTTACTGTTTTTCTTGAAACCCATCAGGACACTATGTCTTCTGTAATTTTCCAAAACTATAGTTCAAAAACTAATATACTTATATGCTCTCACCTTTACACTTCTGAATGGTTTCACATATGTGCTAAACATTTGCCTACCTCTTCTGTCCAAAATTATTTTCATAACAAAATATTATACCTGCTATGCCCTATCAGATATTTTTGAGTATGTTTAAAATGCTTTCCCCGATTTCTAAACTGTTACGTACCTCCTGCCTTTTCTCAAGTTCAAAAAGTGTGCGCCCAATTACTTTTTTTCAATTTCTGTTTAAAATCTTCATCTCCTATTGTAACATATTTTCGAACATTCCAGCTTTTAACTCCTATTTCCTTAGACCTTAAATGTTATTGAGACGTGCTACTTATATGTCCATCCGTGGAGGGATATTTGAGCCTTTTACACTCGTTTATATGTTTCCTTGCATGAAGTCCTATTTCTTTTTGGTATGTCACCTAGTGTATTGATCATTAAGCCTAAGGGTACAACCTAATCCTCACCTTATAGGGATAGCGGTTGCTGGGTATTGCACCAAAGTGATCCATACTATATTTAAACCTAGAACCCTTTTTCTTTATTTATATGATGTGATGCTTTCTTAACATAAATGTTTTCTTCAAATATTCTTTTTTTAAAAATACTTATGTCTTTTCCTCTCTTTTCCTTCAAAACATTCAATTTATTTATATTCCATATGTGCAATCATAGTTTGCTTACCTCTACTCTTTTTAAGGTCACTATTAAGTATAGCTGGGAACCACACTAGTGGATCTTGAGGAGTGCCTAACACCTTCCTCTCATGATAATCTCAAGCCCTTACCCGAACTTTGGTTGTCCTGCGAATATCTTCTTCTTCCTTTTAAGTGTCCTAATGAACTATAATCATTGGGTGACGACTCTTCAAAAATCCATGATCCGATTCCTCAAATGGAAATAAGAGTTGGTTTTTCCATAATGTCGTAAACCAATTATGCTCTTAAAGGGGGAAAAATAAGGGGGGGACGACGTCGACAGCATGGCGACTCTTGTGGGGATTTTGTTAATGCTTTAACAATTGCGTGCTTTTGTTACTGTATTGCTTCCTTAATTACATTTATTTTGCCTTTCATTATATCATCATGAATACTAACTTGGCTCTTCATGTTTTTCTTTTTCTTTCTTTCACTGCATTATTATTATTTAAATTCCGAGCATTTATTATAATCTTTAATTTATGAACGTGAAAATACATGCAATTTGTTTCATTGTTGTAACTGTGTTCATCAACATCATATTCTACTCGTTCCAAAACAAATCCAATAGCAACACTTATAGTGAGTGGTTGCGCCCTTCCGATATTATAACCGCTAAAAGTGGGAAAGGCTTTTTTGCGGTAAACGCAGTCAAACAACGGTGTAGTTAACGATTCCGCGCCTTTCCCTCTTGAGTTGTCCGCTCAAAGGTACCTTGTAAAGCATTTCAAAAGTAGAAACCTTATTCCATTAAACTTGTCATGCATCATGGTCAACCTTAGTCTAGTCAGTTATGTTGTCCACATAATGACTCATTAAGATAGCCTAAACCAAAGTCCACCGGGTTTCCTCGGAACCCAAATGGACACCTCCACGTTATGTGCGTTTATTTGGATCCCCGCACTTTGAAGAGTGTAATATGTTACTTCAACCTTGGCTCATAGAACACCTTTGGAAAGGTGACTATAGACAAGAAATCATACGTAGGGATAGGGATGACCATATCAGTTTTCACCACCCAAAGCGAACGAACTTTATGCCCAACATGTTTGTTCAGCTAGAGGACGCCCGAGGATAGGTAGTTGTTTGAGAATGTAGAGGAAGAGCAAGTTCAGTGGATGTTTGTGTGGTTCCCAACAGGGGAGTTCACTGTCCGTTCTCGAGATTCACCGCTCCTCATACTCATCGGTCTGAGGGGAACACATCCATATGTCCCTCTCCGGGCTATGAGAAAAGGAACAATTTCCCATTGAAGTACCAAACCTATACCTCAACTCCACTCACATATCAACCTACCATAAATTAACAAGCACCCTCACCTACATACAAAATGCCACCATCTGCCTACCAATCACATCCACCGCCCACATGTCAACCAACGTCACCAAGATATTCCCAACCCGTGCCTGTGTACCAAGCATACAGCTCCGAACCTTCTCATTATCCATCACTACCCACTCACCAAAACATTCCTCGGTCCAAACCAAATTTTGACCGAAGACCTCCCATATAGTATGCTGTCATACCCAAGCCAACAATCAAATTATATGAAAAACTTAAAGCAGTCGGCTACGTTTCACCTATCCCAGCCATAAATCAAGAGAATACTTCCCGATGGATCAATCCCAAAAAAACCTACGCATACAATTCATGAATGAAAGGAAATACTATCAACTAGTTCACTCATTTGAAATATAAGATTCAAACTATGATTAATAACAATGTCATTATAGAAAAAGAGACCACCCCAATATCCATAACAACCCTCTGCCTGAACACAAGTGTGGGGGCATCCATATGATAAAGATTGAGGATGATTAGGACCACAAGGGTCAATTGGATTAATAGGTGAAGGAGATGAACCTGCGACATCGACGATTACCCTCAATCCCATTGTTGTTCATATCCATCCCTCTGAGGGCGATGTGGTAAATGTGTCTGTACCACTCGAGTCTGAAATGCCTCCTGCAAAGGTGCCAAAACCAATCAAACTTGAGTTTGGTATCTCACGATGCCAATTAATGTGTTACCTCCTAAGATGCGTATTCCGATTTCCATGATAGATCTGACCCCACTAAAGATTAACGTCATACCTTAGGATTGCACAGTTGAGGCTAGAAGGAGAGGGAGAGAATATATTGGAGAGGCGATTACATCACACGGCATGACTAGAACAGGCAGGGTATACACTCTACAACATTTAGCTAAGTCCAGCAAGCAAGCCTCTTGACGGGCTGTTGAAACTGGACCCCATGACCTTTAGAGGAAGATACAATGCAAAGAATACTCTATCGTTGCGCAACTGAACAAAACACCATCATAGATTTCTATCCTGAAACTTCTGCAAAGCTATAAGGCACATAAAAATGCCTTAATGAAAATATTCAGTGAAGCATATGTTCACAGCAATATAATGGGAGGAGAAATGGCAAACATGATCGGACAAAAATGCTGGAAAGTCACAAGATCACCTTCCACGAGGATGCGCTACCACCAGAAGGGCTTAGTCATAAAAAGGAATTGCACATCACTCCACAATATGAAGACTATTTCATCACCATGATCTTGGTCGATGGGGGATCCAGCCTTAACATTTGTCCTCTAATAACCCTCAGGACATTGGGGAAAGGATTGCATGAGATTAAAGATGGAGTAATCAGTGTTAATGTTTTCAACGAGTCTCAAAGATCGACCATCGGAGAAATTATCCCGTTCTTGAATATGGGATCCACCTAGTTCGATGTGGACTTCCAAGATATTGACGCGCCAGCATCCTACAAATTATTTTTGGGGCGACCTTGGATTCACGCCGCTGGGGCTGTGGCATAAACCCTGCATCAAGCTGTAAATTTTGAATGGAATCATCAGGAAGTGATCATTCATGGAGATGGTAGCAACCCTATATACAATCTCCAAACCATCCTGATGATCGGAGGCAGAAGGAGGATAGGTGGAGAAATATACCATCACATCGAGCGAGTCAATGCCATAGACAAAGACAAGTAGTGGGATATAAAAATTGAGAGCATTATAAATTGGAGTGGGTACGAGCCCGGTAAGGGACTTGGCAAGAATCTTCAAGGCTTCACCAAGCCCATCAAGTTGAAGAAGCAGGGTACCACTTTCGGCCTAGGGTATGAGTACACCTAGGAGGAGTTGAATCCTTGGCCGCCCCCTTGGCGCGGTCCCTATCATCCATTAAAACACCCCATACCTCAACTGGGGCATACCTTTTAGACGGTTGATGTTATATGGATTAGAGGAAGACGAGGCACTAGCAGCAATGAAGAACCTATTTCTGGAGGATGATATGGATTGTTGTGTTATCTTCGAGGAGAAGGGGGAAGAAGGCCCTTCTATTCAAGCTGTGAACCGAGGAGAATGCCTCACCAAATGGTCAGTGAGGGCCACTAGTGTCCGGAGAGCTGCGGGGTAGCAAGGCTAAACGACACACTATGCATTACATTTTACATCATTGTTGATTTTACTTTTCCGCATTGTCTTTACTTTTGAAAAGAGCTCCGATGTTTCGAACAATAATGAATTAATCAAAAGCATTTTTTCCAAGATTATTTTTATATCTGGCTCTTAACACTTTTCTCTATCAATTATTTTATTTTACACAACATTACTATTACATATCTTGATGATGAACCAACGACTGTGACTTGCAACGAGGCAATGCAACAAAGGAAAATAGATCCATAAGAGGATGAAATACCAGAAGAGGTTTTTGTTAGAATATACGCTAAACGCCAAAGGGGGGGTGAATAGCGTTATAATAAAAAACAGCATAAACTTGCGGAATTTAAAAATTGCAGGAATGAAATAAGTGCGATAAGTAAATAATAAGGAACGAACGCACCGATGTTATCCTGGTTCACCACAACCCGTGGCTAGTCCAGTCCCCGGGAGACTCTCTCGAGATTTCCACTAACTTCGTTAAGCTTACGGGTGCTTAACAAACCGTTACAACCTGAGAACTTGAGTCACACAAGCCTCAACAACCTTTGCTCGAAGATACAACACTTCAAGACTTCAACCAAAGGAATCACAACGTTCCTTCGTACAATACAAGGGATTAACGCTTCCCTTCAAGTGTATAAAAACACTTTGCACTCAAAACAAGACTCTCCTTAAGAGAAGATATGAGTAAAATAAATACGCTCAAGAACACAACAACGTTCGTCAAGATTTTGGCTCTCAAAAACTTATGTAATGAATAGAAAATGATGAATAAGAGAGTATGCAAGCTTTAGCAATAATATGATCAGTTGTTGTCTTTAGAAGACTGATTTGAAGATGTATTTATAGTGTCAAAAACATGCATAACCGTTGCCTAATTGCCAATTAAGAATTGCTGATTTTGTGCTACGACAATAGATTGTCTAATTGGCACAATCGATTCTTTTCCAATCGTTCCAAAAATCATTCCCAGATTTTACGCAGCATAATCGATTATTTGTGACGTATAATCGATTACTGGCAACGTTCAAAAAATTATTTCCAGATTTTACTTAAAACAATCGATTATCAGAAATATACAATCGATTACTTGGCAACGTTCAAAAAATCTTTTTCAGATTTTACTTCACACAATCGATTATCAGAAATATACAATCGATTACTTGGCAACGTTCAAAAAAATCTTTTTCAGATTTTACTTCAAACAATCGATTATTAAAATCCTATAATCGATTATCTGACGGAGTTTGAAAATATTTTGGCAACGGTCATTTACATAATCGATTATACTATATGGACAATCGATTATTTTTCAGTCTTGAAAAATCAAATAGACACTGCCTCAACACAATCGATTGTCATAAGGTTCACAATCGATTATTTTGTAGCTTTGAAAAATCTGATGGACACTGTCTCAACACAATCGATTGTCATAAGGTACACAATCGATTGTCATGCAGATTTCAAACATCTGATGGACACTGCCTCAACTCAATCGATTGTCATAAGGTACACAATCGATTGTCTTGCAGCTGCCTTTACATAATCGATTATCATAAGTACATAATCGATTATCTTTGTATAGATTTTAGAGGGATGTTTAAAAATTATTTTGCTAAAATAAATATGCATGATTTAAAATCATTTTGCTCTAAATTAAATATGCATGATTTGATAAAAATGTTTTTACGAGAGAAGCCAAGTCTTGAGTTAAATTGTCGGATCAAGATCACAATTAAAGAGCGACTCATGTATAACTTTGTTTAATCTTGATCTTTGTTTGTCTTGTGCTTGAACTTCGCTACGTGACATTTGCGCGCTTGTGCTTGGACCTCGCCATATTTCAATTGCGCATCGTTTGTCATTTATTAAAACCTACAAATATGAACACACGTTTAGTTTAGTGCCTTGAGATCGTGTTTCAACAATTTCCCCCTTTTTGATAATGGCAAACCTTAATCGGAATATGCATATTAGGTAATTCATAATGACGATCCATGACAAGTATATATATATATGCATTTAGTTCCCCCTCAACATATGAATTCCCCCTCAATTTGTGCCAATAAGTATTAAGTGCATAGCCCTTATTCTTCCCCCTTTTGACATTAGCAAAAAAAATTGCTAAATAACTTGTTTATTGATTAATCAAAAATTTCAACATCATAAAAGGGATAATAAAGAAAATAATGTCAACATAAACGATTATTGATACTTGATAATCGATTATATACTAAAGAGAAATCGATTATTCTGCACCAGTCTTTATAATTCCCCCTGCTTTTAGGGCGGTACCTGCAAAAATACGTTAGACGCCTCCGACGCTCAAGTTAGTAATCATGTGAAAGGGAAAATGCAATGCATGACTTAGATCAATGTGGAGTCAAGAATCCCGAGTTCACTACGAATTCGGAAGAAGGACTCTTTCTCTAATGGTTTTTTTGAAGATGTCGGCCAATTGATCTTTGGTTTCAACCAATTCAATTTCGACATCACCTTTGAGAACGTGATATCTTATAAAATGATGCCTAATTTCAATGTGTTTTGTTCTTGAATGAAGAACGGGGTTCTTCGTCAAGCATATGGCGCTAGTATTATCACATCTAAGAGGGATATGATCGATACTTAGGCCATAGTCCAAGAGTTGCTATTTCATCCAAAGAATTTGAGCGCAACAACTCCCCGCGGCTACATATTCAGCCTCGGTTGTGGACAACGCAACACTTACTTGTTTCTTGCTAAACCAAGAAACTAGAGAGCTACCGAGCAAATGGCAAGTGCCACCAGTGCTCTTGCGGTCCAATTTGCATCCAGCGAAATCGGAATCGGAATAGCCAACAAGTTGGCATGAAGAACATTTAGGGTACCGTAGACCCACATTTACAGTACCAACAAGATACTTCAATATCCGTTTCACCGCAGTTAGGTGAGATTCCTTAGGACATGATTGATAATGAGCGCATAAGCACACGCTAAACATGATGTCCGGTCTACTAGCAGTAAGATAAAGAAGAGATCCAATCATACCTCGATACTTCTTGGTGTTGACTTCCTTACCTTTCTCGTCTTTGTCTAGATGGTCGGATGTGCTCATGGGAGTGGCCATTGCTTTTGCGTTGCTCAATTCAAATCGTTTTAGCAATTCTTTGCAATATTTAGCTTGACAAATGAAGGTTCCTTCTTTCATTTGCTTTACTTGCAGCCCCAAAAAGAAGGTTAGCTCACCCATCATAGACATTTCAAATTCGCTTGTCATTAAATCAGAATATTCCTTGCACAAAGCATTTTTAGTAGCACCAAAAATAATATCATCCACATAGATTTGAACTAATAAAATATCATTGTTTTTATGCTTAACAAATAGAGTGGTGTCAACATTCCCCCTAATGAATTCATTTTCCAAAAGAAATTTGCTCAATCGTTCATACCAAGCTCGGGGAGCTTGTTTGAGACCATAAAGCGCCTTTTCAAGTTTAAAAACATGATTGGGAGATTTTAAATCTTCAAAGCCCTGGGGTTGTTCTACATAAACTTCTTCTTGAATAACACCATTTTGAAAAGCACTTATTACATCCATTTGATATTAATTGAAATTCATAGAAGAGGCAAAAGCAAGCAATAAACGAATAGCTTCTAACCTTGCTACGGGTGCATATGTTTCTTCATAGTCAATTCCCTCTTCTTGATTATAGCCTTTTGCTACAAGCCTAGCTTTGTTTCTAGTGATTACGCCATTTTCATCTAGTTTGTTTTGAAAAAAACCCATTTCGTACCAATTATGGTATGATTTTCGGGTCTTGGCACCAAATCCCAAACGTCATTTCGTTTGAATTGGTTAAGCTCCTCTTGCATTGCCAAGGTCCAAAATTCATCCCCAATTGCTTCGGAGATGGTTGAAGGTTCAATTTGAGAAACAAAAGCAGTATGTCCTAAGGTGTTCTTAAGAGTGTTTCGAGTACTTACCTGTTGTTCAATGTCACCAATTAGCTGTTCAAGAGGATGGTCCTTGATTGTCCTCCACGCGTTAGGTAGTTTCGGTTCTTTTTCCAGTTGTGGCGCTTCCTCCGATAATTGTTCCAAGATTTAATCTTGAATTTCCTTAGGAGTTTCCTCTTGTACTTTGTCTTGAGGACTCATTGAGTTTAAACTACCTGCAAGTTCAAAACCAGAATCCTTTCTCGCCAAGCGAGCATTATTTTCGAAAAACACAATATGAGGGGATTCCTCCACAATTTCGGTTCTATTACTGAATACTCTATATGCTTTGCTACGTGAAGAATAACCAATAAAAATTCCTTCATCGGATTTGACATCAAACTTTCCCAAATTATCTTTACCATTGTTATGAATAAAACATTCACAACCGAATACTCTAAGATGCGAGATATTTGGTTTCCTTCCCTTGTAGAGTTCATAGGGAGTTTTCATGAGTATTGGCCTTATGACTACTCTGTTTAAAACGTAGCATGCGGTACTCACGGCATCCGTCCAAAAATGTTTGGGAATCTTAGCCTCATCGAGCATGGTTTTAGCCATCTCTTCGAGACACCTATTTTTCCTTTCCACCACTCCATTTTGTTATGGTGTGCGTGGAGCAGAGAAGGTGTGCTCGATACCGAGTTCGTCACAAAAATCTGCGAAGAGATTGTGATCGAACTCTCCCCCATGATCACTTCTTATTGAAGTGACGGTTGTGCCCTTTTCATTTTTAACACGTTTAAGAAAACATTTAAAATTATGAAAAGCTTAACTTTTATGAGCAAGGAATAGTGTCCATGTAAATCTAGAATAATCATCAACAATAACAAAAGCATAACGATTTCTACCAAGACTTTCAATGCGAGATGGTCCAAAAAGGTCCATGTGAAGAAGTTGCAATGGTCTAGTAGTTGAAACAATATTTTTCGATTTAAAAGATGCTTTTGTTTGCTTCCCTTTTTGACAAGAATCGCAAATGGAGTCTTTTTCAAATTTTAAATTTGGAAAACCAATAACTAAATTTTGTGAAACCAATTTGTTTAAAAGATGCATGTTGATGTGAGCTACTCTACGATGCCATAACCACATATCATCTTCTTTGCTCATAAGACAATTCACATACTCAGATAATGAATTTTCGAGATCAACCATATAGATGTTATCCATTCTAAAACCACGAAGGATAATTTTAAAATCGCTACGGCGAAAAACTAAGCATTCATCCGAATCAAATAAAACAAGATTTCCCTTGTCACATAATCGACTTATGCTCAAGAGATTATGTTTTAGACCTTTAACTAGCAATATATGCTTAATGGAAGAAGGTTCATCCTTACCGACCGATCCAATGCCGATAATTTTTCCCTTCTTGTTATCTCCAAAAATAACGCTTCCTCCTTCCTTGTGTTCTAGTTGAAGGAACTTGGATTCGTCTCCGGTCATGTGTTTGGAGCATCCACTATCAAGGTACCAAAGTACACTTGATCCCTTCAAACATACCTACAAGACAAATTAATGAGTCTTTGGTACCCAAGCTGTTTTGGGTCCTTGAGAGTTAGGTGTAACATGCTGTTGTGCTTGACATGCAGTTAAGTGTCTATGTCTAGTGAAACAAGCAGGAGCAATATGTCCAATTTGATTGCAATAATGACAAATGACATTAGGATTATGCATTTGTCTAGGTTGATTGTAGTTGGACGGACGAAATTTGTTTACTCTATTTTCGACAATATGACTATTGCGCATTTCATGAAAATCATTTCTCCTACTATTAGTTCTAGGATATGCAGCATTTCTAGAATAGTTATTTCTAGGTTGAAAGCCATTTCTAGGTGTCCTAAAATATTCAACGTTTCTTCTAGTGTTTGGTCTAGCATATGCATCATTTCTAGAATAGTTATTTCTAGGTTGAAGGCCATTTCTAGGTGTCCAAAAATGTTCAAAGTTTCATCAAGTGTTTGGTCTAGCATGCATGTTGATTCTAGGATTGTTATCTCTAGGATGAACATTTGTTTTATTTATCCTAAGTTGAGCCTTAGGTGGTTGGAGTTTGGCTTCAACTTTTTCTTTAGGCTCGTTTTTAAAACCTATCCCATGTTTGGTCGATTTCAAATTAACAAGAACTTCATTCAAATTTTTATGAGAAGAATTGAACTTATCTAAGGTGCCCTTAAGTCTTTCTACCTCATCTATTAGATGCATGCAAGAAGTACAATTTTTACTAGAACTCTCGGGTTTGTCGGCGCTTCTTTTGCCGAAAAATTGTTTTCTTCTTTCAACTTCTCATTTTCCAAAATCAGTTTTTCCAAATCCTTTTCTTTCAAAGAGAGTTGTTTTTCAAAATCTTTTTCTTTCAAAGAAGCATTTTCCTTAATGTTTTTAACAGTTTTTGAAGCTTTAATGAATTCACTATACAACTCATCAAAGGCATTTTGCATTTCCTCAAGAGAATAGAAGTTTTTGGAAGAAATTTGACATACCTCTTCTTGATTGTTTTCGTGAGCCATGAGACAGAGATTTGCGGTTTCGTCTTCTTCTTCCTCACTCGACTCGTCTCCGGAGTCGCCTCCCCAAGATATGTATGCTCGTTGTTTCTTGAAGGGTTTCTTCTCCTTTTTGACATTTGGGCAATTTGATTTAATGTGCCCGATTTCTCCGCATCCATAGCACTTTACTTGATCTCCTTGTTGTTTGCCTTTTCGTTCATACTCTTTTCGCATGAACTTTTGAAATCTCTTAATAACGAGTCCGAACTCGTTATCTCCGTCCTCATCATTTTAAGGTTGACTTGTGCTTGCCTTGAGGGCGATTATTTGTTTCCTTTGATCATTAACAAGAGGGTTAAGTATAGTAGATTCATAGGTTTTAAGATTACCTCTTAATCTGTCGATGGTGACATTTGAAATGCCAATAGACTCTTGAATCGCGTCGGCCTTGGAGCGCCATTCCGGAGTGAGACTTCGGAGAATTTTTCGGATAAGTTCCTTATCCGTGAAGGTCTTCTTAAGAGCATGTAAGTCATTAACGATTTTTGAAAATCGTTCGAACATGTCATCTACCCTTTCGCCTTCCTTCATGTGAAACAGTTCATATGCATGGGTTAGAAAATCAACTTTAGCCTCTCTTACCTGATCCGTACCTTCGTACTTGATTTCTAGCTTATCCCACATTTGCTTCGCCGTTGTGCAACATGATATTTTTCTGTAATCATCTGCGTTTATAGCACAATACAATAAGTTGATGGCTTTAGCGTTGTTCTGCACTTTTCGGATATCATCCGCATCGTATTCATCTTCGGATTTTGGAACCCATTCATTTTCAACCTTTTTGGTTGGAATTTGTTCTCCCTTCATTATAACCTTCCACAGATGAAAATTCGATTGAATGAATATTCTCATCCTCTCCTTCCAGTACGTATAGTTTGTGCCATCGAATAGTGGTGGTCGGGTGGAGCATTGTCCTTCACCTATTCCTGCAAAAGAGTCACGAGTAGAAGCCATGGATTGTTTCTCTCAAACGGTTAAGTTTTTCAGAGAGTTGGGCTCTGATACCAATTGTTAGAATATACGCTTAACGCTAGGGGGGGGGGGGTGAATAGCGTTATAATAAAAAACAGCGTAAACTTGCGGAATTTAAAAATTGCAGGAATGAAATAAGTGAGATAAGTAAATAATAAGGAACGAACGCACCGATGTTATCCTGGTTCACCACAACCCGTGGCTAGTCCAGTCCCCGAGAGACTCTCTCGAGATTTCCACTAACTTCGTTAAGCTTACGGGTGCTTAACAAACCGCTATAACCTGAGAACTTGAGTCACACAAGCCTCAACAACCTTTGCTCGAAGATACAACACTTCAAGACTTCAACCAAAGGAATCACAACATTCCTTCTTACAATACAAGGGATTAACGCTTCCCTATAAGTGTATAAAAACAATTTGCACTCGAAACAAGACTCTACTTAAGAGTAGATATGAGTAAAATAAATACGCTCAAGAACGCAACAACTTTCGTCAAGAATTTGGCTCTCAAAAACTTATGTAATGAATAGAAAATGATGAATAAGAGAGTATGCAAGCTTTAGCAATAATATGATCAGTTGTTGTCTTTAGAAGACTGATTTGAAGATGTATTTATAGTGTCAAAAACATGCATAACCGTTGCCTAATTGCCAATTAAGAATTGCTGATTTTGTGCTACGACAATCGATTGTCTAATTGGCACAATCGATTGTTTTCCAATCGTTCCAAAAATTATTCCCAGATTTTACGCAGCATAATCGATTATCTTAGCCGTATAATCGATTACTGACAACGTTCAAAAAATCATTTCCAGATTTTACTTAAAACAATCGATTATCAGAAATATACAATCGATTACTTGGCAACGTTCAAAAAATTCTTTTTCAGATTTTACTTCAAACAATCAATTATTAAAATCCTCTAATCGACTATCTGACGGAGTTTGAAAATATTTTGGCAACGGTCATTTACATTATCGATTATGCTATATGGACAATCGATTATTTTTCAGTCTTGAAAAATCTAATAGACACTGCCTCAACACAATCGATTGTCATAAGGTTCACAATCGATTATTTTGTAGCTTTGAAAAATCTGATGGACACTGTCTCAACACAATCGATTGTCATTAGGTACACAATCGATTGTCTTGCAGCTGCCTTTATATAATCGATTATCATAAGTACATAATCGATTATCTTTGTCCAGATTTTAGAGGCATGTTTAGAAATCATTTTGCTAAAATAAATATGCATGATTTAAAATCATTTTGCTCTAAATTAAATATGCATGATTTGATAAAAATGTTTTTACGAGAGAAGCCAAGTCTTGAGTTAAATTGTCGGATCAAGATCACAATTAAAGAGCGGCTCATGTATAACTTTGTTTAATCTTGATCTTTGTTTGTCTTGTGCTTGAACTTCGTTACGTGACATTTGCGTGCTTGTGCTTGGACCTCGTCATATGTCAATTGTGCATCGTTTGTCATTTATCAAAACCTACAAATATGAACACACGTTTAGTTTAGTGCCTTGAGAACGTGTTTCAATAGTTGTCAGGGAGGTCGAGAACTTTGTGAATAGGCCTAAGTCTAATTTGGACAAAACTGAGGTTTTTAATTTGGAAGATGTAGAGAATGTGAAAGAAATGCGTATCAGCGTACATTTGTTTCCACCAGAAAAGAAAGAGTATGCTGAGTTCCTAAAAGAGTATGAGGACATATTTGCATGGTCTTATGACAATATGACCAGTCTCAGCATATCCATTGTGGCATACGAGATGCCGACAGATTCTAGATGCCCGCCAATAAAACACAAGCTCAGAAAATTCAAGCCAAACATGAGTCTAAAAATCAAAGACGAGGTTACCAAGCAAGTCAAATCCAGGGTTCTCAGAGTGGTAGAGTACCCAACATGGTTAGCCAACATCGTGCATGTGCCAAAGAAAGATGGGAATGTTAGAGTCCGTGTCGACTACCGAGATCTCAACTGGACCAGTCCAAAGGATGACTTCCCTTTTCCAATTATACACATATTGATTGACAACTACGCCAAACATGAGATACAGTCATTCGTCGATGGTTTTGCTGGATACCATCCGACATGGATGGATGAAGAAGATATAGAGAAAATGGTGTTCATCATTCTGTGGGGGTTGTACTGTAATAGAATGATGTCGTTCGATTTGAAAAATTTTGGTGCTATCTGCATGAGGACCATGACCACTATCTCCCATGACATTATACATAAAGAAACTTAAGTATATGTGTATGATGTCATCGTCAAATCCAAGAAAGTTGTAGATCATATGGAAGACTTGAGAAAGTTCTTCAATAGGTTGAGGAGGTACAACTTCAAACTGAATCCCGCCAAGTGTGCATTTGGGGTTCCTGCTGGAATGTTATTGAGTTTTATTGTAAGTCGCCGAGAAATACAATTGGATCCATCAAAAGTCAAAGCCAATCAAGAGTTGCAACTACGAAAGAACAAGAATGCTGTGATGAGTTTTGTGGGAAGCTCAACTATATCATCCGAATCATAGCTCAATCCACCATCGTTTGTTAACCCATCTTCAAGATGCTAAAGAAGGATGCTGCCAGTAAATGGACTGACGACTTCCAAAAGGTTTTTGACAGAATCAAGGAGTACTTGGTTCCGCCTAAACCAGGGAGACCCCTATTGCTTTATCTTGTAGTATTTGATGGAGCGTTTGGTTGTGTATCAGGACAACATGATGAAATGGGAATAAATGATCAAGCAATCTATTACCTTAGCAAGAAGTTTAACCCATTTGAAGCTCGGTATTTCTTATTAAAATGCACTTTTTGTGCTCTGACCTACGTAGCTCAGAAATTGAGGTACTATTTCTGTGCTTACACCACTTATCTCAAATCCAGAACGGACCCATTTAAATATATCTTTCAGAAGCCCATGCCTACCGGCAAGCTCGCCAAATGGCAAATCATGTTAAGCGAGTTTGACATTGTTTATATTGCCAAGAAGGCAGTCAAAAGACATGATTTGGTAGATCACCTTGCTGAGAATCCCGTAGTAGGAGAATACGAACCACTAAAGACGTATTTTCCTGATGAAGAGGTAGCTTTCATAGGAGAGGATATTGCAGAATCCTATGATGGCTAGAGAATATTTTTGGATGGAGCCGCTAATTTCAAAGGAGCCGGAATAGGAGCAGTCCTGGTAGCAGAAACTGGTCAGCATTACCCAATATCTGCCAAGCTCAGATTCTCGGGCACCAATAACATGGCCAAGTACGAAGCTTGCATCTTAGGGCTGAAACTAGCGATTAACATGAACATTTATTAGTTACTAGTGATTCGAGACTCGGACCTACTCATACATCAAGTTGGTGAAGAATGGGAAACCAACAATTCCAAGATACTCCATTATCCATACCATATACAAGAGTTGAGGAAGAGATTTAGAAAGATGAAATTCCAGCACGTCCCCAGAATACAGAATGCGTTCGCTGATGCCCTAGCAACTTTATCATCTATGATCCAGCATCCAGATACAAAAATTATTGATCCAATCTAGGTCAAGATTCACGAACAACCAGCTTATTGTGCACATTTTGAGAAAGAAGCCGATGGGAAACCTTAGTTGCATGATATCATAGAGTACTTGACAACAGGAAAATACCCAGAACTTGCCAATGCTACTCGGAAGCGCAGCTCCAGAGGTTATCCAACAACTTCTTTCACAACGGAGGAATCATGTAAAGGAGGACGCCCATCTGGGATTATTAAGACGTGTCGATGCTAGAGAAGCAACCAAACAATTGGAGGAAGTGCACGCATGGCCCTATGGACCGCACATGAATGGTTTTGTTTTAGAAAAGAAGATACTCCGAGCAGGATATTTTTTGGATGGCTATGTAAGTGGACTGCATCTAGTATGTCCGAAAATGCCATCGCTGTCAGATATATGGCGATATTATAGAAGTACGTCCAAATGAGCTTACTGCAACAAGCTCACAATTGCCGTTCGTCGCTTGGGGAATGGGTGTTATTGGACCCATCGAGCTTGCCGCATCAAACGGGCACAAGTTCATTAATTGATTACTTTACCAAATGCGATAAAGCAGCATCCCACAAAGCGGTGACCAAGTGAGTTGCAACAGATTTTGTCCGCGACCGTATGGTCTATTGGTTCGGGATTGTAGAATCAATCATCACCGACAGTGGTTTTAATATCAACAATGACCTGGTTAAAGCAATGTGTGAAACATTCAAGATTATGCACAAGAACTCTACAGCTTATAGTCCTGAGATATACGGAGCCATAGAAGCAACCAATAAGAACATCAAGAAGATACTAAGGAAATGATTGAAAGGCACAAGCAG
The DNA here is from genome assembly GCA_034376525.1 of Nicotiana benthamiana. Classification (NCBI taxonomy): domain Eukaryota; kingdom Viridiplantae; phylum Streptophyta; class Magnoliopsida; order Solanales; family Solanaceae; genus Nicotiana; species Nicotiana benthamiana. Next base: position 4,778,182 of record CM067329.1, on the reverse strand, counting down.
TGGCATGAGAAAGTGACGTTCGCCTTAATGGGTTATCGTACTACAGTCCGCACATCTGCCGGGGCCACTCCCTACATGCTGGTTTATGGTACAGAGGCGGTTATTCCCGCCGAAGTGGAAATTCCCTCCTTAAGAATCTTACAAGAAGCAGCGTTAGATGATGCATAATGGGTACAAAGTCACTACGAGTAGTTAGCCCTTATAGATGGAAAGAGAATGAATGTAGTTTTCCACGGTCATCTATATCAGAACAGAATGACAAGAGCCATCAACAATAGAGTTAGGCCAAGGAAGTTCACCCGAGGCAGCTGGTATTGCAGAAAATATTTCTACATCGGGATGAATACATGGGAAAATTCTCCCCTAATTGGCAGGGTCCGTATATGGTTAACCGGATTCTAACTGGAGGAGCCCTTATTCTCACAAAAATGGACGGGGAAGTCTGGCAAAATCCAATAAACTTAGGTGTGGTAAAGAGATACTACATTTGATCATATGTTTTCCCGTTTCTGAGGGGATACGTAGGCAGCCCTATGGGTTCGGTCACATTTTAAAAAAAATTCCATTCCCCCCCCCCCCCGCTTTTGGACCTAGGGCAGAATTTTGAGGACTCCCAAAATTAAGAAGTCAATTTTTGCATCAGCACCAACCTAGTCAACTGTAGAAGAATTTTTAGGGGGGTTCTCAAAATTAATGGAATCAATTATTGTTCAGTCATTCCGCACAGCCGTCAAAAGCGCCTGCCCGGTAAACTGGGGAAGAATTTTGAGGAGGACCTTCAAAATTCCCGGACAAGCAAGGTTGTCGTGTCTTTGAACCATGTTGCAGTTGTTGGTTCATCCAAAATAAAATCATCTTCAAAAATGTATACTTACATTATATTTACTGAATCATGCATAAATATCACTTGTGTCGCCGTCATTTAGCAATGCTAACTCAAGGATATGTGACGTCAAAAATGAGGGGTTACGAACTAACCTTTCCCCTTTACAGAACTCACAATTTTTTCTTAGGAGCAGGCACCCCAGGCCGCTAATTAATGAATACATTCAAACAATTTTTAGGACTGAAGAACAATCACTCATTCGCAAAGTGACGATCTACACCTAGCATCCCCAGCATCCGGATATCACAATCAGCTGTCAGCTACGAAAATTTCATCACTAGTTACTGTTTGCATTTCCTGCATCTAGCATAATGCTACTTTTCTGCCTTCCGAGGTTAACCTCTACTTCCATCCTGCATAAGGCTACTTATCTGCCTTTGGATCTAAGTTGTGTCTCCATCTACATTTTACAAAAGGCTAATTTTCTGCCTTCCGAGGTTAAGCTCTACCACCATCTTGCATAAGGCTACTTATCTACCTTTTGAGACTATGCTCTATCTCCATCTGCATTTTGCACAAGGATACTTTTCTACCTTCCGATCTTAAGCTCTACCTATATCCTGCATAAGGCCACTTATCTGCCTTTTGAGACTGCGCCCATTCTACATCGTGTATTTTGCATACGGTTACTTTTTTACCTTCCGAGGTCATGCTCTACCTCCATCCTGCATAGGGCTACTTATCTGCCTTTCGATACAAAGCTCTGTCTACATCTGCACTGCATAAGACTATTTTCTGCCTTCCGAGAATAAGCTCTGTCTCCATCCTTCACGACTGAAATATCGCCACCTGCTTTTAAATTGTTGCTTTGCCTGAAAGATCGCCACCCTTTGCATTCATTTGGCTGAAAATTTGCCACCTTTTCATGGGCTAAAAGATTGCCAACTTGTTCAAAGACGTCATATTTTGGAGACACAATCCCCGTAGCCCGAGAACACTATTTTATGGCCTGCGAATCCTTAATTTTATGCTCTTCATAGCCCATGACATTATAGTTTGAGGACGTCATCTTAGCCGCCCGAAGACACCATTCATGGTCCAAAGGGAACTTGCATCATTTTTAAATTGTGCATAGTATACGCCACATTGCTTACTTACAGGTACACCGGCTAGATGACGGCCATCTCAGTTGGAGCAATTCTGCTCTAGTTCTCCGCAACCTATTCATATGTGAACACCTTTTTAAATCTAACCCTCGCGCCCGTCTTTTCGATTCTCCATCGGCATAATCCTCCAGTGGTTCCTGCACTACATATGGTCTGATTTCTGTAAAACCAGGGATATGTAGGGAGCTCAGAAACCAGAGCACAATCTAAATTCTTTTCGATCGCCATTTTCAGTCAAAATTGGTCATCTTATCTTTACCCGACATCTCTTCATCCTCCTCAAATAAAGAGGGTAGCTGTTGATACTCAATTTTTTCTTATATATTTTATATATATACTCAAATACTTTCAAATAGTATATGTATGAATATATAAGCACACCCAAAGGTTTTTGTATTTTTCTTCAATTTTTAAAGGTTTTTCAGAATTGATTCATGGTAAATTTTTAACAGTACAAAATCCACAATTATTTCCAATTTATCATTTTTTTGGCGAACAACGTATTTCATTCTCATATTTATAAAAAAATAAAATTAATATGATTTTTGCATTTTTTGCGAATTTGCTTGGTATTTTTAAAGCTAAATTGCATAAATTGCAATTATAGCCTATGTTACAACTAACCCCATTTTATATTTATAAAATTATTTTCGGTATTTATAGATTAATACTTATATATTATTTATTATTTCTATATTTTCCATTTACTTTTCAAATCATTTATTACTCTTTTATAAAATAAAAAGGGAGAAATTGGTTATTTAAAATTTTGCCAGAATGTATTTAAAATATAGCCAAAATTGACCCCAATTTAAACCCAATTTCAACCCATCTCAAATAACTCATACGCAAATCAATTAACCCAGCTCAACTTAATTCAATCTGAGTCATTAATCAATTGAGATCAATGATGCAGATTAATTTACCTAAAATAAATCAAACACCCCCCTCAAAGCCTTCACATTCAGAGACCGGCCACTCTCTCTCCCTATAACCCTTCACCTCCCCCTTCTCTCTAGAACCTTCTGGTTCATCTTCACTGATGGCTATCAACGCCTCTCCGACCATCTACGGCCTCGCCTATTTCTATCATCAGCCGCCGTGAAACCTCATCTCTCGCTCCATACTTTTCAAACTCCAAGAGTTTCCACCATTTCACAAGAGCACTTAAGTCTCGCCTAGGTCCGTTTCCGGCCTTCTCTCCGACGGTTTTCAGTTTGATGGTTCAATAAACATCATTAGTAACGAGTTTCACAGCCAGGTTCCTTACCTCGGTGATTTTTTTGTGAAGCCCTAATTTTTTGCCTAAATCTTTTAATATCTTTCTTTTAACATGATTTTCAGTTTATTCTTTCTATTTTACACTACCCTCTACTCGATTTCTTCGATTGATTCAAGTTTTTCAATGTCTATTTTTTCTCTCAAAAACCTAGGGTTTCCGAACCCCTTTTTCAAAATCACTACATCTTCTGTTTCTTTAGATATTATGTACGACTATAGTATGTGTTTATTTATGTCGCAAGTCTGTTTGTTTCTGAGTTCCATACTTTAAACCTTTACTAGTGTTCCGACTAACTACTGTTCCTGTGACTCCTTACTTAGGGTTCATGGTTTTGTGCCTATTACATTTAAATAGGTTTAAGTGATTTTATTTACAAAGTATTTTGTTAATTGTGTACATCTCTTTGAATCCTTGATTTGTATGTGTTTTCTTAAAGATTCTTACACTGATTAGTTTTTGAATTGTTGCCTTACCTGTGAGATGCTTTATATTTGGTGTTGATTCCCTCTGATTTTTGTCTTGTATGAGATTCTTTGACTAATTTTAGAGTTGATTTAAATGTTTACTATATTCGTTACTTAAACATGTTATTCGAATGCTCAGTTTATATTTTCCATATTTTAAACATTGTGTACTTGGGCTTTATTACATGTTGCATGCCTATTAAACGATTGATTAAGTCTTTCCATATCTGATACTCCTATTCGAATCATGAATCCCTATTTTAAAAGGAATTAACACCATTTTACTGATTTAAATTGGTACTATTTCAATAATTATGTACCTATTACCCTATTCTCTATTTGTTTTCAAAAACTGTAAGTACTCTTCTTCTCTTCTCACTTAGCATACGAACAGAATTACATTGAACTCTCTCTCTCACGAAAAATATTTAGTACTCCCTATTTGTTTCACACAATCTCTATCACTTCTCTTGTGACTACTGGTTGCTCCACTAGTTTGAAACTGAGGATGAGTTTTAGGGTATTTCATTGCTCCATTATATTGTTGCTCACTTCCATTGCTCTCTTTACTACAGCTCACATGTGCTATTGCTGCTCACTATTGCTATTGTTGCTGCTTCTCTATACTTTTTCTTTATATGCACACTCTCCGCATAGTGTTGCTCACAACTTTGCATACTACCACTACCCTAATTACTTTACCTTCGACTAGTATGTCTTCTATTTGATTTAATGCCCCAAAAGCAATATGTTTCTATTTGTGTTGCACTTCCTTTTGTTTCTTGCATGCTTCTACTTACGGTTTTGTTTCTCTTAATGCAATTAGCATGCCTCTATGCATATTAATATATTTTTGCATGCCTGTGCGTGTTTTCTGCATGTTTTTCCTTATTCTACCTCACCCCTGTACACTATTAGCATGTATTCAGGACCCTTTTAGCTATTAAGTAACCCTGAACCTTTCCTAATTTGTGAATCTGTCAATCTAATGTTGATAAGACCCTGACCCCTTTTGTTTGAAGCATGCTCCGTTATTATAAAGTACTTCTCTTTTATGTTCTGTGTATATGTAACTGTGTTCTTGCTTGTGAGTTTTTTTTTCCCTTTCCCCTGTTTATGTTCTCTGAGTACTGTGTGGCTCTTTGCTTTAAAAAGTGGTTCCATTGTAATTTTTTTCAAACTCAACTGATTACTTTATCTTAAGATTGTTTTTCATGTGAATCTTCTTTCAATTGTTTTCAACTCAACTTCTTCAAATTCTATCACAATATCACTACTCCTATTACTTTGGTTCTACCCTCTTAGTGTAAGCATTGCTTTGGGTACCTTGAGTACCCACTGAACTTTGATGCATAAGGCTGGTAATTCCACACTTGCACTTGGGTTGTTTATTTGTTTTGGGTGCGTGGTATTGGCCAAAGATCCTAATGGACCCTTTGGGAGGTTTGCTGCACCCAAACCTTGGTAAAGGCTGTGAAACTCAAAAGAAGTGAGGTTGGAGATTTGGGCCTAGCAAAAGGCTCCTTATATATAAACATTTTTTTTCTCTCCATTACTGTAATTTAATCATATTATCTATAATAACTTGTAATGAACGATGGGGTTCACAGTGAAGTTGGGTGGGATTGTGCATTCTTAGCTTTAAGTAATGGGTAGAGAACATGACTATAGAATTTTACTTACCTTCTTGTACAATAGAAACCATGTCTAGGGGAATACATCTCATACGACAAGAGATCCTATCTTTAAGCTCTCTTACTATTAGCTTGTTATTTAATTTATAACCACAATTAGTTAATAACTAACAAGACTGCCATTGCATTTGGATATCATGTTTTAGGACCCTTGTATGAATTTGATATCATCTATGTAGGGTTGTATTTGCAACTGTTGAATACTTCACTAATTTTATTTAACAGACATTAGTTTAATTAACATGCCTCTTTTAAAACTGGAAAACAAGTATGCACGTCCACTTTCTTTTATGATTAAATAGCGCCTAGGCAAGCCTTCGGTTGGATAAATTCAATTAGCCATCTCAATCGTTTTTATTCCATTCGACACCTTTCGACTATCCGAATTTGTTTCCATTAACTGAGACCATCTTGGTTTCCTTACTAAACTTCTGTCCTATTTTATAAATAATCATATCAATGCAAATACCTTCTATTTAGTTACCTTTTCTAGAATATTGTTATTGTTTATTCCTAAAACCCATCTGGACACTATGTCTTCTGTAATTTTCCGAAATTGTAGTTCAAAAACTATTATTCTTATATGCTCTCAACTTTACACTTATGAATGGTTTTACATTTGTGCTAAACCTTTTCCTACCTCTTCTGTCCGAGATTATTTTCATAACATAATACTATACCTGCTATGCCATATCATATATTTTTGAGTATGTTTAAAATGCTTTATCCGATTTGTAAACTGTTCTGTAACTCCTGCCTATTCTCATGTTCAGAAAGTGTGCGTCCAAATATTTTTTGCCATTTCTATTTTTACACATCATCTCCTATCTTATCATATTTTCGAACATTCCAACTTTTGACTCTCATTTCCTTAGAACTTAAATGTGGTTGAGACGTGCTAATTATATGTCCATCTGTGGAGTGATATTGAGCATTTACATGCCTTTATATGATTCCTTACATGAATTCCAATTTGTTTTCTCTATGTCGCCTAATGATTTTACCTTTAATCCTAAGGGTTTAACCTAGTCCTCCCCTTATAGGAATAGCGGTCCTAAACACCCTGTAGGACCTACAGTACGGGTCGGGTAATAGCACATAATAAGCGTTCGTGAACAATCCACACGTTTAAATAACCGTTACGGGGCGGGAGGGGTAGAATATGGATATGATGACTGATGCGCTAGTATCTCGTGTGAGAATGATAGCTGGGTATTGCACCAAATTGATTCATATTATATTTAAACTAGGACCCTTTTTCTTTATTTGTGTGATGTGATGCTTTCTTAAAATTAATATTTTTTTCAACTAATCTTTTTTTGCAAAAATCACTTATGTCTTTTCCTCTATTTTCTTTCAAAGCATTCAATTTATTTATATTCCTTATCGGCAAACATTGTTTGTTTACTTCTACTCTTCTTCAAGTCACAATTAAGTACAGCCGGAACCACACTAGTGGATCTTGAGGGGTGCCTAACACCTTCACCTCGAGATAATCTTAAGCCCTTACCTGAACTCTGGTTTTTCTGAAAAATGCTTCTTCTTTCTTTTAAGGGTCATAATGCACTATTATCATTGGGTAGCGACTCTTCAAAAATCCATAACACAATTCCTCAAAAGGGAATAATAGTTGTTTTGTCCATAATGTCATAAACCCGATTTCGCTCTTTAAGGGGAAAAGTGGGGTGTCGACATCCGCCTTTCTGCTCAAGGCATCCACGACACATTTGCCTTGCCCGGATGATAAAAGAATGGTGATGTCATAATCCCTAAGTAACTCAAGCCACCTGCACTATCTCAAATTATTATCACTCTTCTTGAATATTGTTGAAAGCTACAATAATTAGTATAAACCTCACATGACACCCCATATAGATAATGTGTCATTATCTTAAGGGCTTGAACAATCGCGGCCAACTCTAGATCATGCACAGGATAATTCTTCTCATGAACCTTCAGCTGACACGAAGCATATGCAATAACTCGCCCCTCCTACATCAATACACATCCCAAGCAAATGTGTGGTGCGTCGAAATATGCCGTATACATCCCTAAGTCGGAAGGAAATACAAGAATTTATGCTGTAGTCAAATCTATCTTGAGCTTCTGAAAGATCTCATTCCCAATCATCACGCAAACGGAAAGGAGCACCCTTCTGGGTCAATCTAGTCAAAGGTGATGCAATAGATGAAAAGCCCTGTACAAATAGTCTGTAGTAACCCTCTAACCCCAGGAAACTCATCATCTCGGTCAATAAGGTAGGGCGCGGCCAACTCTGAACTGCCTCAATAATATTGGGATCAACCTTAATACCCTCTGCTGACACAACATGCCCCAACAATGCCACCGACGCTAGACAAAACTCACACTTGGAGAACTTAGCATATAGCTTCTGCTCCCGTAAGGCCTGAAGCACTGATCTCAAATGTTGCTTGTGCTCCCCCACGCTACGTGTGTATACAAAGACGTCGTCAATGAAGATAATGAAAAATAAACTAATATATGGTCTGAACACCCTGTCCATCAAGTATACAAATGATGCTGGGGCATTAGTCAAGCCAAATGACATCCCCAAAATCACATAATGGCCATATCTAGTCCGTAATGTAATCTTCGGAAAATTCGAGTACAGACTCTTCAGTTGATGTTAACCTGACCTTAAGTGTATCTTAGAGAACACCACTGCACCCTGCAGCTGGTCGAACAATTCATCGATACGAGGTAACAAATACTTGTTCTTGTGCTGACTTTGTTCAACTACCGATAATCAATGCACACACGCATAGTCTCATCCTTCTTTCTCACAAATAAAACTGATTCGCCGCAAGGTGATACACCAAGGCCTAACAAACCCCTTCGACAACAACTGCTCAAGCTTCTCCTTCAACTCTTTATGAGCCATATGGGACAGAGAAAAAGATATAGGCTGGGTTCCTGGAGCCAAATCAATACAGAAATCAATATCACGATCAGGTGACATGCAAGGAATATCAGAAGGAAACTTATAGGCGAATTCTCAAACTACTGGCACTGAATCAAATACCCTACACTCTACGGTGGTGTCCCAAACATAAGCTAGATAATCCAAACACCCTTTCTCGACAATATGCCGAGCGTTCAGGAAAGAAATAACCCAACTAGGTGTATTAACTGCGGTACCCTTCCACTCCAATCTCAGCAACCCAGGCATCACTAGTGAAACAATGATGGCATGGAAATCTAGGCTGGCGTGATATGGAGATAACCAATCCATGCCCAGGATGACCTCAAAATCGTTCATATTAAGCATGAGTATATCAACTCTAGTATCGAAACCATAGAATGTGACCACACAGGATCGGTAGATGTGATCCACAGCAAAAGAATCACCAACAGTTGTCGATACATGCATAGGGGTGCCCAAATGCTCGGGATAAATAACAACGAAACAAGAAAAGAGTGGCGATACATACAAATAAGTAGACCCCGGATCAAAATATACAAAAGCATCTCTCCTATCGACGGGAATAATACCTGTGATGTTGACATCCAAGGCCAATGCATCTGGCCTGGCCGGAAGGGCGTAGAATATGGCTGGAGCACTAGCTGGCTGGCCTCCAACTGACTAAGCAATAGCTGGCTGACCCCTCCCTATCTAGCCTCTACCTCTACGACGGCCTCTACCAGTCAGTCCTCTGCCTCTGGACGGCCGGGCAAGCGGTGCTGAAGTCATAGGTTGCAGACCTTGCTATACTGCATTACCTTATAGCTTGGGCGAGTATCTCCTCACGCGACCAGGGTTTCCACACTCAAAAAAACTACACGGTGTTACAACCTGCTGCCCTGATGGCTGACCCTGATAACCCGTAGCTCCAGTGGAAGAAGCATGAATAGCCATTGGACGTTATGAACTCTCCGGCATAGCACTAAAATATGAATCAGAAGAACTTTGGAGACCTGAATACCTATTGGAGGAACCCTGAATAGCTTGCGGGAGATAAGAGCACTCTCGTATGGCGCTGATATAGGGGCGCACATGAGCACCCAAAGCATGTGATGGTGCTGAATATGGGGGCTTGCCGGGCTGATCCCTCCAAAACTTACCTCTACCCTTAGTCGGGGCACATTTAAACTCTCCTGAGAATCTAGCCCTCTTATCCTGTTGTATCTTCTCTCTACCCCTCTGGCGGTATCCCTTAATTTTGTGGGAAATCTCTACCACTAGCTGATTCTCTATACCCAACTCTACCTATCGGGCCGTAGCAGATCGAATACTGAGGTGTAACCCCACGATGAATCTCCTCACTCTCTCTGAATTGGTGGGAAGTATCATGAGTGCATGGTGAGACAAATCGGTCACTGACATTCATCACTGCTCAAGATGATCAAACTAATATTCTAGCTCTTCCATATCAGAGGGTGGGATGTACTTATCCAAGAATAACTGTCTGAACTGACCCCAAGTGATGGGAGGTGAACCTGCTGACTTGCCGAGAACATAGGACTGCAACCATCTACGGGCCCTAACCTCAAGCTGAAAACTAGTGAATTCAACTCCATGCGACTCGAATATCTTCATGTTTTGCCATATGTCCCAACACCTACCCATGAAGTCCGGGGCATCCTCATGACACTTACTCCCAAATATCGGATTGTGACGCCTACTCCATCTATCCAATATCTTCTTCGGAATGGCATTTGTAGCTTGCCTGGCTTTGGTGCCAATATAACAACTGGTTGAGCCCCATATGCGGGTAGTGCACCGAGAGTCTGATACACTACAGCTGCATGACCAGGAGCATATGAAGTATGGGTCTGTGCTCCCTCTCCCAACTATAATGTAGGTGGATCTACTTCAAATAAACCAACCTAAGTGACAGAATCCATGAATCGTAGCATACGTACCACAACCTCCTGGAAACCCGGTACTTTCAGAAAATCCGTCGAGGTTAGATCAACTGCGAACACCTCTCCTTGCTCCTCGATGATAAGATCTCCTACGAGATCTATTTGTGGTACTATTGGGATAGCTCTGGCACGCCCTCGTCCCCTACCACAGGCCAGTGACCTCCCCCGGCCTCTTCCTCAGCCTCTCTCAATGGGGGGAGAATGTCATGACCCAAAATCCACTAAGTCGTGGTAGCACCAGACACCGCTGTCAGACCAGCCAACTCAAATGCTAAATTAAATATCATTTTATATATTTTGAAATGCATGATTTTTCCTTCATTATGTAGAAATTTTAAGGACTATATTTTTCAAAACAAAATTTAAAAGTTAATCAATTAACACAACACTTTAAACCAACCTACAACCCGATGTCACAAGTGCATGAGCATCTACTAATAAGAGAGATAAAATACAACATCCGCCCGGAATACAATGGACGGAAAGTAAATACAGTACGAAGTAAGGGACTACTCTAGCTGCGTTCGTCTCGAATGATGCAACTCACCTAGTGCTATAATCATCCACTCTGCTATGCCTAGCAGACCACAGGAGTCACACATACTTATGGAAGAAAATGCACATCAAGTGTAGTATGAGTACAATAACGTCGTGTATCCAATGAGTATCCCGCCTAATCCTAAAGGGGGTAGAGGCAAGATGGTCAACTTTGATAGTCTCTAGTGGTCAAATAATTATTCATGTTTAACAAATATATTTACCGGTGGATTTATTTATCAACATGATTCTAATACAAATAGAGGAAACAAGTAAACACATAATTCATTCATATGAAATTTTCATAAGTCCTCTTTATTATTAACAAATAAATCTTGCACCAGGGTGAGGTAGTGATATCTTTTATAAGTTCAAGACAACAGCTTAAACATGCGCAAATCATGCCGAGGTCGACGGCCCGCTCCGACAGAAATGTAAATTGTGCAATATCGAGGGTCGAGCTGCCCGTACCATAGATACATCTATTTAATTTTTTGAGGCGTTTGGCCTGTTCAAGAAATAAGCACATACCATGCTCGTGAATCATGCACGCAACACAGGTACACATAAGAATACATTCTCAATAAGTCAAATAAAAGCTTATCCATGAATATTTATTCAAATAAAACCAATTTTTCTTTAACAATTATTCTTATGTGAAGCGTAATCCCTTTTTAATTCATTTACTAATTTAATGTGATTTTGGCAATTCAAGCCATCAATGGGTTCACAACTAATTCAAGAATAACATGATTTTGGGTCCTAAACTATTTGGACAATAGCTAATAGTACCTACGCACGGACTCTCGTCACCTCGTGCGTACGTATCCCTCACAAATAGGAGAACGTAACAAATTTAATTCACCAATGGGGTAAATTCCCCCTCACAAGATTAGAAAGTAGACTCACCTCGCCCGAAGATCCATAACCGACCCTCTACACCCTTCTGAAAGCTAGAACCAACGCACAGAGCTCCAAAACTAGCCAAATAACGGTATACTACTGAGAATATGCTCAAAGATATACTCTACCTATAGCTTCACTCCGCTTTGTGAAATGACCAAAATGCCCTGAGCCCACGGGCCCAAATCCCAAAATTTCTCGAAGATATACTCTACCTATAGCTTCACTAGATCAAATATATAATTTAATCCTAATTCAATGCTCAATTTAGTTGTAAAAATCCAATTCATCACGTCTAGATCTTCTTCAAAAATTCCTAATAGTCACACAATTTTTATTCCTAATTCCATGGTTTAATCTTGTATTTAACTTGGAATGTAGAAGTAACTTACCTTAACATAGATGACGGAAATACTCATTCAAGATCTCCAAATATTGCCCCCCCCCCCTAGCAAGAAAATGTTGTCATAAATGACCCAAAATCGGATATCAAAACCATCTGCCACATCTATTTTCCGCACATGCGGTTGCCAGATCTCTTTTACGATTCCGCAGGTGCGGTCCCCAAATCGCGTCTGCGGTCTCATCCCTAGGTTGCCCTTTCCACATCTGCAACAAGCCGATCACGGGAGAGGTCCTGTTTCACCGGTTGCTAGACCGCATCTCCAGTCCTCTCCCCCTTGGCCCTTACCACTTCTGAGGTCAAAAATTTTGCTCTGCGGTCCTAATTCTGCAAAAGTGAAAATGCGGGAAGCAACAGCTCCAGGCCTTCTCCAAGTTCCAAATTCGATTTGTTAGCAACCCGGAATCAACCCCAGGTCCCCAGGACCCCAATCAAACATACCATCCAATCTCAAAACACATTACGAACCTGCTCGAGGCCTCAAATCAAAACAAACAATGCTAAAACGTTAATTACACCCTGAACTTTGAACTTTCCAACTTCTATTTCCTATGTTTAAATCTACCAAATCACGTCCGATTGACCTAAAATTTTACACACAATTCATATTCAACATTACGGACCCGCTCCAACTTTCGGAATCAAATTTGGACCCCGATATCAAATATTCAACCTCTGGTCAAACATCGTATAACCTTCTATTTTCTATCTTTAGCCAAATGGCTTCAAAATGACCTACATGCCTTCGAATTCACTTCCGATCGCGCTTCCACCTTCAAAATCACCATTAGAAGCCATTCACAGTCTCGGAATCCCAAATGGACATCGATAACACTTAAATGCACTTCAAACCAATCTTAAGAAATTTCTTCCAAAATGCTAACTTCTACAATTAGCCCCAAAACACTCGCGGATTATCCATATCCCGCACCGCGAATACACCCAAGTCCGAAATAACCTTACGAACCTGCAAGAACATTCAGGTCCTATTTACAAGGTTGTTTACAAAAAAATCCAATCCTAGTTTATTCTTTCAACTTAAAGCTTCTGAAATGGGAATTTTCATTTAAATTTAACTCTGATCTTCCTGAAATTTCAACTCTGACCATGAATACAAGTCATAACACCTGAAATGAAGCAGCTCATGGCCTGAGACAACTAAACGACGCACTAGGGCTCAAAATGACCTGTCGCGTTGTTACATTCTCTCGCACTTAAATATACGTTCGTCCTCGAACGTGCTGAGAACTATACCGAAGTAGTCTGAAATCACTGTATACCACCTTCCCGTTATACCAAAACATAGCTGAGCACATTAGCTCGATAAATTCAAAAGATACTCCCCTTTATTTAAGGAAATAAGCCTTAGATCCCAATTCCAACATCCAAAATTCTATGCCGGGCCTATTTTCATTATAAGATCACCAAATCATTCACAAAACACTATACCCAACATGTTTGCATACTTTGCTGAATCCACACTTTGCATCACTTTTCTCATATGACCACAATAACACTTTTTAATCAATTTATCCAAATTTCAACGAATCAGATGCTCACATTGCACCTCATGACCTATATAGTTCTTGCTCTAACGTTTATAACTCTAACACGAGGGAAGAGATTTATCAAAATTCATAACCAACTGCATAAGAAACAAATCATAGAGTGTATACGTCTGACAAGAACCATTATCACATTCTAAACAGAATAATGATCTATGCTCATTAATATACTTTATATAATCAAATTCACTGATCCTAAATCCCATAATCTCGTCTCACCCAGTACGAACGTCTCAGGAAACAAACCACTCCAAATGCGATCAATATTCACATATGACGCCACAATGTGCTAATAGGTCATCAATTCGAACATGACATAAAAAAGAAATCGAACTCTGGAAGGAATTACCTACCACCGCACTAATACGAACTTCTTTAGAAGATAGGAAGCGAAACACGCAAAAATAGCATGTAGGAACCCAGACTCGACATAATACTGTTGCGGCGTGCAACCCGATCCAAATAACATACCCATGGTGGTGTGACACCCAATCCAAATAACATACCCATGGCGGCGTGCCACCCGATCAACACATAGATCTCACAGAAGGAGATTGCACTTCGAGCTAAATCTGCTCCTTCCATTAAAAATATAACATTTCGATCATAATTATTCTAAGTGCATAATACCATCCATGCGGAAACCCATAGCACTATAGGCTACAAGACTCAGGTATGACTGAGCTGCAATACAAGATCTAAATCTTAAGAGCCATTCTGCACACAGAACATCATCACCACACTGAACCTCCACATATAAGAATTTACTGAGCCGTCTAAAAACTCATACAGTGCAATACACCATTAATTGGAACAGCTGATGACAAAAAAACACCCCAACTATTCCTCCACAGGGAAAGCTCGCTGAAATGAACACAACTAGCCTGATATAAATCCATGTTCACATATAAATCAATCCCCTGATTTCAAGCTGATTTCTGATTGCACTAACTTGGCTAATAACCTTTCAAATGTCCATATTAACTCATTCTTCCTCATAACACTTACGTACAACTATCATAACCGGAAAAACCTCTTCCTTTCATAACCCAATAAACAAAGTTCCCTCTGGGCCTAAATTCTCAAATTGATAATATTACCACAATACTCATACTTCATTCAAATCTTTAGTCAATTAAATGACTACATGCCATACTTATACAACCTTCACGTGGGACACGCTCCAAAAATCTTCAGAAATAAATGACGGGTTCTCACATCTAAACCACCGGATGCACTAACGCTGAAAAACTATCAAGAATCTTTATCCATGATGCAAAGCCTCTTTCACAACACATCAATCTCAGGTGATGCTGAAGGCAATACAAATTTACTGTAATCATTCAACCTTTTCCTTGCCCATCAAAGCCCGTGACATCCTTATCAACACAGAACTTCAACCTTCATTCTCACTCTGAATTTTCATGCTACTCACTGCACCCAACGTGCCAATAAATGGTAGAACAAGATTTTTATCATATCGCCGAAATCATTAATATGTTAACACTTATTAATAAATGAACTTTGCACCAAACTCATTTAAGGAGTATCATAGCAACACACAGGTAAATCCCCATAACCGTAGAATATGCAAATCTGCAAGTAGTGGTCCAAGCCACCATAGCTCTTTCGGAATCTTCTTCCACTTAGCAAGCCATAAAAGAAGAATGCTTCTGAATAACACCAATTAGGACAGTTGACATGCCTCGTACGTACCGCCACGAATCATACACATAAGTTGATCACGCGGACCGAACTGATCACTGACCCCTATATGCCGATTCAACTAGGGCTAATCAATTTACCTTCTTCCAATTTGTCCTTGCTTGCCTTGGAAATAAGACTAACTCCATTAAACACATAACAAACTCCATCTACACTCCCCCAAGTGACCTTGAAGCATGAGACCAGGCTATCTCCATTCCCATGAACCATTTCGTATAACTCAAATTTTATACCACGAGTAAAAATATCATAGAACATTCCGGGCACTCTCTCATAAGCTGCTACAACGCGTTATTCTTATCTGTAGCCATAGGCTTGGAATAATCGAGCACCACACTCAAACTCCTGAATTCACTAGTACCATTATTTCGAGCCACTCGCTCTGTCTTGGTCCCAAATATAACTCACTCCATAGATCTCATAACGGATGAACACTCTCTCCGTGAAGCACCTGGCGAAATCACTTCCTCTGAATCATGCATCTATACGAGGCATAAATACTAAACCTTTTTCCAAGTCCAATCATGAGCCAATAAGGCCAACGGCAGCGTGCCTTCATCAATTATTTTACTCGAAATAACACTTATAGTCTTTTCACATAGTTGAAATAATCCATCAATATGCTCATAGTCAAAAATTATGCAAGTAGCTAATCATACAGACAATCATATGCGGTGGGACTCTCCCACTTAGCATGAAGCCATCATTTCACAATTCTAGAGTTCGCCCAACCTCTTTGCATCTTATTGACACAACCTCTCGCCAAAAATTATCAATATTTCTCGAAATCTTCCTGTAAATCTCCATCATTAAATTTATTAGTCATTACCCACATTTTCACGATAGATCTCTTTGTTGAACGCTCAATATAATTCCTTGCAAAAGCTTCCCCAACCACGTGACCACTAACCCGCTCATCGGGAAATAACCCATCTAGGGGAATCACCTCCCGACATCTTCCTATGCAGCTGCACAAGGTAGATTCACTACGACACCAATAGCTAATACCAAGTCCGAGCTCACCTTCCAGTTGCACAAGTCCATTCACCCCTCGCGAACATTAATTAAATGTATGGAAATATCCTCCCAATTCAGAGTTATGATGCATCCTCCTACGAGACAAGGACCTCATATCTTCTATATCAAATTTTCTGTCACATAATAGCCCATGCTTCAAGTTCGCTCCGTAGGCCCCAATCAGTAATCTCTGAAACTCTCCGATCATTCTAAACTTTCTTATGAAGTGTATTCATCCTACTACCAAGACGATATGCAACACCAGCCACTCTCCCACTTTGGCGGAACTCATCTCTTTAATTGACCACTCGACCTTTCTCCTCGTAATAGGCCTTCTAGAAGTTTTAAGCAATGCTTGACACTTCCCACATGTCCTTCCTCATACCTTGCTGCTCACTTGTTGCTTTAAACAAAATTTGACTTCATGGCACTTGAATCCACCATAGTTCCTAACTTTAGAACCTTCAAAAGGTCATCTTTCTCGACCCATCAACAATTGGAATTCTAATTCGATCTTAAACCACCGCACCATGCGATATCTGACAACTGTATCTCCAATACTATTTTACAATATCTTTCCTTGAAGACGAATCGTAGCAGATTATACATCAACGAACTTGGTACGTTCCACAAGGGCCTTGACGCCACATCCTAGAATAAAGCTCCATTACACTTGCAAATACCAGGTCTCATTACTTCCACCAGCCCAAATCTGACCATCCTTAATCTGACTTCCTTTCCCTTACTAGGAATAGAATACTAAATCATTTGATTACACACTAAGTAAATTTCCCTTCAATTCATCCACTGCCTCGAAACATGGGCAAACATCCTACCATCACAACAACACTGCGGAAAAATCTCTCATAAACAGCAGAGCAACCTATGAATAGCCTCAAGGCGCTTACAAGTTCCGATACTGAGCTAAACAATAGAATATCCTTTCATGAGGCGACTATAATAATCCAATCAATTATTGCGGGGAAAATCATCCCTCACCACATTTGTAGTGGCATTATAATACCTGAATATTCAATTTATAATAAGCGCTCGCGTCGTGTAAGATTGAGCAAGAAGCAATCAAAGGCATAAACCTCAAAGGAATAGAACCGTACGAAATGGAAATCAAGAAGGGAAGTACACCTACCGGCCCTGTAGCCTGCGAAGATAAGTACATACATCTCTGTACCATTCCTCAAGACTCTACTAGACTTGCTTATGACTCATGAGACAAACAGGAACCTAGTGCTCTGATATCACATTGTCACGACCCAAAATCGTCTAAGGGTCGTGGTGGCGCTCGACATCGCGGTCAAGACAACCAACTCAAATGCTAAATTAAATCTTGTTTTATCACTTTTGAAATACAAAATTTTTCGGTCATTATTTAGAAATATTAGGGAACATATTTTCAAGTCAAATTTAAAAGTTAAGCAATTAACACATACTTTAATCCCTCCCAGAACCCGGTGTCAGAAGTGCATAAGCATCTACTAATAAGGGAGACAAAATACAACATCCGCCGGGAATATAATGTTACAGAAAGTAAATACAGTACAAAGGAAGGGACTACTCTAGCTGTGGCCTTCTCGAATGATGCAACTCACCTTGTCCTATAATCATTCGTGCTGCTACACCTAGCAGACCACTGGAGTGACATATATATGTGCAACAAAGTGTACATCAAGTGTAGTATGAGTACAAAAAAACCGTGTACCCAATGCGTATCCCGCCTAATCTCGAAAGAGTAGAGACGGGATGGTCAACTTTGACACTCTCTAGTGGTCCAGTAATAATTCATATTTAATTAATATAATTATCAGTGGGTTGTTTTTATAAACATGGTTCTAATCCAAATGTAGGAAACAAGTAACCACACAATTCTTTAATAGGAATTTTCCATAAGTCCTCTTTATTATTAACTTATAGTTCCAGCGGATTCTCTTTTGTCTTGCAAACCCCTTATTCTGTACTCCCCTATTCTCTCGAGCCTGGGTGAGGTAGTGACAACTTTAACAATATCAAGACAATAGCACAATCATGTGCAAATCATGCCGAGGTCGATGCCCTGCTCCAACATAAATGTAAATTGTGCAGTGCCGAGGGTCGAGCAGCCCCATGGATGCATCTATTTAATCTGCGGAGGTGTTCAGCCCGTTCAAGAAATAAACACATACCCTGCTGGCGAATCATGCATGCGACACATGTACACATAAGAATACATGCTCAATCAATCAAATAAGAGCTTATCGGGAATATTTATTCAAATAAAACCAATTATCCATTAACAATATTTAAGAAATGTAGCTTAATCCCATAGAAATTTATTTACTGATTTAATGTTATTTAGGTAATTCAAGCCATCAACGGGTTTACAATTAATTCAACTATAACATGCTTTTGGGCTATAAACTACCCGGGCAATAGCATAATAGTAGCTACGCATGGACTCTCATCACCTCGTGCATACGTAGCGCCAACAAATAGGAGCACAAAACAAATTTAATTCACCTATGGGGTAAATTCCCCCTCACAATATTAGATAGGAGAGTAACCTCGCCCGAATATCAATAACTGGCCCTTTACACCCTTCTGAAAGCTCGAAATAACAAATACAACTTCAAAACTAGCTAAATAACGGCGAACTACTGAGAATATACTCAACTACTTGCTAACAATTCAATTTATACAATTTCCCAAATCTGCTTTGTGAAATGACCAAATGCCCTGGGACCCACGGGCTTGAAACCTGAAATTTTTGGAAGATATACTCTACCTATATCTTCACTAGCTCAAATATATAATTTACTCATAATTCCATTCTCAAATTTGTGGTAAAACTCCAATTTATCAAGTTTCTAGGTGTTCTTCCAAAAATCCCAATTTTTCCACAATTTTCATGCCTAATTCTATGGTATAATCGTGTATTTAACTTCAAAATGAGTAGAAGTAACTTACCTTAACGTAGATGATGGAAATACTCTTTGAAGCTCTCAAAAATATCGCCCCAAGCCAAGAAAATATGTTGATAAATGACCTAAAATTGGATTTTAAAACGTTCTGCTCCAACTACTTTTCACAGCTCCAAATGCTAGATTGCTTCTGCGGTTCCCCAAGTGCGGTCCCAAACCGCATCTGCAGTCTCATTGCTTGGCTCCCATTTCCGCTTCTGCGACACACAGATCGCTGGAGCGGTCCCGCCTATGTGGCTGCTCGACGCATTTGCGGTCCTCGCCCTCTTGGTCCTAACCGCTTCTGCGGTCTAAACTTTCTCCTTTATGGGGCCGCTTTTGTGGTCCCAATTCCGCAGAAGTGGAAATACCAGAAGCAGCAGCTCCAGGCCTTCTCCAAGTGCCGTATTCGAACTGTTAGCCACCTTAAATCCACCTGAGACCCCCGAGACCCCAAGAAAACATACCATCCAATCCCAAAACACACTAAGCACCTGCTCGAGGCCCAAATGATATCAAACAACGCTAAACAGTGAATTACACCCTGATTCAAGCTTTATGAACTTTGAAGTTTCCAACTCCTATTTCTGATATTTAAACCAGCAAAATCACGTCGGATTGACCTAAAATGTTACACACAATACATATTCAACATTACAGACCCGCTTCAACTTTTAGAATCGGATTTTGATCCTGATATCAAAAAGCCAACCTCTAGGCAAACTTCCAAAAACATTCAATTTTCTATCTTTAGCCAATTCAAAATGACCTACGGGCCTCTGAGTTAACATTTGATTGCGCTCCCAACTCCAGAATCACCATACAAAGCCGTTTAGAGTCTCCGAATCCCAAACAGACATCGATAACGCTAAAATTCACTTCAAGCCAAACTTATGAAATTCCTTCCAAAATGCTAACTTCCACAATAAATGCCAAAACAGTCCAAGTTTATCCAACACCCGCACCGAGCATATGCCCAAGTCCGAAATTATCATACGAACATTTTGGAACTTCATATCCCGGTTCCGAGGTTATTTACTCAAAAATCCAATCTTAGTTCATCCTTTCAACTTAAAGCTTCTGAAATATGAAATTTCATTTAAATTTAACTCATATTTTCTTGAAATTTCATCTCTGACCATGCGTACAACTCATAGCAACTAAAATAAAGCTGCTCATGGCCTCAGACTCCTAAACAACGTGCTAAGGCTCAAAACGGCCGTAGGGTCGTTACAGCGCAGCTCCTCCTTGGTCTGGAACATCAGCCGTGCACGTCCTCACCGTATGTGAGAGAATAAAAGAGGGAAATTTAATACACCAACCATTGCACGATATACATGAAGAAAGAGTAGTCTTTCTTAACACCCTATAACCTCTCGAAGATAAATACAGATGCCTCCGTACTGATCCGCAAGTCTCTATTAGGTTTGCCCGTGACTTGTGAGACCTACGTGAATCTAATGCTCTAATTCCATGTTGTCATAGCCCATTTCCATGACGAGTCATGATGGCGTCCAACACCATTGCTTGGCAAGCCTATGCGAAAATTACCAAAGAAGCCATCATTTTACTTTTACCAAATAATTTCAAAAATTCATTAAATGAAGATTTGAACAAAGCAATAACCAATAAGATATCAAAATAATTATATAAATCCCCAAAATAAAAGTCTACCAATATGTGTACCAAGACCGGTTGTCACAAGTTGTGGTCAGCAAGTAGAATATACAAAAGAATATTCTATCCTACTGTCTAAAATAGAATTGACATAAAAAATAATAAGAAAGATTTCTTCAGAAAGGTAAATGGCATGGGAAGGGAAATCAGCTCACTGTGGAAGTCTCAAAATCTGCTCAGGGATGTCCACTAAACTGATAGCCATATATACCTGCCTCAGATCGTATAAGTTGTGCACCGCCAGAAAGGTCTAATTGCACAAAAAATAGATGCATCTATTTATATCGAGCGATCGTCCCGATCCACAAATATAAATTATATCAACAAAACACACGAAGGCGCATTTATATTCTATAAATCCATGCAAGGTTTCAACGAGTATATATGCTCGCTTTTATTCCTTTCGAAGTCAGTAAAGTATCCTATGTGACCGCATTATTACGAAAGAATAGAGATCTTCACAAATATAGCATGATGTGGGTCCTAAACTACCCGAACTGTTAACATAATAATAGATACGAACGAACTTTCATCACTTAGTGCGTACGTAGCCCCCGTATTTAGTAGCAAATTACTCAGTTATTACACCTGTGGGGTCAATTCCCTCTTACAAGGTTAGAAAGGACACTCGCCTCACTCCAAAGTGCACTTTCAATACCAAGAACGAGTCCAAGCCCTCAATTGGGAGCTGAATGATCCCATACTCTAGATACTAGGTGAAGATCTTCTCTTAAAAACACTAAAATTGCCAATGGAAAGGTGAAAAAGTAATAAAAATGACTTAGAACCCGTATTAAATAAACCTCACTACTTCGCATTTGAGGTCACAAGACCGCGTTTTTGAGAAATGGACCCCATATGCAAAATGGGATAAAGGAGCTGGGAGCGCATTTGCGATCTTGAGGCAACATCTGCGAAGCTTCTTCTATGACATGGGAGCCGTTTTTTGCAGTTCCTGGCCCGGCCTGCCCTTGGCCGCATTTGCGATGAAATGACCGTTTTTGAGGTCTCGCACCTACAGTCCACCAATCGCATGTACGATTATGACAGAAGCATGAACCTCAGAATTTGATTTCGGGCATACTCCCAGCTACCATATTTTCCTATATGCAGTCCGGGATCGTCAAATCGCAAATAGGGGTCCGTTTGCTCAAAAATTGACCATGGTCAAACTTAGCTTTTTAAGAAAATTCTAAGAAATCAAATGGGCATATTTCACTCCAATCTCTTCCAAATCCCAACACAACCATCCTCGCAAGTCGTAAATTAGCTAAAACAAGCACGAGAAGTTTATATATATTTGTATATTAATAATATTTAGTTTAGATACTTACGAAATCTAAAAATATATGTTTCGTAAGAACATCATAAAATTCATGTTTGATAAAATAAATTAGTATTAATAAATATAATGTCATAACATTATTCAAATGTTTGAAAAAAACTAATCGATAAATGCTAATTAAAAACTTAACAACATGAAATATGATCCAGTACTACTAAAAAAACTAACTTGGAATCATGAATATAACAATATATGAAAATTCAAAAACAAATAGTTTAATATGTCAAATATTAATATAATAATAATATGTTCCACTACAACTTAGGATTAGAAAATATAATAAGTATATAACAACATTCAACAATGAAATTTCACTAACTGCATTACTCATTATATGCCAGGTTTGTTACTGATTCATTATTTGTAATATTAAGAGGTGTAGTTTAAAAAATACATTAATAAAATAAATAAAACTAAAACATAAGCAATTACATGGAATCACAATAAGTAAAGGTAGAGAAATTAAAAATAAATAATGTAAAAAAATATTAAAAACTACCAAAGATATTAAAAATTAAAAGTAAAATTAAAAATAAATATAATAGAAATATAAAGTTATAAAAATTAAAATTAAAATAAAAACAAAAAGGAAAGAAATTAAAAGGAAACATTGTAATGACACAGTGTGATTACTACCAAACGTCACCTCCCCCTTGAGAACTGGAGAGTGTAATTACACCCTTCCAATTATAACCAATCTCATGCAGACCAAGTAATTATTTGGCCAACCAAACATGCAATACTGTGTAATTACATCCAATTACACCGAAATCCATTTCCAATGTGGCATTCTAAACATGCTCTTAGAATTCTCATTTTACCATAATTAATAATTTTTCTTATAGCCACATGATTATTTATAGCTTGTTTTATACCAGAAATATCAAAAGTCTTCTATTTTCTTTTTTTAAACTTGAATTCAAACTTTGCCAATATAGTGAAAAATGAGAGAGTAATAAATTTAGGAACTCTTTATTTGGTTCCTAAATTTTATTAATCCAGTTCCTAATTATGTATATTTTATTTTACAAAATTAAGAAAAAAACGACGGGAAATCAAATTACTAATCATATAATGAAAGTTTGGGAGAGGGTGGTGGAAGTGAGGGAGATGTGGGCTTTGTCTATTTTCGAAAACCAGTTCGGATTCATCCCTGGTCATTCTAGTACAGAAGTTATCCACCTTATAAGGAGGTTGACAGAACAGTACGGTGATTGAAAGAAGGATTTGCACATGGAATCTATTTACATAGAGAAGGCATATAACAAGGTCCCTAGGGATGTTATTTGGAGAGGTTTGGAGGTAAATGGTCTTTGGTTATCTTATATGAGGGTTATAAAGGACATGTATGATGGGGCTAAGATTCGGGTTAGGACAGTGAATGGTCACTCAGAGCATTTTTCGATAGTTATGGGGCTACATTAAGGATATGCGCTTTGCCCGTTCTTATTTTCCATGGCTATGGATGCACTAACACATCTTATTCAAGTGGAGGTGACATGATGTATGTTATTCACTGATGGTATCGTTCTGTTTGATAGGATATAAGGTGGCTTTAACAAAAAGTTTGAGGTTTTGAGATAGACCCTTGAGTCTAATGGTTTCAAGTTGAGTAAGACTTAGACATAATATTCAGAATGCTAGATCAGCAGCGTGACAGGAAAAGCATACATTGATGTGAGGCAAGACTCACAAGTCATCACCTAGATAAAAAGTTTCAAGTACCTTGGGTTAATTATTTAGGATTATGGGGAGATAAACGAAGATGTCACTCACCATATGGGTAGGGTGGATAAATAGAGGTTAGCATCTAGCGTCCGACGTAACAAGAATGTTCCACTGAAACATAAAGGTTAGTTCTATTGAGAAGAGGTTATACCGGTCATGTGGTATGGATAAGAGTGTTGGCCAGTAAAAAAATTGACATATCTAGAAGATGAGAGTAGCAAAAATGATAATGTTGAGATAGATGTGTAGGTACACTAGGCTGGATTGATTAGGAATGATGGTATTTGGGTGAAGGTGGGTTTGTCTCCCATTGAAGATAAGATGCGGTAAGTGAAGCTTGGATAGTTCGGGCGTATATGCATAGGAGAAGCGCAAATGATCCGGTGAGAAGGTGGAAGCGATTGGCTTTAGTGGGTAGGAGAAGAGATAGATGGCGGCCAAACAAGTAATCGAAAGAGATGATCAGGCAGGACATGGAGCGACTTTTGATTTTAGAGTGTATGGTCCTTGATTGGAAGGTGTGGAGGCCGAGCATTAGGATTGAAGGTTAGGAAATAGTTTAGCATTTTCCTTCTTCATTACTGGAGTGAGGCTAGTCTAATAGTGTTTGTCATAGGCTGCTAGCGGATGATGTTGTGTTAATTTTATTTTTCCTTTTTCAGAGTACCATGCCATTATTATTGGTTTTTGTTAATATTTTTCCATCTATTTTTTGTCCTAAACGATGCTGGTATTATACGGCTGGCCGCTATTGCTATTACCCATCTATTGCCTTTTTCTTCTTCATGAGATAAGAATCTATCGAAAATCCTCTCTACTCCTCAAGGATTGGGAAGATTTGTGTACATGCTACCCTCCCGAAATACCATTTCTAAAATTTTACTGAGTTATTGTTGTTGTTGTTGTAAGAATTCAACAATGAAGTTGAGTCTAATAATTAAAAAGTATTAACTCTTACTCTTCA
The DNA here is from genome assembly GCA_034376525.1 of Nicotiana benthamiana. Lineage (NCBI taxonomy): Eukaryota > Viridiplantae > Streptophyta > Magnoliopsida > Solanales > Solanaceae > Nicotiana > Nicotiana benthamiana. The sequence goes on along the minus strand of CM067329.1, from coordinate 4,753,048 downwards.
AACCTGAAATTATACTCTTTCTAAAATGGAAAAAGTAATAACCCAAAGATGTAGGATTTACCCACTGTTTATCTAGGGGAATCCATGGGGCATATGAACTCATGCTTTCCTTCCCATATTATAATCGTAACAATATATATATTTTTCAAAAAAAAATTAAAATATGTGTGTTCAAGCTCAAATTATCATATGATGCTATGATATTGTGGGTGCACCTCTCTAAGTGAGGTTTTGTGTTCAAATATTATGTCAATCTTAGTTTTTCCAGAAAATATATTTGTTTACCCGTAGAACAATAAAATTAAATTTATATGTTTTCTACATTGGGTCCCAAAAAGGATAAATAATTTAAATAAGAATGTAAGTCTTAGCATTGAAATCAAGATAAGATAGCGAAAACCATGTTTTCAGGAAAATAGCTTTCGCGCGTGCCTGTAATGACATTAATAAGCAAAGAGATAAAAATATTATTGAGCTTTGAATAGTTTACCACATATGTTTGTTACAAATTCTCCCCTTCCAATGGCTATTGAGCTCACTATTTATAGTTGTTCTTAGGGGAACAAGCTCATAGGATCAAGACCATCTTAAATGGCAATTATGGGGGGTATTGAAGAATATGTAACGGTAGACTATGAATGACACTCGTTAACGAAACTGTGTACCTAATGCTGTACAATATTCACTATTAGATGTTATCGGATGTCTGCCATTTATTTTGTTTTTATTAACATCATTTGCTACGAGAACAAGCGGGATTGCTTCCTTCGGACCTGATTGCCATTTGGCTCGCTTTCCATCTTTCTTTGTCTCCACATGTCGCACTATTATGCGAGCATTTAATATGAACCTATATTACCATATGCATATATTCCCCCTACTTTATGGTGGTACATCATTGTCCACCGAAAAGTTGGTGAAGATATATTTCTTGCGAAAAATTCTCTAACCCCATCTGAAAAGTTTTTTATTGTTGATTAGATGCACGTCTCTCAACATTTACCCCAAACACTTATCATTTCATGATTCACAAAACTATTTCCTGTTGTCGAGGTAATTATGTATGACAACCCGGACATCCATTTTAAGTGTATTAGCCCCGATCCCTTGTTTATTGCCTTCTCTCTGTTATACTGTGGTTACGTGACTTGTTTGGATATTTAGTTTTAGTTTCAGGTGAGTTTCGGAGTGAACTGACACACGGTGCCTAAATAGAAGTTCAAGTCATAGGAGTTGACCACATTTTTACTTGTGTGAAGAAGACTCTGGAATAGAGTTTTGACAGTTTCAATAGCTCTAAGTGGTGATTTTGGCATTGTGAGCATGTCTGGATGTTTATTTCGAGGTTCGTAGGACATTTATGCATTAATTGACGAAAGGTGAAAATTGGTGAAATTGGAAAATTTGACTGGGAGTGGAATTTTTTATATCGGTGCCTGATTTCTATTCGAGAAGTTGGAATAGGTCTGTAACATCAATTATGACTTTTCTGCAATATTCAGTGTCAATAAGAGTTATTTTATTTTGTATTGGCATCAGTTTCGGAATTCGAAAGTTCATAGTTCCATGGTATATTCATCAAATTCATGTTGTTCAATGTGGTTTTTAACCCCGAGTAAGTCTATTAGGTGTTTTGGAATTACTTGGTATATTCGAAAGGGAACCCCGGGCGTGATTCGGATTGATATCAAAACAAAATCTAGACTTGTACAAATGCTGAAGCTCCCAATTCTGGTGTCATCGTACTTGCAGAGGGATTGGCCGCGGGTACGGACTCGCATGTGCGAGCAGTGGAATGATTCCGCGGAGAGGGTATTCCATGCATATCTTATAGATATGATAGTTTATACGCATGAGGGTGTCGCTTCTATGATGGAGAAGACCTTAAGTGCGGCCATAAGCGCCGGTATGACTTACACTCATAGGTGCGAAGTAAACTGAGCTTAGTCATGATCTCACCTTGATGGAAATTCTGTAAGTAAAGAGCCTCAGATGTACAAGTAAGGTTGCAGGCTTGTCATACCTAGGCAAAACAAAATGGGATTTTTTGAGGGTTTGATTCATTTCATTTTTGGTACATTAAGAGCTCGGATTGAGGTGATATTGTACATAGCGATCCGGGGGCCTGATTCCTCGCCATGAAACCATCTCACGCTGATGCCCCTCAATGATCGAAGCTAAGTTGTATTCAGACAAATACAGCAAGTTGCAACAGGCGAGGGGGGAGTTTCCAAGGCATGCGGCTTAACCTAATATGGTTTGTCTATTTGGGGCCTATCTTCAAGATGTCATGTCTAGCCGTCCTATTTCCATTTCTTTTGAGTTAACACGTTTTGTATCGTAGCAGATTCCCTTCCTATATAAATAGGATCCCTATTTTGCAGACTCGGCAGATGTTGCTTCATTTTGTCCTCAAGTTAAACAATATCTCTTCCTCTCCCTTTCCCTCTTTTCTTTCTAACTTGCTTATTCTCACTAGCCCAAAGCCACCTTTATATTCATTGTTCTCTTACTTGTTCTTAATTATATAGCTCACTATTTTTTGTAAAGAACCTTGTTTAATCATATTCTCAGTAGTTATATCATTTCTGATTATCCTTGATATCTTGAAATCGACCCTAACATCGACCCCGAGGTCCTCTATCCACTAGACCTTTACCTAGGAAGCACGCTCTTTGGTTTGATTACTATTTCGTTTTAGCTTGCATTTTTTAATTAAACTCCATATAATTAGCATCAACTTCTCTAAAAACTAGCTCGGGAATAGATCACGTATTCTTTGAATCCTATATACAAAATTATTGTTATGACAATTTTCACGGTAAACAGTTTTGCGCCCACCGTTTGGCTAATAATAATAGTGATTATTTTCTTGCTGGTCCCATTGCACAAACGCACATATCATTCACACATTTTCTCGTCCAAATATCTCTTCTTTCAGGACGAACGCCTGGCTCACTGGGGAAATGGGAATGCTGGAACTTCAGAGGAGACAAAGAAAAGGGCACAACAACGTAGAGTCTGGTGTCCACATGATTACTGGGGAGCCAACATTCCCCAAAGACCCATGTCCAAACGAGAGAGAACGTCTACAACAGAGGAGGGGCCAGCCAGAGAACACTTACCTAGAGAAACCCTCATATTTAGTGAAGAGGATCTCGAAGCTATAATTGAACTTCACAGTAACGCACTAGTCATCTCATTTCTCCAACCAACACAAGATTAAAGGGCGTGCTCGTTTACGTAGGCAACTCGGTCAATACAATCAGGTCAGAAGTAGAAAGAATAGCTAGGGTTTCTAAATCAAGTTGTTCCTACACCTCGGGTCCTCCACGGGTTGAACATGATTGGAGAAGAAATGAAAGGAGAAATCACCCTCCCGATCGACACGTCCGGGACAACCAAGAACACCGAGTTTCATGTCATCTGTGGCGATATGAGATATAAAATCCTACTTGGCAGGCCTTGGATACACAACATAAGTGCGGTGCCCTCAACCTTGCATCAGGTGATAATGTTTCCCACCAGGGATCGAATCAGAACATACATGGAGAACAACGGGCACCGAGGGAAATTTTCATGGTCAACTACGACACACCAACCCCCATATTATTGGCCTCGGACAAAGAGGGAAGCGTGCATACTCTTGAAGACGACGAACAATACTTCTTTGCACCCCAAACCTTCGTCGCCTCTAAGGAATCCTATGCGACCTAGTCAATAGTCGAAGTCCTGGAGCAGACCGTCTTCATCAAATACCTCCCGAATTGTAATGTATACCTAGGAACAAGGCTGACCCCCAAATTCAAGGCAGGGTTTATTCAATTTCTTAGTAATAATATCGAGTGTTTTGCTTAGTCCCACTAAGATATGATAGTTATCCAACCGGAAATAACCTTCCACTAACTAAGTGTTGACCCCAAATTCAAACCTGTGAAACAAAAGAGAATACCGCAGCCCGAGATAAAGCATGCATTCATCAAAAAATGATGTGGCAAAACTCCTTAAAATTAAATCCATCAAAGAGTTAAAGTATCCCGATTGATTAGCTAACATAGTGGTAGTGCCTAAAAAGGTTAATAAATTAAGGATGTGCATAGACTATAAAGATTTGAACAAAGCATGCCCAAAACATTCCTTCCCTCTACCTAATATCGATTGCCCTATCGATGCTACGACTGGCCACGAGACCTCATTATCCTCGATGCCTACTCGAGGTACAATCAAATCCATATGAACCCCAAGGATACGGAAAAGACCTCATTTAGTACGAATGCAGTACATAATGTTAAAACATAATGCCCTTCAGGCTAAAAAATGCGGGGCAACATACCAACGGCTAGTTAATAAATTGTTTGAGCACCAAGTAGGAAAATCGATGGAGGGATATATTGCTGATATTCTAGTCAAAACCCTATGAGGAGAGGACAATCTAATACATTTGCAGAAAAACTCATACATCCTCAGAAGCTACAAAATGAAGCTCAATCCTTAGAAGTGTGCATTCTGAGTAGGCTCGAGAAAATTCCTGGGCTTCATGGTCTCAAACAGGGGGATAAAAATCAATCCCGACAAAATAAAGGCCATCGAAGAAATTTCGGTAGTTAACAACGTAAAAACAATTCAACAACTGACAGGGCGGATTGTGTCCTTGGGCAAATTCATATCGAGACCGTCAGACAAAATACAGAATTTCTTTGCCCTGCTCAAAAGAAAGAACAACTTCGAATGGACTCCAGAATGTCAATGCCCCATAAAATAAGAGAAACGGTACCTGTCTAGCCCGCCTTTGCTGCACACGCCCAAGAAGGATGAAACTCTATACTTATGCCTGGTCGTACGAAAAATAAAGGTTAGCAGTGTACTGGTCCAACAAAAGCAAGTTACGCAATTTCCTATTTATTATGTGAGCCAAATTTCGGGGAATGCCGAAACCCGATACATAGTGATGACCGACCTGTTGTCTTATGTGTTACTGCTCTGTTTCCCACTTATTGTGCTGCTTCATGTTTCAATAACAGTATTAAAGTCTATCGGGTATAATTGAATTGGTTTTCATTGAAAATAAGGCACATGGCCTCTTAGAAGGAAGCTTGTTTTGGAAAAGTAAACCGGAAGTTGACTTGTGAGTTAGAAGGCTCGGATGTGATTTTTGGTGATTTGGTTAGCTTCGAGAGATGATTTGTGACTTAGTAGAGAGATCTGAATGGGATTTGGATGTCCGGTGTATAAATAGGGTTGAATTGGCGATGTTTGAATTTTGGCTGATAACGGTTGATAGGTGAGATTTTTATCTGAGGGTCAGAATGGAATTTTAAGAGTTTCAATTGATTTTTTAGGTGATTTTGGATATGTCTAAAAATTTTCAGGTCATTCGGACGTCAATTGGTCGGGTTTTGATGGAATGCGAGTTTCGAAAGTTTGAGGAAAACTAGGCTTGAATCTGATAATATTTAATGGTTTGAGCATTGCTTGATGTGGTTTGAAGGTTGGAACAAGTTTGTATGATGTTTTGGGATGTGTTGGTGTTTTTTTTTGAGGTCCCGGGGGCCTCAGAGTGATTTCAGATATGTAAACGGAGGGTTTTGAGCTTAGAGCATTGAAGAAATTTCATCAACTTGTGCAGGGTCATTTTGGCCGTTGTGATCGCAAGCCCAGGGCTGCGACCGCATTGGAGAATTTTAGAGGGGGGGGGGATTTTCTTCATAGAGTTCGCATTGGGTTGTTCGCAATTGCAGTGAGGTGGAAGAGTAAGCTCCGCGTTTGCATGAGAAATACGCGTTCGCATGAAAGGATTTGGGGACCCATGCCTTTGTTCATAGCGATCACGACATGAGGAGTGCGATCACACTGGTCTGTAAAGCGAATCTACGCGATTGCAGAGGTCTGGTCGCGTTTGCGTAGGCCATTCTAGAGGTCTGGAGATTTTGGTCATTGCGATCGCAATGCATGGGGCTGCAATCGAATAGAGTAAATTGGCACCTGGGCAGAATGTTTTTAAACCATTTCATCCGCGACTTGGGTTCATTTTTCAACCATTTTTGCACCACCTTGAGAGATTGTTGATAGATTTTTAAGGGCTTTTCGAGGGGAAGAGGTCTAGAAACATCAATTAATCTAAGAACCATCCATTAATTCTCTCAATTTGGGTATAAAATTGAAAAAAACTAGGGCTTGAGTTTTTGATATTTCAAATTGGGATTTCATAGGTCATTCGAGCTCATATTTCGGAGTTCTTGGTATGTACGAACTCGTGGTGAGACGAGGATTCCAGAAATGTATGTCTCGTAATTTTTTAAGAAGCGGTCCCCAGGCCCTGGTTTTGCTAGTTTTGAGGTTCTTGCTATAATTAGATTGTTTTCAATTTGGTATTGTCCCATTTGAATATTGTGATGTATTCCCTCTGTTTTTGGCTAGATTCAATCCGCGTGGAGGCTAATTTGAGGCGCAAAGGAGTCGCGAGCTTGAGATTTCGCCGGTTCGAGGTGAGTAATACTTGGAAATGGTATTCTGAGGGTTTGAAACCCCAGATTTAAACATCCTATTGCTGTATTGTGTTGGCTTTCATGCTAGACCTGAGCGTGGGGTAGAGCACCACTGGGAATTGTGACTTTGTTCGTCCCGGTTGTTTTTTTTTCACTGCGAAATAGCAAATGATTTATTGTTATCATTCTGACTTGGGCTCGTTGCCATAATTGGGGCTTATTGCCGACTATTTGAACTCTTTATGAACTACTATCAAAGTTTTCCTCACTATTTGAAAGATTCTTTGAACTCAGCCAAGTGATTTACACTGTTTCATGGACTCAACTATATTTTTCTCAAACTTGCAGTTTTAACTGACATTTGAACTATTGCTTAAGCTGAGTATTATCGTTTTACTGATTCCCGAGGGGCTTTTTAACCATTTTTGCACTGATTGAGGCTGAGGGCCGTATGTGAGAGCATGAAGATGATGTAAGGAGGCTTTAGGCCTTGAGTGTTATGTGTACATGTGCAAATACATTCATGGATCGGTGTGCATGCCGCAGTAGCATATTGCATGTATCGGGCTGCACGCCGCAGTGGTGGGATATTAATATTGCTCTTGGGCTGTAGGAGCACCTCTGGTGTCTGAACCCACACAGTGAGCGCGGGTACCCAAATGGATTGGGCTATGCGCCATAGATGTCTTATGCATTGCATTCATGCATTTACTCCTGCTTGTGCTACGCGGCATGACATTTAGCGCTCATATATCATTGCCATATGTACTGTTACAAGCCTTGTTGACCAGATACCCTGGTGTTATTTGCTAAAGAGTATTGTGCCAAAGGGGAAGACTTATGAGCCAACTTGTTCAATCTGATATAACATTCATATGTCGGGCTGTTGAAAATAAAAGAAATATTTAAAAAAGACTTTGTAAAAGAGATTTTCAACTGATCTTGATATTTTCTAAAGGGATTTTTCACAATATTTTGTTTTTTCTCAAAAAGACTTGATCATTCTTTTATAGCAGTTTGGTGTGCTCATACATATTTTCTTATCGCTTAGATATTATTCTCTCTTATTACCACTGAGTTAGAACCACTCACTTTACTCCCTGCACCTTGTGTGCAGTTGCAGGTATTGTTTACCCCGTAGCGGGTTATTAGCAGGACTGAAGGCCATATTTCAGTAGTTGAGCAAGGTGACTGCATTCCGGCTTTGAGTTCCAGTTTTACCTTGTATATATTGTTGATACCCAATTTTTCCCTATGCATATTTGTACCCAAAATATTTTTAAATTAGCTTGTGAATGCATATATAAGCATCCACAAAATGTTTGGTATTTTTAAGTATTTTAAAACCAAGTTACACATTTTGTACCAAAAAATCAAATATTTAGTATCAAATCTTGTTATTTTAATAAATAATTTATTTTATTCTCTCATCTACATAAAAATATAATTTATGTAATTTTTATACAATTTTTACAAAGCCATTAGGTATTTTTAAACTAAAATTGCATTAAATTGTAATTTCAGGCTATTTCTCAAATTAATAAGTATTTCAAGTACAAAATCGTTCCTAATATTTTTAATTAAATCCCAAACATATTTTATTATCTAGTATTTTTAGTTGGATTTCTATCAAATTATTTGCTATTTTAAAAAATTATATTAGGGGAAATTTGGGAATTTAAATTATAGCCATTTAACCTTTTAATTTTGGCCACATTTTCAACCCAAAATCACCCCCCCCCCCCCCAAATCACAACACAATTTCAAAATCACCCGACCCAAGCCTGTTCAGACCAACCCACCCGGACCCTTGTTTTAAATCATGGTCGTTGATCATTTTGACCAACTGTACACGATTGACCTTACCATAATTAAACCCCTAACCCCCATTACCCTAAAACGTTGTCTAAATCTGCCGCCCTTGTATCTCCTTTCACTCCCAACGCTCTCTAACCCTTCGTCTCTGAAAAACCATCTGGTTCTCCCATGGACTTCATCGGCATGCCAGCCACTCCTCCCTCACTTCTCTAGACCTCTAGAAACCATGGTGTCCTTGTATCGATGTTTTCTCTCCAAAGCTTGAAGCCCAGCAGCTTCCGCCATGAAAGACGGTCACTGAAGCTCTTTTGGGTCTGTTTCCGGCTTTTCGCCAGTGGTCTTATTAGGATGATTCCTTCTATGGCATTATATATGAGTTTCACAGCCAGGTTCTTTGTTTTCCCTAATTTGTTTGAAAACCCTAATTTTCCCTCTTTAATCTATTTTCTTTTAATACAACTCTTAGTCTGATTTTTTTTCTACTTTATTGTTATCTTGCGTTTCTGGTTATTTAATTTTTTTCGGACGATTACCAGTCTTTCAGATTAGGGTTTCTGACCCCTTCTTGAAAATTGTTTCTTCTACTCTTTCTGAGTGATATGTATTCGGTTGTGTTTGTTTGTTTCAATTGTTTGTTTGTTTTCCTTGTTAACCTGGGTTTCATACTGTAATTTCTATTGCTAGGGTTTCATAACCCCTTTTGAAAACACTTTACTTTTCTGATTGTGAGTACTGATCCGTAACTCTCGGTACTACCTCTAATCCTTTTGTTAAAATCTGATGAAAACCCTAACCCTACATGTTTATATTTGTATTTGCATGTTTGCATGTTTCTTCTGGTTTATTCTACGAGTCTCGTGCTCTTTACTTCGATTCTTGTTGCTAGTGTTTCATTCCATACCATGTTGTGTTCTTCTCTTAAGGTTTTTCTGGCTGTTTATATGGTGATTTTATATTGATTCTGAAAAGCTTAATTTAAGGCTGTGATTACTGGCTTTAAAATTGAGATTTTGTGTATTCTCCTTACCATTTGGTATTGATTTCAAGTTTTCTTCCTCGTTCAGTGGGATACATTCCTCAATTAATAGTTGATTTGCTAGGTTTTCAATCTAGAATATTATTTTCCAGAATTAAAGTGGTATTTTTCCTTATATGTGGGCACAAGTATGCTGATTTACTTGCTTGACATATTTCCCTAGTTAAGTATCATGCACCTACTCCGCAGTGTATACCTTATACTATTTTGTTTTCTTTTATGGTCAGGCCATACTTTGTGAGTCCTTTCCTTTTAAAAAATGATTGATTATTACCGTTTGACTATGACTCCTTAATTAAAGGGGAGTCCCTATACTTATTTTATTATGATTGATATCAGTTCCTTAATTATGGATTGATACCTTATTTGCCTACTCATTTTTGTACCATAAATACTCCTCACCTCTCTCTTTGAACACAACCAACACAGTGCTCTCACAATCTAAAACTATCTGAATTCTCTCTTTCTCTACTATTACTATACTCTCTCGCTCTTTTCTTTGAACACTCAATCGGATAAAATCCAAGATTGTGTAAATTGGGTTGATTACTTTATACTATTGGGGTCTACTTGTTTGTCTACATTGGGTCTGTTGTTGCTGCTATTCTCATATTGTTGCTGCTATCCTCATACTGTTGTTACTCACACAGCTGCTCCCATTCTTTGCATACCTTGCTCTCCCTTTGTGCATTATTGCATTGCTATTGTAACTTATTACCTGCAAGAGGTATGTCACCTGTTTGAGATATAGCCTACAAAACAACATGTTCCTATTAGTTTTGCAATTCATATTATTTCTTGTGCGCTTTTACCTATGGATTTGTTGCTCTCTTTGTCACTAGCATGTTGCTTACTATTCTACCTAGTTTAACTTAGCATGTTTTCCCCTACCCCCTTTACTTGTTGTTTTCCTCTTCTATGTGCACCACTGACATGTATTCAAGCTTGCTTCGCTATTTAAACAGCCCTAAAACCTCTTCTTGAGGTTGATTATATTGGGGTTTGGCGCAATAAGAAACTGAACCCCTGTCTTGCAATAATGTCTGATTATTTTTCCTCCAATATGTTGTCTGTGTGTGAGTAGTTCACTTTACTTATGTGTCCCCTTTTCCATTTGCGCCCCTGTTTGTGTGATGCCATGTTGTTCTAAAACTGGTGAGTCTAATATAATTTCAAAAGAAAATTTTCAACTCTTTCAACTATTTTCTTAAACTGTCTCAACTTTTTCAACTCTTTCAACTATTTGCTTCAACGGTCTCAACTTTTCCAACACTTTCAACTATTATCTCAAACTCTCTCAATTCTTTCAGTTGTTCTCATAAATTCTCTCTCAACTGTTTTCAACTCTCTCAATTGCAATCTCATTGTTAGAGCTTTAGGGTCTGCCCCCTTAGTGTAAGCATTGCCATGAGAGCCTTGAGCACCCATGGAACTCCGATGCACAAGGCTGGCACTTCCAATGCTTGAACTTGTCTAATTGGGACATTTTGGGTTATTGGTATTGGCCAGAGGTTCAAACGGACCCTTAGGGAACATTACCGCACCCAAGCCCTGAGTAATGGTTGTGAATCTCGAAAGGAGTGAGGTTGGAGATGCTTGGGCCTAGCTGAAGGCTCTCTATTGAGTAACTTCTTATTTTCTTTTTATCGCTGTTGTATTTTTAATTACTTTGCTTTGATAATTTGTAAAACACAATGGGGATTATAGTGAAATTTGGGAGGGATATGCATAATTATTAAAGGTATGGGTAGAAAGCATGTTATAGGTTTTTACTTATCTATATGCGTAATAGAAACCATGTATAGGACATGCATCTCACACATAGAAATCCTGTTCTTAGGTCTTTTACTTTCAGCATGTTATTTTTTCAGTTAATAATCAAATCACATACTTGCATTTAGATGGCATGCTTTAGGGCCTCTATATGCATTAGATATCATGTGCTTATGGCCTTCCTTTTGCAACAGTTGAATGCCTCACTAATCTTGCTAAACAAAATGTAAAACTTGTCAACATTTTCCTTTTAAAACTGACACGTATGTCCACCTTTCTCTTATGGTATAACAACGCCTAGGCAAACCTTAGGTTAAATGAAATTGATTAATCGCCTTAAATCTTGCCAAAGCTATTCACTCTTTAAACCGTTTGAATTTGTTCCCCCTATAAAGTCCGCTAATTTTTACCCTAAACTTCTGCCTTATTTTTATTCACTTATGTGCAAATGTTTTACTAAGTTTCTCTTCTTCCTAGTCCAGAATTTGATTACTATTTTCTAAACTTGTCTGAATACTATATCTTCTGCAATTTTAAAAATATGGGTCAAAACTAATATGCTTATATGCCCTTTAACACTTCTAACTAATTTTATATCTTTTTTATACCCCTCATGTTCGAAAACTGGTTTATCATATGTGTCATGTATTTTCAAGTGTTTTTTTAAAAGGTTTTTCCTCCGCTTTTCTAAACTGTCACATCTATTTGCCTTTCTCAAGTCCCAAAAGTTTTCATCCAACTCTTTTATGCGAGTTCTATTTTTTAAAACTTTTGTTCAGCTGATTTTATAAATATATTTGTCAACACTCCACCTTTTTGAACTCTCTTTTCCTTAGACCTTACATGTGCTTGAGACGTGCTAATTACGTGTTCTCTTATAGAGGGTAATTTGAGCCTTTTATATGTTTTATGTGATTCTTTTATATGCAAGTCTTATTTGTTTTTGAATGTCGCCTAGTATTTTAACCATTTAACTTAAGGGTTCCACCTAGTTCCTACCTTATAGGAATAGCGATCCTAAACACCCTCTACGATCTATTGGATGGGACAGGTAATGGCACGCAATAAGCGTTCGTGACCAATTCACACGCCTAAATAACCTCTAAGGGGTGGGAAGGGTAGAATATGGAGATGATGAAGATGCGATAATATCATAAGGGACGAGTGGTTCCGTTCATTTTGGGCAGGTGAATTACAGCTGAATAAGAGTGAATGACTCTTGAAATGGTCTTACTATGTTCAAGATTTTGCATATAACAATTAGGTGTCTAATGTTTATGTATGTGGCTAGAGACTGTGTTTTATTAGAAAGATCAAGATGTGTAGTATTGTATGTTAATCATGTGGTTCTATGTATCCGTATTTGGAAGGTAATGCTAACAAATTCAGATTCGCATGAAGCTCTTCAAGGCAAAGCATTTTGGAATATTGTATATTTGGGAAGCGTTCAAGAGGGTATTCAGTGGCCTATGGGTATTAGACTGTATGGTCTTATTTGCTAGTCTCGTGTGGTAACCTAAGTTAAGGTGTTGTAGTGCTACAGCAAGGGAGAATATCAAATTATTTATTAATCAGGAAGGAAATTCGAAAAGTGGAATAGCTTGATAATAAATCGAATCGGTATAGTAAGAGTGTGATTAATGCTTGTATGTTTTTGAGGTAATGAGCCTTACGGGTATTGTGCAGCAAATCTTTAAGTGCTTGGAGTTTTCTTAACTTGGTTTGGGTAGAAAGATTCAATCCTGGTAGTTTAGCTTGTGCAATGGAATTGGCAGAAAGAGTTGTTGATGTGTTTTACCGCGGTTTGAAAACGAGTATATTTCCTATGGGTATGCGATGAATGGAGTGTGTAATAAATTTTCTCCTATATGGGATCCTGAAAGTTCTTGACTAGTTGACTACGTCGATGTTTGCGGCACATGAGAGAGAAAGAAGTCCCCATGTTATCATAGAGTGGTATGGTCTATGTGTTATGATATGGAGAATCGAGATTTGCGAGTTCAAGGTTTTTCTTCAGTTCATAATGGCAAATCATTAAATTCTTGAGTAGAACGGTCAGCTACAAGTGAGTAAAGAATCGATCTTCAGATGATTAATGTGATGTAAATTGATGATACATCAGTAGTATTGCGACATTTTCTTGATGGATCGACTGCGGATATTTGAGTTTGTTGATGGCGCAAAAAATTTTTAATATCTTTCATGGTATGAATGGATACTTGTTGTGCGTTATGTATTTGTACGGCAGAGTGTGGGATCAGGCATAGTGAGTCATGCATTATATGTGTTGGGGACTAGAAATTCTCGTGATCTGACCATGTAGTGGTTGGGGGTCGTGTGTTTCGACATCATATAGAACTTGTTGGAAATTGGAGGTCCGTGTGGATCATTTGCGTGGTATGTTAAATTTGGGTTATGATATTTGATGGCCGACTGGTTGTTCCAAGGTCATATTGTCAAGACTAATGTGTTATGGGCTATGTAAGAAAATGCCACAAGCTACGTGGCAAGGTACATTGAATTATGTTCTAGTAGGGTAGCTTGCATTCCAGCGACTAGCGGACGGCTGGAAAGCATTGCTTATTGATTGGGCCTTCGTGGCGAATGTCAGTGCAGAGGTTTCTAGCATTGATTCAGTTCCGGCATTGAGGTTTCGGATGCGTTTTCTTGTCACCGGGCATGAGACTATATGTGTTTATTGTAATGAGCAAATTTGACCCGACGTGCATCTCCTTTTGTGAGATATACGTGCGGATCAGGTGGCACGCTGACAAGGGTATGGTATCTGGATGGGGTGGCACGCCTCTAAGGGTATGTTATATGGACCGGGTTGCGCGGCGCAACAGTGTGATGTGGGGAATAGTTTCCTATATGGTACTTTTTATGTCTTGTTTCCTAGTTTTTGAGGAAAATTCGTATTGGGTGTTGCTCGGCGAATAGCGCATCGGTTGTGTCCTTACAGGATTAAATAGTTTATAATACTTGCTTCGCCGTGGGTGTGATGGGTTGCTTGGTTTCAAACCTCAATCTATGCGTAGTTGTCTGTGTTGAGCATTGTGACTTGAGGTGCTTCATTGGTCATAGTGCTTGGTTAGAATCGCGCGGTGTGGCAAGGCCACGTGATATTATGACATTTCAAGGAGGATTCAGGTACTTTATTTCTATGATGTGAGATAGGATCTCAGTTCTTTGTTGTGATCATAGGGAGGAATTTGAAGTACATCTCTTTCGTTTTAGTCAGCTGTCATGATTTGAGTGTCTTCAAATCATTTCTCACTGGTAATTGTGTTGAGCACACTGTGGCTTAGGTCGGTATTAAGGTGTCATATCACTAGAGTGGCGTGTTGTAGTTGAGATAATCATTAGAGTCATTACTGAGTACGAGCATATTTGATTTCATCCTGTTAGAAAGGTAATATCGAGGTTTGGCTCTGAAATCTGTTGTAGTATCAGTCAGAAAGGTAATGGACTCATGAATAGGTGATATGAGAGATGGGTTCGGTTTATCACGCGTTTCTGTTGCCGTTGGAAGTATATGAAGGTGTTGGGATTAGACTTTAGCTAATAAACATGTTTTTTCTATCAGTATTTGGTTATTGTGGGCAATTGCTAGGAATAGATGCCATTGTCTCGAATGTTTGGGTTGTGTAGTATACCATATGGCCTCACCCGGAGTGGCGAGTATAGGTTATTATAGTTGGTTCTAGTCTATTCTGAGAATAGAGGTGGGGTTCTGATCTGGTGCATGATTTCAGAGAGTGCAATGTCGTTTATGGTTTTGATGGACTGTGAAATTTTGGCTATGTTGTGCTATCAGACCTATGTGAGATAGGGTGACTTGGGATCACCCCGAGTGTATGCTTGGTAAGGTCATTCAGCTATTGGTTTGCTTCTAGTACAACTCTAGGTATGCTCGAGCACGAGCGATTATTTAAGTTGGGGAGGATGTGACGACCCGACCCGTCGTCTTATGTTTTACTGCTCTGTTTCCCCCTTATTGTGTTGCTTCATGTTTCAATATCAGTATTAGAGTCGATCGGGTATAATTGAATTTGTTTTGGTTGAATATAAGGCACATGGCCTCTCAGAAGGAAGCTTGTTTTGGAAAAGTCAACCGGAAATTGACGTGTCAGTTAGAAGGCTCGGATGTGATTTTCGGTGATTCGGTTAGCTTTGGGAGATAATTCTGTGACTTAGGAGAGCGATCAGAACTGCATTTGGAGGTGTGGTGTAGAATTGTGCTTGAATTGGCGAAGTTTGAATTTTGGCGGATTCAGGTAGATAGGTGGGATTTTGATCCGAGGGTTGGAATTGAATTCTGAGAGTTTCATTAGCTTCGATAGGTGATTTTGGATATGACTACAAATTTTGAGGTCATTCGGATGTCGTTTGGTCGGGTTTTTTATCGAATGCAGGTTTCAGAAGTTTTGAAGACAACTAGGCTTGAATACGATGAGGTTTAATGGTTTAACGTTGTTTGATATGTTTTGAGGGTTGGAACAAGTTCGTATGATGTTTTGGGATGTGTTGGTGTTTTTGGTTGAGGTTCCGGGGGCCTCGAGGTGATTTCGGATGGCTAAGTGGAGGATTGTGGGCTTACAACATTGCAAAAATTTCATCAGCTGTTGCTGGGTCATTTTGGCCTTTGCGATCGCAAGCCTAGGGCTGCGATCTCATAGGAGGATTTTAAAGGGGCAGGATTTTCATCATTCCGTGCTCAGTGGGTTGTTCGCGATCGCAGTGAGGTGGAAGAGTAACCTCCGCGTTCGTATGAGGAAATACGCATTCGCATAAGAGGATTTGGGGACCCACCCCTTTTTTCATCGTGATCGCGGCATGAGGAGTGCGATCACACTGGTCTGGAAATTGAAGCTACGCGATCGCAGAGGGCTGGTCGCGTTCATGTAGGCAATTCTAGAGGTCTGGAGATTTTGTGCATTGCGACCACAATGCCAGGGGCTGCGATCGCATAGAGTAAATTGGCACCTGAGCAGAATGTTTATAAACCATTTCATCCGCGAGTTGGGTTCATATTTCCACCATTTTTGCACAACCTTTAGAGCTTGTTGATAGATTTTGAACGGGGTTTCGACGTAAAAGGATTGGAGGTAAGTCTTGTGGTCTAGAAACATCATTTAGTCGAAGAATCATCCATTAATTCTCTGAATTTAAGTATAAAATTTAAGAAACTAGGGCTTGAGTCTTCATATTTCAAATTGGGATTTGATATGGATCTCTCATTTGGGAGTTCTTGGTACGTATGAACTCCTGGCGAGACGAGCATTCCGGAAATGTAAGTTTCATAGCAGGCTCAGGGCTCGTGGTTTGCTAGTTTCGAGGTTCTTTCTATAATTTGATTGTTTTTGTTTGGGTATTGTCCCATTTGCACATTGTGATGTATTCGCTTAGTTTATTGCTAAATTCGATGCGCGTGGAGACCGATTTGAGGGGCAAAGGCGTCGTGAGCTTGAGAATTTGTCGGCTCTAGGTGAGTAATACTTGGGAATGGTATTCTGAGGGTTTGAAACCCCGAATTTGCACATCCTAGTGGTGTATTGTGGTTACTTGCACGCTGGACTAGAGCGTGAGGTAGAGCATCATTGGGGATTGTCACTTGGTCCGTCCCAGTTGTTGGTTTTCACCGCGAAATTGCAAATGATTTATTTTTATCATTATGAATTGGGCTCGTTGCCATACTTGGGGTTTTTTGCCGACTATTTGAACTATTTATGAACTATCATCACAATTTTCCTCACTATTTGAAAGTTTTTTGAACTCCGTCCATATCATATACACTGTTTCATGAACTCACCTATATTTTTCTCAAACTTGGAGTTCTAATTGACATTTTAACTATTATTTAAGATGAGTATTATTTTTTTCTTGATGCCCGAGGAGCTTTTTGACTATTTTGGACTGATTGAGGCTGAGGGCAATATGTGAGAGCATGAAGATGATATAAGGAAGCTTCAGGCCTCGAGTGTTATGTGTACATGTGCAAATACATATATGGATCAGACTGCACGCTATTGTAGCATATTGCATGGATCGGGCAGCACGCCGCATCGATATGATATTGATATTTTGCTTGGGCTGTAGGATCCCCTTCGGAATCTCCTACAGTGAGCGTGGGTAACCAAATAGATCGGGCTACGCGCCGTAGTGGTGATATGCATTGCATTGCATTCCATTGCAATGCATTTACTCCTGCTTGTACTACGTTGCATGACATTTAGCGCTCATATATAATTAGCATACATATTGTTACATGCCTTGTTGACCACATACCCTGGTGTTATATGTTAAAGAGTGTCGGGCACATGGGGCTGACTTCTGAGCCGACTTGTTGTATCTGATATAGCATTCATATGCTGGGCTGTTGAAAATAAAAGAGATATTGAAAAAACAAGACTTTGTACAAGAGATTTTGAACTGGTCTTGAGATTTTCTAAAGGGATTTTTCACAATATTTCGGTTTTTCTCAAAAAGGGTTGATCTATCTTTTATAGCAGTTTCGTGTGCTCATACGTGTTTTCTTATCGCTCAGATATTATTCTCTATTGTTAACACTAAGTTGTAAGTACGCACTTTACTCCCTACACCTTGCGTGCAGTTGCAGGTATTTCACCCGGTAGCGGGTTATTAGAAGGAATGAAGGCCATATTTTGGTAGATAAGCAAGATGATCGCCAGCGTTCGCGGCACTGCATTCCGACTTTGAGTTCCTGTTTTACCTTGTATATATATTTTGTTGGCCCAATAGTTGTGTCCCTACTCATTGTGACTTGTGCCACCCCGATCAGGTTGTATTACAATGAAATTTCTTAGTTAAATGCCATTAAATAGTATTCATATTCACTTATGTTTAATAGCTGCCTAAAGAGTATTTGGGGTTGTTGGCTGGCCTTGTCTTCATGAGAGGGCCATCAGAACAGGGTATGGAATTGGGATCGTGACTTACCACCATCCAGAAAAATTGGATCTCGCACTATTAACCGCCTCGCACAAACTGAAGTCTTACTTTCAGGGCCACCGTATCTGCGTCCTGTCATCTTATCCCCTCCGGAGTGTACTTTATAAACCTGAGTTAGAGGTTGGCCAAGTGGGCCATCCAACTCTAAGGATATGACATCGAATATCAACCTCAGACAGCCTTCAAGTCCCAAATCCTGGAAGATTTCATGGCAGACTTCTAGCCAACCCTCGTGCCCGAGGTAGAGAGAGAGCATTTATTAAAATCAGACACATCCTCTAGGGTATGGACCCTGTTCACATATGGTGCCACAAACGTGAGAGGATCAAGATTCGGTATAGTCCTGAAATCGTTCGTCGGTGGAATAATCAGGCAATCCATAAAAACAACAAAGCTGACTAATAATGAAGCCGAGTATGAGGCTATGATTGCAAGATTAGAGTTCTCAAAATGTTTGGTAGCTGATATTGTCACGGCGAAATGCAACTCGTTCCTCTGAAAGCCAAGTAAACGGAAGCTACAAAGCCCGAGAAGACAGGATGCAAAGGTATTTGGACAAAATCCAAATTGCATTACATCGCTTCAAAGAATAGACCGTAGTATGTATACCTCGAGAGCAAAATTGCGAGGGCGATGCCTTTGCGAACCTAGGGTATTCTGTTGAAGAAGAAGACTTGCTCCCCGGAACCATCGTCCAATTGTTCAAATATGTGGTCGAGGAAGGTCACATAGAAATTAACTCCACCAGCCTGACATGATATTAGAGAAACAAATACATCATTTATCTGAAGGACATGAAGCTACCCCCTGGATCCAAGAGAATCGAGGGCCCTACGAACCAAATCGGCCTAGTTCTCATTCGACGAAAATGAGGCTCCTATTTGAGAAATTTTTATGGTCTCCTCGTGATACGCTTGGGATCGGTCGATGCGGATTACATGCTCCGGGAGATCCACGGGGGCACCTGTAGAAATCACTCCGGGGCAGATTCCTTAGTTTGAAAAGTAATCAGAGCGGGCTACTATTGAGACGACATGGAAAAAGACGCCAGGGAATTAGTCCAAAAACACGATAAGTGTTAGAGGTTTGCTGCCATGATGCAGCAACTCAGGGAGCAAGAACATTCTGTTTTATCTCCATAACCATTCATGAAGTGGGGGATGGACATTGTTGGCCCTTTGCCGACGGCGCTAGGTAAGGCTAGATTCATTGTATTTATGACCGACTATTTCTCAAAATAGGTAGAAGCGCAAGCCTTCGAGAAAATAAGAGAGAAGGAAGACATTAATTTTGTATGGGAACACATCATATGCCGGTTTGGGATACCGGCCAAAATAACATGTGACAATAGGAAGCAATTCACTGGGAGCAAGGTAACACAATTCCTTGAAGACAACAAAAGCAAGAGAATCTTGTCGACACCATACCACCTGATGTTCTGTCAGCCTAGCGGAAAACTCCAAAATCAAGTACCAGGGAGTCACTCTTCTCTCTAGCACTACATTCTGACACACTAGCAAGGGATCATACAACAAAGCCATAGCAACGGCCCTCGAGCTGCTCGATGAAAAACGGGAAGCCTCGCTTTTTTCGATGGCTGCCCAAAAGAAGAAAATCAAAGGATTCTACAATAGAAGAAAGAATCTCCAATATTTAGGAATTGGAGACTTGGTCCTAAAGAAGGTTAACTTCAACACCAGAAACCCTAATGAAGGGAAGCTGGGCCAAAATTGGGCAGGGTCGTACTGTATCCTTGGGATGGTTGGCAAAGGATCCTATAAGCTTGGTACCACGGAGAGCGAGCAGCTTCTGAGTAACTGGAATATTTTGATGCTTAAGCAATATTACTTCTAGGGCGGCTATATATGGAACCCCATAAATATCCTCGAGCATGCACTTTTTTCCTTCGATCGAGTTTTTTTATCCTGAAACGGGTTTATGCCAGCAAGGTTTTTAATGAGACGACCTCCATAAATTTCCCAAGAAGGATCCAAAGAGCCTAAAAAATTTCTTTTTCAATCAGCCCCGCCCCAGGAAAAAGACAAACAAGACTCTGATAGGGAACAACGTACCAGGTCGAACAGTTCATGGAGCCGCACCTACGCGGGCCGAACTCGAGAAACAAAATAGAATGTATTTATGCCAAGAAATAAGGAATATCTTTCGGCATCTTGTACTCTAGAAAGGGGAATTTAAACATGCTCATAGCGAAGGCCTCTCCACCAAACGCGTCCCAAGATACTCGGAAACTTAGCATCAGCAACTCAGCGCCTGCACGACCCCAGGGTCAGAAGTTTGGGCTCATAAAGCCCCTACAAGGCAATTTCGAGCCGACAAAAAGCGGTCATCAAGCTTTAAAAAACTAGATGATTCCGAGACTTTCGCCAATCACCATACACTGGGAAATCCGAAACTGTAAGACCCCGATCGAGCAGACTCGGCATAACTAGATCTATTCTACAAAACCAGACAAATTGTAAGATCTCAATAAGCATGAAAATTTATATGACCTCAATAGGCATGACAAACTGTAAGACCTCAACAGGCATTACAAACAGTAACACCTCAACATGCATGAAATTAAAGATCCTAAAATTTAGGCTATACGTCAAATTTGTATGAGTCCCAAAAGGGCATACCCTCGGTGTAGACTTCTATGCTGTCACGCGGGATCAAACAGTAACACCTCAACATACTCAATCAAGGTAACTCTCTCCCTGAGGTTCTCCCTTTCAGAAAGCACCTCGCTCACATGGTGGCTATGCTCGGAGATTTCAGCATCCTTGGCTAAAAGCTCCCCTCTTAGTAGAGAGTTTTCCTTCTCAAACTGCACAGATCGGGGCTTGAAGACTTTAATGTGACAAAATTTAATAAGGGCTCAAAAGATAGAGAAAACAAGGTATGGATAACATGTATTGTGAAAAGGGCTTTAATATGCTTACAACGACTCACCTCATCCTGATACTTGGCGAGGGCTAAGCTATAAAGTGTCCTGGCCTGAAATCGCATAATAAATGTTAAGAGGATAAAGGACGGAGAAGCCCGAAGTAGCAGATATGGCTAGATGAAGTTACCCACTCACAAAGCATGCCCATCTCACCAAAAATAAACAAGGCATTGTTCTCGGAACTACCCTTAAGAATGATCGCCAGCATCTCGAGTCCGCGTTCGTCTTTGATCGGTGCTCCTACCATGAATGTATCCATAGGAGACTCCTTTTGCATTCCAAAATATAGGATGATCACCCTTTTTGGAGAATAAAATATGTCAAACGGGCTAACGGGGTTAACCTGAATCTTCGTCCTCTTTTGATCCTAGGTCCCAGCTCGAGGTCCCACCAAACTTTATGTCAAGGGTACCTCAGTTTGCGGAGAACTCCAGACACTGTCAATTCAAGGTCCATTCTTCATACCCCATCCATTTCCTTTCCACCACGAAGCTGAGCTGCGCTAGCATCAGACCATTATCCGGATGCATCTATCCCCATGTTCCGAGGATCAATCAACCCCAAACACTCTTCGATGGGTGCCAAGAAGTTACTTTCTCCCTCGCCTTCATCACAAAGATCTCCTATCACCCCAGATACTGGAGCCAATAGGTCAACCATGGAATCCTTTACTCTGATCCCCTTGGACTCCGGTGGCTCAACCGGTAGGTTCTCCTACCTCTTCTTCTCCTCGTCGTGCATCAAAGTGTCCCCTTGAACCGACGACACCTCCCTCTGTAATAGGATTCCTCCAAGACCTACATAGGTGAAGATGTTAAAATGCAAGGGACGGAGAATGCTACTAATAGCAAGCTACATCAAAATACACGGATATATCAAGACTCAAGAGTTACCAATGCGTCCGACTTCCCACCGAGCTTGGGATAAATCCCGCCACGCCTGGTCAGTATACGGGTAGATTGAGTGAAAATGACCGACCTAACCCTGAAGGTTCAGCACCACACCAAGGTAGACCGCTGCGGCTGAAAAGACATCTATGGCAAAGTTAGATATATAAAGAAAAATTACCAAGAAGGGTCGAGAGCACCACGTTTACTTATGCCTAGCGTTCCACTTCTCAGGGAACGACATCTTTTCCAACTGGAATATGATCAAACATCCTTACTCAGAAGAATTGGCATAACCACCTATCGTCCTGAAATTCCTCGGTGGGGAAGAAAAAGATCTTGAGGCTCGACATCAAATCTTGATAATCCTCTACGAAGTAGACGATGACTATATATCCTTATCAAATGGTTCATGGTGAAGGGCATTCCCCTTATCATGCTCGAATAATGCATGTTCATATAAACCACGTGCTTGATCGAAGTATGGAAATGACTTAGAGTTACCTGGTAATTTTGGCAGAAGTCGAGAATCACAGGGTTGGTCAGGAGTAAGGATGGCCCCACCAGCCCCAAATAGAATGGGTAGGTGTACAGACTCAGAAAGACGGATTTATGAGCCATAATATCTTCATCCCGAGTGGGATATCCACGAGCACAGTATCTACCTAGCACCAGTATGCCTTCCCTCATTGGTTGTCCATTAAAGAGCTATTATACCGATTTACAGGTCACGACGCCCTGACTTCGAGTAGGGTCTCTCGACCCTAAAATCTGAGGTCATCACAAAGAATCCCTGAATGCACTCCTCGGAATGGGAGGGAGTGGCCACTTCACCTCAAGATAAAAATGATGACAATATGCCTGCAGACTCCTGGGAGGCAGAAGTAGAGATATTCGTCATCCTTGAGGAAATTTAATGGAAAAAGAAAATTGGGGTTACGTCCCGTTGAAGGAGTAAGAACGAGGGGAAACAGACCTCACCAAGGGTTTTAAGCACAAGATGTAACCTAGAAAAGAAGAGACAGATATTAATAAAAGCATTATGGGTACATTGAGGAAAGCCAACCGCCGCAGTCAATGTTGTTATCTATAGGAACGGTGCAAGTAATGTGCCCTACTTCCTTGTATATGTTCGTACGGGACCAGAGTAATTAGGGATTTAGAATCATTTCTTATTGTTTATTGTTTCCATACCCTAAGAAACAAGGAGACTATCTTAGACGGTGAATTCGGTGGCCTGATTCCCCCGTCGTAAAACCATCTTGCGGTCATGCTTCTCAAAGATCGAAACTCGAAGCTAAGGTAGAGACGTATCCTCGAGGTTTGATATATATATATATATATATATATATATATATATATATATATATATATATATATATATATATATATATGTATATATATATATATATATATATATATATATATATATGTATATATATATATATATTGGTTGGAGGGATATTTTATTCTGAAGAATACAATATGTTGCAGCAGGCGAGAGGGGAGTTCAGAAGGCACGCTGCTTTACCTGGCATAATTGGTCTATCCAGGCCAATCTTCAAGATTTTATGTCTAGCCGTCCTATCTCCATACCTTTATGGGTAACACGTTTGGTATCATAACGTATTCTCCTCCTATATAAGGAGGATCCCCATTACTTTGTAGGCTTGGCTGATGTTGCTTCATTTTCTCCACAAGTACAGTAATCTCTCTCTCTCTCTCTCTCTCTCTCTCTCTCTCTCTCTCTCTCTCTCTCTCTCTCTCTCTCCCTCTCTCTCTCTCTCTCTCTCTTCGTTCGAACTTGCTTCTTCTCACTAGCCCAACGACACCTTTATATCCATCGTTCACTTACTTGTTCTTCATTATATAGCTCATTATTGGTTCTAATGAGCCTTGTTTAATTATATCATTAGTTCTTATTTCATTCCTGATTATCCTTGATAACTCAAAATCGATCCTAACATCGACCTTGAGGTCCCCCATCAACCAGACCTATACCCAGGCAGCAGGCCCTTCCGTTCGATAACTATCTTATTTAAGCTTGCATTTCATCATTAAACACAATATTATTAGCATCAATTGTATAACAACAAGCTCGGGAGTACATCACGTATTTTAGAATCTTATTTACAAATTTAATTGTTGTTACCATTTTCAAGGTAAATGGAGATTTTATGTTGTTTTCAAAGTAAGCATTTGGGAATGGTTTCTTAACTTATTTTTTATTCACATGAATCTACCATTAATTATACCTTTTAACTTCAATTATGACTTGTATGCAAAATTTAGTGTCAATAATAGTTATTTTGGTATGTATTGGCGTCTGTTTTGGAATTAAAAAGTTCATAGTTCCTCATGCTTCAATTTGGTTGTGGTTCATAAAATTCACGTTGTTCAATATGGTTTTTAACCTCGACTAATTCTATTAGATTTTTTTGAACTAGTTGCTAAATTCAGACGGGGTCCCCAGGCATGACATAGATCGATATCAAAATAAAAATTTTGATTAGTACAAATGCTGAAGCTCCCAATTCACATGTCATCATAACGGCAGAGGGATTGGCTGCAGGTGCAGACTCACATATGCGAGTAGTGTAATGAAGAAGCGAAGAGGGCAGTCCATGCATGGCTCGCAAGTACGACAATTGTTCTTCAAAAGCGGCGTCGCTTATGCAATGGAGAAAAGCATAGGTGTGGCCATAAACGCCGGTGTGACCTGCTCTAGAAGATGCGAAGTGTGCTAGGCTTAGTCATAATCACACCTGCGGTTGCAATTATTCAGGTACACAACCATAGATGCGGTAGTAATGTCACAAGTTTTTCATAACTAGGCCAAAAATGGGATTTCTTGAAGGTTTTCTTCATTTTCATTTTTTGGACTCTACGAGATTTGATTGAGGTTAGATTTTTAGGGGTTTTTGGAGTATGAATTTGGTTAAGTATTCTTGAATCTTTTTTGATTAATTTAGATAAATCTACTTATAATAATACCTCTAAACATCTATTATGACTTGTGTGCATAATTTAACGTGAATCAGGGTTATTTTGGTATATATTGGTGCCTGTTTTGTAATTCTGAAGTTCATAGTTCCTAATGATAGAATTTCATTGTGATTTCTCAATTTCACGTTGTTCGATGTGGGTTTTAACCTCGAGTAGGTCTGCATGTACGATAATTGTTCCACAAAAGCGACGTCCCTTCTGTGATGGAGAAGAGCATAGGTGCATCCATAAGTGCTGGTGTGACCTACCCTAGCAAATGCGAAGTGTGTTGGGCTTAGTCATAATCATACTAGTGATGGAAATTCCTCAGGTACATAGCCCCAGATGCGGCAGTAACATGCTCCACGTAACTAGTCAAAAAATAGGATTTTTGAGGGTTTGCTTCATTTTCATTTTTTGCACGTTGAGAGCTCGAAATGAGGTAATTTTTTGAGGGGTTTTTAGAGTATGAATTTAGGTAACGATTCTTGACTCGTTTTTTTATTATTTTACATGAATCCACTTTTAATTATTGCTTTGGAGTTTAAAATTAGGATAACGTATAGAAGTTCTTAGACCAAGTTTTAGGTTTTAAAAGGCTAAATGAGGTCGGATTTGGATTATTCTTTTATGGTTGGACACAATATCGAACGGGTGTTTGGATTTTATAAATTTGGTCCAGTTCAAAGACTCGGGCCTGGGGTTACCTTTTCGAGTAATTTTCCAATTCCTTGCTAGTATAATTATTTCATTATGTAAACTAGTTTCATATAGTTATATTTATAGTGTGAAATTATTTTGGCTAGATTGGGGACGTTTGGAGTTAGAAAATCAAGAGAAAGGACTTTTAACAGATTGATTGAGCGTGGTTTGAGGTAAGTGACTTGTTTAACCTTGTGAGGGGGGGGGGGATTTTCCGTAGGATTTGGTCTTGTGGTGATAATTTGTGATATGTAAAGGCCGTGAACGTGAGTTGACGAGTTCGTACAGAGGATAAATATTTAAATTCCATTTTTTGCTAAGTTTTTCTCTTTTCATGCCTTAATTGAGTTGCTTTAGCAGAATATAGTCGTCTTATTTAGCCTAATTTCACATGTCTACTATTGTCATCTCCTATTTGCAACTTATATCACATGTTTAGTTGAACTAATTGCTTTTCCTGATTCCCGTATTCATTACATAGCACTGGAATTATGTACTTGAAATTGCTTTCCTTGAAACATCTGGCTATTGAGTTTTGTGTTGAATTGCAAGGCCGTGGTTCTATTGAGTCAAGGTGTCTATTTAGTTGTTATGTCTTGGATTTCTTGTTATTTTTAAGGTGATTGTTTATTGTTATTTTTGAAATGAGGTTTATGTCATGGTGTTGTTATTGTTTCACGAGGTTTCTGTTGTGCGATTGTTAGTGTTTGCACGAGGTTTTTGGCGTGCTGTTGTGATTATTGATACGCATTTGGGTCATATAAGGTCTGGGTGTTAAAATGCATGCGATTAGATAAGGTGGTCATGATACACGTGTCTAGTAGGGAATTACTATAAGCCATGCAATGTGATAAGGTGGGCTAAAATGCAGAATGCTTTTTTCGGAAAAATAATTTTCCATACCAAATATAAAGACTCTCGCGGTGATAAAGACATTAAGTTTTTGTTTTTGATTTAGAACTACGAGGAAGTAACTTGGGAGTTCCCTTGTTGATCTTCTCTATTTACTATATATTTTGTAGGATGATTTCTTAACATCTAAAATTCTTATTTCCTTCCATGTTATATTTGTTGTTTTTCGATTCCGTGTTGCTACTTCCCGTAAATTATTTGTTGTTTCAGTTCCCTGCCATTCTTATTATATCATTGTATCCTCTGCCTTGTTTCTTATTATCTACAATAAGTCCTGACCTGACCTCGTCACTTCTCTACCAAGGTTAGGCTTGGCACTTACTGGCTACCATTGTTGTGTACTCATATTATGCTTCTGCACATGTTTTTGTGTAGATCTAGGTATATCCTATAAGGCTCAGTAATAGTGCATTGTGTTGTTTCTTTGGAGATTTGAAGATACACGTCTCCGCGTGTACCGGCCTCGGATTCCCCTTCTACCATGTTCTTCTTTACTTCTTTATGTTTTTGACAGATAGTGATGTATAGGTTTGTTCAGCATTGTGTCTAGAGCTTGTTTCTTATATCTTACCGGTTTTGGGGAAATTGTACCTATTGATCTTATAGCCTATTGATGAAATTTTTTATGTTTTTAAATTTTAAGTTTATAATTGATGTTACCACATATTGTTAGTCTTACCTAGTCCTAGGGACTAGGTGCTGTCACGACATCCTATTGAGGGGATCCGAGGTCGTGACAACTTGGTATTAGAGCTCTAGGTTCATAGGTATTATGATTCACAAGTAGGTTTAGAAGAGTCTCGCGGATCAATGCGTAGACGCATATTCTTATCTTCGGGAGACTATGGATCTGCAAGGAAAAGATTCATTTCTTTGATTACTTATCGTGCAAAATCTTTGAGTTCAGATTCTAAATTTATGTCTTTTATATTCTCTCATTGATTATGAGAACACGTACATCTGGATCATATGACTAGATACCCGAGCCCTACTAGATCTGCGAAAGATAGAGGCCATGTTAAAGGCCGAGGACGTCCACGTGGTGCGGCCGGAGAACTCGTACGAGCTGCTATTGAGGAGCCACCTGTAGCTCTAGTTGCAGGGCAGGCACCTGAGGCGCCTGTTACTGCACCATCCCTCAGGAAAGTCTCTCCCAATTTCTAAGCATGTTCGGCTGTTTAGCTCAAGCAGGGTTGATGTCACGCCCCTTTTTGTCGCAAAATTGTGTTTATGACATTTGGAGAGACAACCCTTTCCTTTTTTGAACTAGGTTTACATTTGAAGAGTCACCACCTAGTGATTAAGGTTCGTTAGGATGCCAATGGAGTACCATTTGAATAACCAGAGATAGATGAGGGCATAAAATTATTCTAAGGGGAATATGTTAGGCACCCCTCAGAATCAACTAATATAGTTCTCGACCAGACAGGTATTGTGAACTGGGGTGCAATTAACATATAAGTAGACGAGGCTCAAACAAGAGGGGGATTTATAAACACAAAAGAAAGAATATTTGAAAGAATAGGTTTAGAAAAAAGAGTTTGTAAATAAAAGGAAAGGAGTCCTAGGTTTGTATTTAATATGGATCATCCCACACAAATGTCTGGTAGTCACTCCTCAATAAGGGGCTACACGTGGCATTATCACGTGGTAATCATATCCATATTAACCCTTCCTACCCTGTTAAGGTATTAACGCACAGATTGGTCGTGATTACTTATTGCTTGCTCTTACTCGTCCAATTTATATCAGTCCTAGAGGCACTTAGGACAATTAATCCTATAAAGAAGGGATATTAGGCTTATTTGAAGTTTCAAATGTAAAAATTCTAAGGCGACATACAAAACATATACATACTGCACATTAAAGGTGAAATACATAAACATATAAGGCTCAAGTAGACCTCCTCCAAAAAAACAATCACATAACATGACTTAGAACAAAGTAAGGTTCGATTCTAAAAAATAGTTGAAGCAAGAGGAGATTGTTGTATTGGTACAGGCCTGGCTTATTACATGAGTCAGTTAAGAAACAGAATCGGGCCTACCTACTGATTCTAACACTTGAACATAGCAAAGGCGAGTTCAGATTTACTTATATTGCTTAAGGCTTGCCTACGTGTTTAGACGGGGTTCTATAGGCATGATATATTCTTTGTTAATAAGGTGATGAGACAATAGAACTCAAAACGAATTGTTTGAAATCTTGTAGGCATGCTCGCAAAACCTTGATAAGCAAGGGAATTAGATTACAAAAAGATATTTTGAATAGAGAAAGTTAAATTAGACTGGTTACAGGTTTTGCAGGTGATAGCATCTACTATTATTGATTTAAATCCCTAGGAGAATAGTATCTAACCTTGACTGTGAATGAAGTGAATAAGGTTTATTTATGAATCCTTATAGACATGATTTCTATGCATTACTGATTGTAGTGGATTATAACCTATTGGGTTACAAATACATGATATCTAAATAGTGACAAATGTGCAGAATTTTAGACGATTCAAATCGGTAGGTTACCTAATACATGAGGTTCAACAAAAGTCCTATAGACATGGTTTCTAAATGTAGTTTGCAAAATTGAAATTACCTATGGGCATGGTTTCTATATGTAATTTGAATATGCAGAAATTTCAAATAATCGTATAAGCATGTTTTCTACCATTGACATGCATAAATACATATCCCTTTTCACTAGCCAACCCTAAACATTTATTACAAATTATTACAAACGATGAATATTAAATACATCAAATGCTTTAAAACTAAAACTAGAGGTCGCCCAATACTTGGTTCCTCCTTGAGCTATAGAATAAACTGCCTTAAGATCCTTTGATTCAAAACCTTTCTTAAACTTGAGTGTGTCAAAGTTCCCTAAGAGCCTCAATAGGACACCGAGTAGTGCTAAAACCCAAATTACATCACTAGAATAGGGACAAGTACAGTGTGAAAATGCTAGCCCTCATGTGTCCAAGTACAAAGAGAGCACATGAGCCCGAAGGCAAGGATCACATGAGGGTGGCAGAACTTAAATCTAAGAGCGAGTGGATGTGCAAAAAATGAATTGTAAAAGTTGCAGGAACAAAGAAAAGGGAAAGAGTGACAGGGAGACAACCATTAATACTTTAAAGTGTTGATAATTTCACTCCAAAGGGGCAGGAGATTAGGAATCAATTGTAAGGGCCTATATACTTAGGCATAACTCAGTTATGGGCTTGCACAACAATATGGGTGCTATCATGCATGTAAATCTACCAGAAGACACAACTTATAAGGGTAACATGAAGGTTATGATCCTAGGAGGAGCAAGTTTGAGTCATGTTCAGCAATATTTGATGTTGTCATGCCATAAAGAAACCATAACTATCAAACACATTGGGCTAGGGATTTTGGATTCATAGTACATTGATTTAGAACAGGAGAGAAAAAAAATACAGCATGCTAAATAAAAGTGCTGAATTAGATACAAATAGTAGGCAGACAAGAATGCAAGAACATTAAGTAACCAAGTTATTGTTAATGATGAAAAGTTAATTCGAACATACCAGTGAAAGAAGAAAATGCAGTAAAGAAAGATAGCAAGGCGTATAGCTTTGGCTTTCAGCCAACTATATAGGCCACAATACAAGTAGTAATGCAAGATAGAGTATTTGGAGTTTAATTGTGAGTTCAGAACTAAAAGTGTTCGTATTTTGAGTTAGTGAGAGAGTATGTGTATATAATAGTATGAAACCATGTAAAATAAGGCAAGAATTGTAATGTTATTGTATTTATGGAACCAAGTACTAATATGACTCAAAACAATGCGAACACTCCTTTTATTAAGGGGCAATTAACCAACGGTAATGGGCAGAAAATATTTAAGAAAAAAAATAAAGTAGAGCATCATGTTCAGAATAGACAATTAGGGTTAAGTATATATGGGATAAATTAAGGGAACAACTAATGAAGACTTAGTAAAATACTCGGTTAACCCAAATAAGGTACGAAATAAAAATAAAGTTGGAAAATATGGAGATAATCGAGAATTAGCACATAGCAAATAAAGGAATCAAGGATTTGAAATTACTTATTCAAGGGGAATAACATGGGTTCCCATGAAGAAGTAAATATACCAAGTTAAACATAGGAGAATTGAAAGTCTAAAGGGAAGTTTTAAAAATCAAGCCAAGAAGCAGGGAGCTCGAAGTCAATCAAAGAGAGAATCATGAGTCATGTTTTAGTATATAAACAGAGTGAGATATGAGTAACCAAACATAGCAATCAAAGAGACAAGTCTTGACTAGCCAAAACAAACACAATCACATAAAGTTGATGGAAGTTAGGCATAAAAACTAAGTAGAAACACATTCAAAGTGAGATAGACTCACAAACACAAACAAGACAGGCAAGTCACAAAATTAAACGAAAAAACATAGAAAAATTAGGGTTTTTAACATAGGCGAGTTAAAGAGAAGATAGAAACCAAGAATTAGAAGAATCACACATAGATATTTTGAGTAGGAAGTTATTCACATAAACAAATAGTCTCAGACCCAAAACCATAAAATTTCAACAGTAAAAGGTTTTTTTTAGAAAAAAGGATAGATAAACAGATCGGAAAAGGACTCCGGAAAACAAACACTCATTTAATAAAGTGTTAAAAGAAATTAGGAGCTTTAACATGCAAAATCAGTCAGAAGGATAATACAGCAAAACATATAAAAAACTAGAGAAAGGTTTCGAAATAACTTAAATAGAACCTTAATAAGAAAGATAAGGAGTTTTGAAAATAGCGTATTAAAAGAAACTAAGAGAAAACTACTAAAAATTTCAGAGCAAACATAGATATAAAACAAATCTAAGTGAAATAAAGAGAACCTTAAAGGTTAGGGTTTCAGAAGAACCCCAAGTGATGAGAAAGGCTTTGAAAACCATCGATTTAAGCAGGAGAGTCAAGAGTCCATTTTCCCTGTTTGATTTATAAAAAAAAAAGTAAAATAATTATTGGAAATAAATTAAAGGTACTTAATGATTAATAGTACTTAGTTATCAAATTTAAAATATTGGACATAATTTGTTCAGACATAAACGTATTTAAATCTAAAAGAGGCTAATATTGCAATTATATATAATTTAGTTTTAAAATTAATATATAGATTTGTAAAAGTATGAAAAAATAATATCAGCTACATTTTAGCATATATATTTTAATTCAATAAATGATTCACAAAAAAAAAGATACTTGGAAATAATTATTGGATTTTTATAGGGCAATAAATTCATTTAAAAATCTTTAAAAATTAAGGATAAACAATAAATCATTTGGGCGTACTTTTATATGTTTACACATACTTTGAATTGAATTTGCATATTAAAAATATACATGGAAAAATGGGGTTTCAATAGATGCGCCTCTTTACCCCGGAAGGATAAAAGAGTTGTCACGTAAAGATACGACGGTAAATTTTGATCAAACAAAACGCTTCGAAGAGGTATAGGCCACAGATACTTTTTAGAATGGATGCAATATTCGGGACAGAGGAATTGTTAAGTTTTGTCATGGCTACGGAAGCTCGAGCAGGATCTATCCTGTCGAGATGGTCGTTGCTTGCCCGTTTACCTACAAATAAGCAACGCAAATGTATATAGTGCATAAATTTAGATATGAGTAAATTTCTTGTAAAGCCATGAGGATTGTCTTCGGACAGTTAGAATTACGTCTTTAGACCATGATGTCCTGGGCCTTGAGGGTATAATAAAGGATTCACAGGCCATGAAATAATGCTCTCGGGCTATGGGGATTATGCCTTCGAACCATAATTCCTTTGAATACTGATATGCAAAAGATTAAAAGAGGTCCTCGGGCCATGGCATGGTATTCTAAGGCTATGCAAATGGTGCCTCTGAACAACGACGCCTTCAGATTATTAGGGGTTCTTTCAGCCCATGAGATGCAGTATTTGGTGATCCTTCAGCCCATGCAATACAGTAGGTTGCGATCTTTTAGCCATGCAAAAATGTCAATAAAGTGGAAATCTTTCAGCCATGCAAATATAGATAGGGTGGCGATCTTTTACCCATGCAAATGTAGAGGTGGCGATCTTTCATCCATGTAGATGTAGAGGTGGCAATCTTTCTGCCATGCAAATGTAGGTAGAGTGGGATGTTTCATCCATGAAAATGTAACTAGGGGTAGAGCTTAACCTCAGAAGGCAGAATGGTAACCTTGTACAATGCAAAAAATGCAGATGGAGAAGATTTAGTCTCGGAAGGCGTAATGGTAGACTTATGTAGTGAAAAATCGAAATGATGACGACAATATTTAGTCTCGAATGATAGAATGGTAGCTTTATGCAATGTAGAAAAGGCAGATGCAGACATCATTTAGTCTCATAAGGAAGAATGGTATCCTTATGCATGAAATAAAAGGGCAAATGGTAATTGAGCTTTCTTAGCTGATAGCAGATTGCGGTATCGTGACTACTAGGCATGTGCGTGAGTAGAAATGTTGGTAGGTGTGATAGTTCTAGGAGTTGTATT
This sequence comes from Nicotiana benthamiana, assembly GCA_034376525.1. Classification (NCBI taxonomy): domain Eukaryota; kingdom Viridiplantae; phylum Streptophyta; class Magnoliopsida; order Solanales; family Solanaceae; genus Nicotiana; species Nicotiana benthamiana. The sequence goes on along the minus strand of CM067329.1, from coordinate 4,720,007 downwards.
TCTGAATAATGTTTGTCTCGTGAGTGTATATCATCCATGATGCTTTCCTAATCTCAGTGCCTGAATCAAAAAGAAAAATCATGTGTTTTGTAGAGGGGAGGTTAGTTCGTATCCCCGCTGACTATGCTTGACCTGTTCGGTTTTGATCTGGTTATAATGTATGTATCATTGGGGTAGAGTTGCTAAAGAAGGAGATTTCGATAATAAACATGCATGAATTGTAACAATATGACATAAGTATATAATTGAAAAATAATTTTTGGTTGAACTTATGGCTCTGACATTGTTCAAGACATTGAGACCTCTCTTGCTATGGAATTTTGAGGGTCCTCCTAAAAATTATGCCCTAGTATATGGTTTGATGCATCTGACTTTTTCTCATGCGGCGATCTGCTGAGATTACTTCAGAATTTTGACGGACCTTCTCAAAATTCTCCCCCAATTTCCAATTGTGGGGGGTGAAATTTTATTGAATTATGACCCTTAGGGCTGCCTATGTATCCCCTTTAAAACAGGAATCAGGTCAGCTGTAGTTCAATTTACATCATACAGGAAAATATAAAGATTACATGTAGTAATGCTTGACAGCATGTGGATTAATTAATCTTGCCCAAACTTCTCCGTACATTACTGCAAGTATGAGAGCTCCCCCTTTTAGAACCCGATGAACCATGTACGGACCTTGCCAGTTGGGAGAGAATTTACCCTTGGCTTTATCTTGATATGGAAAAATATTCTTTAACACCAACTGCCTCGGTGTGAAGTGTCTCGGCTTCACTTTTTTGTTAAATGCTCTGGACATTCTATTCTGATAAAGTTGACCGGGGCAAATTTCATTCATTCTCTTTTCTTCTATGAGGGTTAATTGCTTATAACCACTTTTTACCCACTATGCGTTGCCGAGCTCAGCTTCTTGTATGATCCTTAGGGAAGGAATTTCCACTTATGCGAGAATGACAGCCGCTGTGCCATTAACCAGAATATAGGGGGTTTCCCCACTTGCTGTGCGGACTGTGGTGTGATACCACAATAATTCATATGATAGATTCTCTCGGCACTACTGATGCTTCTCTGTAATTTTCCTTAGTATGTTCTTGATATTCTTATTGGCGACTTATGTGGCTCCATTCATCTGAGGTTTGTAGGCCGTAGAATTCTTATGTCTGATCTTGATAGTTTCACACATAGCTTTCTTCAAGTCATTGTTGAGGTAGGAGCCATTATCAGTAATAATAGATTCTGGAATCCCAAATCGACAAATGATATGCTCGTGGACCAAGTCTGCCACAACTCCATTGGTTATTGCTATGTACGATGTCACTTCGACCCATTTGGTGAATTAGTCGATTACTACTAGGATAAACATATGCCCATTGGAAGAAGCAGGCTCGATTGGTCTAATAAAATCTATTTCCTAGGAGGCAAACGGTCATAGTGAGCTTGTTGTATTAAGCTCATTTGGTGGCCCCTTTATCATGTCTGCATGTTTCTGGCGGCGATGTCATTTCTGGACATGTTGTATGTAGTCCGTCTCCATAGTCATCCAATTCTAACCAGCTCGTAGTTTCTTCTTTGATAAAACAAAACCATTCATATGTGGAGCGCATGTCCCAGCGTGAATTTCCTCTAGTAGCCTGGATGCTACCTTTGCGTCGACACGCCTTAGTAATCCCAAATCAGGAGTCCTTATAAATAGGATTCCTCCCTATGAAAGAAATTGTTTGACAAGCTCCGAAGTGTGCATTTTTAGAAGGATTTGCAAGCTCCGGTATTCTGCCTTTGCCAAATATTCCTTGATATTATAAAACCAAGGTTTTCCATCTACTTCTTCTTCGACGTGGGCATAGTAAGCTAGCTGATCATGGATCTTTACTGGAATGGGATCAATGAAATTCTAGTTGGGATCAATGAAATTCTTTCCTGGATGTTGTATCATAGATGATAGGGTACCAACGCATCGGCGAACTCATTATGGATTTTGGGAACATGCTCGAATTCTGTCTTTTTGAACCTTTTCCTCACTTTCTGTACATGATGTAGATACGGGAGTATCTTGGAGTTCTTGGCTGCCCATTCTTCTCGTACCTGATGTATCGGAAAGTCTGAATCTCCAATCACTAGCAACTCTTGATGTTCCTGTCAATAGCAATCTTGAGCCCTAAGTGTCGACGCCTCCCTTTTTCCTCCTAAAAGAAGGCAAAATGGAGTTTACGACATTATGGGCAAAACAACACCTATTCCTTATTGAATTTGAAGAGTCGTCACCTAATGATTATAGTGCATTAGGACACTTTTAGAGAAAAGAAGAGGATTTTTTTTTTGAAGAAAACTGGAATTCGGGTAAGGGATTGAGATTATATCAAGGGGAAGGTGTTAGGAACCCCGCAAGATCCACTACTGTGGTTCCCAACCATACTTAATTGTGACTTTAAGAAAGTAGGAGTAGACAAGTAAAACTTTCACATAGAAAGCATAAACAAGTTGAAATTTTTGTAAGAAAGAATACACAAGTGAAGAGAAAGCTTAGTTCAGAAAATATCAATAAATGAAAGGAGACAAGGGGTCCTAGGGTTATACGTAATATGTACCACTTTGGTGCAATAACCAGCAATCATTCTCACACGAGATATTAGCGCATCGGTCATCATATCCATATTCTACCCTTACCTCCCCGCAAAGGTTATTTAAGCATGTGTATTGGTCATGAGTGTTTATTGAGTTCTATTACCCATCCCATCATATAGGTCCTGGAGGGTATTTAGGACCGCTATTCTTATGAGGTGAGGTCTAGGTTGAATCCTGAAGTTCAAAGGCCAAAATACTAAGCGACATACAAAACAAGCAGGACTTCATATAAGGGATCACATAAAGGCATATAAAAGGGCTCAAATATCCCTCCACGAATAAACACATAATTAGCATTTCAGTCACATTTAAAGTCTAAGGAAGGGAGAATTTCAAAAGCCAGAGTGTCAAAAATAGAAGCTGAAATGTATTAAACGGAATTCGCATAAAAGAGTTGGACAAAAAGTTTAGAACTTGAGAAAAGGCAGTAGATGCATAACAGTTTAGGAATCAGGTGATAAATATTTTTTAGCACACTTAAGAATATACAATAAAGTAGATTTCGGACAGGCAAGGTAGATGAACATATGTAAAATATTCCAAGATTGCATAAGTGTGAAAGAGAGGTAAATGTATTAGGTTTGAACTATCGTCTTGGAAAATTACAGAAGATATAATATTTAGATAAGTTTAAAAAAATAGTAATCTAGTTCTATGCTGGAAAGGTAATTTAGCAGAAAACATATTTGCACAGATGTGATTAAAAGCAGGACAAAAGATTCATTGGAAAAATCAAGATGACCACATAGATGTAAAACAAATTCGGACATTTTAAAGAGGTGGACTAACTTAAGCATGACTTAGGGCGATTAATAAATTTTATCCGGCCTAAGGATTGCCAAGGCGTTGTTTTAACTCTAAGAGAAAGGTGTACACACATGTTTATTTCAAGTTTTACAATTAAATAGACTGGCGTTATTATGTAGAATATACTAACGAAGCGTTCAACAATTGCAATTGAAAAACATTAAGTACATGATATCTAATGCATATAAGAATCCTAAAGCATGGTATCTAACTGCAGTAATTTGTTATTAGCTGATTGTGATCACAAAGTGAGCAAAATAACAAGCTGAGAGTAAAGAGACTTAGGAGCAGGATTTTTATATGTAAGATGCATGTCCTACACATAGTTTCTACTGCGAAAATAGGTAAGTAATATCCTATTGTCATGTTTTCTACCCCATACCCCTAACTAAGCATGCATTACCCTCTCATTTTCACAATACACCCCCCATTGTTCTTTACAAGTTATTACAGACCAAGTAATTAAATTACATAGCGAAGAATAAAACAAGATGTTATTCTATTGGGAGCCTTCAGCCAGTCCCAAATCTGCAACCTCACTTCTTTCGACTTTAGCAACACTTTTCAAGGTTTTGGTGCGGCAAAGTTACCTATGGGTCCCTTTGAACCACTGGCCAATACCAGGCACCGAAGATGGATTATCCTGTACAAGTAAAATTGTGGAGTTACCGGCATTGTGCATCAAAGTTCAATGGGTGCTCAAGGATCCCAAAGCAATGCTTACACTTTGCGGGCATAACCTAATTTCTAAGTGTAGTTAGATCGTGACAGAATTAGAAGGAGTTGAGTTGGAAACAGTTGAGACAGTTTAAGAAAATGGTAATAGAAGAGTGAAAGAGTTCTTTTGAAATCAATTTAGGGTGACCAATTTTGAAAACAAATTGTCACATAAACATGGGTAAGGGAAAGGGAACAAATAGTTCATAAGCAAATAAAGTATTCACACATGCATAACACCTCAAAGAGAAGTAATCAAGCATTCTTCAGGTTAGGAGTCTTGTTCTTACTGCACCAGACTACAAATATAGTCAAATTGAGGAAGCTGTTTAGGTTTATGGAGTAGCTAAGCAGGTCCTGGACACATGCTACTAGTGCACAAGAGTGAGTAAAACATACATTGGGATAGGAAAGGGGGGTAGTGATCATGCCCAGTCGTGCTACGCATACTCTTATCATAAGTACATGCTAATGGCAATAAGAAACACATAACCATACGTAGAAGAAAACAAGAAACAATAGGAAGTGCAACACTAATAGAAACATGTTATTTTAGACGTTGTAAATTAAATAGAAAACATATCAGTTGAAGCTAATGTAACATAGGGCAGTAGTGAACAATACAACACAGAGAAGACAGCAATAGTATGCAATGAGTACGAAGGAGAAGTGAGCAGCAGTATGCAAAGAGGTGAGCAGCGAGCAGACCAAAGAAAGTACCACATTAGAAACAAATTATGGAGTAAGGTAGCCAAGATTACTCAATCTTGGCTTTCAGCCGATTGAGTAGCCAATATTCAATAGAAAACAATAGAGAGAGAGCACTGAGTGTTTTGAAAGAAAGTTTAGACTGATTAAATTTGTGTCTGTGTGACTGTGTGAATGGAAGAGTATTACTTATAGTTTTTGAAAATAAGGTATGGAGTATATAATTATAGAAACAATGCCAAATTAAATAAATCATAGGCCCTAATTAAACTAATACAGGGACTCGTGATTTGAATAAGAGCACAGACTGTCAAATAAAGAAACAAACTCACAAGTAAGGAAACAACTTGAAGTAAGTGTAAGAACACATACAAATCAGGGATTCAAAAAGATGCTCGGAACCAGCAGGATATTCAAAAAAGAGAAAGGCATTCGAACTTAAATGGTCACATAAATTAAGTACTCTAAGTGGGAAATCACATAAACAGTAGATGGTCGGAAAACAAAAGATTTCAAGCACATATCATAGGCATAGTCAAATAACACCATAAAGAAACAGAAGCGTAATGATTTAAAAAGGGGTCAGAAAACCTAGTTTTGAAAAGAGGGACAAAACATTTGAAAACTTGAATTAATAAAAGATATATAGTAACAAGTAGTGTAGAACACAAAGATTAAACCAAAAATAGTTTAAAAAGACATAGATTTAAGAGATCTAGGAAAATATTAGCGCATACAAATAAATTCAGGGAGATGAGAAACTTGGCCATGAAACTCTTTAATAGCGATAATTAAAGAATCATTGGACAAAAACCCAACGGAGATAGGCCGGAAATGGACCCAGGCGAGGCTTCAGTGACTATATTTCATGGCAGAAGCTTCTGGGGCTTCAAACCTCGGAGAGAAGCAACGATATATGATTCCATGGAGACTAAAGGTCGAGAGAAGTGAGGACGGAGTTTGGCCGGAGAGGCTATGAAGTTCATCGGAGAAGAATCAGAGAACAGAAGGTTCTAAAAGGAAGGGAGAGCAATCGTTTGGAGAGAGAGACCGGTCTCTGAGAGAATGAGGGGTTGGGGAGGGATAGGTAGGATTTAATTATGGTAATCTAATATGGGCCGTTGATCTCATTTCATCAACGGCTCAGATTAAATCAAAGGTAGACCATGTAAAAATAAAATGGGTATGAGTTGTTTGATTGGGTTTAAAATTGGGTTCGAATTGTGCTGAATAGGGGCCCAATTTTTTCTAGGATTTAAACAAAATATGGCCAACTTTTAAATAGCCAATTTCTCCAATTTATTTTATAATAATAGCTAAAATAATCAAAAAAGAAAAATTAAAATTATAGAACTAATTAATAACAAATAAATATTATTCTAAAAATATCAAAAATAATTTTTATAGTTGTAAAACATAGTTAATTGCAAAATAGGCTGTAATTTCAATTCCGTGCAATTAGCTTTAGAAATTCGAAATAAATTTGTAAAAATGTGAAAAAATTACATCAATTGTATTTGGTGTAAATAAAAGGGTAAAAAACTTAATGGTCCACAAAAATGACAATTTGAGGGTACTTATTGGTTTTTATGCTGCTAAAAGAGACAATAAATTGATTTTAAAAAATCTTGAAAAATCAGAAAAATATACCAAAACCTTTTGGCAGGCTTAAACATGCATATACATTCTATTTTGAAAGAATTTTGAGTATAAAAATACATAGGGAAAAATTGGGTATCAACAATAAGATGCAGACTTTGTACTCGGCCATATTGTTGGTGCACGGAAACCTAAGTTTGGTAGACCCCGAATAATATTGTCTGGTTTCCGATACGAGGACTGATCCTATGATAACTTCCTTGAAGCTTTTTGCTCCGTCCCAATATACTCTCCAACCATCATAGGATTCTGCAATGTCTTCTCCTATGAGTGATACCTATTCGTCACGGAAATACATTTTCAGGGGTTCATATTCTCCATCTACAGGGTTTTCAGCAAGGTGATCTTCTAGTTCCTATCCCTTCATTGCCTTTTGAGTTATGCAGACTGTGTCAAATTCACTCTACAGGGTTTGCCAATTGGCTAGCTTGCTAGTGGGCATGGGCTTCTGTAAGATGTACTTCAAATGACCCATCCTTGATATGAGATATGTAGCATAGACACGAAAGTAATGCCTCAACTTCTGAGATACCCAATTCAAATAGTAAAATGTCCGCTCTAATGGAGAATATTGGGCCTCGTACGGGGTGAACTTCTTCCTGAGGTAATAAATGGCATGCTCCCTCCTCCCCATTTTGTCACGCTGCCCCAGAACGCAATCGAAACCTCCATCCAATATTGCAAGGTAGAGTAACAAGGGTCTACCTGGCTCAGGCGGGACTAAGACTAGTGGTGTTGATAGGTATGCCTTGATTCTTTCGAAGGCCTTTCGGCTCTTCAGTCCATTTGGTAGTGGCGTCTTTCTTCAACATCTTGAAAATTTGCTCACAAATAACTGTAGATTGCATTATGAAATGGATGACGTAGTTAAGTCTCCCGAAGAAACTCATCACATCCTTCTTGTTCTTTGGCGGTGGCAATTCTTGAATTGATTTGACTTTTGATGGATCCACCTCTATTCCTCGACGACTCACAATAACCCCAGTAATTTTCCAGCAGTAACCCCAAATGCAAACATTGCAAGATTCAGTTTCATGTTGTACCTTCGCAGTCTATTGAAGAACCTAAAATCTTGCATGTGATCGGTGGCTTTCTTGGACATGATGATGACATCATTTACATACTCCTTGTATCATTTCATGGAAAATGGTGGTCATGGCCCTCATGTAGGTGTCCCTTGCATTAACGACATCATCTTGTGACAATATATTCCCCCACGGTGTAATGAAAGTCATTTTCTCGGTATCTTCTTCATCCATCCATATTTGATGATAACCAGCGAAATAATCTACAAATGATTTTGACTCATGCTTGGTGAAATTGTCGATCAGGATGTGTATGTTTGGCAAATAAAAGCCGTCTTTCGGACTGGCCAAGTTGAGAGCCCGGTAATAGACACAGACTATGACCTTCCCGTCCTTTTTTGGTACTGGCACGATGTTGGCTAACCATGTCGCGTATTCTACTACCCTGAGAACCATAACTTTGACATGCTTGGTCACTTCTTCCTTAATTTTCAAACTCATATCATGCTTCAAGTTTCTAAGCTTTTGCTCTACCAACGGACATGTCGGATCGATTGCTAATTCATGAACCATAATAGATGTACTCATACCAGTAATGTCATCATCTAACCAAATGAATATGTCCTCATATTCTCATTGAAATTTTGTGTATTCCTTCTTTTCTAATGGTGAGAAGTGAACATTTATTCATGTTTCTTTGACATTTTCTGCATCTCCCAGGTTAACAATCTCAATCTTGTCCAGGTTGGACTTCAATCCATTTTCAAAATTCTCAACTTCTTTAGAAATCTCCTCTGGTATGTCATCTTCCTCTGAATATATGTTCGTTTGTTGCGTTGCCTCATTGCTTGTCACAGTCATTGGTTCATCAGGACAAGTAATAGTAATTATGCATAAGTAAACTAATGAGAGAAAAATAATAATGAGCATCGAATCACAAGAAAAGCTAAAATGTTTTGATAAATTGCAAAAGCATTTTTGAACATTGGAGATATTATTGAGGGAAGTAAAAATGCAAAAAGAAAATCATTTAGTAAATAGAAATAGTTTCACCCTTGCTACCCCGAGGCTCATCGGGCTCTAGTTGTCCTGATGGTCCAGTTATTTAGGCGTGACGCTCTAATTACAGCTTATATGGAAGGGTATTCCTCCCCGTCCTTCTCGAGAACAACACATCATTCCATGTCATTGTCCTCTAAGAACAAGTTCTTCACCACTTCTAGTGTTTCTCCCTCTTTAGACCCATAGATAACATCGGCCGATTTGAAAGTATGTTCTACATGTGGTATTGGTTGCTCCAGCGGACAGTAAGGACCAGTCTACTGTGGCTGCTAGCTTTTGAATTCTTCCCAGGTGTACTCCTATCCCAAACCGAAGGTGGTGCCATGTTTCTTGAGTTTTATGGGTTTTGTAATTCCTTGTAGGTTCTTGCCAAGCCCCTTGCCAGGGTCGTACCAACTCCAATCAGTATACTCTCGATCTTATAATCCCACCATTTGTCTTTGTCAACAACATTTACCCCTTTGATGTGATGCTAATCCTCTCCACCTAGCTTCCTTCTTCCTTCGATTGATGGAATGGTCTAGCTACTATATATAGGGTTGCTATTGTCACCGTGAATGATCACTTCCTAGTGATTCCATTAAAACTATGTCCACTGGTAAGAATCCATGGTATAGTGTTGATGCTACAGCCTGATATAGTGTTGATGCTACAGCCCCAGCTGCATGAATCCATGGCTGTCCCAACAGTCGATTGTAAGATGACAGCACATTTATCACTTGGAAATCAACATCAAACTAAGTAGGCCCCATTTTTGTACACAGACTAATCTCCCCAATGGTGGACTGTTGGGAACTGTTGAAGTCTTTCATGTTGATACCTCTATCCTCCATTTCATGCAATCCCTTTCCCAATTTCTTGAGTGTTACCAGTGGACAAATATTGAGACTGGAACCCCCATCAATCAAGATCCTGGTGACGAAGTAGTCCTCATATTGCACAGTAATAAGAAGTGCTTTGTTTTGTCCCAACCCTTTGGGAGGTATCTTATCCTCATGAAAAGTAATTTTGTGACTTTCCAATACCTGTCCTACCATGTTGGCAATTTCCCTACCAATGATGTTGCTTAGCATGTATGCTTCACCTCAGAACCCTCAACACATCATTCTTGTGTGCCTCAGAATTTTGTAGCAAAGCAAGTATGGAAATTTGTGTTGGTATTCTATTCAACTGGTCGATGACCGAGTATTCTTGTCCGGTATCTTTTTCAAATATTGTATGGAAATATCTCAATGATGGGTAGCCGATTTGAGGCCTTCGTTCTTGACACAGCTAAATGTTTAGGGGTATAAACTCTACCAGTTCGTATCATACCCTATGCCGCAATAGTCTCTTCGAACCTCGCCTTGCTTTTCCTCCTTGCAACCGCTGTACTGTGCCATGAAATAGCCTTCATATTGAAAGTCGTCAAGGTCGACATCACCTTTGGGATCGGCATGTCTATCTTTTCTCCGAACGGAGCATGGGCCTCATGTGGCAAAACTGCCACTTCGAACAGCGTGGGTGCATTTGCTGGACACACTGAATTCAACCTCAATTTGCGCTGGTGTCTTTACAGACGACGTTGTTTCAAACTCAAGTGGCACAGACATATTTACCACAGTGTCCCAATAGGGCTGAATCTGGACTACGAATTGGTTATGAGTAATTGTTGGCTTCATTGGGTCATCACCTTATGCGATCAACTCGATTGATCCCCCGGGATCCCAATCATTATATCAATCATGTGAACACCTCCGCCCATATGGTCTGCCAGAGGGTTATTGCAGATATTCAAAGCGGGTTCCTTCGCCAAAATAATTTTCTTATCAATCAGAGCCAGGATCTTGTCCTTCAAAGAATGACATTCGTCGATGGTGTGTCAACTTCATGTCATAATGGTATGCACAATATTTATTTGGGTTAACAGATTGAGAAGGTTTCTTAGGGGTCACACCAGGGATAAGGGTGGCATAACAAACAGCTGTGAGTCTCTCGTACAACTGGTCAATATGCTCGGCAATGGTTGTATTGTTTTGGAGGCCTTCGATCAAAGTTTGGTCGAGGTCTAGGGAAGTATTGGCGTGAAGGAGGTGATTGATAGTGGGATGGTTGTTTATTGTAGGCTTGGTAAATATGTACAGGTTGGGAATATCTGGGTAAAGTATGCCGGTATGTGGGAGGTGGAGGTGAAATTTAAGTAGGAGGTGGAGTTCTTTATGAGTGTGAGGGTGCTTTGTGTTAGATAACTACGCTTTACGCTAGGGGGGGGGGGGGTGAATAGCGTATTAATAGAATTTAGCATTTTCTTGCGGAATTTAAACTTTGCAGGAAGTAAAATAAATGCAGAAAAATAAACTTACACAAAGATGTATACTGGTTGGCCACCAACGTGGTTAGTCCAGTCCCCGAGAGACTCTCTCGAGATTTTTCACTATCTTGTTAAGCTTAAGGGTGCTCAACAAACCGTTACACACTTGAGGACACAAGCCTCAAACAGTTGCTCGGAGATCGCAATCTCAAAGACTTCACCCAAGGAAATGCAAGTTCCTTGAAACAAGAGAATCGCAATTCTCTTACAAGTATATCAAATACTTGGACACTCACTTAACTAAAGTACTCCTTATTGAGTAGATATGAGTAAAAGAATATGTTCAAGATCACAACAACTTTAAGCAATTATATGGCTCTCAGAAGCTTTATGAAATGAGTAGAAAATGAAGAACAATTGAATGAAAGCTTATAGCAATGTAATGATCAGTTTGTGTATGTTGTTGTGTTAAAACACTGAAATGAAGCTGTATTTATAGTTGAAAAAGTTGGTTCAACCGTTGTCTAATTGCCAATTAAGAGTTGCTGATTTTACTCACTGACAATCGATTGTCAAACCCCAACAATCGATTGTCTGCCAGTCAGATCAAAATTCAATCCCAGATTTTACGCTTGATAATCGATTACTTACAATCCATAATCGATTACTGGCAACGTTCAAAAAATCCCTTCCAGATTTTAAGCAAAACATCGATTATATAAAATCAATAATCGATTACTTCAGCAACGTTCTAAAAATCATTTCCAGATTTTAAGCAGAACATAGATTATCTAGAATCAATAATCGATTACCTTATGGTATTTGAAAATCACGTGACAACGGCCAGCTTCAACAATCGATTGTCCTTTGCAACAATCGATTACTTGTTATTTTCTGAAAATCATAAAACTTACTGTCTCAGTGATAATCGATTATCTAAAGACATAATCGATTACTTAATTAAATTTAAAATCACTGGAAGACATCAACTCAACACAATCGATCACCATTAGTTCATTATCGATTATTTTGAGTATTGAAAAACTTTACCTCAACAACAATCGATTGTCATTTGTTCACAATCGATTATCATGCAGATTTGGAAAAACCTGATGTTCACTGTCTTACTCACAATCGATTACCATTAATTCATAATCGATTGTCATGCAGTCTTGGCTCAGAAACAATCGATTGTCATAAGTACATAATCGATTATTTTAGCCCAGATTTTTTGAGGCATGTTTAGAAAACATTTTGTCTAATGTACATATGCATGATTTAAAATCTTTTTGACACAGAATTAAATATGCATGATTTTGGAAAATAGTTTTATGAGAGAGGCCATACTATGAGTCAAGTTATAGGATCGAGATTACAATTTAGAACAACTCAATAACAATTAAAAGCTATATCTTGAACTTCAATCTTATTCGCAACCATTGTGCGCTTGTACTTGAATTCCGTCATATATCAATTTTTGCTTCGTTTGTCATTCATCAAAACCTACAAAAGAGTACACGTTTAGTATATTGCATTGAGAACGTGTTTCTAACAATTTCCCCCTTTTTGATAATGGCAAACATTAAGCGGGATATGCAATTTAGGCAAAAGATATTGACAATTCAAGACAAGTAACAATTATGCAATTTTGTTCTTGTTCCCCCTCAATTTAAGAGTTCCCCCTCAATTTTAGCTTATAAGCAATCAATGAATTAAGAGGTGGTGCATACCCGATATCCCGTTTTCTTCCCCCTTTTGCCATTAGCAAAAAAATAGTAAGGAAAGATGCAAAAAGATGAAATAAACAAGGTTTATTTATTGGAAAAAAAAGAGGGTACATCAATGGGAACCAAAGAGAACAACAGCAAAAACCACACAAAACACAAAAAAAAATTTATTCATTTTCGTCGTTGTCCGCCTCGTTATCCGGCGCTGCTTCAAAAGGAACGAGAGCTGCATATGGATAATTGACATGATCAAAGTATCCATGGATCTCATGAGTGAGTTGAGCAAGCTGGTCGGATATGGTTTGGAGAGTAGGCTCTTGGGACAAACGAGCACGACGGGGTGGACGACTTGAAGAAGGAGCTGGAGCATGATCACCATCATGATGGAAAAAAGACTCCGAGATTTCCCAAATTTTGGTACTCCTTTTGAGAGGACCATTTTCCATGACAAATCCGGATGCTTCAAGGAAGTTCATAATGAGGAGGGCATAAGGAAGAGGCATGTCATCACCGATGGCATCGAGCATATGAATTTTGATGAGCCGACACCAATTTATTTTGGCTCCGGTGACAATGGCATGCAGAAGTTTGGTATCCTCCTGGGAGATGGTGGTGTGATTGTGCCGTCTAGGCTTGAGGACTCGGGTGATGAAGTAAAGAATCAACTGGTAGTTTGGATCCATTCCCGTTATGGTAGGACGACGGGTAGAGATAGATGGATCATAGGAGGTTATACCGGCTTGGTGGAGAAGGATGGTTTCATCAAAGAGAGCCCCGGCCTTATCAATATACCGGTAAAGGTCTTCACCTTCATTTGGAAGGCGGGCAATGGTGTGGAGATTCTCTTTAGATAGAAGAATTTGAACCCCATTAATGGAGGTGACAAGTTCGCCATCTTCATCTTTATGGAGGTTTGAGTAAAAAGCTTGAACGAGAGTTGTGTTTATGTGAGGATGAGTGAGAAGCAAGAAGTCATATAGTTGACACTCCTTTAACATATTTGCGGCAGGGGTGAAAGGCTCAAGGAGTTTACTATTTGAGAACCGAGGAGGAAGAATGGTGCGTTTCTCAAATTTTGATAGGAACCTTGTGAGTTTATTTTCAGTTTCAAAGAACAAGACGGAACCGTCTTGGTATGGAAAATTTAAAGGAGGAGGGGCGGTTGAGGCTGATGCGCCATGTTTGGATCGGGAACGTTTTGAAGATCGTCCAGACATGTTAGGAGAAAGACTGCTGGAATTTGGCAAAGAAAATAGAAGAGATTTAGCTTTTGAATACTAGAGATAGTGCTTGAGTGGGTGAATGTGAGCTCTTATGATGCCTATTTATAGAGGAAAGGATTATCAAGCATTGAATGGAGACATTTGCTGAGATTTTGGTTTAGGAGCAGTCAGAAAATGGTAAGAATTAAAATTACTGACCGTTAGATAATCGATTATTGAACTGAAATAATCGATTGTATTTACTGTTTGATTGTGATTTTGAATCTGACAAATCGATTCTTGAGTCAAACGGTAAAAAATTTGAATGAAATAATCGATTGTTAAATTTTTGTAATCGATTATGGAGCATTTAAGACCTGACAGGAATCGATTGAGGAGCCAAACGGTAACAAAAAATTAATATGAAGTAATCGATTGTCAATTCTTGGTAATCGATTATTTAGGGAACTAATTTGATACAGTGAACTTGGAGAATATCAGAATTTGTCAAATAATCGATTGTATGAAAAAATAATCGATTGTTGTAGAAAGCATTGCTGAATGACTGAGGCGGAAATCGATTATGCAATTTAGGAAGTAAAAAATTAAACACAGATGCATAATAGTAATAATCAGTCATAAACAATCGATTATTGATACTGATAATCGATGTACTGCACAGAAAATAATCAATTAGTGGCTTGAAATAGTCGATTATTTTGTGCTAAAACTTCATAATTCCCCCTACCTTTGGGGTGGTACCTGCAAAATAGATTTAAACGGCTCCGACGCTCAAGTTAGTAATTTATAGCGAAATTAATAAATTACACTAGTGTTAACAAGTAATGCCGTGAACTCTTAAGAATTGTGTCCTAGAGTGTTCTTAAGAGAGTTTCGGGTACTTACCTTTTCTCCAACATCGCCAATTACCTGTTCGAGAGGATGATCCTTGATCGTTCTCCACTCGTTAGGCGTATTTGTTCCTTTTTCTAATTGTGGCTTCTTCCGTTGGTTGTTCCCCAATTTCATTTTTGTTTTCCTTTGAAGGTTCTTCTTGGATTTTATCTTTCAAGCTATCCAAGATACCTGCAAGATCAAAACCGGATTCCTTTCTCGCCAAGCGAGTATTATCTTCGGAAAACACAACATGAGGGGATTCCTCCACAATTTGGGTTCTTTTGTTAAAGATCCTATATGCTTTGCTACGTGAGGAATAACCAATGAAAATACCTTCATCCTATTTAGCATCAAACTTACCCAATTGGTCCTTGCCATTATTATGAACAAAACATTTACAACCAAAAACACGTAAATTAGAAATGTTGGGTTTTCTACCCTTATAAAGTTCATATGGTGTTTTCATGAGTATCGGCCGAATTGCTACTCTATTTAAAACATAGCAAGCGGTACTCACGGCGTCCGCCCAAAAGTATTTGGGAATCTTAGCTTCGTCGAGCATGGTTCTAGCCATCTCTTCGAGACACCTATTTTTCCTTTCCACCACCCCATTTTGTTGTGGTGTCCGTGGAGCGGAAAAGGTGTGTTCGATTCCGAGTTCGTCACAAAAATCCGCAAAGAGATTGTGATCAAACTCTCCCCCATGATCACTTCTAATCGAAGTGACGGTCGATTCCTTTTCGTTTTGAACACGCTTAAGGAAATACTTGAAATTTTGAAAAGCATCACTTTTATTTGCAAGAAATAGAGTCCAAGTAAATCTAGAAAAGTCATCAACAATTACAAAAACATATTTATTTTTACCAAGACTTTCAATACGAGAGGGACCAAATAAATCCATGTGAAGTAATTGCAAAGGTCTAGACGTTGAAACAATATTCTTGGATTTAAAAGATGCTTTGGTTTGCTTCCCTTTTTGACAAGAATCGCAAATAGAATCATTTTCAAACTTTAAACTGGGAAGACCAACTACTAAGTTTTAAGAAAGAAGCTTGTTCAAAAGATGCATGTTCATGTGTGCTACTCTACGATGCCATAGCCAAGAGTTATCCTCTTTGCTTACTAAACAATCAACATATTCGGATGAGGAGTTTGCAAGATCAACCATATAGATATTATCAATTCTAAAACCACGAAGTATGATCTTGAAATCACTACGTCTAAATACAAGGCATTCATCCGAATTAAATAGAGCAAAATTTCCCTTGTCACATAATTGGCTTATGCTCAACATATTATGCTTCAAACCTTTCACAAGTAGTATATGTTTAATAGAGGAGTTTTCGTCCTTACCGACCGAACCAATGCCGATGATTTTTCCTTTATTGTTATCACCAAATGTGACACTTCCTCCTTCTTTGTGCTCTAGTTAAAGGAATTTGGATTCATCTCCCGTCATGTGTTTGGAGCATCCACTATCAAGGTACCATAGTACACTTGATCCCTTCAAGCACACCTACAAAACAAATTAATGTTCTTTAGGTACCCATGCCATCTTGGGTCCTTGAGGGTTAGGCATGTTATAATGATGCAATTGATTTATATGTCTATGACGAGTAAAGAAAGCGGGAGCGATACGACCAATACGTCTACAATAATGACAAGTCACGTTGGGATTATGCATTTTTCTAGGTACATAGTAACTAGATGAATGAAGGTTGCTTACTCTACTTTGAACACCATTGTTTCTCCTATTATGAGCTCTAGGAGGTTCACAAGTTTGTCTAAAATATGCATCATTTCTAGAATATCTATTTCTAGGTGGAGGGTCATTTCTTGGTCTTCTAAATTGTTCAAGGTTTGGCCTAAAATATGCATCATTTCTAGGCCTTCTAGCATTTTCACTATTTGGTCTAACATGCAAGTTATTTCTAGGATTTCTACTTCTAGGATAAGCATTTTGGTTATTAGTCCTAGGTTGAGCTCTAGGTTGTTGTGGTTTAGCACCAACCTTTTCTTCATTTTTGAATCCTATTCCATGTTTAGTTGATTTTAGATTAACAAGCACATCATTCAAGTTTTTATGCGAAGAATTAAACTTATCTAATGTGCCTTTAAGTCTAGCTACTTCATTCTTAAGAAGCACACAAGAAGAACAGTTTCTAGTAGAACCTTCAGGTTTATCAGCACTTCTTTTTCCATAAAACTTGTTTTCCTCTTTTAGCTTCTCATTTTCGAAAACCAGTTTTTCTAATTCTTTTTCTTTTAATGAAAGCTGTGTTTGAAAATCTTTTTCTTTTAGAGAAGCGCTTTCTTTAACACTTTTGACAGTTTTTGAAGCTTTGATAAATTCAGCATATAGTTCATCAAAAGCATTTCTCATTTCATCAAGAGTAAAGAAATTTTGAGAAGAGATTTGACTTACCTCGTCTTTGCCGTCTTCTTGAGCCATGAGACATAAATTTGCTGCTTCATCGTCTTCTTCTTCGCTTGCTTCATCTCCGGAATCTCCTCCCCAAGAGATGTATGCACGTTGCTTTTTGAAGGGTTTCTTCTCCTTTTTGATGTTAGGGCAATTTGATTTTATGTCCCCGGTTTCTCCGCATTCATAGCATTTTAGTTGATCGCCTTGCTTTTTGTTCTTGCGTTCATACTCTTTGCGCATGAATTTTTGAAACCTTTTGATAACGAGTCCAAACTCGTTGTCACCTTCCTCATCAATTTGTGGTTGGCTAGCCTTTAGAGCAATCCTTTGCCTTCTTTGATCATCAACAAACGGGTTAAGTATAGTTGATTCATAGGTTTTGAGATTACCTCTTAATGCGTCAATTGTGACATTTGTGATGCCAATGGATTCTTGGATTGCATCGGCCTTTGATCGCCATGCCGGAGTGAGACTTCTGAGGATCTTCCGGACAAGTTCTCTATCCGTAAACGTCTTTTTGAGGGCGTGTAGATCATTCACGATCATTGAGAATCGCTCAAACATTTCGTCTACTTTCTCTCCTTCCTTCATGTGGAATAGTTCATAAGAGTGAGTTAAGAAATCAATTTTAGCTTCTCGTACCTGGTCGGTTCCTTCGTATGTCACTTCAAGCTTATCCCACATTTCTTTTGTTGTTTTGCAACATGATATCTTCCTGTAGTCGTTAGCATTAACAGCACAATATAATAAATTTATAGCTTTGGCATTATTTTGAACCTTACAAATATCCTCCGCGGTATATTCCTCTTCGGTCTTTGGAACCCATTCGACTTCCACCTTCTTGGTTGGGATTTGATTTCCATTGGTGAATACTTTCCACAAATGAAAGCTATTTGATTGCACAAAGATTTGCATCCTCTCCTTCCAGTATGAGTAGTTTGTGCCGTTGAATAGAGGAGGTCGTGTAGAGCATTGTCCTTCTTCAATTCCTTCAAAAGAGTCAAGAGTAGAAGCCATGGATGGTTCTCTCAAACGGTTAAGTTTTCAGAGAGTTGGGCTCTGATACCAATTGTTAGAAACTACACTTTACGCTAGAGGGGGGGTGAATAGCGTATTAATAGAATTTAGCGTTTTCTTGCGGAATTTAAACTTTGCAGAAAGTAAAATAAATGCAGAAAAATAAACTTACACAAAGATGTATACTGGTTGGCCACCAACGTGGTTAGTCCAGTCCCCGAGAGACTCTCTCGAGATTTTTCACTATCTTGTTAAGCTTAAGGGTGCTCAACAAACCGTTACACACTTGAGGACACAAGCCTCAAACAGTTGCTCGGAGATCGCAATCTCAAAGACTTCACCCAAGGAAACGCAAGTTCCTTGAAACAAGAGAATCGCAATTCTCTTACAAGTATATCAAATACTTGGACACTCACTTAACTAAAGTACTCCTTATTGAGTAGATATGAGTAAAAGAATATGTTCAAGATCACAACAACTTTAAGCAATAATATGGCTCTCAAAAGCTTTATGAAATGAGTAGAAAATGAAGAACAATTGAATGAAAGCTGATAGCAATGTAATGATCAGTTTGTGTATGTTGTTGTGTTAAAACACTGAAATGAAGCTGTATTTATAGTTGAAAAAGTTGGTTCAACCGTTGTCTAATTGCCAATTAAGAGTTGCTGATTTTACTCACTGACAATCGATTGTCAAACCCCAACAATCGATTGTCTGCCAGTCATATCAAAATTCAATCCCAGATTTTACGCTTGATAATCGATTACTTACAATCCATAATCGATTACTGGCAACGTTCAAAAAATCCCTTCCAGATTTTAAGCAAAATATCGATTATATAAAATCAATAATCGATTACTTCAGCAACGTTCTAAAAATCATTTCCAGATTTTAAGCAGAACATCGATTATCTAGAATCAATAATCGATTACCTTATGGTATTTGAAAATCATTTGACAACGGCCAGCTTCAACAATCGATTGTCCTTTGCAACAATCGATTACTTGTTATTTTCTGAAAATCATAAAACTTACTGTCTCAGTGATAATCGATTATCTAAAGACATAATCGATTACTTAATTAAATTTAAAATCACTGGAAGACATCAACTCAACTCAATCGATCACCATTAGTTCATAATCGATTATTTTGAGTATTGAAAAACTTTACCTCAACAACAATCGATTGTCATTTGTTCACAATCGATTATCATACAGATTTGGAAAAACCTGATGTTCACTGTCTTACTCACAATCGATTACCATTAATTCATAATCGATTGTCATGCAGTCTTGGCTCAGAAACAATCGATTATCATAAGTACATAATCGATTATTTTAGCCCAGATTTTTGAGGCATGTTTAGAAAACATTTTGTCTAATGTAAATATGCATGATTTAAAATCTTTTTGACACAGAATTAAATATGCATGATTTTGGAAAATAGTTTTATGAGAGAGGCCATACTATGAGTCAAGTTATAGGATCGAGATTACAATTTAGAACAACTCAATAACAATTAAAAGCTATATCTTGAACTTCAATCTTATTCGCAACCATTGTGCGCTTGTACTTGAATTCCGTCATATATCAATTTTTGCTTCGTTTGTCATTCATCAAAACCTACAAAAGAGTACACGTTTAGTATATTGCATTGAGAACGTGTTTCTAACACTTTGTAGTTCGGAGTAGGATAATATACTAGTGGAGGCATTGGGTAGGTTTTGTTTGATGGGAGATTTGGTTCTCTGTGCAACCATTACGGCTCCTACGTCCATTTTCATGGACACACCACCTGACTGCAAGGCCTTGTTTGTAGCTTGCAAAGCCTCAAATTTTGTAACCATACTGTTTTTTATGCGCTCTTCTATCCTTTCACCTAGCTTGATGATGTCGAAAAATTTATGTCTCTCAATCAACATTAGCCTTTCATAATACTGCGGGTCCTGGGCTTGGACGAAGAATTTATTCATCTGTTCCTCTTCTAAGGCAGTTCTAACCTTAGCAGCTTAGGACCTCCAGCGAGTAGCATACTCGCGAAAGTTTTCTGTAGGCTTTTTCTTTAGATTCTGAATGTATAACACATCCAGTGCATTCTGATAACAATGGCCTCCTACTCCATAAATTCAAGTGCTTCAAAGAACAAATAAAACATTGATGATTCTCCTCCTCCTAAAGTTAGCACCATAATCCTCGGAAGGCTTACTAAACTGAAGACTTCAAAGAGAATTACCATTCTGCTACCCCCTGCACATGGGATGTTGGGGTATATCTTTCTTCCATCCGTCCTATTAGCATCCCTGTTGTGAAGGATGACTGTGGTCGTCAAAATTTTGACATCATTGCTCCTAACCTGGAAGAGAAGTTAACCACGTATGTTTCTACATACCCATTCACTTTCGGTTCGTTCTCCTTTTTCGGGGGGCTTGACTCTGTTATCTTAGAGTTTTGCATTTATTACCTTGTCTGTTTGGCACAAGTGCTTCTTATGTAAGGCCGACCATTTCTTGTCTATGGCATCTATGCCATGAGATGGGGAAAGAGCTATCCCTGGCTCGATTGATGAACCTTTATTCCCCTAAGATTTTCGTTGGGGGAATGATATACTTCAGCAAACATGCTCACTATGGCTTCCTAATTAACATGGACAATGACAATGACCGTGGATGGATGCAGTGGTTCATTGTAGTCACCACCAGGGGCATCATCCCCTCAATAACGCCATCCTTTTCTGAATCATAGAACAATACTCGTAAGTTTATCGTCTATCTTTCCTTCTAGTTAAAGATTGTACTATGATATTACTAATCCTTCTTATTTTACTATTTCATCAACTCGGTGGATACCACAAATGTTTGAAGGCTTGGACAAGTAGGTCTAAAACATTTTGTACGTCACTACGCCTGAGACCCTCAAATGGAGAGAACTGGCCCTTAAATACGGGTGGAAGGCCAAAAATCATGGTAGGTTGAACTTATCTTGTTTTTATCTTTCACATAGGAAGATTAGTTAACTTTTCTTTCCTGTTGAATTGAGGTATTCTGTAAGGCTTTGTTACCGTGCTAGAGGAGGACGTTTTGGATGATCCTGCTGTTTCAACGAGGTTGCTGCAGGAAGCTTTCACATGAATATGTTTCATCGGGCCTGCTTTTGGTGTATGTTCTTCGACTTGGAGTCCCAAGAAAGTGGACAAGCAAGAACAAAGGAGACATTCCTCCATGTCGAAGAAAATAAAAAGGCTAAAAGCGTCATGCCTGAGCCATCCGTGGATAATGTGGTGATGAACGGCGTGCTCAAGCCAGCTATAGACACTATGGTGATCTATGATGATGGAGGAGCCAGTGATGGGGGTACTTCTCTACATAAAAGATTAAAACCTTCACCGGCTTAAAAATGCTCAATTTATTGAGCTAGTTATTCCAATCGAGAATGACGTTCTGACGCACGCTTTGGGGATAATTTAATATAGTGGAAGATGCTAAATCTTGCTTCGGAGTCACAATCACTGTTCCCGGTACTATGAGGATGGGCACCAAGTCTCTCATCTTTGGTTGACGAGAAACCAACAATTAACATTGACTTTGCCATAGTTTCTCTAAACCTACAACGCCATCTGTTTCATTTACTTGATCACCTACTTTGGCTTCGCCACCAACAATTGCTACATCATCTCCACTGCCCGCAGTCGCCCAAGAGGAGGATGTCCCTCTTCCCCTGTCCCTCTTCTCCTATGTATATCATGAGGAGAAAAAACATTCAAAAAGGTTAAAGCGGGAGTTATTGCCTTTGATGCCGAAATTGCCAAGGCTCGAGAGCTGGAGTTAACAGCCCGAATGGGTCTCCTAGTCCAACTGGACAACCGACCGTTCTGATTCAAATTTCGAGTTTTCGAGAACTAGATAAGAACCGAAAGAGGATGATGTTGAAGGACAAAATGGTGAGCTAGTGGTAGATCCGCTGACTTCTCCTGAGGGTGCAGATGCTTCTCTTCCATCGGATTTTGGGGATGCATAGCTTAGTTTTTTCTTTCTTTAACTATTCTTTTATTTTCCATACTTTTGTACCCATGCTACTTGGAATGTTTGTTGTACATTGAAATATTTTTTTCGCTTAAGTATTGCGTAAGTTTTTCTCGTTGCATACTTTTTGTCGGTTTATTGCGCAAGTATATCTTTTTTCATTGAGTTATGTGAGGCTTCGGCTGTATTTTTCCCCAATAGCATTTGGATCTCGGGCATAAGTTCTTCCAAAAGTAACCCTTTACAATAAAGGTTTCATAAGAGAGGGCCCTCTTATGTTTACAACACTCTTAAAGAGGATGTCTCATGCTCTTTACGACACTAGCATTTGAAGTACTTGCTTAAATTCAAATAATAAAATTAACTCATCGATAAGACAAGAAACAAGATAAAATAAAAGGACTTACTTTATTCCCACTATTTTAAAAAGTACATAAGCATTCGTTGTGCTAAAAAGAAATTGTCATTACTTCTGGCTAACTTGTACGACTTCTTTCTACGAGGCTGGCAACGCAGTCCCTGGTCCTGATGATACAACTTTGTTTCTCGATTTCACAGTCCCGGTCGATATGGCAGTCATTTTTATCTTATTCTCATATAATCCCCCCCCCCCCCAGTATTCGAATGGGAATAATGCATATTTGAACACCGGGACTCTTACTCCTTTGAAGATTCAACTAATGAATAGGTGGATAATCTTTAGTTCGATGGCAAGTATCACTTCCCCTTAGGAACTTTTTTATTGAGCCAAAGATTATCTATTAATACAAGTGGCATGCAATCGTTATTGGTCGGGTAACCTTTGGTCTGATAGCAAACTATACTTCTTTGTAGGAGCATTGCTACCGAGAAAAATATTATCTAACTTCTTTGTAGTGGATCATTGCTTGCATGCCTTGTTATTTAAAGGTCTTATTTTTGTTGACAAAGCTTTCTTCGTAGTATGCTTTCTATTTCTACCTCGTGAAAAACCTTGACAGAAAAACCCAAATGGAAAAAAAATTGAGCGAAGGGAAAAAGAGTTCAGCACTTACTTCCAGTATAAGCGGTGCTCATTAACGTAATATCTTTTGAGGTGTGCCACATTTAAGTTTCTAGGCAACTTTACTCGTCTTGATTCTCCAATTCATATTACCTTTTTCGTGTGATAGCTGAAACTCGGTATGGTCCCTCCCAAGTCGAATCTAGCTTTCCTTCTTGAGCTTCAGGTGTTCTGAGTAACTTTCCTTAAAACCACGTCTCCTATTTTGATATAATGGGGATTAGCTCTTCGATTGTAATATATTTCCATTCTTTTTATTAGGCTACCATCTTTATTTGCGCCATGTCCAAGCATTCATAGAGCAGCTCCAATTTGACCAGAAATGCTTTATTGTTTGTTCCTTCGTCTGCCAAAACGTATCGGAAGGTATGTTCCCCAATTTTTACCGGAATCAAGGCTTCTTCTCCGTATACTATAGAGAAAGGAGTCTCCCCCATTCTTGATTTGGCCATTGTTCGACATGCCCATAGTACTCTTGGTAGCTCTTCAGGCCATTTTCCTTTTGCCGCTTCCAATCTTTTTTTGTGATTTTGAATAATCACATTGTTTGTTGATGATGTATGACAATTTTTACTTGAGTGGCAGGATGATGATGTGATCCTTTTAATTTTCAAGTCTTCAAGGAATTTTGTGACCTTTGCGCTTGCAAATTATGGACCGGTGTTGCAGGCTATCTCTTTTGGTATACCGAATCTGCAAAATATATTACTTCACAAGAAGTTTACCACTTTGCTATTGCCTTTTTCTTGTAAGTACCTGATTCAATCCACATAGACAAATATTAAGATAAAATCAAAAGAAATCTACCTTATATGGGGCTAGCTGCGGTGGACCGACCATATCCATCCCCCACTTCATGAATGACTAGGGTGAGAGAACTGAGTGGAGTAGATTTTTCGGTTGATGTACCAATGGTGTGTGGCATTGAAACTTATCGCAATTTGAACATAAGTCTCAGCGTCATGTTCCATCCAGGGAAAATAGTATCCTGCCCTAATTAACTTTAACGCTAAGGGATCCGCTCCCGAATGATTTCTGCATATCCCTTCGTGGACTTCTCTCATAACATAGTTAGTTTCGGAGGCTCCTAAATATCAGGTCAACGGTCCTTGGAAAGATCATCTATACAATTGACCTCACTTGAAGCTGTATCGAGCTGCTCTAGTGCACAACACCTGAGATACCTTAGGATCCTTGGGCAATTTTCTATGCTCGAGATAGTCTATTGTTTCATTTCTCCTGTCCTTTACCAAATTGGTCACGTTTACTTTGTAATATCCATCTACGTTCAATATCGAATGCATAAGCTACATGACTCTACCGATGTCTGATCCTTTCATTTTTGTGAAGGATCTGAGATTGGCTAGTGCATTTGCCTCTGTATTTTCTTCTCTTGGGATATGAGCAATCAACCATTCCCTGAACCGTGTGATCATATCCTGGAATTTCACTACATATTTTTGTATTAATTCCTCTTTGGTTCGAAGATCATATAGACATGATTTAGTACCAATTGGGAGTCGCATTTGATTTTTATGACCTCGGAGTCCATTCCTCGGGCCAACTCGAGTCATGCAATCAAAGCTGCATATTCTGTTTTATTATTAGTCAAAGGAAAAACTCTTATAATTGCCTTATGGTTTCCCCCGAGGGGTGATTGGCACTATGCTGAACCCAGAACCTTTCACATTGGACACTTCGTCTGTGAACAAAGTCTAAACTATTGATGTCAATTTTGACACTATTACTGCTTCTTTAGTAGCCAAAGGCAACAGTTCCAGACAGATATCGGCCACAAAGCAGTCCTATATTTATTCTCTATGTCAAATTCACTCATTTCACTACCCACCTTGCCAGCCTACCTGAAAGTTCTATTTTATGACATAAGGCTTAAGCTTTCGAGCAGAGACTATGAGAGCTAAGGCTAATTTTTCCGTATGTGGATACTGAGTTTCTGGTCCAGTTAAAGTTTTACTAGCATGATAGATAGGAGGTTTCATACCTTCATCCTAACGGATAAAAATAGCACTTACTACTACCTCTGAGATTTCTAAGTAGATCAGCAAATGTTCTCTCTCCTTAGATTTTAATAGTAATAGAGGACTCAATAAATATCTTTTTAAATCCTTCAAAGCCTATTGGTGTTTTGGGGTTCAATCGAAGTTGTTCTTCTTTTTTTTTTTTTGAGAAGTGAAAAGAAGTGATGACATTTTTCTGAAGACCGGGAAATGTACCTGCTTAAAGTGACTAGTCTTCATGTCAACCTTTAAACTTCTTTCATGCTTGATATGTTTTTATGGATGTGTTTTATGGCTTTAATTTTATAGGTATTAACTTCGATCCCCCTTTGCAAAACTAGGAATCCAAAGAACGTACCAGAGCTAATTCTTAATGCACTTTTCCACGTTTAAGCTTCATGTTGTGCTTCCTTAGGATGTAACATGTTTCTTGCAGTTGTTTAATATTATCACCTACATTCAAAGACATAACTATCATATAATCTATGTAAACTTCAATGGTTTTCCCTATTTTGTTTTCAAACAATTTGTTTATGAGCCACAGATAAGCGGCTCCATGATTTATTAGCTCGGAAGGCATCACATTATAGCAATATATGCTAAAGTTAGATATGAACGAAGTTTTTTTCTAATCCTAAGGGGTCATCTTGATTTGGTTGTACTCAGAGTAAGCATCGAGGAAACTGGTAAACCAATGACCTTCCATCACATAAACCATTTGATCAATGTTCGTCAATGGTAAAAAGTCTTTTGGGAACGCCATATTTAGATCCTTAAAGTCAACGCACATGCAAAATTTATTGTTCTTCTTTTGATCTACTACTCTGGGATAGATAGATCGCCCCGGCAGCTTTCTCATCCAATTCTTCTACTTGAGTAAGTACTACCGGGCTTGGAAATTTCATTTTTCTATGTTAGTTATCCAGTCAAGATATTTCTCGGATTGAACTAATATTAAGAATATGAGTTACCTCTTCTTTGATGAATTTACTTATGACCTCGGGAATATGACCATTTTTCTGCCACAGGAGAGGGATTCAGGATCCAGACTTAGTTTGTGTACGTACATTTCTGGCGTGATACCAGCATTAGTAGGCGGTATGATCTCTCCTAGGATTGTCACGTTTGCTAGATTGAACCCGATGAGGAGTATTATGGCAAAAATGATACTTTCGGTCAGCTTTTCTTGCTCTAGTACTCTCTACTAGATAATATTGTCCAAACTTCTTTGGTTCACCAAATCGTGTCTAATTTAAAATCTAAAGAGATTTAAACAGATTACCAAGGCATAATTATGCAGAAGCAGCAGTTTATCTACGTCTTCCTCTATGAAAATAATCTCATCCTAAGCAACTTTCAAAAGTCTCTCACTATAGGTTACTGATACCTTTATATATTTTTGCCAACAAAATTGTCACACCATTAAATTTGTCCCCTCCAAAAATCATGTTAATCATCAAACGTTCCTTTTACTTTACTATTATATGTTAAATGATACCAAAAAGACAAAATGAGCAGATATATTGTATTTATCAATGGAGTAAATAACCATGTGGAAAACAAGGAGGATCTTCTCAAGATTTTGAAGGTTCTCCATTATCACGATTGCGGACATAGTCGTTATTAGCCCAGTTGCTTATGAATTCTCTGAGATGGCCATTTCTTAAAAATGTTTCCACCTCCTCACGCAAGTATCGGCAGCCCCTTTCTCAGAGGGTTTTTGGTCCTATGGTATTCACATCACAAATTAGGATCTCTATGACTGGGATCAGATCTCATTGGTTTCTAGAACCGTGACTCATTAATTTTCCTCATAGCTAACACTAGTACCACTATTCCGACGTTGAAGTTGTATTCGAATAGCCTATGGTAGGAGGAATCTCGTGAACTTTATATCTCCTTCTCTCGCAACGATCGGTTATTCCGGTCGCGATCCGATCTCCAATCTGCATTGAATAGATCTGCCCTACCTCAAACCTCTACCGCATCTGTTAGCCCTATCATAAAGCATAAACCGACCACTTAAAGAATGCCAATTTATGTCGTAATCTACCTTTGATTTTTTCTTGTTTTTCTCTCGGTCCCGACCCTTGGTTGATGTTGGGAAACCGAGCTGATCATCCTCGATTCTTATCTTTGACTCGTATCGATTGTAAACATCTGCCCATATTGTTTCCTGAAAGTCTAGCAGACTTTCCTTCAATTTTCGGGAAGCATCATAGCTATTCGGATTCAGCCCTTTATAAATATGTGCGCTTCCCATTCGTCCGGTGCGACGAGTAGAATCATCCTTTATTTTTGTAATTTTGTCACAGACTCCCACATGAATTCAGACTCTCCTTGTGTATTCTTTAATATGTCAGCCTTCCGGGCTTTTACCTTTCTGGTCCCGACATAGACATTGATAAAAGAATCTGTAAGTATCTTGAATGAATCTACTAAGTGCTTGGGCAAGAGCAAATACCATGTCATGCGCCTCTTCATTAGGGTATCCCCAAATTTCTTCATTAAAACTGACTCAACCACGTGCATAGCTGAATTCTCCCCATTCACCATCATTATGCATGCGGTGATATGCTCCTAAGGATCCGAAGTCCCATCATAGTTTGGCACATCTGACATTTGAGTCATTTTGGAATCAATTCTAGTGTCACTCTTGGTTTGAACGACACTGAATGTATTTCTTTGAGTTCGTTCCTTTCAATACTGGTGGTGCACCAAGAATTTGATCTATTCAGACATTTATTTCCCTCATAAACTGCATGAGTTTGGTTATAAAGGGATCATTCTCATTGTAGTTATCGGATCCTCTATAGTTCAACTTGAACCTAGCGAAGCTTACTTCACATTTTAGGTTGTTGTTATCAACCCAATGTGTCGTTTGGTTTGGGGGAGCACCAGGAAAAACTGGACCTTCTCCATTCGCGTTGTTGGAAGCACCCAACAACACCTGCCTCAACTCCGTCATGACCTGATCGTACCGTGAGAAGTGGCCCATAATGGCTATTTGTTACTCCCTCGGGATCCTTATAGTTTTGGTGATTTGCTCTTCTTCGGCATCTTCAAGAGCTGCCTCTCAAATATGATGTGGATATTGCCCGCCATGTACTGGCTTGGCCTCATCCCTCTCTTTGCGGTTATCACTCATAGAATCTTCATGTTGGAGCTAATTTCTTTGGGCCCCAATATTGTATGAGATGTTGGCATCCTTATCTGCCATTTTCTATGATTTTTGCCAAGATTATTGAATAAAACAAGTTAATAATAGATGCAAGGATCAATTAAATTACCCAACTATCTCTTCCCCACGATGGGCGCCAAATTGTTTACCGTACAACAATACAGTTTAATTTATATGTGGCTTATAGACAAGTGAATTGATTTTTTCCCAAAAAATACTAATCAAATTAAATAAGAATGTAAGAATTAGTGAAATCAAGATAAGATAGCGAAAATCTTATTTCTGGGAATAGAGCTTCTGGAGGTAGCAATACCGATATTAATAAGTTAGAAGATAAAATATTATTGAGCTTGGAATAGTATATCGCATAAGTTTGTTAGAAAATTCTCCCCTTCCAATGGGTTTTGAGCTCACTATTTATAGTTGTTCTTAGGAAACAAGGTTCTAGGATCAATCCCATGTTAAATGACAATTATGGAGCCATTGAAAAATGTATAACAGTAGGCGATCTGCCGTTGGTTGGATTGTGTCGCATAATTATGCAAGCATTTAATATAAATATATTTTACACTATACAACGTTCTCATGAAAAATCTACATATATAGTGTCATTTTTTGCATGCAGATTAAGTACTTTTTCTTCTTCTTTTTTCTAATTTGGTATGTTCTTTTAAAATTTTCCGACATTGAAATTCCTATTCTTTTTTTTTACAATAAAATCTTATATGATTAAGCGAAATATGTATCTTAAAACTAGTAAGAATGCATAATGTAGCATATAGTTAATGAGTTGAACCGATCCCTGCATTTCCCAAACAAAATACATTATGATATAAGAAAATTACTATTTAAGAAAATTAATTTTGAATTTATAATTTTAAAAGTATAATAGATACAACAAGAACAAGAGGAGGAGCCAGGGAATCTACAAACGGAGTTACACGCAGCAATCGTCTACAACAGAGAAACCAGGCCAATCTATGCATGTTTGGATGGTATGAAGGTGTTTGTGCTAAAGGAGGAATACTAAAGAAAGATGTTCATAAGGTCTCATCGAAATCTAATAACAACTTTGTTCTGTTTAAGGTCCACAAGAAATACAGCAGTGGGCAAACATGCAATACTCTTCCTTCCAACTTTGAGGTTCTGACCACGGGAGCCTAGTAATGGTTTAGATGAGTCATCTATAAATCATATGAATATCATCATCTGGAATTGTAGAGGTGGTCAGTCTGCTGAGTTTAGGAGAAATATTAGGTCACTTTTGGATTATAATAGGCCTGCTCTTGTGGTTCTTTTTGAGACTTACTGCTTTCCACACCAAACTATTAAGGATGATTTTGATTTTACGGGGTTGCTAGAAGTTCCAGGCGTGGGTAATTCTGGGGGAATTGCAATACAATGGAATACGTCTATTGTGAATGTTACTCAGGTTGCTACTTCGACCCATGAAATTCATTGTCACATCCAGGTATGTCCTCTTCCCTTTACCTTTTTATTTAGCGCAATATATGTTAGTAATAATATAGATGATAGAACTATATTATGGGATAACCTTACTCGTATATTTGATCATTATAAGGAACCATGGGTTGTAAGGGGGTTTTAACGAGGTCACCCATGCTATGGATAAATTTGGAGGCTTAACTCTTAATAATCGTAGAGCAGATAAACTAATTGACTGCTCTAATTATTGCTTGTTAACTGACTTAGGTTATAAAGGCAATAGATTCACTTGGACAAATGGTAGGAATAACCATGCAAATATTTTAGAACGCATTGATAGTGTGTTAGCTAATTACGCTTGTTTACCTAATTATGGGGATACATTGGTCACTAATTTTCCTCGATGCTGACCATTGTCCTATTAAACTTGAGTTACAACATCATGTGTTACCTAGGAAAAAAAAATTTGGTTTGAAACTATTTGGAATACAGGCCCTAAATATTCAAAATTCTTCAAACTGTTTGGGAAGCTAATTCCCACTTAATTCCTGCTATTAGTCACTTCCAAACTGCTATTCAAATTTGGAATAAGCATACTTTTGTTAATATTTTAAAGAAAAAAAGGAAGTTATTTGGAAGAATTGGCGGGATTCAAGCTTCAATCCACTACTCTTCCAGTACCTTTTTACATAAACTAGAAAAAAACTCGTTCAAGAATATAACCATATTCTCACATTAGAAGAGGCTTTTTGGAAATTAAAATCCGGTATAAATTGGCTTAATGATGGGGATGCCAATACTAAAATTTTCCATCTAACTACTTTAAATAGGCATCGCAGAAATCATATAACAGATATTCAGGATATAGGAGGTAATTGGATTACTGACTCTCATCAAATTAAGAGTAATATTGTATATTATTACAATAAGCTTTTAACTACTCAGCACACTTGCTCTCATAAGAGGTCTGTTGCATATCCTTCAAATGTGCTTACATTAGAATATCAACTTCACCTTAATAGACCCCTGCAATACTTAGAAATAATTAATGTATTAATTTCTTTCCAACCTTTCAAGGCCCCAGGGTCTGATGGCTTACACCCGGGTTTTTATCAAAAATACTGAAATATTGTGGGTGATTCAGTCAAAACTTTCTATCACAAGGTCTTCTCAGAATCCAAAATTGATCCTCTCATCAATAACACCTTTATCTGCCTTATACCAAAAAATGAGAATACTGCCACTATTGGACAATACAGAACCATCAGCCTTTGTAATACCATATATTAAATCATTACTAAGATTATTGTAAGTCTAATCAAGCCGGTACTCAATCATCTCATTAATCAAACTCAAGCTAGTTTCCTAACAAATAGTCGGGCGGCTGATAATGCAATCATTGTTCAAGAGTTAATTACCAGATTTCGTAAAATGAAAGGGAAGAATGCCCATATGCTTCTTAAGTTGGACTTAGAAAAAGCGTTTGATAAACTTGAATGGGATTTTATATATAATACCCTCATTTCTTTCCATTTTTCCAAAGAGCTAAGTCACTTTATCATGTCTTGTATTACTACTTCTTCAACGGCCATCTTACTTAATGGCTCTTATACGAAACATTTTACACCTACTAGAGGAATAAGACAAGGGGATCCCCTATCACCCTATCTTTTTATTCTCTATTTAGAAATATTATCATGCAAGATTCACTCGGAGGTGGATTATCACAATTGGCATCCTATATCTCTAGGCCCAAGGGGACCCAAACTATCCAACCTTTTCTTTGCCGATGATCTTATTCTCATATATAAGATTACACTTACTTCTTCTAACATTATTGTAGACACTATGAGTCAATTTACTACCTTATCAGGTCAATCCATCAACTTTGAAAACTCCAAACTTTTCTAGTCCACAAATTGTTCTCCCCAGTTGAGTATTGATATACAACATAAGTTTAACATTAGACAATAAAATAATTTAGGAAAATATCTAGATGTTCTATATTTACTTCTAGGCCTAGTAAAGCAGACTTCCAATTTTTGCTAGATAATGTTAAGTCTAGACTAGCAGGATGAAAAATGAAATTATTAACCAAAGCAGGTAGAAAGACTCTAATTAGATCTACTCTAAACTATCTACCAAATCATATCATGCAATATATTATCTTGCCCACTTCTATCATTAATATGATTAATAAAGATCAAAGAAATTTTTTTTGGGGCACTGCCACACAAAAACGAAAGCTCCATCTCACGGAATGGTCTATAGTGACACAGCCAATTGTGCAAGGGGGCATAGGTATTCAAACTCTACTAATTAAAAATAAAGCCTTACATGCCAGGCTTGCTTGGATATTTTTTAATTCTCCTAAACAACTATGGGCCAAGTTTTACTATACGTCCATTTTCAAATTGGGAAGGCACAAAAATACTAAGTCTAGCACCTGAGGTAACCTTCTAAATTGTTGGTCCTTTTGTAAACTTGGATACAAATGGGATCTAATTAATCGTCATTTTGTACGATTTTGGACGGAACCTTGGATAAGTCCTCAAGCTATACTTCGTAACTATGTTTATGGACCTCTACCAAGGGAAGATCTTGAAAAACATGTTTCTGCGTATTACTACCAGAATAATTGGCACTTGAAAGAATTGACCCTTCAACTACCTACTTCCCTAACAAATACAATTAGTAATCTTTATATGCCTTTGTATAGTACTAAGTATGACCAATTACTTTGGGGACTGACCCCAAATGGACTGTTTCGGTCATGTCTGTCTATCATGCGCTTATTCAATCCCACTCTCCCCATGCAGATCATCCTAACTATAATTTGATTTGGGTTATTCATATACCTCCTAATATAGCATTGTTCATTCGGTTAATTTGCCATAACAGGTTGCCAACTTCAGAGTACTTAAATAACATACATATTACTGCTACCTCATTGTGCCCACAGTGTAAACGTGCTCCTGAACCATTCCTCATATTTTCTTTGAATGCTATAATGCCCGTACACTTTGGAGTGATCTCCAAATTAACATACTGTCTTTTATACACTCTCTACAAGTTAATAATGTTGATAGATGGAACAATTTCATTAGCCATTCGCATTCTAACTACAATAGTAATATCCATCTATCTACTATTATCTCTTTTGCTTTATGACAGATTTGGCATGTTAGGAATAAGTCTCTTTTTGAACAACAACATATTACAAAAAATAGTCACCTAGTATGTAAACAAGCTGCTGAAATTTTTTATCTTACTAGGGTTAAAATAATTAGAAAACCTTGCATTCCCTTATATACAAAATGGTACCCACTTGAGGGACAAGTTTTTAAATTGAATATTGATGGTTCTACATCCCCTTGTAAAGATAAATATGGGATTTGTGGTTGTTTTAGAAACTCTAGTGGTCATTGGATATTAGGGTTTTTAGGACAAGCACAATATGGATGCAATCTTCATGCTGAGCTGTTAGCACTTCATATGGGTTTGAAATTTGCAACTCAATATCACATGGTGCCACTGATCATTAAAACGTATTCAACAGGGATATTAGATTTACTTAAGGCACCTACTCTTAAGTTCACTAACATAATTAATGATTGCATGTCTTTAATGTGCCAGCTTGATTGTCCAAAGATACAAAGCATCTACCGGGAACAAAACTATGTGGCAGATGCGTTGGCTAAACATGGAACTACTTTGGAGGCACACTGTGTCTTTTTTTCGAGCTCTCCTTCTTTTGTGATCCCTTTTTGTCAGCAAGATCAAGATGGTTTACTCCATATCAGAATGCTTAAATCTAATGTTATGTTACCTTGTCGTAGGTTTTGTACAAATGTTGTTACTTTTACTTTGATAGCTAGTACTTCTGGTAATAGTTGTAATTAGATGCAGTCTATGCATCCACTTGACTCCTGTGTAACTACTTAAGATTTTAATATAAGTATCTTTCTACCAAAAAAATAAAAATTAAAGATTGAACCCATAAAATTTATATTTTGGATCTATCTTTTCATAATAATGTATTCATATTCCGAAAATCCTCAATCCACCTCAGCGAGGGATGTTTCCCAAATCTCTGCAATTCATACAACTCATGATTCAGGCAAAGGTAACATGTAATTTCGATAGTGGGTCAAGCTGCACTGAAACAAGAGGTTCCATACAATACAACATATTGTGTGTACCAAATAATCTCTGAACTCTAAACATTGCCCGAATGTTCTCTCGTGCATGTACACGCACGCTAATACACAGTGTTTCTAGTTCGGCAATATTTTTAAGCACATTCAATATTCGTTACCAATAGCAGAGACCATTCAGAATTTAAGCTTTTTGAATCCAATCTTTGTGATTTTTTATAATTAATTTGATTGTATTTTTAAATTTATGGGTTCATATTTATTATTTTTCCGTTTCAATTTATGTGAATTCATTTGATTGGGCACACAATTTAAGAAAAGAGAGAAGACTTTTGAACTTGTGATATAAAATGAAGCACATATATTTTGTGTGGCTATAAATCATTGCATAAAGGTAAATTGTTTCCAAATAGGAAAAGATGTCATTCTTTTTGGCACGGAATAAAAAGAAAATAAGTTCACATAAATTAAAACGGAGAGAGTATTTGTTAATTATAATTTTAGTAAATTTTTGCATATAAATTTATCTCCTGCCGAAAGAATTGAGTTCAAATAAATTTTATATCAATACACTATATATGTCTCTGCCCATTAGCTAGACCAATTTTCTTCCTTGTGTTTGGTATGTGAAAGTATGGTAGTGTGTCTGAAAAAAGTGAACTTCGTGTAGTGAAAAGAGAGTTCAGAAAAGGAGGGTGTTCATTTTGGTGAATTTTTAGACTCAATAATTTGTCTGGAGTTTGTTCGAATCATAAGACGTGATCAAACTATTGTATCTTGGGGAAGACAAGTAAAGAATATTACTTCTCGATCGGTGATGATACTACGGCAGTGGCTTGAATCTCCTTAAAAAAAGCGAGATATTCGCGTCTCAACCTGAATTTTTTTTTCTTTATCTTATTTTTCAGCTTTAATTACTTGTAATTTCATCCACAATTTTATCTCAGTAAAACAGTAATAACTACAACTAAGGAAAAGTTATTACAAGTCCACAGCTTGTAATAGGCCATGAGAAAGATCTAAACTAGCAACTTAATAAATAAAATTCAATATATCGTGTATCTGGAAAGGCTAGGCTAGCTGCAAATTAAGAAATCAAATAAGAATATCATTACCTAAATTAAGGTGCATGAATCCATCTAGCGTGATAATATTAAGTTAAGTTCTTACTCATTCGTTTATCTTATGTAGGACAAGATCTAAGCTGCATTTTATGTACTTTCATTCATTACAAATTTGTAATGTCGTATTAATCTTGTGTTCTTTTTCAAAGTCCAATATTAGTCAGTGACGAATATAAAATTTTGTTGTGATGACCCAAAAGATTATCAGTTGTTTTAAAAATATATTATGTGTTCCGAAACCTTAAAATCCTCTTTCTGTGTTACCTCGATTTGTGTGCGCAATCCGGGCGCGAAGCCGGAAAGCCACTTTGTGAAAATTTGTGAAAAATAACAAATTTTGATTTTAAAATGAATTCAAGTTAACTTCGGTCAATATTTAAGGATAACGGATTCGGACCCGTAATTTGACAGTCCCATAGGGTCCGTGGAAAAATATGGGACTTGGGCGTATCCCACAATCGAATTCTGAGGTCTCGAGCTCTACAAATGAATGTTTGAAATAAGTTATTTTGCTGATTTAATTATGAAGTAAAGAAAAGAATTTATGTTGGAAAGCATTTGTATCGGGCCCGTATTTTAGTTCTGGAGCCAGTACAGGTCTTATATATGATTTGAGTCTAGCCTGTGAAATTTAGTAAAAAACAAACTTGAAATGACGTGAATCGGAACTTATTTGACAAAAATTGGAAATTTTTGATGTTCTTAAGTAACTACATGATTTTGATGCTAAATTCATAACTGTTGATGTTATTTTGGTGATTTGAATTCACGGGCAAGTCCGTATGATATATTTAGATTGGTATGCATTTTGGTTTGGAACCCCGAAGGCTCAGGTGAGTTTTCGATAGGCCACGAAGTAGAATTTGGACTTGGGGTGTTGCATATTTGAACTGGTATGCTGTAGGCCTAGATCGCTAATGCGAAGGAATTGTCACAAATTCAAGGAATTCATCGTTAGTGCAATGTCTCCAGTTGAGGCCTGTCGTCGCAAATGCGACAGGATAATCGCAAAAGCGACTTCGCAAATACGAACGCCACTTCGCAAACACGATCATAGAAGACTTCTGGGTTCGCAATTGCAAACCCTAGTCGCAATTGCGATACGTGCAACTTGTAAATTCATAACTTAGACGCATTTGAACAATTTTTAACACTCTTTCAAAACGAAAACACACTTGTGCAATTTTTCAAAGACAACTTCTCTTCCAAATCGTTTGTAAGGCATTTCTAACTTGTTTTCTTCAATCCTCAACATCTTTTGACATGATTTCTCAAGATCAATAATTTTTGTGGGGAAAATTAGGTGTTTCGGGTAGAGCCTAGGTTTTTCAAATTTTGGGGATTTGGACCTCCATTTGAGGTGCGATTTCAAAGATAAATTTTATATTTGGGTTCGTGGGGGAATGGGTAATTGAGTTTTGGTTCGAACCTCGAGTTTTGACCACGTGGGCTCGGGGGGGGGGGGGGGGATTGTGACTTTTTAGGTAAAAGTTTGGAAAACTAAGTTACATGCATTAGAATTGATTCATTTAACATTTATTGATGTAATTAAGTAAGTTGTGGCTAGATACGAGCGAACTGGTGGTTGAATCAAGTGGTAATGCGATAGCTAAGACTTGAATTGTGTTCGTTACATCGAGGTAAGTGTTTTGTCTAACTTTATCTTGAAGGATTAGAAGTCGAGTCCTATTTGCTATATGATATTTGTTGAGTACGACGTATAGTCCTGGTGACGAGTATTGAATACATTAGTGTCAAGCATACCCGTGAGTCTTATATTTTGAGTATTATGACTATGTTGTATTGTTCATGCCTTTGGTGATTATTTCTATTGTTGGGCAAAGCTGTGGAAGTAATAGTGATATATGAAGATTGAGGAGTGTTGGCCCAATTTGTATAATGATATGTAAAAGAATATATGGTAATTGAACCTTTTAGAGAATACGCTCAAGTTCTGAAGTGAGTTGTGAAGTAAAAGTGAATAAAGAGAAGAGAATCATTTTATTTCCTCCCTTGGAGGGATATTGTTTCTATTAATACTATCTCTGTTGCCGTGATGTTGATGTTTTTGATGTTATTCTCTTGTCGACACTTTATTGTTGAATTATTGTTCCTTTGCCGAAACTTTTATTGTAATTTGACTTTTTTCCTTGCCCTATTGCTTGTGATTGTTTTTTGAGTGGGGTAGAGTGTTAAAGTACGAAGGGTTATGCAATGTATGATTCATGAGAAAGAGTGTAAAGTACGGAGGGTGATGGCCTGTCGCACGATGTATAGTTCCGTACCAATTATATTAATTATATGGTGAGAACGAGAGTTAAATCATGTAGGGTGATGCCGTGCAATTTATATTGATTCTTTGGTGAGGACGACAGTAAAAACACAAAGGGTGATGTCGTGCACTTATGGATTCCTTATTCTTGTTGATAACTGAGATATGGTGTTCCTCTTATTTACCCGTTATCTTTTTG
Organism: Nicotiana benthamiana; assembly: GCA_034376525.1. Classification (NCBI taxonomy): domain Eukaryota; kingdom Viridiplantae; phylum Streptophyta; class Magnoliopsida; order Solanales; family Solanaceae; genus Nicotiana; species Nicotiana benthamiana. The sequence goes on along the minus strand of CM067329.1, from coordinate 4,682,389 downwards.
TTCTTAATTAATGTTTCCATGCAGCACGTTTCCCCCTCCCATGCGTGACTTTACATTACTATTCTTCTTTTCCACTATATATGGTTTAAACTACACGGGTTCATTTGGTAGGCTGGTCCTCGCCTCATCACTACTTTACTGAGGTTAGGCTTGGCACTTACCAGCGAATGGGGTCGGTTGTGCTGATACTACACTCTGCATTGTGTGTAGATCTTGAAGCAGCAGTTTTTGGACCTTATCTTGGGTGGCTATCTTCAGTCCATATAGAGATCCAACGTAGTCCTACATGCGTATGTAGGCTCTGGCGTCTCCCTCTATCCCTTCATCATGTTTCATTTACGCATGTCAGAAACAATGTATTATTTATCTTTCAGACTTTGTTTGTTACACTCTTAGACTATCTATGAAGTTGTGACACAAGTTCTGAGTAGTCGTTATTCAAGTAGTTGTATTGGATATACATAAATAGTTTTTTTTTCTTCACGTGTTATAAAGTCTGTTGTCTATAAGTTATTACTTCATAATTGTAAAAGGATTAAAACGGGAAAAAAGTAAAATTATCAAACAGGCGGCTTGCCTAGCTCACATTAGTAGGCGCCATCACGACTACTAAGGGCAGGAAATCCGGATAGTGAAAAGTTATTCCAAGAGCTATAGGTTTCATGGGTCTCATAGTTCACAGACAAGCTTAATAGATTCTGAGGGATCGGTACGGAAATGTTTGTATTTATCTCTCAAAGGCTACAGACTTAGGAAAAGCTTTACATTTGTTCTTTTCTGTCATGCGGTTTTTTTCTACAATGCTAATTGAATTTCTACTATGTTCTTTTGCAGATGGTGAGAACACGTGTTTCCTCATCCACTAATCAGCAGCCCGAGCCCCTAGCTGAAGCTCCCATGAGGAGCAGAGCGCGATGCCGAGGTCGTGCTAGAGGTCGCGGTAGGGGCAGAGCTCAGCCGAAAGCAGCAGCACCAGCGGCAGAGCCTCAGGTTGACTTTGATGATGAGGTTCTAGCCTAGGCAGTTCTGGTGTGCCCAACTTTGGTCCCGGATGGGTTTATTGCAATCAAAGTGCTCCAGGATACTCTGGTCCATCTAATGGGCTTTATGGAGAGTGCCACCCCGACATGCTTGTTTCTTGTAGCACCGGCCGTATCTTAGGCGAGAGGAGAAGCCCAGACTCCTGCTACTCGCACTCCAGAGCAGGTGGGTCTCCAGTTTTAGACTCCAGTCGCTTAGCCAGTTCGATCAGTTCAGTTAGGTGTTGTAGTCCAGACCGGTGATGGAGAAGCTATGTCTGCGATGCTTTGTGGATGTGACAATTTGGCCGGTCATCTAAATAATCAATGCCTCGATCCCCTATTAACTGCTCCCTCTAAGTTTATTTTTGCTATTTTGGTTTGCCAAGATGTTTGGTGTCGGATTTCGAACAGTTTTGGGAAACATCGTCCCTAAATGAGAGCATAAAATTGTCCGTAGTTGGGACAGTATGAATACTTCCTCGTAATGGATATCCAATAGTTCCTTTAGCTCCGTTAGGTGATTTCGGTATTGGGAGGATGTTTGGAATGTATTTTGGAGGTCCGTGGCTAATTTTGGATTGAAATGCCGATGTTTGAATTTTTTAATTTTCAGACGGATAGTGAGTTTTTGATCCGAGGGTCAAAATAGAATTCCGGAAGCCATAATAGCTCCGTCATGTCATTTTTCATGTGTGTGCAAAATTTCAAGTCATTCGGACGCATCACGATTAGCTATTAAAGAGTGGAGTTCTTAGGCTTAAATCTTTAATTAATTCGGGTTTGCGGTGTTGTTCATGTGTTTTAAGGATTGGTACAAGTTTGAATAGGTTATTACATTATATTAGTCCTTTTGTTTGAGGTCCCGAGTGGCTCGGGATGATTTTAGATGGTTGACGGAAGGATTTTAGAAAGTTGGGAGATTGCAGATTTTTGGTGCTTCTGGTATTTTCGCATCTGCAGTTTGGGAACCGCAGATGCGGCCAAGGAGATCACAAAATCGGTTTTTAGGATGACTCAGCTGCTTCTGAAGAAGCGGAATCGCATTTGCGAGATCAAGACTCCAAGTGTGGAAAATTACCTTGTTAATGAATGCCACAGGAGCAGCGTAAGTTCCGTAGAAGGGGGACCACAAATGTGGTCCCTTAACCGCAGAAGCGGAAACCACTTGACTAAAATATGAAATTCAATGGTTTAGTTTCAAAATTTAGAAAAATCAAATTGGAGCTCGGGAAAAGGCAATTTTGAAAGGGTTTTGAAGAGAATATCATTAGGTATCGATTCGTCAACCCTTCCTAGTTATATTCCATCAATCTATAGCTAATTTCATCATCTAAATTCGAATTGGGGATTAAAAATAGGAAGAAACTCCTTTGGCCGAAATTCTGAATTTTGAGCGGGTGTTTGACCTCCGATTTGAGAGATTTGTATATGGTGAGACTCGTAACAGTACGAGGGTTCTGAAAATATGAAAATTATCTGACTCCAAGACGTTAGCGTGGGGATCGTTTTTGTTATTATACCTAATTTTGCGCATTAGCTTTGAATTAAATAGTTAAATCCGTTGTTTGCGGTGTTATTTACAATATGTAATTGAATTGAATAGATTAGAGCCATTTGGAGTCGGATTCTCGTGGCAAGGGCGTGGTTTCTAGTTCATTTTTCATCAGATTCAAGGTAAGTAGCTTCTGTAACCTTGTGTGAGGTGCCTTTCCCCTTAGAACATGATATTTTCTTTTTGAATGCCTCATACATGAGGTGACAAGCGCATACTTGAGCTGATTGTTTAAAATTCATTTTTACTTGAAATATTTAAATTGATTTTTCTTCCTTACCTGGTTTTTTCTAATTGCAAGTTTACCCTATACTAATATGGAGAAGCATGTTTAGTTGACTTATTTTCCTATTTGATTAAATGTCTTGTTTGCACTCGTGAAGCATTTTAGGCTAGAATTTACTATTAATTGTACTGAGTTTAGCATTTATCGTAATTGTTGAGTTGTTATTGTGTGTTTTGAATTTGTAACTCCGGGACGGCATCCCGGAAGATCCCCATCCACTTTATATGTTCTGAATTGAGGGTGTGGGATACTAAGAGATACCTGGAACATGTATATATATGTTTTCAGGATACTAAGAGATCCACGAGATACCTAGATACCCCTCGTACATATGATAAGGATACAAAGAGATCCTCGGGATAGCAAGAGATACGCAGTTATGATTCCTGTTATGAGCAGTATTTACTTATACTGTCTTATTTCGGCTTTCTATTACTGCTTTACGTATTCATCCTGTTTATATTATTGTTGTATACTTTAACTAAACTATTTTTCTTTATCTTATCATTTTATATATTTTATCTCAGTAGGGACTTGACCTTCCTCGTCACTACCCGACCAAGGATAGGCTTGGCACATACTGAGTACCGTTGTGGTGTACTTATGCCCCTTCTGCACATGCTTTTCATGTGTAGATCCAGGTACCTCCTCACAGGTGTACAATCCCCGAGGCGGAGTGATCTAGCGGAGAGTTCGAGGTATATCTACCGCGTCCGCAAATAATGAGTCTATATTTCATTCTAGCTTTAGTAGATAGTTTTCCTTTCTAATAGTTTTTTAGACGTTCTGGAGTTTGAGCAGTGAATTACATTTATGTTAGCTGTGTTTCCAGTGAGTTTTCGGGTTTTGGGATGTTGTTACTAATTTTCTTGAAGTTGAGTTGTATTTGCCGAGCGACACTTATATACAATTTACCTTCTAGCTATTCAAGTTTTAATTAGTTATTTTCCGCATGTTTATTTTAGTTTTGGATGATAGGCTTACCCAGTGATAAGGACTAGGTGCCACCACGACAAGTTGAAAGAGGGCGAACTAGGGTCGTGACAATAGACGTTGGATAGGTTCACCAAGCCCTTCATTACTACTTTCAGCGGTACATCTTGTGAGGATCCCCAAGATTATCTAGACAGCTGTCATGAGGTTACTAGGAAAATGGGGATATGGAGACCAATGGGGTCGACTTTGCTACTTTCATATTGTCTAGATCCGCCAAGACTTGGCGGAGAGATTATTTCTTTGCTAGAACAGCCGGATCACCAACTTTGACTTCGGAGGAGTTAACTCAGCTATTTCTTGAGAAGTTTCTCCCTATCACTCAGAGAGAGATCTATCGGAGGCACTTTGAGCATCTCTAGTAAGGTTCTATGATTATTACTCAGTACAAGACCAGATTCATCGACTTGGAATTTCATGCTCATATCATACTTCTCACCGAGTGAGAGAGAGAGTGAGGAGATTCATTGAGGGACTTATCCAGCCTATTCGAATTCAGATGGCCAAGGAGATGGCGAGTGGGATTTATTTTCAGGAGGCGGCCAGTGTAGCCAAGAGAGTTGATATGGTTCTATCACATGGATGTAGGTAGTGTTAGATAATACGCATAACGCTAGAGGGGGGGTGAATAGCGTTATAATAAAAATTAGCGTAAACTTGCAGAATTTAAAAATTGCAGGAAATAAATAAGTGCGATAAGTAAATAAATTAGAACAAACGCACCGATATATCCTGGTTCACCACAACCCGTGGCTAGTCCAGTTCCCGAGAGACTCTCTCGAGATTTCCACTAACTTGTTAAGCTTACGGGTGCTCAACAAACCGTTACAACTTGAGGACACAAGCCTCAACAACCTTTGCTCGGAGAAACAACACTCCAAGACTTCAACCAAGGAAACACAAGTTCCTTCTTACAACACAAGGGACTAACACTTCCCTTCAAGTGTACGAAAACACTTAGCACTCAAAAAAGACACTCCTTTAAGAGTAGATATGAGTAAAAAGAATACGCTCAAGATCGCAACAACTTTCGACAAGAATTTGGCTCTCAAAAGCTTATGTAATGAATATAAAATGATAAGCAATAAAGTATGCAAGCTTTAGCAATTGTATGATCAGTTGTTGTATGTTGTTGTACTTAAAAGACTGAATTGAAGCTGTATTTATAGTTGAAAAACTTTGTATTACCGTTGTCTAATTGCCAATTAAGAATTGCTGATTTTACTCAGTGACAATTGATTGTCAAATTACCACAATCGATTGTTTGCCAGTTCTTCCAAAAATCAATCCCAGATTTTACGCTTAACAATCGACTATCTAAGATCAATAATCGATTACTGGCAACGTTCAAAAAATCATTTCCAGATTCTACGTAAAACAATCGATTGTCAGAAATCTACAATCGATTACTCAGCAACGTTCAAAAAATCCTTTCCAAATTTTAATTAAAACAATCGATTATAAGAAATCAATAATCGATTACTCAGCAACGTTCAAAAAATCCTTTCCAGATTTTAATTAAAACAATCGATTATAAAAAATCAATAATCGATTACCTGACGGTATTTGAAAACATTTTGGCAACGGTCATTTATACAATCGATTATACTAAGTTAACAATCGATTATATATCAGTCTTGAAAAATCAATTTAGACACTGCCTCTTGACAATCGATTGTTATTGGTTCACAATCAATTATTTAATTACATTGAAAAAGTCTGGAAGACACTGCCTCAACACAATCGATTGCCATAAGTTCACAATCTATTATTTTGTGACTTTGAAAAATCTGAGGGACACTGTCTCTTCACAATCGATTGTCATTAGCTTCACAATCGATTATTTTGAGCTTTGAAAAACTTTGATGGACACTGCCTCATCACAATCGATTGTCATAAGGTTCACAATCGATTGTCATGCAGATTTGAAAAATCTGATGCGCACTGCCTTAACACAATCGATTGTCATAAGTTCACAATCGATTGTCAAGCAGCTAACTTAAACATAATCGATTATCATAAGTACATAATCGATTATCTTAGTCCAGATTTTAGAGGCATGTTTAAAAATCATTTTGACTAAAGTAAATGTGCATTATTTAAAATCATTTTGCTCTAAATTTAAATATGCATGATTTGTTAAAAATATTTTTACGAGAGAAGCCAAGTCTTGAGTTTTAGTTGTCGGATCAAGATCACAATTAAATACCGACTCATATAAAACTTAATCTCGATCTTTGTCTTGTGCTTGAATCTCGTTATATATCAATTTTGCGCTTGTGCTTGGACCTCGTCATATGTCAAATTGCGCATAGTTTGTCATTCATCAAAACCTACAAATATGAACACACGTTTAGTATAATGCCTTGAGAACGTGTTTCCAACAATTTCCCCCTTTTTGATAATGGCAAACTTTAAGCGGGATATGCATATTAGGCAATTCATAATAACGATTCAAGACAAGTAAAGATATGCAACAAGTATATAGATATGCAATTTGTTCCCCCTCAATATATGAATTCCCCCTCAATTTATGTCATATTGAGAGTGCATACCTGTTATCTTCCCCCTTTTTCCATTAGCAAAAAAATATATAGAATAATTAATAAAACTTGTTTATTTATTAAAAAAACGGGAACAATAAAACATAGAACAACAAAATAGAAAAATAAATAAAGAAATTATTCATCATCATTTCCCGCCTCATCATCCGGCACTGCTTCATAGGGAACAAGACCGGCATATGGATAATGAACATGGTCAAAATATTCATGGATCTCATGTGTCAATTGACCGACAGAGGTGGTCAATGAAGAAATTTGGTCGGAAATGGATTGAAGAGTAGGTTCTTGAGGCTGGCGGGATCGACGAGTTGGAGGAGGAGCAGGAGCTACATGATCGCCGTCATGGGGAAAGGAAGATTCGGAAATTTCCCACTTCTTGGTGCTCTTTTTGAGAGGACCGATGGAAGTGTTGAACCCGGAAGCTTCAAGCAAATTCATAATAAGGAGGGCATAGGGAAGAGGTCTATCATCTCCGATGGCATCACGCATGTGAATTTTGACGAACTTACACCAATTGATGTGAGCTCCGGTTATAATGGCATGCATGAGCTTAGCGTCCTCTTGGGAAAGAGTGGTATGATTATGCTTCCGAGGCTTGAGGACTCGGGTGATGAAATAGAAAATCAAACGATATTCGGGGAGCATTCCCGTAATGGTAGGACATCGAGTAGATAGATTAGGATCATAGGCTCCAAGTCCTATTTGGTTTAGGAGAGTTTTCTCATCAAATAAGGCGCCGGCCTCTCCAATGTAGCGAGTAATGTTTTCGCCATTTCGAGGAAGATGGGCAATGGAATGTAAGTTTTCATTGGACAAAAGAATTTGAACACCATTAATATTTGACACAAGCTCACCATCGTCATCCTCATGAAGGTTTGAGTAAAACGCTTGAATCAATCGAGGATTAATATAAGGATAGGTAAGATATAAGAAGTCAAGAAGTTGACATTCCTTAAGCATGTTTGCAGCGGGGGCATATGATTCAAGATACTTGCTTGTTCAAAAGCGAGGAGGAAGAATGTCACGCTTTTCGAATTTTGTCAAAAATCTAGTAAGCTCGGTTTCAGTATTGAATTGTAAAATAGACCCATCTTGGTAAGGGAAATTTGGAGGTGGAGGAGCAGAAGAAGATGCACCTTGTCTACCTGAACGGGAACGTTTAGAGTGTCTGCCCGACATTTTCAAAAAGTAGTAATGAACTTTGTAAGAAACTTGGAAGATTTTTGAAGGTTTGGGAGCAAAGATTGATGCTTGAGTGGATAAAATTGAAGACTTATGATGCCTATTTATAATGGGAATAATGGCATTTCATTTATGATAAAAATCTGCAAAAATTTATGAGCCAAAACAGTAAGAAACGATAAAAATAAATTGTACTAACCGTTGGACAATCGATTGTTGAAACGAAATAATCGATTGTTGAGCAGATTTTGATTTGAACTCGGAACTGACAAAAAATCGATTGCAGGACCCAAATGGTAACAAATATTTGAATTACTGACAAAAAATTATCGATTATTGAATTATGATAATCGATTGTTGTGATACAGTGAGCACGGTGATTTTCTGACTCGGAAAATAATCAATTGTATTTATGAAACAATCGATTGTTTTAGGAAAGCAGTACTGAATGGCTGAGACGGTAATCGATTATACAGTTAAAAAATCGATAATTGAACACAAATGCATAATAAGCATCACACATAAATAATCGATTAGTGATACTTGCTAATCGATTGTCCGCACAGTAAAATAATAGATTATTTGCTGTAACAATCGATTGTTCTATGCCATTTGTTTATAATTCCCCCTGCTTTTAGGGGATACCTGCAAAACAGAATTAGACGTCTCCGACGCTCAAGTTAGTAATTTGTATTGAAATAATGCAATGAGAACGTGTTTCTTAAGAAGTGTGTCCTAAGGTGTTCTTAAGAGAGTTTCGGGTACTTACCTTTTCTCCGACGTCGCCAATTACCTGTTCGAGAGGGTGATCTTTGATTGTCCTCCACTCGTTAGGCATTTTCGTTTCTTTCTCCAATTGTGGCATTTTCTCCGTTGATTGTTCCAAGATTTCATCTTGAATTTCCTTAGGAGTTTCCTCTTGTACTTTGTCTTTTAAACGACCGATCCGATGCCGATAATCTTTCCTTTGTTGTTATCACCAAAAATAACACTTCTTCCTTCCTTGTGTTCTAGTTGAAGAAATTTGGATTCGTCTCCCGTCATGTGCTTGGAGCATCCACTATCAAGGTACCATAGTACACTTGATCCCTTCAAACATACCTACAAAACATATTAATGAGTTTTAGGTACCCATGCCATTTTGGGTCCTTGGGGGTTAGGCAAATCATAGTGACGTGATTGAGTGTTATGTCTATGTCGTGTAAAACAAGCAGGAGCAATATGTCCAATTCGCCTACAATAATGACAAGTTTCGTTAGGATTATGCATGCTTCTAGGTTGATAGTAATTGGACGGACGAAATTCATTTACTCTATTCTTGACAATATAACTATTTCGCAAATCATGAAAATCATTTCTCCTACCATTTGTTCTAGGATATGCATCATTTCTAGAATAGTTGTTTCTAGGTTGGAAGTCATTTCTAGGAGTTCTAAAAGGTTCAAAATTCCTTCTAGTGTTTGGCCTAGAATGTGCATTATTTCTAGCATGATTATTTCTAGGTTGCGATTGATGAAAACCATTTCTAGGTTTGTTGTATCTAGGATGAATATTTGTTTTATTTATCCTAGGTTGAGCCTTAGGTGGTTGGGGGTTGGCTTCAACTTTCTCTTTAGGCTCGTTTCTAAAACCTATGCCATGCTTGGTCGACTTCAAATTAACAAGCACTTCATTCAAACTTTTATGAGAAGAGTTAAACTTATCTAAGGTTCCCTTAAGTCTTTCCTACTTCATTTTTGAGATGCATGCAAGAAGTACAATTTCTAGAACTCTCGGGCTTGTCGGCGCTTCTCTTGCCAAAAAATTTGTTTTCCTCTTTCAACTTCTCATTTTCTAAAATTAGTTTTTCCAATTCCTTTTCTTTAAAAGAGAGTTGTTTTTGAAAATCTTTTTCTTTTAAAGAAGCATTTTCTTTTATACTCTTAACAGTTTTTGAAGCTTTAATAAATTCGCTATACAACTCATCAAAAGCATTTTGCATTTCTTCAAGGGAAAAGAAATTTTTGGAAGAAATTTGACATACCTCTTCTTTGTTGTCGTCTTGTGCCATAAGACAAAGATTTGCGGCTTCGTCTTCTTCTTCCTCACTTGACTCGTCACCGGAGTCGCCTCCCCAAGATATGTATGCTCGTTGCTTCTTGAAGGGTTTCTTCTCCTTTTTAGCATTTGAGCAATTTGATTTAATGTGCCCGGTTTCTCCGCACTCATAGCACTTTATTTGATCTCCTTGCTTTTTGCCCTTTCGTTCATACTCTTTTCGCATGAACTTTTGAAATCTCTTGATAACGAGTCCGAACTCGTTGTCTCCGTCCTCATCATTTTGAGGTTGGCTTGTGCTTGCCTTGAGAGCGATTCTTTGCTTCCTTTGATCATCAACAAGAGGGTTAAGCATAGTAGATTCATAAGTTTTAAGATTACCTCTTAATGCGTCGATGGTGACATTTGAAATGCCAATGGATTCTTGAATCGCGTCGGCCTTGGATCGCCATTCCGGAGTGAGACTTCGGAGAATTTTTCGGACAAGTTCCTTATCCGTGAAGGCCTTCTTAAGAGCATGTTAATCATTTACGATTTTTGAAAATCGTTCAAACATCTCATCGACCTTTTCGCCTTCCTTCATGTGAAACAATTCATATGCATGGGTTAGGAAATCAATTTTGGCTTCCCTTACCTGGTCCGTACCTTCGTACGTAATTTCCAGCTTGTCCCACATTTGCTTCGCCGTTGTGCAACAAGATATCTTCCTGTAATCATCAGCATTTACAGCACAATATAATAAATTAATAGCTTTAGTATTATTTTGCACCTTTCGGATATCATCCGCATCGTATTCATCTTCGGACTTTGGGACCCATTCATTTTCAACCTTCTTGGTTGGAATTTGTTCTCCATTCATTATGACCTTCCAAATATGAAAACTATTTGATTGTACAAATATTCTCATCCTCTCCTTCCAGTATGTATAATTTGTACCATCGAATAGCGGTGGTCGGGTGGAGCATTGTCCTTCACCTATTCTTGCAAGAGAATCACGAGTAGAAGCCATGGATGTTTCTCTCAAACGGTTAAGTCTTCAGAGAGTTGGGCTCTGATACCAATTGTTAGATAATACGCTTAACGCTAAAGGGGGTGAATAGCGTTATAATAAAAATTAGCGTAAACTTGCGGAATTTAAAAATTGCAGGAAATAAATAAGTGCGATAAGCAAATAAATTAGAACAAACGCACCGATATATCCTGGTTCACCACAACCCGTGGCTAGTTCAGTCGCCGAGAGACTCTCTCAAAATTTCCACTAACTTGTTAAGCTTACAGGTTCTCAACAAATCGTTACAACTTGAGGGCACAAGCCTCAACAACCTTTGCTCGGAGATACAACACTCCAAGACTTCAACCAAGGAAACACAAGTTCCTTCTTACAACACAAGGGACTAACACTTCCCTTCAAGTGTACGAAAATACTTAGCACTCAAACAAGACACTCCTTTAAGAGTAGATATGAGTAAAAAGAATACGCTCAAGATCGCAACAACTTTCGACAAGAATTTGGCTCTCAAAAGCTTATGTAATGAATATAAAATGATAAGCAATAAAGTATGCAAGCTTTAGCAATTGTATGATCAGTTGTTGTATGTTGTTGTACTTAAAAGACTGAATTGAAGCTGTATTTATAGTTGAAAAACTTTGTATTACCGTTGCCTAATTGCCAATTAAGAATTGCTGATTTTACTCAGTGACAATCGATTGTCAAATTACCACAATCGATTGTTTGCTAGTTCTTCCAAAAATCAATCCCAGATTTTACGCTTAACAATCGATTATCTAAGATCAATAATCGATTACTGGCAACGTTCAAAAAATCATTTCCAGATTTTACGTAAAACAATCGATTGTCAGAAATCTACAATCGATTACTCAGCAACGTTCAAAAAATCCTTTCCAGATTTTAATTAAAACAATCGATTATAAGAAATCAATAATCGATTACTCAGCAACGTTCAAAAAATCCTTTCCAGATTTTACTTAAAACAATCGATTATAAGAAATCAATAATCGATTACCTGACGGTATTTAAAAACATTTTGGCAACGGTCATTTATACAATCGATTATACTAAGTTAACAATCGATTATATATCAGTCTTGAAAAATCAATTTAGACACTGCCTCTTGACAATCGATTGTTATAGGTTCACAATCGATTATTTAATAACTTTGAAAAAGTCTGGAAGACACTGCCTCAACACAATCGATTGTCATAAGTTCACAATCGATTATTTTGTGACTTTGAAAAATCTAATGGACATTGTCTCTTCATAATCGATTGTCATTAGCTTCACAATCGATTATTTTGAGCTTTGAAAAACTTTGATGGACACTGCCTCATCACAATCGATTGTCTTAAGGTTCACAATCGATTGTCATGCAGATTTGAAAAATCTGATGCTCACTGCCTTAACACAATCGATTGTCATAAGTTCACAATCGATTGTCAAGCAGCTCACTTAAACATAATCGATTATCATAAGTACATAATCGATTATCTTAGTCCAGATTTTAGAGGCATGATTAAAAATCATTTTGACTAAAGTAAATGTGCATTATTTAAAATCATTTTGCTCTAAATTTAAATATGCATGATTTGTTAAAAATATTTTTACGAGAGAAGCCAAGTCTTGAGTTTAAGTTGTCGGATCAAGATCACAATTAAATACCGACTCATATAAAACTTAATCTCGATCTTTGTCTTGTGCTTGAATCTCGTTATATATCAATTTTGCGCTTGTGCTTGGACCTCGTCATATGTCAATTTGCACATAGTTTGTCATTCATCAAAACCTACAAATATGAACACACGTTTAGTATAATGCCTTGAGAACGTGTTTCCAACAGGTAGGGGTCTAACAAGAGGCTTCATCATTAAGGCAGATTTAGTGGTGCCTCGTCCGGGGGCAAGGATTCGTATGGTAGGGGCCATCTTCCAAGGCTTTTTCCATTAACACTTCAGGTTTCTCACGGTGCTTCAGGTTGTTATGGTTCACATATGCAGTATTCTGATCAGCAGTCCTGCAGTATACCACCAGATCGTATCAGTGCACAGCCACTCCATTGTTTTTGAGGTTGTCATTCAGGTCATCATGGCCACCAGTATTAACAGGCAATGTCTTTTGTACTTGTTATAATATGGGGTTACATTTCTAGGTTTTGCCCTCGAGCATCGAGTATCTCTAAGCATCAGGGTTCCCATGCCATGGTTCAGGCACCGAGTGTTCCATAGCCCGCCCAACAAACAAAAGGTGGGGGTAGAGATGCTAGAGGTGGAGGTATAGGTATTTGAGGTGGAGCTCATGCCGCTAGAGTTGGAGGCCAGCCGCAACAGGTCATCCTATAAATGTAGTTCTGGGTGGTAGGGCCTAGCCCCGATGTTATGCTCATCCAGCCAGGCCCGAGGCTGAGGCTTCTGATGAAGCTATTACAAGTAATGTTCTGTTCTGTTGCAGAGATGCTTCAGTTTTGGTTGATAGAGGATCTACATACTCCTGTGTGTCATCTTATTTTTCCTCGTATTTAGTCATTCCTAGTGATTTTTTGGGATCTCTTATTTATTTTTTTATGCTGGAAGGTTATTCTATTATGTTAAATCAAGTCCATCGTTCATGTATAGTTGTGATTGCGGGACCTGAGACTCATGTAGCTTTGCTTCTTTTGGACATTATTGATTTTGATGTCATATTTGTGATCGACTAGTTATCACCTTGCCACTCTATCTTGGATTTTCATGCCAAGACCGTGACCTATTCTGGGCTTACCTTGTTTGGAGTGGACAGGGACTTCTAGTCATTCTACCCATAGTGTTGCCTCATATATGAAAGGCTCGACGTATGGTCGAGAAGGGGTGTTTGGCCTATTGGGCCTATGTTCGTGATTCTAGTGCTGAGGTTCCTTCTATTGATTTTGTTCGTGTTGTTCGTGAGTTTCCTGAGGTATTTCCTTCAAGCCTGTTGAGTATGCTACCCGACAGGGATATTGACTTCAATATTGATTTGGCTCCGAGCACTCAGCCGATGTCTATCTCGTCGTATCATATGGCCTCGCCAGAATTGAAAGAGTTTAAGGAGCAGTTGCAAGACTTGCTTAAAAAAGGCTTCATTAGACCTAGTTTCTTGCCTTGGGGTGCGCCGGTATTGTTTGTTAAGAAGAAGGACAGATAGATGAGAATGTGTATTGATTACCAACAGTTGAACAAGGTTACAATCAAGAATAAATATCCATTTCCGAGGATCGAGGATTTGTTTGATTAGCTTCAGGGTGCCAAGGTATTTTTAAAGATTGGCTTTAGATCTGGCTAACCATCAGTTGAAGACTATGGCATCCGATGTCCCTAAGATAGCTTTCCGCAGTCGGTACAGGCATTATGAGTTCTTAGTGATGTCATTTGAGTTGACAAATGCCCCAGCAGCTTTTATGGATTTGATACAACCGAGTGTTTAGCCCTTACATGGATTCATTTGTGATAGTCTTTATTGATGATATTTTGATCTATTCCCACAACCGAGAGGAGCATGAGTGGCATCTTAGAGTGGTTTTTCAAACTTTTAGAGATAGTCAATTATACGTTATGTTTTCAAAGTGTGATTTCTGGTTGAATTCAGTTGCATTCATGGGTCATATTATATTAGCAGAGGGTATTCAAGTTTATTCAAAGAAGATTAAGGCAGTCAAGAACTAGCCTAGACCAGCATAGGCTACAAAGATCCGGGTTTCTTGGGATTGGCAGGCTATTATCGTCAGTTTGTGGAGGGGTTTTCATCTATTGCATCCCCATTGACCAGCTTGACCTAGAAGGGTTCCTAGTTTAGATGGTCAAACGAGTTTGAGGCGAGCTTTTAGAAGCCCAAGACAACTTTGACTACGGCACCACCGTTAGTTTTGCCAACATGTTCAGGACCATATACAGTTTATGGTGATGCATCTCGTATTGGACTTGGTGCGGTGTTGATGCAGTATGGAAGGGTCATTGCCTATGCTTCATGATAGTCAAAAATTCATGAGAAGAACTATCCGGTTCTTGATTAGGAGTTAGCAGCCATTGTTCACGCATCGAAAATTTGGACGCATTATCTGTATGGCGCGACGTATGAGGTATTCACGGATCACAAAAGTCTGCAACATTTGGAGTTATTAAAGGACTATGATATCACTATCGTATATCATCCTGGAAAGTCCAGTGTGGTGGTCCATTCTTTGAGTAGGAAGTCAGCCAATATAGGTAGTCTTGCTTATATTCCGATCGGTGAGAGACCGCTTGCTTTGTATGTTCAGGCTTTGGCTAATCAGTTCGTGAGGTTAGCTGTTTATGAGCCCAGCCCTGTGTTAGTTTACACAGTCGCTCATTTTTCTTTATTGGAGCATATCCAAGATCGACAGTATGATGATCCTCATCTGTGTCCTCAAAGACACCGTCCATCACGAAGGTGCCAAGAAGATTACCTTAGGAGATAACAGAATTTTGAGGCTGCAGGTTCGAGTTTGTGTGCCTAATTTTGATGGGTTTCGAGAGTTGATATTAGAGGAGGCCGATAGTTCCCAGTACTCTATTCGTCCGGGCACCGCGAAGATGTATCAGGATTCGCGGCAGCACTATTTGTGGAGGAGAATTAAAAAGGATATTGTTGCATATGTGGCTCGGTGTTTGAACTATCAGCATGTTAAGTACGATCATTAGAGGCCTGGTGATTTGTTCCATATGATTGAAATTCCTAAGTGTAAGTGGGAGCGCATCACTATGGACTTCGTTGTTGGTGTCACGCCCCAAATTTAGGGAGGTGCGGGTGGCACCCGGTATCATAGTGGCCTAAGCAAACCGGAAAAATCTCTAGCTCGCGACGCCCTTGCCCTTCAATTTGGTCTCTATGCGCGTTGAATCTTATCCAAACCACATGAATACGTCGTAATATGATAAAGGAACAAAACCCAATCGAAAATAATCGAAAAACATCAAAAATACCGAAGTTTGGGAAACTGGAGTCTCGGACCCACATCTCGAAACTCAAAAATTTTCACATCAACGGATTCCTTATCTGGCCACGAGTCTATACATATCAAATACTCTCAAATCCGACCTCAAAGGGCCCTTTTAAATCCAATTTAAAAATCTCAAACTCAAGCCCTAGTTATTTAATTTTTAGTTAAATTCCCAGGATTTTTCTAGGTAAATTTTACAATAAAATCATGATTTTAGTTCATAGAACTTACCTCCAATTAATCTTCTAAAACATCCGAAACACGTATCCGATCAAAAACTTAACCAAATCACCTCCGAATGACCTGAAATTTTGCACACAGATCCCAAATCACCTAACGAAGCTACTGAAACTCTCGCAATTTTCTTCCAACCCTCGGATCAAAATCTCACGTATCAACCAGAATTCGCAAAAATACTAACTTTGTGAATTCAAGCCAAATCCTTCCATGAACTTCCAATATGCATTCCAATCGCTCTCCTAAGTCATAAATCACCCGACAACACTAACCAAATAATAAAAGCTCTGATCGGAGCTCGAATTACAAATAAGTAAACTCTTGGTCAAACATTTCAAATTCAAAGCTTTCAACTGAGACTTTTCTTTCAAATTCATTTCTATTTTCCTGAAAACCCAAAACCAACAATCTACATCAGTCATAATACATTACACGGGGCAAGCCATGCCCGAGAACCCAGCGATCAAAGTGCAAAATCTCAAAATAACCGGTTGGGTCGTTATGAAAGAGCAATCTACTTTTATCAAGATATTTTTGCCAATAAAATGACAAGGACATATAGGAAATCACGATTCAATAATATTTCCGATAATGAAGAAACATGTAGAATTTTTAGTAATGTATAAATACTTTTGAAGATATTGTGAAGGGGCTCATATGGGTTGTTACGACTTATCCTAATATTAAAGTATAGGATGTAATAGTTAGACTCCCACAAACTCAGAGGATGTTCAATGCAGTGTGGGTTATTGTTGATAGGATGACCAAGTCAGCACATTTCATTCATGTGGCAATCTCATATTCTTCCGAGAGGTTAGCTTAGATCTATTCAGGAGATAGTTTGTCTTCATGGTATGCCCGTGTCTATCATCTCGGACAGATGTACACAATTTACCTCACATTTATGGAGAGCAGTTCAACGAGAGTTGATCACACGGGTTGAATTGAGCGTATCATTTCATTATCAGACGGACAGGAAGTCCGAGCAAACCATTCAAATTTTGGAGAATATGCTCTGAGCTTGTGTCACTGACTTTGGAGGATTGTGGGATAAGTTTTTTCCTTTAGCGTAGTGTTCCTACAACAACAGCTACCAATCGAGTATCCAAATGGCTTCTTGTAAGGCTTTTTATGGTAGGTGGTGTCATTTGCCGGTTGGACGTTTTGAGCCGGGGGAGCCTCGGCTGTTAGGTACGGATCTAGTAAAGGATGGCTTGGACAATGTCGGGATCATTCAGGATATGCTATGTACAACTTAGTCTAGGAAAAAGCTTTACACTGACCGTAAGGTTCATGATTTCGCATTCATGATCGGTGAGCGGGTATTGCTTCGATTATTGCACATGAAGGGCATGATGAGATTTGGGAAGAAGGGAAAGCTTAGTAGTAGGTTTACTGTCCCGTTTGAGATTCTTAATCGAGTGGGAGAGGTGGCTTACAGACTTGCATTGCCGAGCTTATCAGTCGTGCATCCAATGCTTCATGTGTCCATGCTTCGAAAGTATAACATCGATCCATCCTATATGTTAGATTTCAACACGGTCCAGTTGGACAAGGACTTTTCCTATGAGGAGGAGCCGATAGCTATTCTTGACAGGTAGGTTCATCAGTTAAGATTGAAGAGTTTCCCTTCTGTTTGTGTTCAGTGGAGAGATCAACTTGCTGAGGCATCGACCTAGGAGTCCGAGTCTGATATGCGGAACCGTTATGCCCATCTTTTCTCCGACTTAGGTACTTCCTTATTATGCCCGTTCAATGATGAATGACTGTTTGAGAGGTGGAGAATGTGGTGACGCGAAAGGTCATCACTTTTTTTAAAAATAAATTTTATGTTTCGAGTCTTTAAAAGCTCTTCCGCATCACACCAAATTGCGTGCACAGTCTGGGAGCGTAGCACGAAAGCTATTATGAGAAAATCTGTGAAAAATTATAATTTTTTACTTTAAAATGAATTTAAGTTGACTTCGATCAATATTTTGAGTAAATGGACCCAGACCGATAATTTGATGGTCCAAGAGGGTGCATGGAAAAATATGGAATCTAGGCATATGCCCGTAATCAAATTCCGAGGTCCCAAGCCCGAGAAATGAGTATTTGAAAAAAATTGTATTGTTGAATTAATTATGAAGTAATGAAAAGAATTTATGTTTGAAATCATTGGTGTCGGACCCATATTTTGGTTCCGTAGCCCGATACATGTCTTATATATTATCTGAGTCGAGCCTGTGAAATTTGGCAAGAAACAGACTTGAAATGACGTGAATCGAACCTTATTTTAGAAAAAATGGAAAAATTTTGATGTTCTTACATAATTTCATGATTTTGATGCTAAATTCATAGTTTTTCAAGCTATTATGGTGATTTGAATGCACTGGCAAGTATGTATGATGTTTTTAGGTTGGTGTACATGTTTGATTTGGAGCACCGAGTGCTCCAGTGAGTTTTGGATAGGCTTGCTCGCAAATGCAAAAGAGCCCAGGACAGCATAACATCGCAATTGCGAGGGATTCATCACATATGCGATATCCCCAATTAAGGCAATTTATCACAATTGCGACCGAATTATCAAAAAGCAACTTCGCAAATGCCAAAGCCTCTTTGCAAATGTGATCATAGTAGACTTTTGGGTTCGCAATCGCGACTCTGGTAGCGTATGTGATACCTCCAACCTATAAATTCATAACTTAGACGCATTTCAACAATTTTTCACACTATTTCAAAACCAAAACACCCTTGGGCAATTTTTAAAAGACAACTTCTCTTCCTAATCTATTGTAAGCCATTTCTAACTTGTTCTCTTCAAATTTAACATCTTTACGTATGATTTTAAATAAAAATCAATGATTTTAATGGGGGAAATTGGGTATTTTGGGTAGAACCTTGGTTTTTCAAACTTTGGGGATTTGGACAGCAGTTGAGTTTCGGTTCGAACCTCGGGTTTTGACCACGTGGGCCCACGGGTGATTTGTAGCTTTTTTGGTAAAACATTGGAAAACTTATTTTCATGCATTAGAATTGATTCATTTAGCATTTATTTAGGTGATTAAGTAACTTGTGGCTAGATACGAGCAAATGGGTTGTGGAATCAAGAGATAAAGCGATAGTTCATACTTGAATTGTGTTTGTGGTATCGAGATAAGTGTATGGTCTAACCTTAGCTTTAGGGATTCGTAGTCGAGTCCTATTAGCTACATGAAATTTGTTGAGTACAACGTATAGGATGGGTGACGAGTATCTATACATTGATGTCAAGTATGCCCGTGAGTCTTAAATTGTGACTTTTATGAATTCGTTGTATTGTTCATGCCTTTGGTGATGATTTCAGTTGTTCGGCAAAGTTGTGGAAATAATAGTGATATTTGAACATTGACGAGCATTGTCTCAAGTTGTATAATGAAATGTAGAAGCATAAATGATAATCGAACCATTAGAGCATTGACTCAAGTTGTGCAGTAAGTTGTGAAGTAAAGAGAAAAAAGAAAAGAGAATCATTTTATTGCCTCCCTTGCCGGGATGTTGTTGGTTTCAATGTTATCTCTCTTGTTGGGATGTTGATATTTTTTATATTGTTCCTTTG
Source organism: Nicotiana benthamiana (assembly GCA_034376525.1). Classification (NCBI taxonomy): domain Eukaryota; kingdom Viridiplantae; phylum Streptophyta; class Magnoliopsida; order Solanales; family Solanaceae; genus Nicotiana; species Nicotiana benthamiana. Next base: position 4,662,952 of record CM067329.1, on the reverse strand, counting down.
TCGGGATTTGATTGTTGAACTATTGTTTCCCTGCAAGGACTTTTATTATAATTTCATTTATTACCTTGCCCCATTATTTGTGATTGTTGTTTGAGTGAGGAAGAGTGTTAAATCATGAAGGATGATACCGTGTATGATTTGTGAGGAAGATTGTAAAGCACGAAGGGTGATGTCATACCGCACGATGTACAATTCCATGCCAATTACATTTATTCTATGGCAAGGCCGAAAGTAAAAGCATGACGTGTGTTATCGTACAATTCATATTAATTATTAGGTGATGACGAGAGTAAAAGAACGAATGGTGATGTCGTGCACTTATTGATTCCTGATTCGTGTTGATAACTGAGATATGGTGTTCTTCTTATTTACCCATTGTCTTTCTCTTCTTAATTCATGCTTCCCCGCAGCATGTTTCCCTCTCCCATACGTGATTGTACATTACTCCTCTTCTTTTCGACTATATATGGTTTAAACTACACAGGTTTATTTGTAAGTTTAGTCCTAGCCTCGTCACTACTTTGCCGAGGTTAGCCTAGGTACTTACCAGCACATGAGGTTGGTGGTACAGATACTATACTCTGCACAGAGTGTAGATCCCGTAGAAGCAACTGCCTTTAATCCATACGGAGATCCAAGGTAGTCCTGTATGCATCTGCAGACTGTAGCGTCTCCCTCTATCCCTTTATCTTGTTTCATTTATGTATTTCAGAAACAATATATTATTTACCTTTCAGATTGTGTTAGCAGCACTCTTAGACCGGCTATGAAGTTGTGAAACCAGTTCATGGTAGTCGTTCTTCAAGCGGTTGCATTATTCATAGGGAGCTTGGAATGGAGTTGGATTCTGTTTAGCCTAGAAATGTGTTTGTACTTCTAATTCCACCCCTAACATTTTTGGATTTTTCTTTTATAAACTGCTGTTATCAACTACGGATTAAGTCTAAATTAAGCTAAAGGAATATTCCTAGATTGTAACTAATATGGAGAAAGGAATTAGGGTCATGGCATCACCTAGGTGGTTAACTAACGGGTAGAAACTACTAATAATAGATTGACACATTTGGGATCAATATTATAACCGATGCACAATTGTACCCACTCTCACACCTCTGAATAGAGAGAGCGATTTTGCCCAATTAACTCTCACGAGACCAATTGGGTAGGCCAATTAGACCAAGCAACTAGGGTTCAAGTAGGGCGATTACTCTCTCGAGATTTGACTCGTTAATTGGGATTATCATTTCTCATGGGTCCATCCCAATTCTTTGGTGGGTCAATTTTAGGGTCATAGACTCTCTTTCTCAAGAAGAGTTCAAACCCACTAAGCTAGAATCAATATTTGCAGCCACCAATCCTTAATTAAAGCATAAAATTAACCCAAATAGAAACCACCCAATATCAATCTATCATTAAAAAAGCAACACCCATAAATTACCCACACTAGGGTTGAGCCATAACCCTAACTAATGGGTTTGGCTAGACATAATTAAGGAAGAAATAGATGAAGAACTAAGCATATTATTTAATTACTAATAAGAAAGCACAAGAATCTATCGTAAAGTTAATGCTAAAGTGCCAATAATGGATACAATATCGAGTCTCACGAGCTCAGCTGCGTTCAGAACATAAAACTTCCCTAAAAATTGTAATATATTCTATTTAATGGGTTGGAGAAATTGGACAAAACTGCCCCTGCGAGGTCAGTGCGGGCTGCATAATTATGACCGCGGTCGCACTGGCTATTTAACTTTCATTGTTATCTTCTCTGAAGTGACCGACGCAGACCATAAAAAGTATTTGCGCAGCCGCATGAAGATCTGGCGTGGACCGCGTGATTATAATCGCGTCCACGTGGCTGAGCTTGTCCAAATCCCCATCTTCTGTAACTCGTTTAGCATGGACTGCATGGCATGATGGTGCATCCACATGAGATGGACACGGGCCGCGTAATTCCAACTATGGTCGTGCGGTTAAAAGCTGACTTTGCACTTCTCCGAACTTCTCTGGTGCGGCGGCATGCACAATTGTGTTGTCTTCACCAGGTTCCTCTTCCACCACTTCACTTGGCCTTTGACACTTGAGCAGGTTTCACTCCGTTTTGAGATGATCTTTGACGTTTCGTCATTTTATCGCTCAAGCCTGCAATCAAGCACAACCTGTAAGCATTTTGGGATTATTTGGTAGAAAATTACACCCAAAGCATAGGCAATTAGGGGCATAAAACACGTTAAAATTCTACTTATAAGATATACTCAAATAGTTTAATATTTTTCTTTTACTTGTTACAAATTCCGCTGCCTGTAAGTTATTGCTTCATAATTGTTAAAGTATTAACATGGGAATAAGGTGTAATGTTCAAACAGTCCGCTTACCTAGCTTACATTAGTAGGAGACATCACGACTCCCTAGGACGAAATATCCATGTCATGACATTTGTATAAATGGTGTCAATCTATAATCACAATTCGGTTTTATAACTAAGTGATCAACTCAGTTGAAAACTATTCGAAGAAAAAGATATTTTATTAGAATTTTCTGAAAGCTTTCTACAATTTTCTCAACTCTCCATAGATCTCCACATATAAAATAAGATACTATACCTTTATTTATAATAGTATGAAACTTATTTTAACGATAAATAGAAAAGTATATTCCTATATTAATTTTGAAATCCTATTTAGACGTGAATTAAATAAACTAGCAAATATCAAATATTAAAATTAATATTTTGAGTATAATTTTTAATTAGATTTCCCACAGTGTGCGACTAGTTTGAAGCTGTACTTCGTGTTGGAAATTGATATTTACTTATTTTACTTTATTTTTCAGTCTGTTATCATTTAGCGTTTTTGAAGAATTAATATAAATAATTGTCCACTCAACTGTCTAAATTAAAAATAAATGGCAGATATATGTACAATTTATGTATAATATTGGTACAACCATCTATAATTAATATAAAATTTATAAATACCAATTAAAAAATATCAACAATGAATCTAACAGGATATTTTTTAAAGATCCCTAATTCCTTTAATTAAATGCTGTCACACGAATATATGAGGAAAATGTCGTTAAGGAACGTCTCCGCCACTGCTGATAGTGATTAATTAAGTAAAAAACAATTAATAATTTGGAAAGAAAGATATCGTACTAAAGTGGAAAATGGCTGGATAGGGAAGCTGCAAAACTAGTCTCAATATACAATTGGAGGGGAGGTATACATTAGGACCTACATGTAGTTCCAATTATGTATTGACTGGTTGAGAGGACGTTTCATAGGTGATATATGACTTCATTCACATGCTTTGGTCTCCCCATATTTACACCCAAGTTGGTCCAACTAAGTCCTTTTTTCAACCCTATCTCTCTACTCTGACTTCTTACTTATACACTATATATAAGCTAGGTAACATACTTGGAAAAAGCACTCAAAAGAAAATCCTACAAAAGCCTCCAGCCCTAGCATCAAAACATCAAAGGAAAAATATTATATTTTATTGTTTTACCATAATGGCAAATGCTAGAACCAATGGAAAGAAAAAGAACAAGATAGTGAATCTGAAAATAGTGGTGGAGAAGTTACAAAGGAGTCTTTCATTGGTGAAGAAACTTGCAGCAGAGTTCGATGCACGAAGTATTCCGCGTTCATACAACGTTCCAGAAGATGTTAAAGAAGGGCATTTTGCAGTGATTGCAGCTGATGAAGATGACTTGAAGAGATTTGTGGTGCCATTGAGTTGTTTAACACATCCTTCATTCTTGAGGCTATTGGAACAAGCTGCTGAGGAGTATGGTTTTGATCATGAAGGTGCACTTACCTTACCATGCAGGCCAAGTGAACTTGAGACAATCTTGGGGAATAATCAATCAAGATTAGATAACAATAATGGTGTTAACTGGAGTTCAAGAATGGTGAGAAGTTGTTGAAAATTACATGGAGCAATAAACAAGCTAAGATATTTTAGCTCAATATGCGCCTTTCAGCTTCCCTCGGAACTCCGATTAACTCATCCTATTGAACCTCTATCTTTGGGTTTGGTTTTCTTGAATGCAAGTGTTGCAGCTCTCTTGTTCTCAATTGTTAGATGAGGAGCTGGCTAGAGAGATAATATATCCTGGCCTTAAGATGGTAGCTTTTATTTCACGATTGTCATGCAAGTTACAACTTCAATTTAGTAATATATAGATCTTGTAGGGCTGTCAAATTTGGCTCAAGCCAAAATGATCCGACCAACTCATTTAAAGTTGGGCTGATTATTGACTCGCTCATTTATTGAATTCAGCTTATTTTGACTCAACCCATTTAAAATTGGGCTGACGTTTAGCCCAATTTGATTCATAAGTAACTTTGCCAAAATATCTTAAAATTTCTTTTCTTTTTGTTTGATATGTTATATATGACCATAGCAAAAGAAAAAATCTTATTTAGTAATTATAAAATTGTCACGATCCAATTTCCAAACCCGATCATAATGGCACCTCACTTGAAGACAATGCCAGCCAACTAACCCAAAACGTTCTTTTAACAATTATTAAACATGAATGAACAGTCTTATTATGATTTAAAAACAACAAGTAGCAGAAATACAATCCAAACCGGGGTATCACTAGTCACGAACATCTAAAGAATCCTAACACTACTACAAGGCCAGTAATATACGGATTGAATTCAATAACAACGAAAAAAAATACGGTGTCGTGAACGCTGACGGTCACCTGGCACGAAAACGATAGCAAGATCTCCAATCGGCTCAAAACCCGCTACCGGGTGAACAATTACATGCATCTGCACACGAGTTGCAGGGAGTAAAGTGAGTACTCCAACTCAATGAGTAATAAGAGTAAGTAATTACTAAGCGATAATAAACCATTGAGAAAACAGGGAACACGTGAAAGTCCTTTAGAAAATATTTTGGCTTAGTTCAAAACCTCTTTTGAAAATATTTTTTTCCAGCAGTTAAATAATTAAATTAAATATGGAATAGGTAGTGCAATTTATCACAAAAGTCAGCCCCTCGGGTACAAATAAGTATGCATAATTGAGCTCATAGACTCGCCCTGAAGGCAATAATATTATTCATGGTCAACCATTATTACCTGACCCGTTTACATCATACAATGTCACTGTTACCATTGTCTTAAATTTATTCTCTTTAAAGTAATCAGACAATATCACAACTGCAATTAAATATCTCAAGTAATAACACAAACAACGAATAAATGCACAAAAGTATGAATGCAATGCAATGCATATGACGGTACACTCTAGTACCCACTACGGCGTGCAGTCCGATCCATTTAACATCGATGGTGCTCATTAGGGGTATGTAAAGACTCCGGAGGGACTCCTACAGCCTAAGTGCAATACCAGCCAGGTAGTGGCGTAAAACAGGCCTTCGGCCTCAATATCAATATATATCATCGCTGCGGTTTGCAACCTGAGCCACCCATATATTCAGAAATCACTATAACAGTGCTACGGTGCGCAGCCCTATCCATGCTCAGTCCACAAATGCATATATGTCACTTGGACAATATTAACATGATAATCCTAAGCTCAAAATGTCAATAAAATATTATCTAAGTTTGCAAGTCTTAGAAAAATGGCTGAGTTTGCAAAACAGTTTTGAAACCCTGGACCGCGATCAAATAATATGCAAGTAATGCAAAAATAGTGATATCAATCCCCGAAAGGTTCACATAGTTGGCACAAAGCCCAAACTTGGCAATCAACCCAAATTATGATAATAACAAATAATTTTAGTCAAATACACAGTAAAAATCAACAACCGGGATGGACCAAGTCGCAGTCCCCAACAATGCTCTACCCCACGCTTAAATCTGTCGTGTAAGTCACCTCAATACAACACTATGATGTGCAAATCCGGGGTTTCAAACCCCTCGGGATATCATTTACAAGTATTACTCACCTTGAACTAATGATCTAGCCTGCAACGCCTTCGCCCCTCACATTAGCCTTCACGCAAATCTAACCAGAATCAGAGCGAATACATCACAATATGCTAATTGTACAATAACCAATCGAAAACATTAGAAAAATAGCGAGAATCTCGAAACTAGCAAAACCCGAGCCCCGGGCCTGCTTCTCAAAAATTACAAAACTTACATTACCGGATTCCTCGTGTTGCCACGAGTCCATTCATACCAAGAACTCCCAAATTCGAGCTTAAATGACCTATCAAATACCAATTTGATATCAAGCCCTAATTCATCAATCTTAGGCATAATTTTCATGAATTTCTAGACCAATTTTATAATATAATCTTATTTTAAGATCAAGATTCCTACCTCAAGTTGATTCTGTTTGAAACCCTCCGAAATTCTCGTCCAAAAGCTCCCTAGGACGTTCAATAATTGAGGAAAAATGCATAACCCTCGCAGATGAAATAAAATATAAAACCCTCATACCAACAACGATTTTCGCTTATGCTGTGGAATAACCGCACTGCAGCTCCCGCTTTTGCGTTCCAATAACTGCGTTTGTGGTTTAGCTTAAAGTTTGCAAGTCTGCTTCTGCAGTGACCACTCCTACGGGCCCCACTTTGCTTCTGCGGAAAATGCCAAAACCTCAAGGACCGCTTCTGCGACCTCGTAGCTCGCTTCTGCGAGACCGCTTATTGGGACTCTTGTGCGCTTTTGCGGAAATGTCAGAATCAGCAACTCCAAAACATGCAAAAAACTCCAAACTCTCCGTTTAACAACCCGAACTCACCCCAAGGCCCCCGTGACCTCAATCAAAAGCACATACATGCTCTATTACTTTATTTAAACTTGCTCGAATCATCAAATCACTATTGTTAACACAAAAATTATCAAATTTTACCAAATCAAAGCCTATGTTCTTCAAGAACATCCGAAATGCACTTTTGATCAAAAATCCGATCAAACAATGTCCGAATGACCTGATATTTTGCACAAAAATCAAAATTTACATATCAAAGCTACAACAACTCGTTGAATTCCATTACGAACCTCGAATAAAAATCTCGCATACTAACCGGATTTCGCCAAAATCCTAACTTTGCATAAATAGGCTAACTTCAACACCGAGCTTCCAAATTTACTTCCGACTGTGCTTCTAAGCCTTAATCATCCCTCGAAACTAATTGACTCGGAAATTCATTCCGAGTCCTCTAACTCACAACTCAACTTCCTGTTGACTTTTTCAAACTAGCCTTCCTTTAAAGAGACTAAGTATCTAATTTCACACCAATGGCAATCCAAATAAACTTTAACACACCACATACTGATAATGAAACATGAAGAAGTGTAGAACGGGAAAAAATTGAGCAGTAACGCATGAGAAGACGGGTCGGGTCGTCACATCCTCCCCAACTTAAACAAGCGCTCGTCCTCGAGCGTACCCAGAGTTGTACTAGGAGCAACCCAATGGCCGAATCACTTTACCAAGTATATACCAGGGGCGATCCCACGTCACCCTACCTCACATTGCTACGTTAACACAACATAGCTGAAATCTCACCATCCATCTAAACCATAAACCGAGGAACCACATTGCACTTTCCGAAATCATACACAAGATCAGGACCTCACATCTACAATCAGAATAGCTTCGAACACGCTGTAATATCTCATACCTGCAACCTCAGGTGAAATTATATGATATATCACAAAATCCAAGCACTCGAAACGAGAACTTCCATTCAAGGCAGTTGTCCACAACAACCATACACCGATAGAAACATCTTATTTGCTGGAGTCTTATTCCAACACTTTCATATTCTACCAATGAAACTGAAACACGTAATAGACCATAACCATTTCTCAGATCAACCACTCCAGGAGGCATTTCTTCCCTTTTGAATAATACCACAACAGATCTCCGAGCCAAAACTCGATATTAACCTTCCAACAAGCTGAAACCAAATCCGTTTGTATTTATTAGTGACCCCAACGATCACTTCTGGTCTGACACACCACTCTAGTGATATGACACCTTAACACCGGCCTAAGCCACAACTTGCATAACACACGCATCAATAAGAGATGGTTTGAACATACTCAAATCATGAAATTGACTCAAACAAAAGAGTTGTACCTTAAGCTCGTCAATACCATTACAACCAAGACCGGGACCCCGTCCCGCATCGTAGAAATAGATTACCTGAATCTACCCCGAAGGCTCTAATCTCTACGTAGCCTCGCTATAATTCGCGATCTTATCCAAACACTGTTAGACATAGCACCTCAAGTCGCTATACTCGAAATTGACAACCACACACGATTGATGTCTAGAACACAAACAAATCATTATACCCATGGTAAGGCAAGTAATATACACTATACAATCCTGAAAGGATGCAACCAGTGTGCCATTTTCCGAGCAGCACGCAATACAGACTTTCCATAAAACCGAGGAAGTAAGGCATACGGGTACCATACAGAAATCTGTTCTCAACATCACACTGTTGCGGCGCGCAACCCGGTCCAGATAACATACCAATGGCTGTGTGCTACCCGGTCCGCACATAATTATGGCGGCGTACCATCCGATCCACACATACTCATGGTGGCGTGCCATCCGATCCACACATACTCATGGCGGCGTGCCCACCCGATCTATATATATATATCACTAAAAGAGATGCGCATTAAGCCAAGTTTGTTCATTATAACGAAATACTGAATACCGGTCCTAAGCATACTGAGGGCGTACAATCTTGTACAATTCCCACTTAGTTCTTTTTTCGCCTCTATTTGGTGGTACATCCATAATCCGTCTCTGCGTACATCGGGTTGTGTGTTATTTTAGTTCCTCGAGTATCAAGAATTTTTTAATTTAGTTGGAGATTAAGTGGTGAAAAAATATCTAGAAAAGTCAATGAACAGAGTGATTTTGACTCATGTAATTTTCTATGTGATGGAAAGATTTTAGTGCAGAAGAAAAGAGAAAGAACGTAAGAAGTACTCTCTAATCTTTATGAATGCATTGATAAAGGTTTCAGGAACCAATTGCAGTATATATTTATCGTATATATTCCTTTTTTGAAGAATTACAACTGAACGACTATTATTTTCTGATCATGTCTTAGCAAAAGGAATTACTTTGAAGATTTAATTTCCTAACTATAATTCCTCCTTTTTTACTTCGATATATCTTTATATCATTGCAAATACATAAGACAAGTCTTTTAACAAACTAGGTGATGTAAACGACTGAAAAATTCTTAAATGTTATTGTATGACTCAAAATTTAGATCTTGATTTATACAATCAAGTTTATAATGAAATAGAATCTTAGTTAATATTAATATCCAAAAGATAGATCAAGTGTATATATTGAAGATACTCCACGTGTACTGTTGATAGAAATAAATTATAGCAATAATGGTGTAACAAACGATTCAAACATATGGACGATTGCAAGAAATAATAATAAACAGTGTTCACGTAAGTAAATGAATACAAGTCACCCGACAAAGACGATATTCTTGAATAAGTTTTCTAACAAGGATGGATAATGATAAGTCTTTGATATTTGGATCCTTCTTGGGTCGGAGAATAAAAGGTAGATAAAGATGTAAATATGGACTTTGTGCAGCATATGATAACGGGAGAATCTAAGGGCCATAGTCTCTTAGGTCCGGGAGGGAGATACTAACACTAAATTCTTTCACATTATGGCTACAAATAAGAGAAGGAGGAATAAAATTATTTACTACAAAGATGATCAATGTAACTGGATTAACAACCCTATCGACCTCCTCGACCACACAACACTCTTCTCTTTTACAACCTCTCACGACTCCACTCTCTAGGCTGACTATAACATTTAAACACCCCCTCTAAACATAGAACCACTAGACATCTTGGACAATCCTTTGCACCCTAGTGAAATCACCAATGAAGTTTTCTTCTTTAAACCCTTCAAGGCTCCTGAGCTAGATGGCATTCGTTACTTCTTTTACCGAAAATATTGGAATATTGTTGGACCATCAGTGATCAAAAGGTTCGATCAATCTTTCAACAATAAAGCATACCCTCCGGAATCAAATGCTACCTATATATGCTTAATCCCAAAGGTAAAGAAGGTCAATAACCTAACAAACTTCAGACATATTGGGCTCTGCAACACCTTATATAAGATCATAGCCAAAATCATTGCTAACAGGATAAAACCATTCTTAGAGAAATTAATTAGTCCCTTCCAAGCCAGATTTATCAAGGGTAGACGAACGACAATGCCTTCCTAGTGCAAGAAATTATCAATAATTTCGAAACAATGAAAGGAAAAGTAGCCTGTATGAACCTCAAACTGGACCTAGAAAAATCTTTTTATCGCCTTGATTGGTCCTTTATCACAAGAATGCTTGAGTTCTTCAAATTCCCTCAAGGTATCTCAACCTTAAACCTAAACTGCATTTACACTAGCAGAATAGCTATCTTAGTCAATGGCTCCACAGAATTCTTTAGCCACAGCCATGGCAAGGATGCCCGTTATCACTTTATATCTTCATCCTTAGCATAGAATTGTTCTCCTACCTAATATCCCACAAAGTGGACATCTGCCAATTGGACCCAATCCACCTCACCCCTATGGATGTAGGCATTTCTCATATGTTCTTTGCCGATAATCTGACTCCGATGTCAGAACTAAATGAGAAATCCTGTAAGACCATCAAAAACAGCCTTTCCTTATTTTGCAAGTTATCAGGCCAGAACATTAACCTTCACAAGTCAAAAATTATTGTCTCCGAGAATTGTCACCCAAACATAGCTTCAGGGTGTCTTCTTACTTCAACATTAAAATAGACAAGTCCTTTGGGAAGTACCTAGGTTACCCAATTTTCAATAACCATCCTTTACCAAAACACTACCAATATATCATTGACAATATCCATAGGAAACTGGCATCTTGGAAATGTAACTTTCTCAATCTCGCTAGAAGAACCACCCTAGCTATCTCTACTCTTAATTCTATTCCTAGTCATGCCATGCATTACACACTTCTAACCAAGAAAACCCTGAAACAAATAGATCGCATCCAACAACAACCCTATCACTCAAGTAAAATCCATTACAGCAAAATGGCACCAACCTCAAAAACGTTGGACTAAACTCAATATTAATGGAGCTTATGGTAATCTCAAAAGCAGTGTATGAGGTGTTTTTAGAAACTGGAAAGGAGAGTGGATTCTTGGGTTACAGAAAAACTCCAAGGCCATGTGCTCTCTGCACTCTGAGATAATGTCTCTTCATGAGGGACTCAAAATAGCATACAAGTTCAAAATATTTTCACGTGAAATAAAAACTGACTCTACAGAAGTTATTAAGGCTATTAACAATGTCCATGTTATGCTTATCAATATTATCTTATCTTGCAGATAATAAATGCCCCAGGAGAAGGACCTAGTACTGAGGCATAACTTCAGAGAAGGAAACAGTGTGGCTGATGCTTTAGCAAAGGAGGCAAAGAACCAAGATATCAACCATTGTATGCATACGGAAGCAAGAATATTAGCCTCAACGCCTGTTTTTTGTGGAAAAATTACTTTGATATGATATGAGGGGTGAACACCTTTTGTCAAAAAATCTATCAAAAACAGTTTGTAATGTTAGTCTGTCTGGGTAACCAATGCATTACGAATGAAGGGATGCCACCACCTTCATCTAACTACTATGCATGATTCTACTTAAGTCTTTTATATATATATATATATATAATCATATAATCCTTCAAACAAAAAAGATAAAGGGCGAATCTTCCATCAATGTGTTGTTCTTTATAATAAATGTCCCCCCCCCCCCAATAAGGCCATCTCCAACCCTTGCCTCCATTTTCTCCTCAAAATTAGAGTAAACTCCAAAACTGAGTAAAGTTACTCCAACCATTACTCCATTTTTACTTTAAAAAAATATTCCATATTATATTCTTCTCTATCTTTAATATTATATTATTATCTTATCTATTAAAGTGTCACAACTCAAAATTCATCAGAGGGAGTCATGATGTCATCTAGTCTCTAAACTAGGTAAGCCTAATATTTGCACAAATAACCTTAATATTTATTAACCTCAACTTAAATAACTCTCAATAAATCACGCAATTCCCAAAACCGTTGGTACAAGTCATAAGCCTTTGTAAGAGTAATTATACAAACTATATACGACATTTTTCCAAAACAAGAAATCAATGAAATGTAGCTACAAACGAATGTGACTCCGAGGCCAGCAAACGCAACAACAAGTTACTATAAGTCTCCAACGTGACGACCCGCACAACTACTATTGATCAATGCCTGCATATTACACAAAAAATATATAGAAGTGTACTATAAGCATACAACAGCGGTACCCAATAAGTATCACGATTAACCTCGGTAGGGTAGTGACGAAGAGCAGTCAAGACACCTACTGGTCAAATAAAATGAACATGATATAATAATAAACTATCTTGATAAAGATAACGAGGTAATATCAACATCGAAACAAAATCAAAATACAAATAATAAGAACATGGAGTACGGGGGTAGTAATGAATGACAACCAAGTAAATCAACACTAACATAAGAGGAACAGAGACAAGTAAGAATGAATTCAATTAAAAAAGGAATGTCACCTCAATCAATCACATTATTTCAACTACACAATTTCGACCATCTCAATCCGAGGTTTCTCATATCATGATCTTAACTTCTGAATCTTCCGCACATGTGGAACCTTGTGCCCCCATATTTTTCATGTCACTTTTAACACAAAATCCACATTCCATACAATACATAAGGTCCATACAATGCACGAGATATGTCCAAGAAGAAACATTTACCTAATATAAGTACAATAACAATTTCTAAATAAATTGGGAAATCCAACGAGAAAAGATGATATTTTTTCTGTTAAAATCATTTGATTAAAGAAAACATCTCTTTTTAATTTTAAAAATACAATGTTGAATGAATTATTCCCTTTTACATGACATTTAATAACTTAAAAACTTAGTAGAAATACACTTTTAAGTAAAATACGATCTCAGACATTTTAAGGGGGGGTATAATGGAGAAACTAATTGAAGTAAGGTTGCAACGATTATTAAAGTTTAATGTATTGGAGTATATATATATATATATATATATATATATATATATATATATATATATATATATACATGGTGAGGTATGGATAACATTGTAGGTTCTAACACAAAGAATCACAGCATTAAGGGAATTTAAATAGTTTAAACATTTGAATTGGTAGCAACAAATAAATACAACAGCAGGAAATCTACAGCACCACCCTTAGTGTTTTTACTCTTATTCTCACCATAAGAACAAATATTCACTGTAAATGTTTATTATTGCAGCGTGCAACCCGATTCAATCATATAGTATTATTGTGGAGTGCAACCCTATCCAAATCATATAATATTTTTGAGGCGTGCACCCCAATCCAAATCATATAATACTGCTGCAGCTCAATCCAAATCATACAATGATGTTGTGAAGTGCAACCCAATCCATTTAATATTATTGCAACAAACAACCCGATCTATATAATATTATTGCGGCGTGCAACCTGATCCATTTAATATTATTGCGGTGTGCAATCAGATTCATTTAATATACAAACCAACACTAATAACAAAATAATTTCGGCAAGGGAACAATAAGGAAACAACCATATCTCGACAAGAGAGTCAGCAACAAGAGTAAACATATCCTGGCAACGGAACAAACAGTAAATATTAAAATGTCCAGTAAGGAAATCAGATATAATCAAACCTGTACCGATAATTAACTTTACAATGAAGCCTCAACTAAACAACAAGACATAATAAATACACCAGTAATCTGTCACGACCCCAGTTTGCCCTACGTGAACCATCGTGACGACACCTAGTCTCTACGAGTAGATAAGCCTAAATTGTGGAAGTAAAACAATTCAAAACTGGAATAAAGTAATAACAGTGTTTAAAGGTTCCGCTTGGCATACACCATGTTCATCCCTCAATAACAATACATAAATCCAAGACCGGGAAACCCATGAATCACAAGCTAAGAAAATACTAAATAGCTCTAACTCAGGAAATGTCTAACCAGAATAGAAAATACAGAAGGGCTAAGTACTCAAAAGCACGAATAAAAAGAGATTTCGGGGTATGCGGATGCAGTAGATATACCACGAATGCCCTACGGTAGTCGCCTCGCCTCAGGGGCGATAGGACTCAGTAGAAGTACCTGGATATTCACATGAAAAACATGCGCAGAAAGAGGCAGGAGTACACCACAACAGTACTTAGTAAGAGTCAATCCTAACCTCGGTCGGGTAGTGACGAAGAAGGTCAGGGCCCTACTGAGGTTAAACAAAAATATAAAGTTCAACAGTATCGAATAGAACAGAATGAATAAGTGCAGATGTGAAAATAATATAGAATATACAAGACAGCAATAACTACACAGAAACAAGGTAAATATAAAAAAAAAAGCACAGCTGAGAACCAATAATACCGATCGGGAATATCACAGGATACCGTCCTGTAGTCCCAAAATCACGTATCTGATAAGTCTCCCAGGATACCATCCGGTAGTCCTACTACCACTACGTAGGGATCTACCAAAAATCTCGTTACGTAGTACTAAATATAAATACCCAGTACTGGGGGAAACTACCTGATGCATTCCCGTAGTTCCATATAATTATGCATGAGGATCTACCGGAATCCCACATCCATAGTCCCAAAATAAACAGGCGAGGGGTATCTACCGAAATCCCACATTTGTAGTCCCAATGTAAATACACAGCAGGGACAAGAAAATATTCAGAAATGGAAATTTCATATTAAGGCAACAAGTAATTCTATCCTAGCATGCTACACAGAGTTCAAGTAAAGCAGGTTGAACAAATAAGGCAATGAAATCACTTAGATATGCTTTACTAAACAAACAACGGGTCTAATAATACAAGTAATGAAAACAGGAAAAGGAACATACTAGTAAATACTTAATGAAAATCGAACTTTTCAACAATTTGTACAAGTACACACTCTTCACCTCATTGTACAAGGCATTTCAATTACGAAATATACCTATTCTAAGGGGATGGTACCCCATACAAGGATAGACAAGCCACTTACCTCGAACCGGCTCAAAATCAACCTCCGACCACATTCTTGACACGAATACTCAACCCCAAATGGCCCAAATCTTTTCATTTCAATTTCTTAATGTAAATAAAACTTCAAATAATTGATTCCACAATTAAATTCTAAGCTAATACGCAAAATTAGGTAAAACTACAAAATTGCCGCTCGAGCCCACATCTCGAAATCGGGTAAAATTTATTTTTTACAACAATCACACTCTCACGAATCTAATTATATCAAAATTCTCCCAATCTGATGTCAAATTCCCAATCAAAACTCAATTTCTTAGTCTAATAACTTTTCCCCCAAGTTTCCACCAAATTGCAAAATTAATGGATGGACTTAAGTGTAGATTCATGGAAATTATTCTATACCGAGTACGAATCACTTAATCAAATTACCCAGGTGAAAATCTCTTCAAAAATTGCATTCTCTCGAGCTCCTAAGTCCAAAATATGAGATATAGTTCAAACACTCGATTTTGGGTTTTAAAAATTTGCCCAGGTGTTTCCTTCTTTGCGAATGCGGTCAACGCCTCGCGTTCACGAAGCAGTAAAATTGACCTTGACAAAAGTCCTCTTACGCGAACACGACAAGAACACTCGCGAACGTGATTATTCCTCAGACTTACCCTTCGCGGATTCACTCCCTCTCTCGTAAACGCGATAAATAAACTTGACCATAGACCCAGTTGACGAATTACTCTACGCGAACGCGCTACCCTTCTTGCAAACGCGATGCACGAACACCCAGACCTTCGCGAACGCGGAGCCTTCCTCGCAAAGAGAAAGGCTAAAATTCCACTATCTTACACTGACTCTTTGCAAATGCAAGGGTCCACTCGTGAAAGCAAAGAGTAAATATCTACAACAGCTGAACCTACAATTCTGCAACTCCACACTTTATGAATTGGTCCAATTGATCACCCGAAACTCACTCGAGACCCCTGGGACCTCAACCAAACATACCAACATATCCCAGAACATCGTTCAAACTTGTTCCACCTTTCGGAATTCTCAAAACAACATCAAAACACCTCTTTTTCATTGGATTCAATAAAAATTCAAAAAACACTAAAAACACGCTTCCGATCAAAAAGTCTATCAAGCCTCTTTTGAATGACCTGAAATTTTTCACACACGTCACATTCAACAGTACGGAGCTACTCCAACTTTCGGAATTCCATTGCAACCCTGAGATAAAAATCTTGCTATAGAACCGGAAACTTCAAAAATTCAACTTTCAGCATTTCAAGCCTATATTAGCTACGGACCTCCAAAGCACAATCCGAATACGCTTCTAACCCCAAAATAACACAACAGAGCAAACGAAACAATCAAATTTCCATTCTGAGGCCGAATTTATACTATTCTGAATACGGTCAATTTTCAAACACCTAATATCTCACTTACGGACTAAGTGTCCCAAAACTCTCTGAAACTCAAAATCGAACATCTTGGTAAATCAAAATAGCATAAATAAACTTGGGTAAAGCAGTCAATAGGGGATCAGGGCATTCAAATCTTAAGACATCTGGTCTGGTTGTCAAATCCTCCTACACTTAAACATTGGTCGTCCTCGAACGAGCATAGATACATACCTGAAGTAGTGAAACGATGAGAGTAACAGCTGCGCATATTCTACTCGGTCACCCAGGTCTTCTCCTCGACTGGCTGGACCCTCCACTGAACCTTTATTGATGCGATGTTCTTTGAAATCAACTTTCTAACCTATTTGTCCAATATTGCCACTGGCTACTCAACATAGGATTTATCCTTGTCCAACTAGACTGAACTGAAATCCAAGAAGTGAAACAGATCACCGTGATACCTCTGGAGCAGTGAAACATGCAATAGCGGGTGAACTCCTACCAACATGGGAGGTAAGGTAAGCTCATAACCAACCTCCCTAACACACCTCAATATCTTAAAAGGGCCAATAAACCTCGGACTCAACTTCCATTTCTTCCAAAATCTCATAACACCCTTCATAGGCAAAACCCGAAGCAAAACACGCTCTGCAACCATATAGGAAACATCACGAACCTTCTAGTCCGTGTAACTCTTCTATCTAGACTAGCGTGTACAGAGTCTATCCTGAATCACCTTAATCTTCTCCAAAGCATCCTTAGCCAAGTCTGTAGCAAATAATCTAGCCCCACCCAGCTCAAACCACCCACCGGAGAACTACACCGCCTACCATATAAAGCCTCATACGGTGCCATCTAAATGATGGACTTATTGTTCTTGTTGTAAGCAAACTCTGCCAATGGCATGAACTCATCCCAAGACCCTTGAAACTCAATCACATATGTGTGGAGCATATCCTCAAAAATCATAATAGTGCGCTTGGACTGTCTATCCGTCTGAGGGTAAAATTCTGTACTCAACTCCACCTGGGAACCCAATTCATGTTGAACGGACCTCCAGAACCGTGATGCGAACTAAGTACCTCTACCAAAAATGATGGACACCGGAATACCATGGAGACGAACAATCTTCGAATATAAATCTCTGCCAACAGCTTCGAAGAATAAGTAGTACACACATGAATAAATTAGAGGACTTGGTCAGTCGATCCACAATCACCCAAATAGCATCAAAATTCCTCAAAGTCCGTGGGAGCCCAACTATAAAGTCGATGGTGATTCACTCCCACTTGTACTTTAAACTCTCTATCTACTGAAGTAACTCACCCGATCTCTGGTGCTCACACTTCACCTACTGGCAGTTGAGACACCGAGCTACTAACAAAACTATGTCTTTCTTCAACCGCCTCCGCCAATAGTGCTACCTCAAATCCTGATACATCTTCGCGGCACCCAGATGGATGGAATACTGTGAACTCTGCGCCTCCTCTAGAATCAACTCTCGCAGCTCATCAATATTGGGTACACAGATCCGACCCTACATCCTTAATATTCTATCATCACCAATAGTCACATCTTTGGTATCATCGTGCTGAACCTTGTCCTTGAGGAAAAGCAAACGAGGGTCATCATATTGCCGCTCCCTGATATGATAAAATAAGGAAGATTAAGAAATCAGGCAAGCTAGAACTCAACTAGGATCTGAAAGGTCCAATCTAATAAACTGGTTGGCTAATGCCTGCACATCCATCGCCATAGGCCTTTATGATGCTAGCAAATATGCCAAACTCCCCAAAATCACCACCTAGCGACTTAAAGCATCGGCCACCACATTAGCCTTGCTTGGGTGATTCAAAATAGTGATATCATAGTCATTCAGCAACTCTAACAACCTCCTGGTGACAATTTAGATCATTTTTCTTTAACAAGTGCTACAAGTTCCAATGGTCAATATAAATCTCATAGGTAACCTAGTATAAATAATGGCACCAGATCTTCAGGGCGTGAACAATGGAAGCTAACTCAAGGTCCTGAACAGGGTAATTCTTCTCATATAACTTCAACTGTCTGGACGCGTAGACAATCACCCTACCATCCTGCATCAAC
This sequence comes from Nicotiana benthamiana, assembly GCA_034376525.1. NCBI lineage: Eukaryota > Viridiplantae > Streptophyta > Magnoliopsida > Solanales > Solanaceae > Nicotiana > Nicotiana benthamiana. Next base: position 4,644,350 of record CM067329.1, on the reverse strand, counting down.
ACAACTCCGAGGTCAATCCTCGAGCATCACAATTGCCGTATAAGACCCCGAACCTGAAGGCAACACAAAAAATGAGTTTTGGTCAAAGTTTTCTTAAGTTTTAGAAAGCTCACCTTGCACTCCTCTTTCCAATGAAATGAGAACCCTTCGGGGTCAACCTGGTCATAGGGGCTGCAGTCGATGAAAACCCCTCCACAAAATGACGATAGTAGCCCGGCAAGACAAGGAAACTGTGTATCTCTACAGTTGTCGATGATATGGTCCAACTCTGCATGGCCATAATTCGTTTGATCCACCTGAATACCCTGAGTCGATACACCGTGTCCTAAGAATGCCACTGAATTCAGCCAAATCTCACATTTTGAGATCATAGCATATATTTTCTTCTCTATCAGAGTCTAAAGCGCATTCCTCAAGTGTTGCTCATGATCTTCCCGACTCCAGGAATCACCAGAATATCATCAATAAAGAATATAACGAACGAGTCAAGAAATGCACGGAACACACAGTGCATTAAATGCATATAGGATGCTGGGGCATTGGTCAATCCAAATGAAATAACAAGGAACTCATAATGACTATATCGCATCCGGAAGGCATTCTTCAAGATATCTGTCTCCTGAATCTTCAACTAATTGTAACCCAAGTGCAAATCAATCTTAGAAAACACCAGTGCGCCCGGTAGCTGGTCAAACAAATCATCAATACGAGGCAAAGGATACCGGTTCTTCACTGTACCCTTGTTCAACTGGCAATAATCGATACATATAATTATTTTACACGACAAACAAGACTGGAGAATCCTGAGGTGATACACTAGGCCGAATATAACCCTTATCAAGCAAGTCATGTGACTGATCCTTCAACTCCTACAACTCATAAGGAGCCTTAGGATACGGAGGAATAGTAATGGGCTGAGTGCCCAGCAACAGATCAATGCCAAAATCATTATCTCTATCAAGTGGCATGCCCGGAAGGGTAGCTAGAAACGCATTAGGAAAATCATGTACTATTGGGACTAAATCAGCTGAACGGGTATCAATACTGACATCTCTCACATAAGCTAAATATGCATCACACCCCTTCTCAACAATTCGCTAAGCTTTAAATAAAGAAATAACTCTACTAGGAGTGTGATCTAAAGTACCCCTCTACTCAACACGCGGTACTCCTGTCATATCCATCGTTATTTTGGCATGACAATCAAGAAAAGCATAGTGGGACGACAACCAGTCCATGCCTAGGATAATATCGAAGTCAACCATGCTGAGTAATAATAAATCAGCTTTGGTCACAAAACCACTAAGAACAACCAAAAACGACAGATAAACGTGATCCACAACAAGAGAATCTCCCACTGAAGTAGAAGCATAAATGGGGGAATCAAAGAATCCCAAGGTACACCCAAATGTGGAGCAAAATAAGAAGACACATAAGAGTAAATGGAGCCTGGTTCGAATAGAAATGATGTATCTTTGTGACAAACCAGCATAACACATGTGATGACAGAATCGGAGGCGATAGACTCGATACAGGCATGAATGGCATATTATCTAGCTTGGCCTCCCCCTCGAGGGAAACCTCTACCTCCCCAACCTCTACCTCTAGTTGGCTGAGCAGGTGCGGTAGCAACTGGGTTGTAACCATATCTTGAGAATTATACAGGGAACGATCGAAGTCTGTGGACGTGCACCCTCGCAAGTCAGGGGCAATCCCTCACCATATGGCATGTGTCACCACACTCAAGACAAGCTCTCGGAGGATGTGGTGCTTGTGATTAGCTAGGGGTAGGTCTTCTGGACTGACCTCTTAAAGCACCCCATGCATGAGGCGCACTAGAAACCAAAGGTGCATAATAAGGCTCTTGAGGCCTAGGAGGAGCTGGAGCACTACTGGCTGCTGGAAGAGTTTAATGAACAAGGCGACCCATATAACCCCTACCATGATGAGCTGCAGCTGGAGTACGGGCACCAGAATAATGGCCCGACTCTTGAGACCTCTTGGCATCCCTCTCCTTTTTTCTTTAGCATGCATACCCTCAATCTTCCTAGCAATGCTCACCACGTGCTGATAAGAAATATCAATCTCCAACTCATGAGCCATGCTAGATCTAATGTTGGGAATAAGTCCCTCAATAAACTGACAAACCCTCTCGCAGACAGTAGAAACCAAGGATGGGTAATGTCTAGCCAAGCTAGTGTAACGGACAACATACTATGAGACTGTCATAGTACGTAGCGCAAATGCTCAAGCTCTATGAGGCATGCGTCCCTGAGGCTATAAAGAACAAACTCTCTCATGAATAGATCAGAAAACTAAGTATGAGCAAGTGAAGCAGCCTCATCTGGACTGTCTAACTCATAGGTGCGCCACCACTCATAGGCGGCTCCTCGAAGATGGAAAGTAGTAAAGGAAACCCCAGTGGATCCTAATATACCCATGGTACGGAGATTATGATAGCACTCCTCCAGAAACCCCAAGGCATCATCCGATAATAATCCACTGAATATCGAAGGATCATACTTCTTGAACCTCTCAAGTATTCGCTACTCATTCTCTGTAGTCGATGCCCTATCCTCGGGCTTATCTGTCACTGCAGGCGGCACAGCAATAACTTCTGGAACAAGATCAGCATGAACTCACTACATAGGAGTATGGGCGGCGGAAGACTCTGCTCCTCCCCCAACCTGAGATGTGGCTACAGCAAGGGAAAGCAACCCTGACAGAGCCAGATTGGTGTACATGCTCATGAACTGCGCCAGAGTTTCCTGAAGGGATGGAGTAGTAGTAGAAATAGGCGTGTCATGTGTGGTGTCACGACCCCACTTCGCCCCCCATGAACTATCATGATAAAACCTAATCTCTACGACTAGGTAAGACTAACAAGTGCGGGAAATAAGAAACTGGTAAAAATATACAATAAGAGCTAAAACTAACCAAATGAAAACAATATATATAACATATCACTCAGCATATATAACTTAACATCTCAAATTTCTTAGAAGACTATCCCAAAAACCAAAAACACACGGGAATACAAGCGGAAAGGAAATACAGTAAAGTTCTCTAACTCTAGAGTGTCTACATCAACAGTAAGGTAGAAAAGCTAACATTAATAAATAGAATAAAGATAGAGACTCCTTGGTCTACGGATGTGGTAGTTGTACCTCTAAATCTCCAAATGATCTTTCTGCCTCAAGGGTTATAAGACTAGGTAGAAGTGCTTGGATGTACACATGAAAGACATGCGTAGAAAGGGCATGAGTACACCATAGCCGTACTCATTAAGTACCAAGCCTAACCTCGGTCAGGGCCCCACTGAGGTAAATAATAATAAAAAGACAAGATAAGGTAAACAATATAAGTGAGAATCTACAGTAATAGTCTATACATGATGATATGAGTACTGTCACACCTTCTTTTTCATTATACAGCTCTCAAGGGGCGTAAAGGAGTTTTTCCAATTAAAGGACAATCGGAACGGGATTTGGTTTATTGATTATTCATTGTCGCCACTTGGGAGATTAATGGTGTCCCAATTCACCAGTTGAATCCCGAACCAAGGAAAATTATGACTCTTTTACAGTCTCTGAATCAGAAATCCGAGTAAGGAAATCTGTTAACCTGGGAGAAGGTACTAGGCATTCCAGGGTTCCGTGATTCTAGCACGTTCACTTAAATGTTGTATTTGATTTTATCTGATTTTAATACATGCTAGCTTATTTGCCTTTTATTTCGTAAACTGCTTTTTATCACTGTTTATTATAAAAGAATTGCGAAATCGTGAAATTGCATTTTGTACCACGTCGCAATCAATGCACCCGTGGTAGTCGACACACTTCGACTTCGTCGAGATTTGGATTTGGGTCGCATCAATGCGCACCGAGTTTAAGAGTGTAATGTAATTAAATCACGCTTAAAGATTCTAATGTAATATATTTTGGGAAAAGTCATGGTATTCACTAAACGACCCTCCCAAATTCAAATGATTTTTAATAACCAATTATTGAGGGCCCCGTATTTGTCATTTATTTTGACCGAGGCTCATCTCATTATTTCCTTGAAAGGTCGACCCTAAAGAGACTATGTTTTTTTTATCTCGTCTCTTAAAATAAAACAAATCATAGTTAATTGTTATTGAGAAATACTATAGCCATCAGTAGAAAATTAGTAGATCAAATGCCATTTCAAAATATAACATCCGAATTACTCTTGGGCCCTTGCATCAGGACTGAAACAGGCCCAAGCAGAGGCGGGCACCAGCAGGCTGCCTGTGAGGGATAGAATCCTAGGCAAAGCTCAATGGGAAGAAACGAAGTCCCAGGTGGCTGTGGTGCCACGACTTGGGATCGAATCCAGTAAGAAGGGCAACAATTCAAATGGCTGTGAAGCCAACAGCGAACTCAAGTCGTAGAAAAACATAATAGTTTGTAGCAAATAAAAACATTGATGAGATCCGATGCTAATTTACTAATAGCAATTCACAAATGCTAATAGAAGGTTAATAGTCAATATGAAAGCTATCAAACTAATCTACATGCTGAGCTAGACTAAAAGCTCAACCAAACGAAACACCTGGACGCATGACTAAATAACATAAGGCTATTTTGAACTATTGTTACTACTCAATTTTATTCTCAGGTCTTGTTACTACATATCATAAGCTATAACTAAAATTTAATAACACAACCATTATTCAATCATTTACTACAACAAAGTTTACTTAATCCACTAGTAGAACATTCATCTAAACAAGACTGTTTCACATATGGAAACCAACAGAAATCTAGTGAATTCAGCAATCATTTTGAGCACATTTCTTCATTTGATTCTTCAATTCAAATTACATCGATCCTTCGTAATTCATACAAGGCCAAGGATAGTACCTGGATGTTGAGAGGAAACAGGAAAAGAAGGAGACAGGAGCAGCAATGCAACAGTGATTCCAGAATATTTTCAACAACCAGTAGTTTAAACCGAAATCAAACAGGAAAGACCAACAGGATAATTAATAGCCAAAGCAAATGAGCCAAAAAAACCCAAATGCAGGAATGCCAAAATCCAAGCAGAAACTAACCAACAGACCCAAATCAGCTTGATACTAACTCGATACTAACCCTGAATTACGCTTAAACCTTCAACCAACTCACATTTCAATTAAAACCGGCTTAAACATATCCAAATCTGTAGGAAACCAAACTAGTAACTCTCTGAAGTTTCAAAACCCAAACGTTGAACTAAATTTGGAAAATCAACAACTAGAATAGAAATCTTGAGTTATCTAATGGAATAGTAGTTTTTTTCTGATTTTCTTTTAGATTTTTACTGTTTTTGGTTTTTCAGGAAATCACTACAATTTTTTTTTATTTTTGATTTTTGAAGATTTTGGAGTTTGGATCTCAAGTTTAAGATCTGAAACTTGTAGAGGAAATGGGGAAATTTTTGTGAGGTTCCAAACTTGTGAATAAAGTAAATGCCATGCCCTTTAATAGGCACAAATGAGGTCAGCCCTCAGATTTTCAGAATTCAATCCAGTCCCTGATTTTTTACAGCTTTGATCCCTCAGTTTTTAACTTCTGTTGCAAGTAATGCCTTAAACTTCCTGAAATGTATACTTAAGTCCTATTTGTAATGTCCTAGAAGATTCTATCGTGTTCTTATTCCCTTTAAATCCCTAAACTACCCTTGCCTGATTTCTAAAATTATCAATTCTAATAAACCTACCCTTTTCTCATGCCCAAATTGCCCCTGAAATCCGCCGAAACTACCAACCTCAGTGATTTACTGACCTACCCCCTTAACCATAGTCAGTTAAACAAACAAAACTAAGAGCTAATTAACTAACCCAAACAATTAAGCTAATTGAGATTAAATGCAGCAAAATAACTAAAATGATTATACTAAGATTCAAATTGAGAAGAACACACTTATCATGAAATTCCATACGGGTAAACAGATAACAGGTATAAAATGAAATCATAGCACAATATCAGTAGAGACAAATAACAATTCAACATCTATATCAGGTAAACGAAACAGATGAACATCAAGCACAACTAAATAGAACCAAGAGAAGCAAACCAGAGAAAAATCCGAAATCGATTGGTTTGAACTTACTACGAAGTGAGATAAACAAACACTTAGGGTGTGTTTGGTACGAAGGAAAACATTTTACTTTTTCTTTGTAATTCAATTTTCTGTCATTTTTTTTATTTTACTGCCCCAACTCCAGCCCTCGCCACGCCCCCCGCCCCCCCCCCCCCCCCCCCCCGCAAAAAATTTTTATATATTTTTTCAGTTTTAGTTTTATTATTTATTGGTTTAAATGCTCAAAATTTTACAATTTCTAAAATTATGAGTTTAGAGGGTTTATGTGTTTGAAAGTTTACGGGTTCGAAATTTTGCGGTTTTGAATGTTTAGCGGTTCAAAAGTTTGTGAAATTTATGGGTCCAGAAGATTTTCACATTGAAAGTTTATGGCTTCATATTTATAATATCGAAATTATATATGAATACTCTTATGAAGTCATTTTTTTTAATTTTCATACCAAACACTGGAAAATGAATAAGGTTACTACATGTTTTTCAAGAAAAACTTTTCTTCGAAATTATTTTCCATGGAAAACATTTTCCATTATACCAAACACACTCTTAAGAGACCTTACCAATTGACCTTCGATCAACAACTGCCTTTCCAATTCGACCACATGATGATATCAATTAGTCAATTCTTTGTCAAAAACAATCAAATGATATCAGCTCGTAGTGAAATTGTGCTTAAGACTTGTGGAGAAACAGAGAAGAAATGACGTCTGCCCAAGTTCCAAATTTTAGGTTTTAAAATTCGAGAAGTTTGGGGAACTTTTGAAGTAGATTTGTGCTATGGGGATGGAGGTGGATCTACGGTGTAAATTTAATGGTGTTTGGGTGGCAGCACCACCACCGGAAGCTAAAAGCGGCGGCTAGGGTTTGGGGATTTTGGGGCATTTCGATGGGTTTTGAGACGAAATAAACGCGGATTGTCGATGCGGAGATGAAGGCGAAGCCTTGGTGCGAATATAAGGGGTGTCCGGCGAGTTAAAGTTTTGAAGTCGAGATTTACTTTGATATTCAATGAGTTCCAGCTATTTGTTAGAAACTACGCTTTACGCTAGAGGGGGGGTGAATAGCGTATTAATAGAATTTAGCGTTTTCTTGCGGAATTTAAACTTTGCAGGAAGTAAAATAAATGCAGAAAAATAAACTTACACAAAGATGTATACTGGTTGGCCACCAACGTGGTTAGTCCAGTCCCCGAGAGACTCTCTCGAGATTTTTCACTATCTTGTTAAGCTTAAGGGTGCTCAACAAACCGTTACACACTTGAGGACACAAGCCTCAAACAGTTGCTCGGAGATCGCAATCTCAAAGACTTCACCCAAGGAAACGCAAGTTCCTTGAAACAAGAGAATCGCAATTCTCTTACAAGTATATCAAATACTTGGACACTCACTTAACTAAAGTACTCCTTATTGAGTAGATATGAGTAAAAGAATATGTTCAAGATCACAACAACTTTAAGCAATAATATGGCTCTCAAAAGCTTTATGAAATGAGTAGAAAATGAAGAACAATTGAATGAAAGCTTATAGCAATGTAATGATCAGTTTGTGTATGTTGTTGTGTTTAAAACACTGAAATGAAGCTGTATTTATAGTTGAAAAACTTGGCATTACCGTTGCCTAATTGCCAATTAAGAGTTGCTGATTTTACTCACTGACAATCGATTGTCAAACCCCAACAATCGATTGTCTGCCAGTCAGATCAAAATTCAATCCCAGATTTTACGCTTGATAATCGATTACTTACAATCCATAATCGATTACTGGCAACGTTCAAAAAATCCTTTCCAGATTTTACCACAAACAATCGATTGTCCAGAATCAACAATCGATTACTCAGCAACGTTCAAAAAATCTTTTCCGGATTTTAATCAAAACAATCGATTATACAAAATCAATAATCGATTACCCAATAACGTTCAAAAAATCTTTTCCGGATTTTAATCAAAACAATCGATTATACAGAATCAATAATCGATTACCTGACGGTATTTGAAAACTTTACGACAACGGTCAGCTTCACAATCGATTGCACAAAGTCAACAATCGATTACTTATCAGTTTTTGAAAAACATTTTAGACACTGTCTCTTTGACAATCGATTGTCCAATGCAACAATCGATTACTTGTTATTTTCTGAAAATCATAAAACTTACTGTCTCAGTGATAATCGATTATCTAAAGACATAATCGATTACTTAATTAAATTTAAAATCACTGGAAGACATCAACTCAACACAATCGATCACCATTAGTTCATAATCGATTATTTTGAGTATTGAAAAACTTTACCTCAACAACAATCGATTGTCATTTGTTCACAATCGATTATCATGCAGATTTGGAAAAACCTGATATTCACAGTCTTACTCACAATCGATTACCATTAATTCATAATCGATTGTCATGCAGTCTTGGCTTAGAAACAATCGATTATCATAAGTACATAATCGATTATTTTAGCCCAGATTTTTTAGGCATGTTTAGAAAACATTTTGTCTAATGTAAATATGCATGATTTAAAATCTTTTTGACACAGAATTAAATATGCATGATTTTGGAAAATAGTTTTATGAGAGAGGCCATACTATGAGTCAAGTTATAGGATCAAGATTACAATTTAGAACAACTCAATAACAATTAAAAGCTATATCTTGAACTTCAATCTTATTCGCAATCATTGTGCGTTTGTAGTTGAATTCCGTCATATATCAATTTTTGCTTCGTTTGTCATTCATCAAAACCTACAAAAGAGTACACGTTTAGTATATTGCATTGAGAACGTGTTACTAACAATTTCCCCCTTTTTGATAATGGCAAACATTAAGCGGGATATGCAATTTAGGCAAAAGATATTGACAATTCAAGACAAGTAACAATTATGCAATTTTGTTCTTGTTCCCCCTCAATTTAAGAGTTCCCCCTCAATTTTAGATTATAAGCAATCAATGAATTAAGAGGTGGTGCATACCCGATATCCCGTTTTCTTCCCCCTTTTGCCATTAGCAAAAAAATAGTAAGGAAAGATGCAAAAAGATGAAATAAACAAGGTTTATTTATTGAAAAAAAAAGAGGGTACATCAATGGGAACCAAAGAGAACAACAGCAAAAACCACACAAAACACAAAAAAAATTATTCATTTCCGTCATTGTCCGCCTCGTTATCCGGCGCTGCTTCAAAAGGAACGAGAGCTGCATATGGATAATTGACATGATCAAAGTATCCATGGATCTCATGAGTGAGTTGAGCAAGCTGGTCGGATATGGTTTGGAGAGTAGGCTCTTGGGACGAACGAGCACGACGGGGTGGCCGACTTGAAGACGGAGCTGGAGCATGATCACCATCATGATGGAAAGAAGACTCCGAGATTTCCCAAATTTTTGTACTCCTTTTGAGAGGACCATTTTCCGTGACAAATCCGGATTCTTCAAGGAAGTTCATAATGAGGAGGGCATAAGGAAGAGGCATGTCATCACCGATGGCATCGAGCATATGAATTTTGATGAGCCGACACCAATTTATTTTGGCTCCGGTGACAATGGCATGCAAAAGTTTGGTATCCTCCTGGGAGATGGTGGTGTGGTTGTGCCGTCTAGGCTTGAGGACTCGGGTGATGAAGTAAAGAATCAACCGGTAGTTTGGATCCATTCCCGTTATGGTAGGACGACGGGTAGAGATAGATGGATCATAGGAGGTTATACCGGCTTGGTGGAGAAGGATGGTTTCATCAAAGAGAGCCCCGGCCTTATCAATATACCGGTAAAGGTCTTCACCTTCATTTGGAAGGCGGGCAATGGTGTGGAGATTCTCTTCAGAGAGAAGAATTTGAACCCCATTAATGGAGGTGACAAGTTCGCCATCTTCATCTTTATGAAGATTTGAGTAAAAAGCTTGAACGAGAGTTGTGTTTATGTGAGGATGAGCGAGAAGCAAGAAGTCATATAGTTGACACTCCTTTAACATATTTGCGGCAGGGGTGAAAGGCTCAAGGAGTTTACTATTTGAGAACCGAGGAGGAAGAATGGTGCGTTTCTCAAATTTTGATATGAACCTTGTGAGTTCATTTTCAGTTTCAAAGAACAAGACGGAACCGTCTTGGTATGGAAAATTTAAAGGAGGAGGGGCGGTTGAGGCTGATGCGCCATGTTTGGATCGGGAACGTTTTGAAGATCGTCCAGCCATGTTAGGAGAAAGACTGCTGGAATTTGGCAAAGAAAATAGAAGAGATTTAGCTTTTGAATACTAGAGATAGTGCTTGAGTGGGTGAATGTGAGCTCTTATGATGCCTATTTATAGAGGAAAGGATTATCAAGCATTGAATGGAGACATTTGCTGAGATTTTGGTTTAGGAGCAGTCAGAAAACGGTAAGAATTAAAATTACTGACCGTTAGATAATCGATTATTGAACTGAAATAATCGATTGTATTTACTGTTTGATTGAGATTTTGAATCTGACAAATCGATTCTTGAGTCAAACGGTAAAAAATTTGAATGAAATAATCGATTGTTAAATTTTGGTAATCGATTATGGAGCATTTAAGACCTGACAGGAATCGATTGAGGAGCCAAACGGTAACAAAAAATTTAATATGAAGTAATCGATTGTCAATTCTTGGTAATCGATTATTTAGGGAACTGATTTGATACAGTGAACTTGGAGAATATCAGAATTTGTCAAATAATCGATTGTATGAAAAAAATAATCGATTGTTGTAGAAAGCATTGCTGAATGATTGAGGCGGAAATCGATTATGCAATTTAGGAAGTAAAAAAGATTAAACACAGATGCATAATAGTAATAATCAGTTATAAACAATCGATTATTGATACTGATAATCGATGTACTGCACAGAAAATAATCGATTAGTGGCTTGAAATAGTCGATTATTTTGTGCTAAAACTTCATAATTCCCCCTACCTTTGGGGTGGTACCTGCAAAATAGATTTAAACGTCTCCGACGCTCAAGTTAGTAATATATAGCAAAATTAATAAATTACACTAGTGTTAACAAGTAATGCCGTGAACTCTTAAGAATTGTGTCCTAGAGTGTTCTTAAGAGAGTTTCGGGTACTTACCTTTTCTCCAACATCGCCAATTACCTGTTCGAGAGGATGATCCTTGATCGTTCTCCACTCGTTAGGCGTGTTTATTCCTTTTTCTAATTGTGGGGCTTCTTCCGTTGGTTGTTCCCCAATTTCATTTTTGTTTTCCTTTGAAGGTTCTTCTTGGATTTTATCTTTCAAGCTATCCAAGATACCTGCAAGATCAAAACCGGATTCCTTTCTCGCCAAGCGAGTATTATCTTCGGAAAACACAACATGAGGGGATTCCTCCACAATTTGGGTTCTTTTGTTAAAGATCCTATATGCTTTGCTACGTGAGGAATAACCAATGAAAATACCTTCATCCGACTTAGCATCAAACTTACCCAATTGGTCCTTCCCATTATTATGAACAAAACATTTACAACCAAAAACACGTAAATGAGAAATGTTGGGTTTTCTACCCTTATAAAGTTCATATGGGGTTTTCATGAGTATCGGCCGAAATGCTACTCAATTTAAAACATAGCAAGCGGTACTCACGGCGTCCGCCCAAAAATATTTGGGAATCTTAGCTTCGTCGAGCATGATTCTTGCCATCTCTTCGAGACACCTATTTTTCCTTTCCACCACCCCATTTTGTTGTGGTGTCCGTGGAGCGGAAAAGGTGTGTTCGATTCCGAGTTCGTCACAAAAATCCGCAAAGAGATTGTGATCAAACTCTCCCCCATGATCACTTCTAATCGAAGTGACGGTCGATTCCTTTTTGTTTTGAACACGCTTAAGGAAATACTTGAAATTTTGAAAAGCATCACTTTTATTTGCAAGAAATAGAGTCCAAGTAAATCTAGAAAAGTCATCAACATCTACAAAAACGTATTTATTTTTACCAAGACTTTCAATACGAGAGGGACCAAATAAATCCATGTGAAGTAATTGCAAAGGTCTAGACGTTGAAACAATATTCTTGGATTTAAAAGATGCTTTGGTTTGCTTCCCTTTGTGACAAGAATCGCAAATAGAATCATTTTCAAACTTTAAACTGGGAAGACCAACTACTAAGTTTTGAGAGAGAAGCTTGTTCAAAAGATGCATGTTCATGTGTGCTACTCTACGATGCCATAGCCAAGAGTTATCCTCTTTGCTTATTAAACAATCAACATATTCGGGTGAGGAGTTTGCAAGATCAACCATATAGATATTATCAATTCTAAAACCACGAAGTATGCTCTTGAAATCACTACGTCTAAATACAAGACATTCATCCGAATCAAATAGAGCAAGATTTCCCTTGTCACATAATTGGCTTATGCTCAAGAGATTATGCTTCAAACCTTTCACAAGTAGTATATGTTTAATAGAGGAGTTTTCGTCCTTACCGACCGAACCAATGCCGATGATTTTTCCTTTATTGTTATCACCAAATATGACACTTCCTCCTTCTTTGTGCTCTAGTTGAAGGAATTTGGATTCATCTCCCGTCATGTGTTTGGAGCATCCACTATCAAGGTACCATAGTACACTTGATCCCTTCAAGCACACCTACAAAACAAATTAATGTTCTTTAGGTACCCATGCCATCTTGGGTCCTTGAGGGTTAGGCATGTTATAATGATGCAATTGATTTATATGTCTATGACGAGTAAAGCAAGCGGGAGCAATATGACCAATACGTCTGCAATAATGACAAGTCACGTTGGGATTATGCATTTTTCTAGGTACATAGTAACTAGATGAATGAAGGTTGCTTACTCTACTTTGAACACCATTGTTTCTCCTATTATGAGCTCTAGGAGGTTCACAAGTTTGTCTAAAATATGCATCATTTCTAGAATATCTATTTCTAGGTGGAGGGTCATTTCTTGGTCTTCTAAATTGTTCAAGGTTTGGCCTAAAATATGCATCATTTCTAGGTCTTCTAGCATTTTCACTATTTGGTCTAACATGCAAGTTATTTCTAGGATTTCTACTTCTAGGATAAGCATTTCGGTTTTTAGTCCTAGGTTGAGCTCTAGGTTGTTGTGGTTTAGCACCAACCTTTTCTTCATTCTTGAATCCTATTCCATGTTTAGTTGATTTTAGATTAACAAGCACATCATTCAAGTTTTTATGCGAAGAATTAAACTTATCTAATGTGCCTTTAAGTCTAGCTACTTCATTCTTAAGAAGCACACAAGAAGAACAGTTTCTAGTAGAACCTTCAGGTTTATCAGCACTTCTTTTTCCATAAAACTTGTTTTCCTATTTTAGCTTCTCATTTTCGAAAACCAGTTTTTCTAATTCTTTTTCTTTTAATGAAAGCTGTGTTTGAAAATCTTTTTCTTTTAGAGAAGCGCTTTCTTTAACACTTTTGACAGTTTTTGAAGCTTTGATAAATTCAGCATATAGTTCATCAAAAGCATTTCTCATTTCATCAAGAGTAAAGAAATTTTGAGAAGAGATTTGACTTACCTCGTCTTTGCCGTCCTCTTGAGCCATGAGACATAAATTTGCTGCTTCATCGTCTTCTTCTTCGCTTGCTTCATCTCCGGAATCTCCTCCCCAAGAGATGTATGCACGTTGCTTTTTGAAGGGTTTCTTCTCCTTTTTGATGTTACGGCAATTTGATTTTATGTGCCCGGTTTCTCCGCATTCATAGCATTTTAGTTGATCGCCTTGCTTTTTGTTCTTGCGTTCATACTCTTTGCGCATGAATTTTTGAAACCTTTTGATGACGAGTCCAAACTCGTTGTCACCTTCCTCATCAATTTGTGGTTGGCTAGCCTTTAGAGCAATCCTTTGCCTTCTTTGATCATCAACAAACGGGTTAAGTATAGTTGATTCATAGGTTTTGAGATTACCTCTTAATGCGTCAATTGTGATATTTGTGATGCCAATGGATTCTTGGATTGCATCGGCCTTTGATCGCCATGCCGGAGTGAGACTTCTGAGGATTTTCCGGACAAGTTCTCTATCCGTAAACGTCTTTTTGAGGGCGTGTAGATCATTCACGATCATTGAGAATCGCTCAAACATTTCGTCTACTTTTTCTCCTTCCTTCATGTGGAATAGTTCATAAGAGTGAGTTAAGAAATCAATTTTAGCTTCTCGTACCTGGTCGGTTCCTTCGTATGTCACTTCAAGCTTATCCCACATTTCTTTTGCTGTTTTGCAACATGATATCTTCCTGTAGTCGTTAGCATTAACAGCACAATATAATAAATTAATAGCTTTGGCATTATTTTGAACCTTACGAATATCCTCCGCGGTATATTCCTCTTCGGTCTTTTGAACCCATTCGTCTTCCACCTTCTTGGTTGGAATTTGGTTTCCATTGGTGAATACTTTCCACAAATGAAAGCTATTTGATTGCACAAAGATTTGCATCCTCTCCTTCCAGTATGAGTAGTTTGTGCCGTTGAATAGAGGAGGTCGCGTAGAGCATTGTCCTTCTTCAATTCCTGCAAAAGAGTCAAGAGTAGAAGCCATGGATGGTTCTCTCAAACGGTTAAGTTTTAAGAGAGTTGGGCTCTAATACCAATTGTTAGAAACTACGCTTTACGCTAGAGGGGGGGTGAATAGCGTATTAATAGAATTTAGCGTTTTCTTGCGGAATTTAAACTTTGCAGGAAGTAAAATAAATGCAGAAAAATAAACTTACACAAAGATGTATACTGGTTGGCCACCAACGTGGTTAGTCCAGTCCCCGAGAGACTCTCTCGAGATTTTTCACTATCTTGTTAAGCTTAAGGGTGCTCAACAAACCGTTACACACTTGAGGACACAAGCCTCAAACAGTTGCTCGGAGATCGCAATCTCAAAGACTTCACCCAAGGAAACGCAAGTTCCTTGAAACAAGAGAATCGCAATTCTCTTACAAGTATATCAAATACTTGGACACTCACTTAACTAAAGTACTCCTTATTGAGTAGATATGAGTAAAAGAATATGTTCAAGATCACAACAACTTTAAGCAATAATATGGCTCTCAAAAGCTTAATGAAATGAGTAGAAAATGAAGAACAATTGAATGAAAACTTATAGCAATGTAATGATCAGTTTGTGTATGTTGTTGTGTTTAAAACACTGAAATGAAGCTATATTTATAGTTGAAAAACTTGGCATTACCGTTGCCTAATTGCCAATTAAGAGTTGCTGATTTTACTCACTGACAATCGATTGTCAAACCCCAACAATCGATTGTCTGCCAGTCAGATCAAAATTCAATCCCAGATTTTACGCTTGATAATCGATTACTTACAATCCATAATCGATTACTGGCAACGTTCAAAAAATCCTTTCCAGATTTTACCACAAACAATCGATTGTCCAGAATCAACAATCGATTACTCAGCAACGTTCAAAAAATCTTTTCCGAATTTTAATCAAAACAATCGATTATACAAAATCAATAATCGATTACCCAATAACGTTCAAAAAATCTTTTCCGGATTTTAATCAAAACAATCGATTATACAGAATCAATAATCGATTACCTGACGGTATTTGAAAACTTTACGACAACGGTCAGCTTCACAATCGATTGCACAAAGTCAACAATCGATTACTTATCAGTTTTTGAAAAACATTTTAGACACTGTCTCTTTGACAATCGATTGTCCAATGCAACAATCGATTACTTGTTATTTTCTGAAAATCATAAAACTTACTGTCTCAGTGATAATCGATTATCTAAAGACATAATCGATTACTTAATTAAATTTAAAATCACTGGAAGACATCAACTCAACACAATCGATCACCATTAGTTCATAATCGATTATTTTGAGTATTGAAAAACTTTACCTCAACAACAATCGATTGTCATTTGTTCACAATCGATTATCATGCAGATTTGGAAAAACCTGATGTGCACAGTCTTACTCACAATCGATTACCATTAATTCATAATCGATTGTCATGCAGTCTTGGCTCAGAAACAATCGATTATCATAAGTACATAATCGATTATTTTAGCCCGGATTTTTGAGGCATGTTTAGAAAACATTTTGTCTAATGTAAATATGCATGATTTAAAATCTTTTTGTCACAGAATTAAATATGCTTGATTTTGGAAAATAGTTTTATGAGAGAGGCCATACTATGAGTCAAGTTATAGGATCAAGATTACAATTTAGAACAACTCAATAACAATTAAAAGCTATATCTTGAACTTCAATCTTATTCGCAACCATTGTGCGCTTGTACTTGAATTCCGTCATATATCAATTTTTGCTTCGTTTGTCATTCATCAAAACCTACAAAAGAGTACACGTTTAGTATATTGCATTGAGAACGTGTTTCTAACACTATTTTCGAGTAAAACATATGATGGCAAAGGCATGACGAAGACAAGATGGAGCTTTGGTGTGATTTTGGTGATGGTTGGAACTCCGACGCCATCGTGGTCGATTTTCGACGGCGGAGCCGGCGAGAGAGATGAGTACGAGCAAGGTGACGAATGTCTTAGGGGTTTGGGCTAATTTCAGACATTTTTATAAAAAAAGGATTGAATGAATACGAGCCGTTGGATCAAGAGTATTGAACGGCCATGATGCAAAATGAGGAAAACGTCGTCGTTTTTGGTGGGGCGGATCAGGACCGGATCGATTCCTTGTGCTAGTATGCGTGGAGTGGGGGTGAGTTCGTTTGGGCCAAGGGGTGATTTTGGGCCCAATTGGTCTTCTTATTTATGACAACTTTTCTTTAATTATTTTTCTTTTATCTCTTTTTGTATTTTGTTTTTCACTTAGTAATTTTGTATTTTTTGTATTTTATTAAATTGAAACAGTCAAAATAAAGTTTTACTATATTATAAAATTAAACTATTTAATTCATAAAATTATATTAAAATCTATTTCCGGACGAATTCACAATTAAGCAATTAAAAATGCAAAAGTGAACTATTTTTTGTGATTTTTCTTGCATTTTGTTCTAAAATAAATTAACCCCCTAATTAATACTAAAATATAAAATTAAATCCTAAATTCTAATCAATATTTTTGTATTTTATATGAATTAACATGCACGAATAAAATACAACAATTATTAGAAAATGGCACCAAAATGCACAAAAATTGTAAAAATAAAGAAAAATTATTTTGTTTGAATTTTTGGGAATTATTCATATATGGGGCAAACATCACGAGCTCACAGCTGCCCCTCTTTGCTCGGAAACACGTAGAGTTTCCGTGCAAAGATAGGTGAACAAATACGAGTGATTTTTGGCCGTTTGAAAATTCCGTACGAAGCATTTTTGAAAAGTTTGACCACACCCTGCTTCAGAGGTTGCCTATATATCTTGGGTTAAACATGAATCAGGTCAGTGTAGTTCGGCAGTGTCATGTTGCTGGGACTAACAGGAGCTGTGATTTCACTACGATTGTTGCTGCTACTGCTTGCTGAACTTACTTATTACACTGTGTCAAAAATAAAAGAAGCTAGCCTAAGCTATAAACTATGAATTGCAAAAGTCCTATCTAAAATCTTCAAACTTGCTCTTGCACTTCCTTGTTATTGTTATCTTGTACACCCTTGGTGAAATCCATTGTTGTGACTTCAACTTGCTAACCGAGATGTTGTTCCTTCTTTCCAAATTATTGGACTTGAATAAACTTGAACTAGAATGTATTCCTCTGTTATCTGGGCGGGCTTCCAACTTCACCCAAATAGACAAAACAAAGAAAACTTTCTGCCCCAATTTGGAAAACTGGGTTTTATTATGGGATAATAATACGAATTTGAAAACTAAAACTTTAATTGTAATGCCTCTGTTCTCCAGGCGGGATCCTGACTTCCAAAACTTGAATCGTATTACTCTGTTCTCCATGCGGGCTACTGACTTCACAAAATAGATAGAACAAAGAAAACTTTCTGCCCCAGTTGGGAAAACTGGGATTTGTTACTGGATGAGAATTGAAAAACTAAAACTTGAATTGTAATACATCTGTTCTTCAGGCGGGCTCCTGATTTCAAAACCTAAATGTATTCCTTTATTCTCCAGGCGGTCTCCTCACTCCATAAAATAGAGAAAACAAAGAAAACATTCTGCCCCAGTTTGGAAAACTGGGGCTTGTTACCACATAACAACTAAAACTTGAATTGTGAAAAGACAAACATGCAACTTTTTAAAAAAAATTCAAGACTGAAATGTATCTTAAAATTTAAAATTTTATCTTAGGTGAAAATTCATCAGACTAAAATTTTTATCTTAGATGAAAGATTCAACACACTATGATTCATATCTTTTATCTTAGGTAAAAAATTCATCAGACTAAGACGTTCATCTTAGGTGAAAGATTCAACAGACTATGATTTTTATCCTTTATCTTAGGTGAAAAATTCATCAGACTAAGATTTTCATCTTAGGATAAAGATTCAACAGACTAATATTTCTATCTTTATCTTAGGTGAAAAATTCATCAGACTAAGATTTTTCATCCTAGGAGAAAGATTAAACAGACTAAGATTTTTATTTTTATCTTAGGTGAAAAATTTATTAGACAAAGATTTTCATCTTAGGTGAAAGATTCAACAGACTAAGATTTTGACTCTAGGAGATAATTCATTAGACTAGGTCCATTTTTCGAATCCAGACATTCTTAATCTTTCAAATTCAAACTTCCTTTCTTCCCTTTTCAAATTCTGCATTTCTTTCTTTTCCCAAATTATGTCTTCCTTTTTTTCCCAATTTCTGCCTTCCTTTTTTTTTCCCAAATTATGCTTTCCTTTCTTTTTTCAAATTATGCTTTCCTTTTACTTTCCAACTTCCGCCTTGATCTTTGGTTAAAGATTCAACAGACTAAGATTTCTTTATCTTAGGTGAAATATTCAACAAACTAAGATTTCTTTATCTTTAGTGAAAAATTCAACAGACTAAGATTTCTTTTAACCATCTTCCTCCGAAACTTGCTTAATATACCTTTTTGAATTATCTTCCTGCAGAACTGCTTCCCTAAAACTGGTGTTATCCTCCTTCAAAAAATCACTTCCCTAAAACTAGTGTTTCATTCCTCCAAATATTTCTTTTCATGAAACCGGTGTTTCTTTCCTGAAAGCTACTTCCCTCTTCATGTTTGTTAAAGAAAATTGTTATTGACCTTCATGTTCTACAGATGGGTACCTGAATTCAAGAAAATTTTCTACACGAACGAAATAGTTTTGCCTTAGTTTTATAATCCTAATGTAGCATATCTTCCCACCATCAATAACATTTGTGTGCCCCTGTTTCAAATGAAAGAAAATTTTTCAGTTTAAAGTGTGGTGGTTTGTTGTGGTACTCCTGTTGGGATGGCTTTCCTTTTCTCCTTTCCATGCTCCGTGTTTTTCGACTATCTTTGAAACTTGGCTAATAATTTCCTCTCTTCTTGATGACTAACTTTCAATTATTACTTCTAATCTTCTTATATGACCCCATATGTTTTCTATGATAGTTGATTCTCTTTGAAGATCTTGCATGTTTACTGACTAACCACTTTATCTATCATATGTGCCACCAAAATACCTTTTTCCTCATTCGTATCCAATACCTTCTTTTTGGGCGTTGCTCGTGAACTGGCATATTCCTGACCTTTTAAGTCTTACATAAATTTCCAAATTATGTCCATTACCCCCACAGTATGTTATTGTTTTCTGGCTTAACTGATGGCCTTGGTCCTGAGGTCTATTGCCCCCTAACTTGCCGATAACTTCCATTTCTATTTGAAAACCCCGCTTGTTTCTATACTAACAACATTCATTTCCATCCTTATCACAGAACACACCTCTTCTGCATTCAAAACGCTATACCTTCTATTTGTTGCACTGTTTCTGTACTGATATTAACTAATCCTTGTGCCTCACCCCAAAGCATGTTGAGTATTACTAGCTCAATGCTCTTGTTGTTTTTCCTAACATGTGTCCCCATTTTGTGCAATTGGAAAGCTAGTTGCAAATTTTAGTGTCATTTCTTACTTGTTATGATCAAACAAACTCAGAAAGAGGAAGTGAAAAAACAAAGGAATAGAGTGAAGGAGAAGGAAAGAGATAAGTCCTAAAGATAAAACTACGAAGTATAAACCTATCGAATGTGGATACCGACTTTAATGACCACGACATGTACTCATAGATATTCTGTCAATCAATTCTAGCCTTCAGGTCTTGTTGTAACTTTCAGTGTGAAACTGGGCTTCAATGCTCCGCTTATCCAATTTGATTCGCCTTCCATTTTCTGCTTGTAGTGCCCAAAGGGTTTTCACAAATTAATCTCTCTCATTTATTCTTTCTCTCAACATATCGTCGCCTCAAGGTGCCTGAGAAGGTTTTCACTCATAAGACTCTCTCATTTTATTTCTCTCAGCTTTCATCGCTTTGCGATACCCATGAGGGTTTTCATCAATTCGGCTCTCTATTTTTCTTGCTTGGACCGGAGTGTTGCCTCTGACATCAATTACCCTTACCTGCTTAACTTGGCATTTCGCAAAGACTGATCGGAAGGTCTTTCTTTGTACCATAATGTGGGAAATTAGACGGGACTCGAAAGAAAGGGTATACAGGCTCAAGGACAATTCAGAATGGGGTTAAAAACTACAACTTTTGGAATCCAATTTCTTTCAACAATCACAACTTCTGGCCCAATTTCTTGCTTAGGGACCTTTGGAATTTTATTTTTAGATGGCTGAACCTCAAAAGGCTGCCTACGTACCCTTTCGGGATCAAGTCAAATGTAGTTCACGCCATAGAAACTATGTTGTTGTGATTTTCTTTCTCTTCTTTTCTTTCAGTTTTTCTTGCTTTTCCCTGTCTTTTCTTTGTTTCCTTCTCTTCTTTTTTCTATTTCTTTATTTCTTTTCTTTTCTTCCTTTTCTTTTTTTTCTTTTCTTCCTTTCTTTCTCCTTTTCTCTTCTTTTTTCTCTTTTTTTTTCTTTCCTTCCTTTTATTTTTCTTTCTTTTCCCATTTGCTTATTTTTGGCACCTACGCTTCTTTGATTGTGCCATTTATTCCGAAAGAGGGGCATGCAAGAAAATAAATAAGGTTCAAAGAGGGTGACAAAAGGGTAAATTATTTAAGTAGCATAACAAAAAGCCTTCGTCATTTCAAACATCAAATATGCCAAATACAAACAAGTACAATCAGAATAAAGAAACCATTCACATCATCTCTTGACCACATCGGAATTGAGACATTTTCCTTCTATATTTGTCAAATATAATGTGCCATTGGGCAACACTCTTTCTCTTATTACCACGACCGGCCCCCTGTAAATATGGCTGACTTATCTTTATGACCCAGCTTCACATGGTTCGGGTGTCAAACAATCTTACAACATCCAAATCTGTTTGTATTTCCTCAAATGCCCTTATCGCCTTCTAAATGGTTTCACTTCTTCCCGACTAACATAGCTTTTACAGATCCGACTAAGAATTATTTGTGCATGTAATGTCACTAGAACCAGCATTAGAAAAAAGATAAAACAACATGATAGAATAGAACTAAATAAAGAAAACGATTGGGAGTAACAACAGATCGGAATTTGCATTCGACAAACGATGAAACAGTTTGAATAACAAAACAAAACAAACAAACTGGAGTGTAACCGTAAAATGAACTTAAACAAACCTAGACGACCCTAGCCAACCACTAAGACTAAACAAGCTAGACCAAAATGAAAGGATATGAGGGTTTGAACACAAGACAATATCCGAATTACAACCCTACAAATAATCCGGACAACATAAATGACAATAAAATAGACCACCAAAGCTCCTCCCCGGTTGACTTAGGAATGGAGCATCTTTACAATTACCAAGCACGACATCTTAGCCACTATGCTTCGCATCCATATTGCCATGACCACTATCTGCTTTAGTAACTTCAACTTCAGTAAACAAGTTCCCAAGAGCATTGTCATCCCCCATGTCACTGGGCATCATCCCCACCAAGTGTGCCTTTTCATATAAGGGATGCAGCGTGATATTTGGGGTGCCACTATCTTGAATCACATTTTCCTGGATCGTCCGTTCTGTTTCTCTCTTCAAATCCCGAAAATTTTCCACATTGTGCCCTAGAGTATTGGAGTGGTATTCACACCTTTTAGATGAGTCAAAGTTCTCACACGTCGGTCCACCTGATTTGGCTGAATGGGTGCAATCATATCATGTTGTTTTAACTTCTCAAATAAGCTTGCATAGGACTCTCATATTGGTGTAAAACTATCTTTCTACTTTTGTTCCTTTCTATTGATACTCAATTTTTTCCTATATATTTCTTGCACCCAAAATGCTTTCAAAACAGTATATGTATGCATATATAAGCATGCCTAGGAATTTTTGTATTTTTCCTTAATTTTAAATGATTTTTAAAATCAATTTAATGACTATTTTCGATGATATAAAGGCCAAAATTATTTCCAAAATCATTATTTTAGTGTACAAGGTATTTCATTCTCATATTTACAACAAGACATAATTTATGTAATTTTTGCACATTTATTACAAATTTATTTGGAATTTTAAAGATAATTACACAAAATTGCAGTTGTGGCCTATTTAGCAATTTTCTATGTTTTATAGCAATAAAATTATTTCTAATATTTTTAGATTAATATTTATATGGTTATTAAGTAGTTCTATGTTTCAATTTATCCTTTAAACTATTTTATCTATTTTATAAAACTAATTGGGGAAAATTGGCTATTTAAACTATAGCCAGACTTTATTTAAGATATAGCCCAAATTCAACCCCCTATTTCAGCCCAATTTCAATAAACCATACCCATTATTTGCCCGACCTACCTCTGATTTAATCTGAGTCGTTGATCAAATAAGATCAATGGCCTGGATCATATTACCTTAATTAAATTGAATGACCCTTTCCCAAACCCTCATTCACTCAGACCGTCTCTCTCTATCTCTCACAAACTCTCCCCCTTCTCTGTAGAACCTTCTGGTTCCTTCTTCTCCGATGAAAGTCGTCGCCTCTCCGACCATACCCCTCCCTCACTTCTCTCGATCTCCAGTCGCTGTGGAAATTCATCATTGTTGTTCCCCTCTAAAGCTTGAAGGCCAATGACCTCCGCCATGAAAGACGGTCACTGATGGCTTTGCTTGGGTCCTTTGTCGGCTTTTCTCCGGCGGTTTTTGTCCGATGGTGCCTTCAATGGCATTAAATACGAGTTTCACGGCCAGGTTCTTCGTTTTCCCTAATTTATTTGCAAACCCTAATATTTCTACTCGAACCTCTTTAATCTCTGCTCTTTTAAAAAAAAATTCTCAGTTGATTTTATTTTCTACTCTATTTCTTACTTAGTGTTTCCGATTATTTAAATATTTTGATGGTTTCTTATCTTTTAAAATTACGGTTTCTGACCCCCTTCTTCAAAATTGCTTATTCTGCTTTTTCTGAGTACTATATGTTCGTTTGTGTTTGTTTGTTTTACTTGTTTGTTTGGTTTCCTTGTTAACCTGGGTTCCATGCTTTAATTTTTCTTGCTAGGGTTCCGACCCTTTGTGCTTCCATGCTTACTTGCTTAGGATTCTCTGATTTTCGTGTCTATTAGGCTTTATAGGTCTAATTTTTCACTGTTCATGTGATATTTCATTGATTCTTTGCATCTCTCTTGATCCCTATTTCTTATGAGTTTTTCCTTAAAGGTTTTACACTGATTTTGAATTATTTCCTTACTTGTGAGATGTTCTCTATATTTGGTTCTGTCCGTGATTCTGGGACTAATATTCAGAGTAAATTTTTGTATCCCTTACCATAATGTGCATAAACAGTCGTTTGAATCTTCAGCATATATTTTCCTTAATTGAATTATCATGTATCTAGACCCTATTGCATATTATATGCTTGACTATTCTTACTAGGATAAATTTAGTAGTTTGATTGATTCCTTTCCTTTAAAATCTCGGCTTGTTACCGTTCGTCTTAGACTCTTTAATTAAAGGGGAGGCCATATACTAGTTTGATTTTAACTGATGCTAGTTCCTTAATTCAGGATTTCTTGTTTTATGTACTCGTTTTCCAATTCAATAAATACTCCTCCCCTTTCTCTTTTAAACAGACCAACACACACTGCATATCTCTCACAACTTCGGACTCTCTGAATTCTCTCATTCTCTGCTATTACTATACTCTCTCATTCTCTTATTTGAACACTCAATCGGCTAAAGCCAAGATTGAGTAGCCTGGGTTGATTACTTCAACACTATTGGGTTCTATTTGGGTATGTTGCTGCTGCTATTCTCATACTGCTGCATAATACGGTTACTCTCTTCGCTACTCACACACTCTGATCACCTTGTTACTCTGTACACTATTGCTCACTGCTATTGTGTTCTATTACTTGCAACTGGTATGTCACCCCTTTTAAGATATAATTTCCAAAACAACATGTTTCTATTAATTGTGCATTTCATATTGTTTCTTGTGTGCTTTTTTACTTATGGTTTTGTTGCTCTTTTTGTCACTAGCATGCATTTACTAGTCTACTTAGTTTAGCTTAACATGTTCCCCTTACCCCTTCCTTGTCTCAATAAATTTTTTCCTTTCCCGTATGCATTACTACTATGTATCCAGGGCTGCTTGGCTACTTGGTTAGCCTAAGACCTCTGCTTAAGGCTAAATGTGTTGGGGTTTGGTGCAGTAAGACCTGAACCCCTGTTCTTCAACCATGTTTGATTACTTTTCTCCAATTATGTTGTCTGTGTGAGTAGTTCACTTTACTTATTTTTTCCCTTCCTCTTTGCCCCTGTTTGTGTGACGTTTTGCCAAGTCTAAATGATTTCAGAAGAACTTCTTTTTTCAACTTTTTGAACTATTTTCTCACGTTGTCTCAACTTTTTGAACTATTTTTCTCAAGCTGTCTCAATTTTTTAACTGTTTATCTCAAGTTGTCTCTCAACTGTTTTTTCTAACTCTCTCAATTCTCTCACAATCTCACTACTCTTAGAACATTAGGTTCTGCCCCCTTAGTGTAAGCATTGCCTTGGGAGCCCTTGAGCACCCAATGAATTTTGATGCACAAGGCTGGCATTTCCACACTTGCACTTGTCTAATTATGATATTTTGGGTGCTTGGTATTGGCCAAGGGTTCAAATGAACCCTTAGGGAACTTTGCCGCACCC
The DNA here is from genome assembly GCA_034376525.1 of Nicotiana benthamiana. Classification (NCBI taxonomy): domain Eukaryota; kingdom Viridiplantae; phylum Streptophyta; class Magnoliopsida; order Solanales; family Solanaceae; genus Nicotiana; species Nicotiana benthamiana. Next base: position 4,619,119 of record CM067329.1, on the reverse strand, counting down.
AAGCCTTGGTAATGGATGTGAAACTCGAAAAGAATGAGGTTGGAGATGCTTGGCCTGGCTGAAGGCTCTCTATTGAGTAACTTCTTATTTTCTTTTATCACTGATGTAATTTAATTACTTGGGCTGTAATAATTTTCAAAGAACAATGGGGATTATAGTTAAATGGGAGGGCTATGCATGTTTAATTAAGGGAATGGGTAGAAAATATGTCTATAGGCCTTTATTTACCTATTTGTGCAAAAGATACAATGTTTAAGACATGCATATAGAAATCATGTTCTTAGGCTTTTCACTTTCAGGTTGTTATTCTGGAACATTTTTATAACCATGACTAATTAATCAACCTCAAGTTTAGATATCATGATCATAGGACCTTTTGTGCATTAGATACCATGCCTTTAGGGATTTTATTTGCAGTTGTTTACTTTGTTGATCTGGGTAAAAATGGGTTAACAGCTCCTTCTTTAAAACTGGAAGCAAATGTGCATGCTCATCACCCTTTAATCAATGTCAAGGCAAGCTTTAGGCCGGATAAAATAGGCTAACAACCTCAAAGTCATGTTCTAATTAAATCTGCCTCTACTTGAACTCGTCTGTTTTCTGAAGCTGTCTAAAATTTTATAAAATTCTGCCCTATTTTAATTCTTATGCAAATTATTTCTACTTTACCCAGAACTGGCCCACTATTTTCAAATCATGTAAAAAAGTTTCTACTGTGCTTTAGCATCCAGCACTGGACTACAATTTTTTAAAGTTGTCTAGTAATTTTTAAGCGTTCATAACTTGACATTGTTTTCCTTCTTCAATCTCAAAATATTCCTATATCTGTTCTTCTATTCTACTTGTCTGTAAAATATGTTCCTCTTACATTTTGAATACACCTGTAGATTTTCTAAGACAACTACTACCTCTTTGAATGTTCTGAACGTTTTACCCTTGTGTTACTTTTCTGCAAAACCTTCAAACTTCTTTTTAATTTATATTCCAGTTTTCGAAAGATTCCTCCTTACCTAGACCTTACATGTGTTCGAGTCTCGCTAATTATGTGTTCGTCTTTAGAGGGATACTTGAGCCGTTACCTTTTGAATATGATTCCGTTTACGTGAAAACCCTATTTGTTTTTGAATGACGTTTAGAATGTCAACCATTGAACCCATAGGTTTAGCCTAGCTCCTACCTTAAAGGAATAGTGGTCCTAAATGCCCTCTAGGATCTATAGGATGGGACGGGTAACAACACGCAATAAGTATTCGTGACCAATCCACAGGCTTAAATAACCATATGGGGTGGGAGGGTAGAATATGGAGATGATGACGATGCGATAATATCATAAAGCGAACCCTCTTTGGGAATATGTGCGGATATTGTATCGAATGATCCATATTGTATTTAAACCTAGGACCCCTCTTTTTGTTTTCTTATTAAAATTTTCTCCTATAGTAATGCTTTTCCAAATCAACCCTCGCTTTTATTTTAAATTTATGTCCTTCCTTCTTCTTTAAAACTCTTCAAGTTTTGTGAATGGTATATTTGTGAGCATTATTTGTTTATAGGCTTCATGTCTTTATAAAGTCACAATTAACACGGGCGGGAACCACACTAGTGGATCTTGAGGGGTGCCTAAAACCTTCCCCTAATGCACTATAATCACTATAATCATTAGGTGGCGACTCCTCGAATTCCATAACCCAATTCCCAAACAGGAGTGAGAGATATTTTACTCATAATGTCGCAAAACCTGATTTCGCTTTTTCTTTTGAAAAAGGGGGCGTCGACAGCATGGCGACTTAGCGGGGGATTTATTTTTAGGCTTTTACTATTACGTGTTTCGTGGCTTTATTGCTTTCTTTACTACCTTTGTTTATTACTTTAATCATTTCTCCACAATTACTAACTTCTTTCTCGTGTCTTTCTTTTTCTTTAACTGTTTTACTGCTTTATTACCTCACGTTATTTCAATTTCATCTTAAATTCCGAGCATTTATTGCAATCATCATTGTATGAACGTGAAAATACATGTACGTATTTCATTGTTGTAATTGCATCCTGCTACATCATTTTCACTCGTGCCAAACAAATCCTATAGCAATGCTTATAATGAGTGGTTGCGCTCTTCCATTATTACAAATTCCTTAAATTTGGCAAAGGCATATTTGTGCTAAAACCAGTCGACCAACGGTGTAGTCGACGGTTCCGTGCCTTTCCCTCTTGAGTCGTCCGCTCAAGGGAACCTTGTCTAGCACTTCAAAAATAGAAACCTTACTCTGTTTAATTGTTCATGCATCATGGTCAAACTTAGCTGAGTTAGTTATGTCATCCGCATAATGACTAGTTAGGATAGCCTAAACTAAGAGTCCATCGGGTTTCCTCGAAACCAAACGGACATTCACGTTATGTGCATTGATTTGGAGAACTAAATACATTTTGCTAATTATTGATTTAAATAGTCGAGTCAGTTGGGTTAAGGTCCTAACACTCTATTTTTCAGGAAATGAGGTACGAGGTCCCCAGATTCGGTATGGTATCAAACATTCACCCGAAATTATTAAGCTGGTGGGATGATCTGCATGGTAGTGATCGGGCTCTCATCCTCAAGCACTTGGGAAATCTTCCTTCACTCCTGGAAGTTGGGCCAGATAACAAGAATATGGAAGCTGCTACTATATTTTGGGATAGTGAACAGTCTATCTTCCGCTTTGGGGGTATTGAAATGACGCCGCTATTGGAGGAAATTGGGGGTCTAGCCGAAATTCCTTGGGATAGCCAGGGGTTGCTTATGCTGGAAAACCGCAAAGGTAGAGGGTTCTTGAAAATGATGGGGCTCAAAAAGAATCCTAATCTGACCAGTCTGAAGGACTCCTACATATCCTTAAATTTCATGTACTAAAGGTTCAGACATAGCAAATTCTACCGCACTCACATGGATGAGTTCGCCCTCACCTCTTTGGGGCACATACATAGGAGAGCCTTTGTATTCATGTTCTATTTCCTAGGCATGGTAGTCTTTCCGACGAAGAAGGCTAGAATCCATACAAGACTAGCCATGGTAACCAAATTCATAATGGAGGGTATCGACGGGAAGGCATTCCGCACAACACCCATGATCCTCGTCGAACTGTACCGAGCCTTAGAAAAATATCAACAAGGGGCACACACTTTGAAGGGTGCAATTTGCTACTACAACTCTGGATCATTGGCCATCCTCATATAGGAGAGTATATACAGGAGATCATACGGCGAGACTGGGATGACTGTATCGCTTTCCATCATCCAAAGTGAATGCACTTCATGACGGATAAGTTCGCTTTCCATGAAGATGCCAGTGGATGGGTGGAACTATTGGATAATCTGAGAGAATAGTGTTAGATAATACGCTTAACGCTAGAGGGGGGGTGGATAGTGTTATAATAAAAATTAGCGTAAACTTGCGGAATTAAAAAATTGCAGGAAGTAAATAAGTGCGATAAATAATAAAGTACGCACCGATGTATTCTGGTTCACCACAACACGTGGCTAGTCCAGTCCCCGAGAGACTCTCTCGAGATTTTCCACTAACTTGTCAAGCTTACGGGTGCTCAACAAACCTTTACAACTTAAGGACACACGCCTTAACACCTTTGCTCGGAGATACAACACTCCAAGACTTCAACCAAGGAAACACAAGTTCCTTACAACAAGAGAATCACAATTCTCTTACAAGTGTACAAAACACTAAACACTCAAACAATACACTCCGTAATGAGTAGATATGAGTAAAAGAAGTAAGCTCAAGATCACAACAACTTTGGACAAGAATATGGCTCTCAAAACTTATGTAATGAATATAAAATGATTAGCAATAGAGTAGGCAAGCTTATAGCAATTATATGATCAGTTGTTGTGTGTTATTGTGTTTAAAACACTGAAATGAAGCTGTATTTATAGTTGAAAAACTTGGCATTACCGTTGCCTAATTGCCAATTAAGAGTTGCTGATTTTACTGTGTGACAATCGATTGTCAAGAAGTCACAATCGATTGTTTGCCAATCGTTCCAGAAATCAATCCCAGATTTTACGCTTAACAATCGATTGTCCAAGATCAACAATCGATTATTGGTAACGTTCAAAAAATCATTTCCAGATTTTACGTAAAACAATCGATTGTACAAAATCAATAATCGATTATTCAGCAACGTTCAAAAAATCCTTTCCAGATTTTAATTTCAACAATCGATTGTACAAAATCAACAATCGATTACCTGACGGTATTTGAAAACTTTACGACAACGGTCAGCTTCACAATCGATTGTGCAATGTTAACAATCGATTATTTATCAGACTTTGAAAATCATTTTAGACACTGCCTCGTGACAATCGATTGTTATATACTCACAATTGATTATTTAATAACTTTGAAAAAGTCTAGAACACACTGCCTCAGCACAATCGATTGTCATATGTTCACAATCGATTATTTTGTGACTTTGAAAAATCTGATGGACACTGTCTCTTCACAATCGATTGTCATTAGCTTCACAATCGATTATTCTGAGTTTTGAAAAACTTTGATGTACACTGCCTCATCACAATCGATTGTCATAAGGTTCACAATCGATTGTCATGCAGGTTTGAAAAACCTGATGCTCACTGCCTTAACACAGTCGATTGTCATTAGTTCACAATCGATTGTCATGCAGTCTTGGCTTAACATAATCGATTATCATAAGTACATAATCGATTATCTTAGTCCAGATTTTAGAGGCATGTTTAAAAATCATTTTGACTAAAGTAAATATGCATGATTTAAAATAATTTAGCATTAAATTAAATATGCATGATTTTGTAAAAATAGTTTTACGAGAGAAGCCATGTCATGAGTCAAGTTGTCGGATCAAGATCACAATTAAGAACGACTCATTTAAACTATAAAACTTTGTATTGTGCTTGAATCTCGTTGTCCACCAATTGTGCGCTTGTACTTGAACTTCGTCATATATCAGTTTGCGCTTGTTTGTCATTCATCAAAACCTACACATAAGAACACACGTTTTAGTATAAAGCCTTGAGAACGTGTTTCCAACAATTTCCCCCTCTTTGATAATGGCAAACTTTAAGCGGGATATGCAACTTAAACAATTTATAATGACGATTCAAGACATGCATTTGTTTCCCCTCAATATATGTATTCCCCCTCAATTTAAGCTTATAAATATTGAGAGTGCATACCCGTTATCTTCCCCCTTTTGCCATTAGCAAAAATAATATAAGAAGATGCCAAAGATGTAAATAAAACTTGTTTATTTATTGGAAAGAAAACGTGATTACTTAAAGAGAGTACAATAACTCAAGTAATAGCAGAAAAATCGATTATTGATACGAGATAATCGATTATTAGACGACAGAAATCGATTTTTCTGAAGAAGACTCGATTATTGCGCGTCATGCTTTATAATCCCCCCTACCTTTTGGGCGATACCTGCAAAAATTCGTTAGACGTCTCCGACGCTCAAGTTAGAAATTATGTAAAATAAAAAGATGCAATGCATGACTTAGGTCAACGTGGAGTCAAGAATCCCGAGTTCGCTACGAATTCGGAAGAAGGACTCTTTCTCTAAGGGCTTAGTAAAGATGTCGGCCAATTGGTCTTTGGTTTCAACAAATTCGATTTCGACATCGCCCTTGAGAACGTGATCTCTTAAAAAATGATGTCTAATTTCAATGTGTTTTGTTCGCGAATAAAGTATGGGGTTCTTCGTCAAGCATATGGCACTAGTATTATCACATCTAAGAGGGATATGATCAAGACTTAGGCTATAGTCCAAGAGTTGTTGTTTCATCCAGAGGATTTGAGCGCAACAACTCCCCGCGGCTACATATTCAGCCTCGGTTGTGAACAACGCAACACTTACTTGTTTCTTGCTAAACCAAGAAACGAGAGAGCTACCGAGCAAATGGCAAGTGCCACTAGTGCTCTTGCAGTCCAATTTGCATCCAGCAAAATCGGAGTCGGAATAGCCAACGAGTTGGCATGAAGAACCTTTGGGGTACCATAGACCCACATTTGTAGTACCAAAAAGGTACTTGAAAATCCGTTTTGCCGCAGTAAGGTGAGACTCCTTCGGACACGATTGATAACGGGCGCATAAGCACACGCTAAACATGATGTCCGGACGACTAGCAGAAAGATAGAGAAGAGAGCCAATCATACCTCGATACTTCTTAGTGTCGACTTTCTTACCTTTCTCATCTTTGTCTAGATGATCGGATGTGCTCATGGGAGTCGCCATTGCTTTTGCATTGTTCATTTCAAATCGTTTCAGCAATTCTTTGCAATATTTGGCTTGGCAAATGAACGTACCTTCTTTCATTTGCTTTACTTGTAATCCCAAAAAGAATGTTAACTCACCCATCATAGACATCTCAAATTCGCTTGTCATTAAATCGGAAAATTCCTTGCATAAGACATTGTTAGTAGCACCAAATATGATATCATCAACATATATTTGAACTAATAAAATATCATTGTTTTTATGCTTAACAAAAAGGGTGGTGTCAACTTTCCCCCTAATGAAATCATTTTCCAATAGAAATTTACTCAATCTTTCATACTAAGCTCGGGGAGCTTGTTTTAAACCATAGAGAGCCTTTTTGAGTTTGAAAACATGATCGGGAGATTTAAAATTGTCAAAACCGGGGGGTTGTTCAACATAAACTTCTTCTTGAATAACAGCATTTAGAAAAGCACTTTTCACATCCATTTGGTATAAATTGAAATTCATAGAAGAGGCAAAAGCGAGCAATAGACGAATAGCTTCTAATCTAGCTACGGGAGCATATGTTTCTTCATAGTCAATACCCTCTTCTTGATTATAGCCTTTTGCTATAAGCCTAGCTTTGTTTCTAGTGATTACACCATTTTCATCTAGTTTGTTTCGAAAAACCCATTTCGTACCAATTATGGTATGATTTTCGGGTCTAAGCACCAAATCCCAGACGTCATTCCGTTTGAATTGGTTAAGCTCCTCTTGCATTGCCAAGGTCCAAAATTCATCCCCAATTGCTTCGGAGATGGTTGTTGGTTCAATTTGAGACACAAAAGCAGTATGTCCTAAGGTGTTTTTAAGGGAGTTTCGGGTACTTACCTTTTCTCTGACGTCGCCAATTACCTGTTCGAGAGGGTGATCCTTGATTGTCCTCCACTCGTTAGGCGTTTTCGTTTCATTCTCCAATGGTGGCGCTTCCTCCGTTGGTTGTTTCAAAATTTCGTCTTGATTTTCCTTAGGCGTTTCCTCTTGTATTTTGTCTTTCAAGCTATCTAAAATACCTGCAAGATCAAAACCGGAATCCTTTCTCGCCAAGCGAGCATTATTTTCGGCAAATACAACATGGGGGGATTCCTCCACAGTTTCGGTTCTTTTATTAAAAACCCTATATGCTTTGCTACGTGAAGAATAACCAATGAAAATTCTCTCATCGGACTTAGCATCAAATTTTCCCAATTGATCTTTGCCATTGTTATGAATAAAACATTTACAACCGAATACTCTAAGATGGGAGATATTTGGTTTCCTTCCCTTATAGAGTTCATAAGGAGTTTTCATGAGTATAGGCCTTATGACTACTCTATTTAAGACGTAGCATGCGGTACTCACGGCATCCGCCCAAAAATGTTTGGCAATCTTGGCCTCTTCGAGCATGGTTCTAGCCATCTCTTCGAGACACCTATTTTTCCTTTCCACCACCCCATTTTGTTGTGGTGTACGTGGAGCGGAAAAGGTATGCTCGATACCGAGTTCGTCACAAAAGTCCGCAAAGAGATTCTGATCAAACTCTCCCCCATGATCACTTCTAATTGAAGTGACGGTTGTTTCCTTTTCGTTTTGAACACGCTTAAGAAAATATTTAAAATTCTGAAAAGCATCACTTTTATTGGCAAGAAATAAAGTCCAAGTAAATCTAGAATAATCATCAACAATCACAAAAGCATAACGATTTCTTCCTAGACTTTCAATGCGAGATGGTCCAAATAAATCCATGTGAAGCAATTGCAATGGTCTAGAAGTTGAAACAGTATTTTTGGATTTGAAAGATGCTTTTGTTTGCTTCCCTTTTTGACAAGAATCACAAATAGAGTCATTTTCAAATTTTAAATTGGGAAGACCAATAACTAAGTTTTGAGAAATCAATTTGTTCAAAAGATGCATGTTGATATGTGCTACTCTACGATGCCATAACCAAGTATCATCCTCTTTACTCATAAGACAATCAACATATTCGGGTGAGGAATTAGCAAGATCAACCATATAAATATTATCCACTCTAAAACCACGAAGGATAATTTTAAAATCACTACGTCTAAACACTAAGCATTCATCCGAATCAAATAGGGAAAGATTTCCCTTGTCACATAATTGACTTATGCTCAAGAGATTATGCTTTAAACATTTCACAAGTAATATATGCTTAATAGAGGAATTTTCATCCTTACCGACCGATCCGATGCCAATAATCTTTCCTTTATTGTTATCCCCAAAAATCACACTTCCTCCTTCTTTGTGTTCTAGTTGAAGGAATTTGGATTCGTCTCCCATCATATGTTTGGAGCATCCACTATCAAGGTACCATAGTACACTTGATCCCTTCAAACATACCTACAAAACAAGTTAATGCGTTTTAGGTACCCATGCCATTTTGGGTCCTTGAGGGTTAGGCATATTATAATGATGCGATTGAGTGATATGTCTATGTCGTGTAAAGCATGCAGGAGCAATATGACCAATGCGTCTACAATAATGACAAGTCACGTTGGGGTTATGCATCCTTCTAGGTTCATAGTAACTTGATGGACGAAAATGATTTACTCTATTTTCATTATGACTATTGCGCATTTCATGAGAGCCATTTCTCCTACTATTAGTTCTAAAATGAGCAGCATTTCTAGAGTAATGGTCATGTCTAGATGTTCTAAAAGGTTCAAAACTCCTTCTAGTGTTTGGCCTAGAATATGCATCATTTCTAGGGTAGTCATTTCTAGGTGGTAAGTCATTTCTAGGTCTTCTAAAATGTTCAACATTTGGTCTAGCATGCATATTTGTTCTAGGATTGCTATTTCTAGGATAAGCATTTGTTTTATTAATCCTAGGTTGAGCCTTAGGTGGTTGGGGTTTGGCTTCAACCTTTTCTTTAGGCTCATTCTTAAAGCCTATGCCATGCTTGGTTGATTTCAAATTAACAAGGACCTTATTCAAATTTTTGTGGGAAGAATTAAACTTATCTAAGGTACCTTTAAGTCTATCTACCTCATTTTTGAGATGCATGCAAGAAGAACAATTTTTAATAGAACTTTCGGGCTTGTCGGCGCTTCTTTTTCCGAAAAACTTGTTTTCTTCTTTCAGCTTCTCATTTTCTAAAACCAGCTTTTCTAAATCCTTTTCTTTCAAAGAAAGCTGTTTTTGAAAATCTTTTTCTTTTAGAGAAGCATTTTCTTTTATGCTCTTGACAGTTTTTGAAGCCTTAATAAATTCAGTATATAGCTCATCAAAAGCAGTTCGCATTTCCTCAAGAGTAAAGAAGTTTTTAGAAGAGATTTGACATACCTCATCTTGCTTGTCTTCTTGCGCCATAAGACAAAGATTTGCGGCTTCGTCTTCTTCTTCTTCTTCGCTTGACTCATCTCCGGAGTCTCCTCCCCAAGAAATGTATGCACGTTGCTTCTTAAAAGGTTTCTTCTCCTTTTTGATGTTTGGGCAATTTGATTTGATGTGCCCGGTTTCACCGCATTCATTGCACTTTATTTGTTCGCCTTGCTTTTTGCCCTTTCATTCATACTCCTTTCGCATGAACTTTTGAAATCTTTTGATAACGAGTCCAAAATCGTTGTCTCCGTCCTCATCAACTTGAGGTTGGCTTGTGCTTGCCTTAAGCGCTATTCTTTGCCTCCTTTGATCATCAACAAGAGGGTTAAGTATAGTAGACTCATAAGTCTTAAGGTTACCTCTTAATGCGTCGATGGTGACATTTGAGACGCCAATGGATTCTTGGATTGCGTCGGCCTTTGATCGACATGCCGGAGTGAGACTTCTAAGAATTTTTCGAACAAGTTCTCTATCCGTGAATGTCTTCTTGAGAGCATGTAGATCATTTACGATTATTGAAAATCGTTCAAACATTTCATCCACCTTTTCACCTTCCTTCATGTGAAATAATTCATAAGCATGGGTTAGAAAATCAATTTTGGCTTCCCTTACCTGGTCCGTACCTTCGTACGTAATTTCCAGCTTGTCCCACATTTCCTTCGCCGTTGTGCAATACGTTATTTTCCTGTAATCGTCAGCATTTACAGCACAATATAATAAATTAATTGCTTTAGCATTATTTTGCACCTTTCGGATATCATCCGCGTCATATTCTTCTTCGGACTTGAGAACCCATTCGGTTTCAACCTTTTTGGTTGGAATTTGATTTCCCTTCGTTATCACCTTCCAGAGATGAAAGTTGTTTGCTTGAACGAAGATTTTCATCCTCTCCTTCCAGTACGTATAGTTTGTACCATTGAATAGAGGTGGTCGTGTGGAGCATTGTCCTTCATCAATTCCTGCAAAAGAGTCACGAGTAGAAGCCATGGATGGTTCTCTCAAACTGTTAAGTCTTCTGAGAGTTGGGCTCTGATACCAATTGTTAGATAATACGCTTAATGCTAGAGGGGGGGTGAATAGCGTTATAATAAAAATTAGCTTAAACTTGCGGAATTAAAAAATTGCAGGAAGTAAATAAGTGCGATAAATAATAAAGTACGCACCGATGTATTCTGGTTCACCACAACACGTGGCTAGTCCAGTCCCCAAGAGACTCTCTCGAGATTTTCCACTAACTTGTCAAGCTTACGGGTGCTCAACAAACCTTTACAACTTAAGGACACACGCCTTAACACCTTTGCTCGGAGATACAACACTCCAAGACTTCAACCAAGGAAACACAAGTTCCTTACAACAAGAGAATCACAATTCTCTTACAAGTGTACAAAACACTAAACACTCAAACAATACACTCCTTAATGAGTAGATATGAGTAAAAGAAGTAAGCTCAAGATCACAACAACTTTGGACAAGAATATGGCTCTCAAAACTTATGTAATGAATATAAAATGATTAGCAATAGAGTATGCAAGCTTATAGCAATTGTATGATCAGTTGTTGTGTGTTATTGTGTTTAAAACACTGAAATGAAGCTGTATTTATAGTTGAAAAACTTGGCATTACCGTTGCCTAATTGCCAATTAGGAGTTGCTGATTTTACTGTGTGACAATCGATTGTCAAGAAGTCACAATCGATTGTTTGCCAATCGTTCCAGAAATCAATCCCAGATTTTACGCTTAACAATCGATTGTCCAAGATCAACAATCGATTATTGGTAACGTTCAAAAAATCATTTCCAGATTTTACGTAAAACAATCGATTATACAAAATCAATAATCGATTATTCAGCAACGTTCAAAATATCCTTTCCAGATTTTAATTTCAACAATCGATTGTCAAAATCAACAATCGATTACCTGACGGTATTTGAAAACTTTACGACAACGGTCAGCTTCACAATCGATTGTGCAATGTTAACAATCGATTATTTATCAGACTTTGAAAATCATTTTAGACACTGCCTCGTGACAATCGATTGTTATATACTCACAATCGATTATTTAGTAACTTTGAAAAAGTCTGGAAGACACTGCCTCAACACAATCGATTGTCATATGTTCACAATCGATTATTTTGTGACTTTGAAAAATCTGATGGACACTGTCTCTTCACAATCGATTGTCATTAGCTTCACAATCGATTATTCTGAGTTTTGAAAAACTTTGATGTACACTGCCTCATCACAATCGATTGTCATAAGGTTCACAATCGATTGTCATGCAGGTTTGAAAAACCTGATGCTCACTGCCTTAACACAATCGATTGTCATTAGTTCACAATCGATTATCATGCAGTCTTGGCTTAACATAATCGATTATCATAAGTACATAATCGATTATCTTAGTCCAGATTTTAGAGGCATGTTTAAAAATCATTTTGACTAAAGTAAATATGCATGTTTTAAAATCATTTAGCATTAAATTAAATATGCATGATTTTGTAAAAATAGTTTTACGAGAGAAGCCATGTCATGAGTCAAGTTGTCGGATCAAGATCACAATTTAGAACGACTCATTTAAACTATAAAACTTTGTATTGTGCTTGAATCTCGTTATCCACCACTTGTGCGCTTGTACTTGAACTTGGTCATATATCAATTTGCGCTTGTTTGTCATTCATCAAAACCTACACATAAGAACACACGTTTTAGTATAAAGCCTTGAGAACGTGTTTCCAACAAATAGCAGGTATAATGGATGTACGAGCGGTTTCCAATTGGAGAGTTTATCATTTGGTATAGGGATGCGCCATTCCTTGAACTCATAGGCTTAAGAGGAACTTACCCTTATGTCCCTCTCCGAGTCATGAGGCAAGCGGGAAGAAAACAGATTTTGCCAAAGGTAGAAAAGATGAGTCACTACAGGGCTGATATGCAAGATGACAATAGCCCACACAGGTGTCGGGCTCAGCATATGTGGCATTCCAAACTTATTTTGGAAAAAGGAATCTATGGAGCTTAACAGAAATCAGGCGGGGCATGTGCCGCTTTATCCGGGGTGGCTAGAAGACGATCATATTGGCTAGGGAAAAACAGGTTTCGTCCATGGTCATAGGGTTATTGATGAGGAGACTGCAGCAAAGGTCAAGTATAATTAGCTACACAAATCGAGAGTGTGAAAGTGAACATTGGGAAATGCTAGAGGCCCAAGAGAAGATAATCAATGAGTGGAAGGACATGTTTGTCCGCGCAAACAACCGTTTAGGGTACTTGGATCGGGGTCTAGTCTGGAAGGCATGTTTCTGAAAAGGATCAACAACTGTCAGGAAGCTGAAGGTAACGAAGGTGGGAACTTGGCTCGGGCTTACTTGTTGCTAGGACTGCGCGAGCTGATGAAACTGTACGAGGGAGGCAAAGATACGGAATCTGGGGAAGGTCCTTCTGGGACAAAGTAGATAGTATTTTACTGCTTTCTTAATGTAATAAGGCCCCTGGGATTAGTGACAATTTCTTTTATTTCAGTTTGTTTCAACTCGTTCTATTTTCTATCGATAAAATGAGGCGTGTGTTATAAGTTCTCAAAATCATATATGTCGCTAGGCCTACCTCGGGTACAACAACGCACCCAAATAAGAAGCGAATTATATTCTGGCAACAACGTGTTTAAATACCGCAATGTTTTCTTTCTAAGAATCCGCACTAACTTTTAACATTCTTTATTTTTATTTTATTTTTATTCCCCTCCCCAAAGGTTGGTTCGTGCATTCTGGTACCATCAGCATACTCAACAAGATCTAAGGGCCCTCTTCCTCCTCTTCGTCTGAGTCCCCCCCAGAAACAGAAACAAAGGAAAGATGGGAGATAATGAAGCAAGGAAGGAAATTGAAGGAACTTCCCAGGGTACCCCGATCACCAAAGAAACTGATGCTCATTTGGAGCAAACTTTTCTAAGGTTCCGAGAGGAATTAGACCAGGTCCGGAGTTTGGCAAGTTTTTCCATCTCCCTTGCTGCTGCATATGTCAACAATCAGGTCCCTGCACCTCCGCAGAAGATCCCAACCCAAGCTCGTAACAATGCTCCACCGCTCATCCCGGAGCCTCGAAATGCTCCAAAACACCAACATACCCCTATCTTAGTGGATGTTGTGTCGTGCTATACACAACCTATATCAGATGTGTCAGAATTAGACTCACTCATTCAGAACTTGGCTGTCGAACTTAAAAAACTCACTAGCAGGGTTCAAGGCTTGGAAGGTAATAAAGGTGTAGAGGGTCTAAATTATGAAGACCTTTGTGTTCAACCTGATGTCGAACTCCCAGAGGGGTACAAACCTCCTAAGTTCGAAATGTTTGATGGTACGGGTTTGCAAATTATAAGATTACCCGAGATGCACTAATAGATGATATAGACAAAAGTATACTATATGATTGGAAAGCATTATCAATTTAGTAGATTCACTTGCACAACATTTAGGTAGTATTTTAACATACATTTGTCACGAGGTTTGGCCAAGTGAACGTTTTTTTGTTTATATTCTTAAATTTGAAGCAGAGTGGGAGAACCGTCTCTACGAGTACCTGTAATGTTTTTATAAATTCAAGTTCTTTATTTGTTTACAACGTTACCTGTCATTTAACTAATATTTTTACCCTTATGAGCATTAAATAAGATAAATAACTTAGTGTAATAACACTAACTTATTCCTTCAAAAAATGCAAATTTGATGGGATTTCTAATATTTTAAAGACGAAAAATATGAAAACACACATTACTATACCATCTTTACTTGATTATATGTAATTCTGATGTATAGTCATACTTTACAATCTTTTCGCGTCTTTTCAAATCAGAAATGAATGAGGAATCTATATATACTGATGTAGTCACAAATATGAATACATCCAAACTAGCCTCGCAATACAATATATCTTTTATAAATTAAAATTAAAACTTAAGTTATGTTCCTTTCCGTCAGTATAAACTATTAATAGATATTTATATTGTTTTGCCGCAGCAATTGTTAAGTTAGTAACATTGAAAAGAAATATCGCAACAACTATGTTATGATTGAAACAATCACAGTAATTTTACTCACTCTTTTAAACTCTCGTTATAAGTTTCCACAAAATTTTGTATATTGGTTAATATAATAAATAATATATTCAACCAAAAATTATTCGATAACTATATAAGTACCTTTGATTTAATAGACATTTTATTATGTTACAGATCGTATTCACACATAATATAAGAAATGTTTCTGATTAAACAAAGCATTGCATGGGCTTAAATAAGTATTCTCATCGAGTAATTCTTCACGTTTCTTGAAACACTAATCTCCAAGTTGAAGCAAATTATACTTGCAACTAAACTATAAATATGATTTCATAATGTCTTTCTCTCTATATCAACTTACGATCGACAGTTGATTTGGTATATTATTTATTAAGGTATATATAGTTTTCATGTAGAAATAACATGGAAAAATAAATCAAATAAATGTAACTTTATTATATTTTTAATTGCTTTCATCTTTTTTTGTAAATTCGATTTGTAAAAAATAAAATTACACCAAGGAAGCATGTAGTTTGTATTGGAAATCAGATAGTTTATCATATGTGACTACACATACACTTCTATTACTTACTCATCATTTTAATGCATACGTAACTAATTCACATAATTATAGTAAGTTAAGTTAAATAAAATTCTCATTGTACATAACACAATATATAACGCGAATTTAGGCTACATAAATTATTATCTTAAATAACTTGCCTAATTATAAACTTTCGTCAAATAAATACTTTAAATATTACGATTGATCAACTTATAAAAATATGAGATGGTTAAGCAACTAACTTAATCATTTATTACATTATTTCTTTGTTTTTCCCGCGCATCGGGTACTATACTAGTTCTTTTGAGAAGAGCTGGGTACAAAACGAAATTGTAACTATTAAACTGCAACCATCTGGTATTTTTTTTTAGCTATTTTAAAGATAAATTACTAGAATTCCAATCAAATGGTGCGGATCATTCTGTGCTCCCGTTTATTTTTTTTGGGGACCAAATTGAGCGTCCAGCGATATAAAAACAAACAAATATACTGCCCTGAAAATGAAATATTAAATGCATAATACCTTTCAAAATCCCAAAATTTGAAGTATAATAATATAGCAATAGATAACAAACATGATGTTAAAGATAAGAAATACGCTGCCATGAATCCTCTCCAAAACCTAAGAGTATGTAAAGACAGTAAAGTACACAACACAAATAGTGAACTACGCAAAAAATATCCAGAGATTCATATGGTGACCAAGGTTCGATCACTTCCTCTCTCTAGCACCAGCTCTCGGCGTGGTCTTAGCTAAACATTACTACGTCTTACTGGTGATCAAGAAACTTTTACTCTCTCCGTCAGCTTCCTTGACGGTCCTGATGATATTTCACATCACCCTTGGCATTGAACGACAACCAAGAGGAAATAGTGAATACCGTCACATGCTAATATCGCACAAAGAATATCGGCTTCACTCGCCCAATCCAGCCCTCTTTTTCAAATGTTTCTTGAAGTCCATGATATCACCCTCCCACCGTGTAACAGCCTGATTTTCACATACCCATATCTCATGGGCAACCTGGTTTATGAGCCTAAAATCATGACTAACTAGAACCATCCCACCATCCCATTCATTCAATGCCTCTGCAAGTGAGTCAATTGTCTCAATATCAAGATGGTTGGTTGGCTCATCCAACAGCAGCATGTGAGGTTGCCTATAAGCCAACCATGCAAAAATCACCCTACTACGTTGACCATCTGACAAGTTCTTCATAGCCATTACTTGAGCTTTACCTGTGAGGCCAAACCTCCCAATTGCTGCCCTCATCTTCTCCTCCTCATTCCCAGGGTACTCTCTCATCATGTACTGAAGAGCAGACATGTCCATGTCTAGCTTCTCAGCTAAGTGTTGGTGGTACTGCGCGATTTTAAGGTGATTATGCCGTTTAACCATGCCATCAGTGGGGAATAAGTCCCCTATCATCAGCTTAAGCAATGTGCTCTTTCCAGCTCCATTAGGCCCCACAAGTGCTATCCTGGAATCAAGATCTACACCAAAATCAAGGTTCTTGTAGATGAGGTTCTCAGGTGTGTAACCAAATGCGACTTCTGAAAACTGTAAAACAGGAGGAGGAAGTTTGCCAACATCAGTAAACCGGAAAACCAAAACACTGTCCCTCCCCACCTTCTCTGTAAGCCCACCACGCTCCATCTTAGCCAATGTTTTTTCTTTACTCTGTGCTTGACGGGCTAGCTTAGCTGAACCATGTCCAAAGCGAGCAATGTACTCCTTCATTGAAGCAATCTGCTCCTGCTCCCACTTATACTGTTTCATCTGGTTCTCTTCTAGTTCTGACCGGGTTTGAACATATTGGTCGTAGTTTCCTGTATAGAGCTTCAATTTCTTGTTTTGCATGTGGATGATATTGGTACAAACACCATTGAGAAAATCCTGGGAGTGTGAAATGACAACAAGAATGCGCTCGAAATTCTTCAAGGATTCTTCTAACCACACA
Source organism: Nicotiana benthamiana (assembly GCA_034376525.1). Taxonomy (NCBI): domain Eukaryota; kingdom Viridiplantae; phylum Streptophyta; class Magnoliopsida; order Solanales; family Solanaceae; genus Nicotiana; species Nicotiana benthamiana. The sequence goes on along the minus strand of CM067329.1, from coordinate 4,601,924 downwards.
CAGGCCTCTAAGTCTGCATTCAGGAAGAAGAATAACACATGTCAACTCTAATAGAGACGTAATATAGGACTACACATTGTGCATATAAATCTAGCAACAGCAAAACCCTACAGTTAGGAAAGATCTACTATACTAGCAAAGCAAATGTTAAACGAAGATTACCAAGATGGTTTGTCGGTTCATCAAGCAACAAAATTGTTGGATTCATAAATAGGGCTCGCGCAAGAGAAATCCTCATTCTCCAGCCACCGGAGAAATCACATGTTTTCTTTGCTTGCATTTTCTTATCAAATCCAAGACCAAACAAGATCTCAGCAGCACGTTTCTCAGCAGTGGCTGCATCCATAGCTTCTAAACGCTCATAGATCCGTTCAAGTTGCTCTCCACCACCATCATCCTACAATACAAACGAAACTAACCATATTATCCAAAGAAAACCAAGACCATGGAGCACTAATTTAATGTTAACAGCATTATACCTGTCCAGCCAAAGCTTCAGCTTCTTTCTCCAATTTCAACCTCTCTTCATCACAATTAATGACAGCCTCAAGAGCAGACATGTCAGAGGCATCAATCTCCCGTGAAAGATGAAAAATATCCATGTGCTCTGGGATGGGAAGTTCCCGAAGCCCTATAGCTGTAAGAAGTGTAGATTTCCCGCAGCCATTCAGTCCCAGCAATCCATAACGTCTGCAAAATAAGAGGTCAGAACTTCAACATCAATTAAGATACACAATAATACAAGAAATTAACAAGTTTTACCTTCCATAGTTGAGCTCCAGTTCAGAATCAACAATGAGATCATGTCCGTGGAAGGTGACTGATAAAGATTGTATCTGTGACACAAAGAGTACCAAAACAAAACAATGGTATACCCAAATAAAAGGAAGAATCCAAAGGCTCTGCATTATAATCTTCAGCATCTTCTCAGTGATAGACTAATTACTCTTCATAACAAGTACATACTATAAATGTGCATGCCTCTTGACAGCAATATGCAACTTCTGTTTAAGACTAGTTCTTCTACACCAAGGTGAATAAAACAATGTTGGAATATTACTAAGCACAACAACACCATGGAAAGTCACCATAGGATGCCCAAAAATCGAGGAAAACAAGCCGAGGCCTAATAAATATCACAAAATTTTGTCAACAAATAATGATGGAATCTGGGACTCTGAAAAGATAAAAATATAATAGCACATTATTTCCCCTATGCATATGCAAGCTGACACAATTCAATGTAAAAACATATAGTTCTATATGTTCAGAAATAGAATGAAATGGGTCCAGATAGAGCAGAATTGACATCATGGAATCATATTGCCTATGCCAACTACTTTGGGTTCGATCCACACTTAATATCTATGCTTCCAGAAATTTGGATGTCTCTTTCTTGAGATGGAGGCATGTTGATCACTTTAATATTACCAGCCATACCAAGGGGAGGAAGGAATAAAGCCAAGGCTCCTATCATTCAGAAATATATAGCTCTAATGCAAACCCAATAAACCTAACAAGGAGATTAAATTAAAAATAGCCTGAAAACAAAAATAATCAAATTCACTTCTAAAAATAGGAGAGAGATGAATTTCACACCAACTCCTTCATCTAAAACTTTGCACAGCACTTCAATATGCAACCAGATAGTGAACCAGAAGAACCCAAAAGCCCTAGAAGATATTCTATATCTAACCACCAAGATAAGAACAACAAAACCTAACAACAACTACTCAATTTCAAACAAGTTGGGGATATATGAATCCTCACTGACCATATTGAACCATTTAAACTCATCTCAACTCAATATTATGCAAATACAAATAAAAAATATTAGACGAAACATAGTTCCTAGGACGCATAGGACCTATAGTAAAGGTGCTAACAAGTCTAAAGCATACAACTAGAAAATATTAGAAGAAACCAGGTACCTAGGATGCATAGGACCTATAGTACAAGTGTTAACAAGTCTAAAGCATGTTCTCAACTAACAGGTACGCCTATATAGATCTTTTTCTTCTGTTGTACCCTATCTTATGCTAGGTATGCATGAATTCCGAGAAATTGCAGGTTCTTCGACCAGGGGCAGAGCAACAAGCCCAGATACAGGTTCAAGTGAACATAGTAGCTAGCGATGTATTTGTGTTTAATATGTATGAACGCAGTATTAATGTATTATAGCTCGAAGTTGTTCTAAAATGCAGAACTGATAAAGTTAAAATCCGGGTTCTCCCTTTGACACAACTACACAATCTAACAATTTTTTTATGTTACAAAGCCGAACATGTAATTACAATTTTCTAACATGAACAACATTAAAGACAATAACGTATCAAAACGAACAGATACATGAGAAATCAGAAAGTACAAAAATCAGATCTAAAACACGAAACTAACCCGAATATCCCTGGAAAGGGGATGCGAACACAAAACACCAGTGCAATTTCGATCAGATATGTGAAGATCCCCCACTCCGTTCGTTAAAATATCAACACCGTTGGTCTCCGGTGCCGCTTTGGATGCCGCCGCCGCCGCCTTAGATGACGCGGCTGCACCTTTTCCTCCTCTCCTAGCAGCTGCCGCCGCCTTCTTCTGTGCATCTCTCTTCTTCGCTGCATCCGACACCATCTATCAAAAAAAAAAAGCAATTTCGAATCAGAAAAAAGATCAACAATAAAATAAAAATAGATTTAAACTGAAATCAAATCAGTAAGGCAAATAATACCTTTTGAAATTGAAGATCTAAGTATTGGGGAGATTAAGGGTAGCGTAAAGAGTGGGATTAAGTATCAGATGTAGTTTCGTTTGGTTATTCTATTTTTCCTCGGACTGCAGCTGCTGAGGAGAAAGAGGAACCCGAGAATGAGGGTTTTTAGAGAGGATCTTAAGGAAAAGTGGGAGTGATATATTTATACGAGGCGTGTGGGAAAGAAAGGGTGCATGTTGACGGTTAATGGAGGTCCAAGGATAATCTGAACGGTCATCCTTTCACCTTGGGAAGTTGCTTGCTTTAGGTTAAAGTGAATATATTTTATATTTGCTTTGGATTTGTCGGTTTTTGGGTTTGGGGTAGTCTAATTTCATTTTGTTAGGTTTTTGTACCTGAAGAAAATGAGTATTAAAGTTGGCCTATTGGCTCATATGGCACTCTAAAATTATACAAAATGAATGGTAGGGTGTCAAAGAATTTGTGTTTTTTTTTATAATCATATGAACAAATTAATTATGTTTATAAAATCTTAAATATATCTTACATGCCACTGAACATAACATCTTGGATTCAAATATGCTTAAGAAATCTCAGTTATCTCATGGCACTGGCTCACTGCCGCCCATCTAAATATTCTTTTTTTTATTCCATTTAACGCAAAAGAACAAAAAGGAAAAAGAAGGAGAAGTTTTATTTTGTGTGTAAGTTGTACGAGGTTCATTTTTGTCTCATAAATTTGTGGACCTCAATCTTACACTTCTAAATCCACAGAAATGTGGCTCCACAAAATTATAAGACAAAAAAGTTAATTATATAACAAGCGTCAGTTGTATGAGACACAAATTAAAAATTTTCAAAAGAAATTAGTTAAATGCCAGTACGTAATCGAACAGTTTTTTTCTTTCCATATCTATAATTTTAGTTTTATTATTTGTTTATCTTTAAATATCTACTATTATCCGCGAGTTGCGTGGAAAATATTACATATAAATATTTATAAAAAATTGTTACATGAAAATTATCGAATACAAAGAAGTATGCAAAAGCTATTATTTTTAAAACATGTAATACACTAAATATTCAAAAATCGAAGTCATGCGAAAACCCAGTTATCCATTTTAATAAACAGCTATCAAAACATTAGCTTATTGGTTACATGTATTAGTAGTGTTTGAGAAGACAAGTGAGGTTTGCTCAGTCGGTAAAGCACCTCCACCTACGACCGATAGGTCCTGGGTTCGAGTCACCAGGGAAGGGAACTATGGAAGCACTATAGATCCTCCTAATTTGGGAGGGGGAAAAAAAGTGTTTGAGAAAGTCAACAAATAGCGCTTGCTTAAGATAACTTGATGAGAATTAAGATTGTTTGGTAAGACCTTTGTAATAAAGAGATTGAAATTAGACAAACTGCAACATAAATTAGGCATTTAATTTAATTTGCAATACCATTAAAAGTGTGAAATACAACAGAATTGCACATGGTACACAACCGTGCAATCGTGTAATATCAATCTTTTGGTGTTGTCTCTAGCTTGTATTCTACAGGATAGATAAAATAGAAGTCTTAGAAAAATAATATATTATTTTATGTAATGTGTACATATTTATCAGACGATAATTCATGACTAAAAGTTAGGATGACCAATATGATGGGTATTTATAGTGAGTATTCATGAAGGATGCATTGTGAAATTAAAGACAACAATATAGAGAAGTGAAATGAAGTAGCTAGTTTAGCTTCCAAAAAAATATAAGATTTTTTTGAATATCTTCTTCCATTGAGCTATCTTTGTGCCTTTTTAATGGGATGTAAAGCAGTTGAAGGATCAAACTCGTACATAACTTATTCAGGTAAGAGAATATTTACCAACAAATACTAATTAGTAAAAATTTGTGGATGATAGAAATTAGACTCCTACATATTTATGAAGTCCACATATCAAAATGTGAACAAACCAAGGAAGAAAAATGAAAAATTTTAATAGAACCTTCAAGCAATTGGAAAGTAGAAGCGTATAGAAAAAATGTATCAAATAAGCTTGTGAGAGAGAAGCCGTCAGAAAAACAAAATTGCATTTATTATCAGCGTTTTATGCCCCAACCCATAAAGTGCCACCCCGCATGACTAAACAGAGGCCGGCTGAAATAATAACAAATATTTTTTAGCTTCCTAATAATAACGATTAGTAAAAAGCTTAATTCTTTAGGCAATGAAGAGTAGAGTGTAATAAGAAAATGTGATTATTTATGTAACTGTGGATAGGGGTGTTCATCGGACGGATTGGGCGGCTTTTACTTTCAACGGTTTGGCTTAACGGTTATCGGCTTTTAAATGTATTAATCCGTTAGCCACCCGATAAGATATCGGGCGGACTGGTATAGGGTTAGCTCTTATAGGGCGGTTAATGGGCGGTTTATCGGCCTAACATACATGTTCACTAAATATCTCTTATTCTCCTCGTCTTAGAAATAATGAATTGCCATAAAAAATAATATTTTAGAGGCAATATGATGTAGCTAATGAAACAATCGCCATCAGCATTAGATTATAAAATAGATAAGTTCACTACTAGTTCAGTATCGAGAAAAATAAAACAGAACTTATCTTCTGTTAGAGGTCACACTATATGTGTACTCATAAGCTTCGGATATAACCAAAAAAATCTGTCGCGCAAATTTCCATTCAGCTCCCACAATGAACTTTTAAAAACTGAAGTGCTCTGGTAAATTCTACTCTCTACACTCCTCTTCTATAAATAACTATCGTTCTCCATTTTCCACAAGCAATCATCCAAAATGCACAAATTTATTTCATGGGGTGTCGTTCCTCTAGTCATAACCAACCTTTCAATTCTTCTTTTTCCATGACACACATAGAACCATATATGTATTAGACAACTCAATTCTATCACTAAATTTTATATATATATATATATATATATATATATATATATATATTTTATATTCTTAACGGGTTAACGGATTAGCCGTTAAGAAAATTGAATAATCCATCCCCAAACCGATAAGCCGTTAATAAAAAAAATTCAATCCGTTCCCCATCCATTAAGCCGTTAAGCCGTTACCAATAAGCCGTTAAGTTTCGGTTTGGATCGGTTTTCGGTTTCGGATCGGTTTTGAACACCCCTAACTGTGGAATTATCAGCAGTAACTCCGGCAAAAACTATGCACTTATTACTTCTACGCGTGGAGTATGAATGTCTTGTATTTATAGCAGCAACCACCCTTTTTTTCACAAAACTTAAGATCATGCAGCAACTTTTGCGCGAAATCTGACTTGGTTGACATATTTGCTTAATGTAAAACTGGATTTTTGGACTAAATTTGTATAATAAAACTGCAAAATCAATATAAGAAAATATACGTAAAAAAAAGAATATTCTTAGATTGTGCAAATCTTGATAGAGCGTCAACTAATCATTCTTGGACAAGAGAAAAGTAAAAAAAAAAATATTAGAAGTTACAATAAAGCATGAATTATTGTATGATAGATTAACAACTCTTAGTTGTATATTACAATAAAGCATGAATTATTGTATGATATATCTAGTGCTGTATTGTTTTTGTTTTTATTTTTGTTTTTCCTTTTCTTCACTGAGCCGATGGTCGATTGGAAACAGCCTCTTTGCCTTTTCGGGTAGGTAAGGCTCGTTTACATATTATTCTCCCCAGACCCCACCTGGTGGGACTATACTGGGTAGTTGTTGTTGTAGTTGTATATTGCAAAAGCATCTATCTGTGATTCTTTAATATGATTTTCTCTTTGAACTATGTATACTTCCATCTGTCTTCCGCACCAGCCAACTAATCAAAGGATGAACTAACTCCTCGTAACGGTGTAATTATCATAGAGTTCAACACATTTAAATAAAAAAAATCCAAGTTACCACGGCATTACTAAACTCAGGTAGAGGATAACTATTTGTCCTCATGCATAATTCAATCATGTGATCTTAAGATGTAAAATATAGAAAATCATGTATCAACGTTTCATTGGTTTACCTACACTCGTGGATTATGAATAGCTTGAATTTTGAGCAGCAACCACCATTTCTTTATGATGCCTAAGATGATGCAGCATCTTTTATGCGAAATCCGACTTGTCTGATATTTTTTCTTGAATGTGGACCTGAATTTTTGGACTAAACTTCCAAAAGAAAAATGCAAAATCATTAAAGCTAATATATGTCAAAAAAAATTGTTTATGGAAAGTCTCCTTTTTGATGAAAGAAAAACTTACTCATGCTCATATAGTAATGAATTTTCAAATGGGATATCACAGAACTACATTGGACGGCAATCTTGTTCAGAATCTTGAACATCATAGGCCACTATGATTTTAGTTATATACTACACAAATAATGTTATGCATGGCGAAGCAATGAGTTTTATCCATTGGTATAGCTTTATTCTTCTCGCTCATAACCAGCTTAGAATTTAATCCACAAATATTGATATAAGAAAAATACCATCACCATTCAATTATAAAAGATAAACTATCACTAAATACAGTGTAATACTAAATTTCACTTCCTTCAAATTCAGAAACAAAATAGTATTGCAGCAACTATACAAGCGACTGTACAAAATGGAATGATTACTCTGATGGATTGTGTCGCCTTATTCCAAAACTTCATTAGTAAATGTCACAGTAACATGAACTTGCAATGTAGTAATATATATATATATATATATATATATATATATATATATATATATATATATATATATATATATAGTAAGAAGGATTATTTTAAGCATTACCAATGTAGTATTTGTATCCATGCATTGTATTTTATTCAACATGGTAGATTTGTTGGTATTCATCTCTTCCTATATGTGAACTGTACCTACAAATGTTTCATGAATCATCTCAACAACTATTTTCCCAGTTGGTTCATCAATGCCAACAACAAAAATACTAAATTAGAAAAAAAGATATAATTATTTATGCTATTGTGGAATCACCAATAGTAAATTTAACAGATTATAGTGCGACCAATTTCAGAAGTTTCTTAATCACTCAGAAGAGGAAAAGAAATAGAACCATAAATGATAGGAATTTAGAACTGAGTTAAAAAGAATATCTGTATATATTTACAAAAGATCTAAGACCTGATATGTTGTAGTTCCAGAAGTCCCCTTTCTAACGGCACAAGCAGATCGTGATTTCGTTATGCCTATAGAGAGATATAGAAATTTTTGTCATGTCTTCAAAGCTGTAAAAAGCCAAAATGATAGAAATTCATAACTAAGTTAAAAAAAACATCTGTATAAATTTACAAATAATCTGGACTTCAATTTTGTATATATTGTAGCTCCAAAAGTCATCTTTCCAACGGCACAAGGGGATCGTGGTTTCAGCGTGCCTGCAGAGAGATATAATATTTTTAGTCAGTACGCGCAAAGCTGTTAAAAGTAGAATACCTGAAATTTTAACTGAATTCAAAAGCATATCTGTAAAATATACGAAGAATCTGGACCTAATTTTTGTATATAATGTAGTTTCAAAAGCCATCTTTCTAACGGCACAAGCAGATCATGCTTTGATATACCTTTACAAATATAAAGTACTTTTAGTCCGGGCATGTAAAGATATGAAAAGCAAAATGACAGAACATCATAACTAAGTTCAAAAGAGTATCTGTATAGATTTACAAAGAATCTAGACTTGAATTTTGTATATGTAGTAGCTCGAGAAGTCGTCTTTCCAACGACAAAGCGGATCGTGATTTCAACATGTCTGCAGAGAGAGAGATATTTTTTAGTCTAGACGCGCAAAGCTGTAAAAAGCCGAAAACCTGAAATTTATAATTGAATTCAAAAGCATATGTGTAGAAATACACAAAGAATCTGGACCTAATTTTTTAATATAATGTAGTTCCAGAAGTCCTTTTTTCCAAGGGAAGGAGCGGATCATGTTTTCGACATGACAGTAGTGAGATATGAATTTTTTTCCAACACGTGCAAAGCAAAATGGCAGAAATTCATAACTGAGTTGAAAAGAATATATGTATATCTACAAAGAATCTGGAGCTAATTTTTGTATATATTGTACTTGAAGAAGTTATTATTTTAATGGCATAAGTGGATCGCGGTTTCGAAATGATAGTAGAGAGATATGATTTTTTAGGCAGCACTCGCAACTCCAACATTAAATACATACATATAGAAATAAACAAATTATATGAAGAAGAAAACATGCAGATTTGAAACTTAACAAAAGGAGAAGCAAAAACAACCTTGTAAGATAACAATAGATAGGCCAAATACGTACTAACTCTTTTGCAATGTAAGAAGTACTGATTCAGCAAGTTATAGCATAATGTATTTGTGTTAGAATTCCAAACTCTCCCACCGTCTAGCTAGAAGGAGCATGTATTGAATGTTAGAATTCTCCCACCGTCCATCTAGAAGGAGCATGTATTAAAAATGTGGGACCATTCAAAGGTTGGTGGCATACCATGGTTGGTGGCACCTACCTAGCCATATTTCTTGGACCCAAATTTGCATATTTTCACACTTCTTTTTATTACTATATATAGGAGTAGTGTTGTTTGAAATTGTATGAGATGTAAGGAGATGAAAAACAAAGAGAAAACAAGAGAGAAGTCAGTTTGTAAAAAGAGAGAATAGAGTGCCGAAGCAGTTAGAGTGAAGAGAAAGAAAAATATAGTGTTTGTGTGTGTTTTTAGTAGTATTACAAAATAATTTGAGAGAGTGATTGTGAGATTAAAAATATTATATTGTGTGGTGTGTTGTTTGTCTTCTAATCAATTTAATACAAAAGTTTCTTTTCAAATACCCATCATTTCTTTTATATTTCCAACAAGTGGTATCAGAGCCACGTTCGATCAAAAATGGCAGATATGATGCAGCCACAAATTCCAAAGTTGTCAAAGACAAACTATGGAAATTGGAGTATTCAGATGAAGACGCTACTAGGTTCCCAAGATATATGGGATCTTGTAGAAGATGGATACATGGAGCCCGCTAATGCTGCAGCTGATGTAGCCTTATCAGAAGCACAACGAAAGACGCTTAAAGATTTACGAAAGAAGGACAAGAAGGCTCTTTTCTTAATTTTTCAAGGTGTTGATGAATCAACCTTTGAAAAAATCTCAGATGCAAAATCATAAAGGAGGCATGGGAGACATTACAGAAGTCTTGCCAAGGAGTAGACAAAGCCAAAAAGGTGCGGCTCCAATCACTTAGAGCCGAGTTTGAGAACCTGAAAATGCAAAGTGGAGAGCCTATTTCAGAATATTTCTCAAGAGTGCAAAAGGTGGCCAAAGAGATGAAAAGACATGGAGAGATTCCAGATGATGTTAGAGTCATGGAAAAAATTCTACGCTCACTAACAAGAAAGTTCGATTACGTTGTCACTACCATTGAAGAAGCCAAAGACTTGTCAGTTATATCAATTGACGAGCTTGTGGGTTCTCTTCAAGCTCACGAGCAAAGAATGAATCTAAATGAAGGCTCTAACAATTTAGAGCAAGCTTTTCAAAGCAAGTTGTCTCTTGATGGAAACCAAGAAAGGAGCAATTTTGCATGTGGCAGAGGAAATCGTGGTGGATACAGAGGAGGTTTCAAGACCCGAGGAGATTCAACACTCGAGGTGAACGTAGCGGACGAGGTGGTTATGACCAAACAAATAGAAAATTTCACACAGATGCAGCAACATATGGACGTGGTCGAGGAACATATAATTGTGGCCGAGGCCGCGGTTTCATAACCCGAGGAGGAGGAAGATTTCAACAAAGAAGTGATAAATCCTAGTTGCAGTGTTATAATTGCAGCAAATTTGGCCATCTCAGCTATGAGTGTAGAGATGCAGCTAACGTTGAGGAAAGGAGTAATTATACAGCAAATGAAGAAAAAACTGATGAACCCGTCGTGTTGTTCACTTACAAAGGTGAAGAAGATAGCACAAAGAATGTCTGGTACTTTGATACCGGAGCCAGTAATCATATGTGTGGAAGAAAGGAGCTATTCACAGAATTAAATGAAGAACTTCAAGGAGAGGTGACTTTTGGAGACTCATCAAAAGTTCCAGTCAAAGGCAAAGGGAAGATTATGATTTTCACAAAGAATGGAGGCAAGTCGTATATCTTGGAGGTCTATTATATTCCATCCTTGAAAAGCAACCTTCTCAGTATTGGTCAGCTTTTGGAGAAAGGATATGATATACACATGAAGAATAATTCTCTTGTCATAAGAAATCAAAAGGGAGAGAGTTGATTGCAAAAGTTGATATGACAAGAAATCGTCTATTCAAGTTAAATATCCAGACGGAAGCCATAAGATGTATGAAGGCCATCACAAAAGACAGTTCGTGGTTGTGGCATCTCAGATTTGGGCATCTTGGTTCACTGGATTAAAGTTGTTGCCAAAGGAAAATATGGTGAGTGGATTGCCACAAATAAATCAACCAGATCAGTTGTGCGAAAGTTGCATGAAAGGAAAGCAACACAGACAAAGTTTTGAAGTTGGAAAGTCATGGAGAGCCAGGAGACTATTGCAGTCGGTTCATTCGGATATTGCTGGTCCGTTTGACATTCCATCACTTGGAGGAAATAGGTATTATCTCACCTTTATTGATGATTTCAGTAGAAAAGACTGGGTGTATATAATCAAAGAAAAATCATAAGCCTTTGATAAATTCAAGGAATTCAAAGCAATGGCAGAAAAGCAAAGCGGTCAGTATCTCAAGATACTCAGAACAGATAGAGGAGGAGAATATACTTCCAAATTATTTGATGAGTTTTGCAAGCAGCATGGAATAGTTCATCAATTGACAGCTGCCTACTCTCCACAACAAAATAGGATTGCAGAAATAAAGAATCGTACAATTCTTGATATGGCAAGGAGCATGCTGAAAGAAAAGCACCTGCCAAGAACATTCTGGGCTGAAGCAGTTCAATGTGCTGCCTATCTCCTAAATCGATGTCCAACAAAAAGCATGCAGTTCAAGACGCCAAATGAAGCATGGAGTGGCAAGAAATAAGAAATAAGTCATCCAAGAATTTTTGGTTGTATAGCATATGCCCACATTCCAGATCAAAGGAGAAAGAAGCTGGATGATAAAGGAGAGAAATGCATTTTTATTGGCTATGATCTCAGGAGTAAAGCTTACAGACTGTACAATCCTCTAACGAAAAAGGTGATCATCTCAAGAGATGTAGAGTTCGATGAAGCAAATTACTGGAGGTGGAGTGAAGAAGAAAAGAAAGTGGAAGGCTTATTCTTTAAAGATGATGATGACTCAGAAGAGAAGACACTTCAAGAAGGAAATAACCAAAGTCCTCCACCAAGTCCTATGCCAACAACACCTGCAGCTACACCATCATCTTCAGGAAGCAGTACCAGCAGCAACAGTTCAGGGGGGGCACCAGCAAAAATGAGAAGCCTGAGTGATATCTATGATGCTACAGATTCAGTACAAACTACACTTGACTATTCATTATTTTGTTTGATGGCTGAATGTGATCCAGTAACATATGAAGAAGCTGCATAAGATGAAAAATGGAGGAAAGCCATGAATGATGAAATTGCTGCAATCAAAAGAAATGACACGTGGGAGCTTACAACCTTGCCAGAAGGTCACAAGACAATCGGAGTAAAGTGGGTGTACAAGACAAAGACCAACCAAGAAGGAAAAGTGGAAAAGAACAAGGCGAGATTGGTGGTTAAAGGCTACAAGCAGAAATATGGAATTGACTATGAAGAGGTATTTGCACCAGTTGCAAGGATAGACACCATCAGACATCTTATAGCAGTTGCAGCACAAAAGCAATGGAAGATATACCAGATGGACGTGAAATCAGCTTTTCTCAATGGTTACCTTGAAGAAGAAGTCTACATTGAGCAACCACCAGGATATGTGATAAAAGGAGAGGAAGATAAAGTCTATCGGTTGAAGAAGGCACTATACGGATTGAAGCAAGCTCCAAGAGCTTGGAACACAAGAATAGATGAGTACTTTCAGAAGAATGGTTTTGTGAAGAGTCCATATGAGCATGCTTTGTACACAAAGAAAAATGAAGATGGAGATATTATGATCGTGTGCCTATATGTGGATGATATGATCTTCATAGGAAACAACCCAGGTATGTTTGATGATTTCAAAAGGGCAATGACTAAAGAGTTTGAAATGACAGATATTGGTGAAATGTCTTACTTTCTTGGAGTTGAGGTGAAACAAAGTGAAGGGGGGATTTTCATATCCCAAAAGAAGTATGCATAAGAAGTTTTGAGCAAGTTCAGAATGAAAGAATGCAAGCCAGTATCAACACCAATCGAGGCAGGAATGATGTGAAATCTGATTCAGATAGAGAGCCAATAAATCCTACACTATACAAGAGTATGGTCGGAAGCTTAAGGTATTTGACTTTTACTCGACCAGATATTATGTTTGCAGTTGGCTTAATTAGCAGATATATGGAGCAACCGAGACAAGATCACTTCAGTGCAGCCAAGAGAATTTTGAGATACATCAAAGGAAGGTTGATCATGGTTTATACTATACATGTTCTGAAGATTCAAAGTTAATTGGCTATTCAGATAGTGATTATGGTGGAGACATAAATGATCGGAAAAGCACATCAGGATATGCATTTCACATTGGCTCAGCAATATTTTCATGGTCATCAAAGAAGCAACAGACATTTGCACTTTCATCATGTGAAGCGGAATATATGGCTGCAACAGCGTGCACATGTCAAGCAATTTGGCTAAAGAATATTCTGACTGAGCTACATCAGAAGCAAGAAGGGCCAGTCACTATATATATGGACAATAAGTCTGCTATATCACTGGCAAAGAATCCAGTCTCCCACAGCCGAAGCAAGCATATTGATACAAAGTATCATTTTATCCGGGAGAAAGTGAAGAACAAGGTTGTGGAATTAATTTATTGCAGAACTAAAGAACAAATTGCAGATATTTTTACAAAGCCATTGAAGACAGATGTGTTCAACAAACATAAAAGTATGATTGGCATGCAAAGTCGAGTTTGAGAGGGAGTGTTAGAATTCCAAACTCTCCCACCGTCTATCTAGAAGGAGCATGTATTGAATGTTAGAATTCTCCCACCGTCCATCTAGAAGGAGCATGTATTGAAAATGTGGGAATTTTACCATTCAAAGGTTGGTGGCATACCATGGTTGGTGGCACCTATCTAGCCATATTTCTTGGACCCAAATTTGCATATTTTCACACTTCTTTTTATTACTATATATAGGAGTAGTGTTGTTTGAAATTGTATGAGATGTAAGGAGATGAAAAACAAAGAGAAAACAAGAGAGAAGTCAGTTTGTAAAAAGAGAGAATAGAGTGCCGAAGCATTTAGAGTGAAGAGAAAGAAAAATATAGTGTTTGTGTGTGTTTTTAGTAGTATTACAAAATAATTTGAGAGAGTGATTGTGAGATTAAAAATATTATATTGTGTGGTGTGTTGTTTGTCTTCTAATCAATTTAATACAAAAGTTCCTTTTCAAATACCCATCATTTCTTTTATATTTCCAACAATTTGCACCAGTTCATGATATAACAATTTTAAAGAATAAAAAACAGATTATATTTTTTTTCAAATGTAAAACATACCTATTAAATAATTCAGGAATCATGGTAACAACTCTTTTTCCAATTGCTTTATCAAACTTTGGAAGAAAAGTATTACATAAACCTCAAAATTCTACTTCATTAAGCTATTTGAATGCAACAACCAAAGCTCCAATGTCCTATGAACTACCACCTAAATCACCTACTTCATTAGGCTCCTTGGATGCAGCAACCAATGCTCCAATTTCTTCTGAAATACCACATGAATTACCTACTTCATTAGGATGTTTTGATCTGGAAATCAATGCTTTAGCCGAGAAAGTGATCTCAACTTGCTCCTCCGTTGATGCTGTTATTAAAACATTTGAACTTTCAAATGAAGAATTGCTGACTCATTCGAAGTAGATGCAGGCATATCTGGGTCACCTCAGCAACACCTTTCACATTTGGTTCATCAATCCTAGCAACAAAATTACTAAATTCAAATGAAGATGTATTTATTTATGGAATTGCTGAATCATCAACGGTAAGTTCAATAGGTCATGGAGTGACCAAGTACATAATTGTCTTAACTACTCATATGAGGAAAAGAAATAAAACCATAAATGAATGAAATTCAGCATTGAGTTTAAAAGAATATTTGTAAAAATTTACAAAGAACCTACACCATATTTTTTTATGTAATGTAGTTCCAGAAGTTCTTTTCCAACGGCACAAGCAGAAAGTGGTTTCAATGTGAATACAGACAATATTCTTTCCAAGTCTAACTGTGAAAAGCGGAATACCAAAAATATATAACTGAATTTAAAAGTATATCTGTATAAATTAACAAAGAATGTTGGTCAAAATTTTTTATATATTGTAATTCAAGAAGTCCTCTTTCCAATGGCACAAGCATATCGCAATTTTGACATGCCATTGGAGATATAAACATTTTTTAGTCAGAGCGTGGAAAGCTGTAAAAATTAGAATTGCATAAATTTATAACTGACTTGATAATAATAACTGTATAAATCTACAAAGAAATTGGACCTGATATTTGTAGATATTGTTGCTTCAACAGTCTTCTTTCTAACGGCATAAGCGGAGTATGGTTTTGACGTGTCTGCATAGAGATATGAATTTTTTAGTCAGGACGCACAAAGCAGTAAAAACCTTAATACCTGAAATTTAGAACTTAACTCTAAAGCATATCTGTATAAATTTATAAAGATTTCTAACATATTTTTTGTACATACTGTAGCTCAAGAAGTTTTTTTTCCAACATCACAAGCGAATCGTGATTTCTTTCAACATGCTAAATAAAACAATTCAACAAAAGACATTAGCATCAACAACAAAAATCGTAGTAGTTAAATAATTTAAAAGTAAACAGATGAAGCGTACCACCTCAACAATTGTCAGAACAAATTTCGAAAAACTTCTTTAAATACAATATTTGTAGCTGCAGTAGTTATTTGTCCATCATCATCATAAACCAAAATTTTTAATCCCTTTCTATTTGTCACCCTGGAAAGAGCAACATATAGTTGTCAGTGGGTAAACACGGGTTTATTCAAAAATAATCCCACATGAGACAATGACTGTCCTTGACTTTTATTGATTGTCATGGCTAAAGATACAGTTATTGGAAATTGTCTTTGCTGGAACTTAAATGGAATTCTAGCATCAGATGGAGTCAATGTCATTCTTGGGATAAACACTTTCTGTCCAGCCATATGTCCTGATAAAACCTTGGCTTCAATAACTTGATTTCCAACATTAGTTATGATCAACCTTGTTCCGTTACACAATCCTGCTGATTGGTCAATATTTCTTAATAACATCAATGGAACACCTACCTTAGAGTAAGAGCATGATTTGGAACTCCAGAACATTTAATAGTATTCAAAAATTCTGGTGTGTGTACATGTTCCAATGCTGAATAAGTTTGATCAGAGCTGCAAATTGTATCGGAACTCAAATATGGTTTCTCTGGACTATGATTGAGTGAAATCATATATTCGCTGATTGATTCTACCATATCAAGAGTTGGAGCAAGAATGGCTCTTTGTTGGATGTATCCTATATCATTGCAACAATTGATAAAATCAGGATAAGTACTTTCCGCAATTGCAGGTATTGGATCAACATAATCATTAATCAGAAGATCATCTGGTATTTCAACTTTTTCATTACCATCAACTGAATTATCAATCATACCATCACCAATTGCCAAAATCCAATCTGAAAAAACTTTCAACTCTTGCATCTGGGGCCCTATTTCATTACTTGCAATCTCATATTCTTTGTTAGCGTTAAGAGTTGACAATGAGTCCATAAATAAGAAGAATTGAGAGAAGCATTAACAATATCTTGCCTAGTACCTTTTGGAATGACAGGTAATATTTGTCTGAAGTCACCACCAAGAACAACTATTTTACCTCCAAATGATCGTTCTAAGTTGGATGCATATTTGAATCTAAGAATATCTCTAGAGTTCTATCAAGAGCCTCAAAACAATATTTATGCATCATGGGTGCCTCATCCCAAATAATCAACTTTGCCTTGACAATCAAATTTGCTAACGGAGAACCTTGCTAGATATTACATGTTGAATCTTCAGTAAGATTGAGTGGAAATACAAATCTTGAATGAGCTGTTCGACCACCTGGTAACAAAAGAGATGCAATCCCGCTAGATGCAATAGTTAACATAATATCTCCGTTAGATCTTATGGCAGAAGAAAGAGTCATCCAAATAAAAGTCTTGCATGTTCCTCCAAAACCATATAAAAAGAAAAATTCACCGTTTTCTTCATTTACAGCTGTTATTATTCTTTTATAAATACAATTTTCAGATGTCAAATTCTTTACTAACTCTTCATGTTCCTCTACCAAAGCGCGTCTATTATAACAAAATTCATCTCGAATTAATCTGTTACTGATGTCAACTTCTTCCTCTTTATAAACAGGTGTTGGCAGTGTTGGAAAATCCTGAAAACTTCTTCCACAACCTTTTAAGAAGTTTTCCAACTTTTGCAAACAATGATTTTTCAACTCATCATCTATTAGGTCAAATTCTGAAAAAACAAAAAAAATTAAATACAATTTCAATTAAATCTTACGGGTTAGTGTAGTACATGAAAAGAATAATTAGATAAATGGATCGGTAAAATGCAAAATGGTAATTTAGATGAATATGAAGGCTATTTTAATTATCCGCGAAATTGAAGCAATAAGATAGTCCAAACCATGTAGTTCATTTTATTGAGAAAAACTACAAACCTTGAAGTAAAGATGCATTTTCTTATAAATGTTATGCCTTAACAGGCATGCTGGATGATCAGGGAAGTAACAGAAGCTAGAGCAGTACTGGAGCAAATGCAAGTTACTTTAAGCAAAAGCATAATTAGAGCGATGTAATTGCAAATGTTAGGCAACTGTCCTCGAGTGCTGTGGAAGTGCATGGTTTTTAATAATGCTGCAAGGCCAAAGGCTAAGTTCACCTTATGGCTGCAGTAACATGGGAAATTACTTGCACCTGACAGGCTAGCTAGATGGGCACTGAGTGTGGATTAATGATGCATGCATGCACATTATATCAATCCCAATGTAATCTAGAGACCATTTATTTAATTACTGTGATTTGATAAAGAGATCATGGATGAAAGTTATGCAATGGCTAAACACACAATTATTTGAAGCTGCTACCTAGGAAAAACACTTAGAATAGGCTATTAAGAACTCTAAAGGAAAATCACAAGCTGCTCAATTGTTTAGAATGGTGAACGCTAAGTGTGTTCATTCCATTTGGCTTGAGAGAAATTAGAGAGTGTGAGAAGTAGGCCAGGGAATGGAATTGCATAGCGAGAGATGTTGTTATACATGCAAGAAAATCATCCATAATTCTGAAATATCATATATTAACTCGAAATTGAAAGCATTATATTAAGTACCTGGGTTATCCAATATCGTTCTTTCTGCATGAAGGATATCTTCTGATAGTAAATGTCATGTTGCTTGCCAAACACTTTCTGGACGTGACATTGAATTTGATAAAAATAGCATAGCAAATAATTGCCTAAGATATGATGGCATTCCCCAATTACTTGCTTCTGTTATAGCATCCACATATTCTTTGTCATCATCTAATAAACCCAAAGCATAACATGCATCTCTAAAAGTCTTATGATCACAACCGTTGATTTTTCTGAGTTCCTCATAGGACTTTGGACCTTTAATGACATTTAACAACAATCTAAGATAATATTGCTCGCCAGATCCAGGTGGAACAAAGAAGATTCTCCCAACAGAAAATGCAGATGTTTGTCTTTTTTCCCATCTTTTCAAATTCTTTTTCCGCAAATTTGAGAGGGAATTCTGCATAATTTAATTCTCTTGCTTCAGAAATATCTTATTTGCTTCAAACGAACTTAAAAACATAGATTCCTTTACTATTGGTCTATTGACAACTGTATTAATTGGATCATCATCCGAAAATATGACATTTTGATTATTTGATAGATGAAATGATAGCCTTTCTATAGATGGTTTCTCTATGGTGTAGTTGGAATTTAAAAATTCTCCAAGCACCTTCACATGGAGATATGTATCGGCGATCACAGTACATAGTTATTTCATCAACACCCGATGGGTCTTCCTTATTTACACTTTGAGAAAAAGCTGCGGTGACACGATCATTTCCTTTATTAACATACTTAAATAAGTATTTAATGGATCGTGATTGATTGCATCATTTCACATTAATATGTGCGCCATACTTCAATAATAAAAATTTATTATGTGGCACTACATACAGGTTATCCAACTCAATACCTAATATCCTTGCGGTTCTACTATTATCCCTTCTTCTATAAATAGGATACCCTTCTTCATCAATTGTGGTTGATGCCACAAACTTTTTTGGAAAGTGCTTTGTATATCTGCCATTTTGCATGCAAGGAGAAGATTTTCTAGCAGAACTACAAGGGTCATGCATCATTAAATTTGTTACAGCATTATAATAATGAGGATATGCTTTTTTATCTGGTAATTCTGCTGAAATTATCCCATCAATATCTGCGATATTTGGGTATTTATTATGCAAGAAAAGCAAAATATGTGCAAGGCAAGCCTCGCTTTTGGAATTCAACTGTATAAATCACTGCATAAAAAATAATTAACTACATTAGTAAGGATCTTTTTGTTTTTTATATTAGCTTAATAACTTAAGATAATAATGTAATAATTGTAATAGAAAAAAAATATTATACCTGCTTTGACTTCTCCAAAAACTTTATTATCTCATTGGTCCTTTATCATACGATCCGATTTTACTTTGAAAACCCTTGTTAAAATGTCTGGACGATATTCTGGAGATAATCCCCTACTCGTCATAAATCTAGTAATCTCAAGCCATTTGGGTTGCAAGTAAATGTGATGAAGATATCAGGGTACCCTGCCCATTTGCATAGTTCTATGGCATCTTGATAATTTTTCAACATGTAACGTGCGCCCCCCGTGAAGCTAGAAGAGAGTATAACTCTTTGTCCTTGAGAAGAAGGTTCAATATCTCCATGCAAAACTGCATCTTCTTACCCTTTATAAAAGTAGGCTCTCAGCTGTTTTTGATGAAGCCTAATAAACCTTAATCGAAAAGATTCCATCATTGTATATCCATCTACCAAAAAATTGCTGAAATAACCGTCTACATGATACAATTGTTGGGTGTTTATGCTTCCTTTCATGAATTTTGTATGATAAGTATTCACGTGTGCTAATACATTTCCTTCCACCGGTAGATTCATCCTTTTCATTTAAAGGAATATCTTCCCGGTATCCGTCTTCACCATATGGAAATAGTAACGGATATTGTAAACCTAAGTATGCAGCATTTAATTCATTTATCCTTTGTAGTTGTCCAGATTGGCTTTCAACTATGATATCTGTGTCAGACCTTGTTTGTTCAAAATCGCCAACCACCAAAGCAGCTACTTCTGAAACCGTAGGCAAGTTGTATCTTCTTCCATCAGAGCCTCTTTTCCCTATTAATCTAAGTCTAACATTTGAGTTTCGATCTACTTGAAACCGATCTCTTACCATTCTAAATGACTTTGCCAAAACATTACGTTCATCAAGCATTTGCTTCAGATCATTGACAATTTCAGCATGAAGTTGATTATTACTTTCACCACGACAGTGAAAATTAAAGATTGAATTCAACTAATAAGGTATGTCTTTTATAAAACTACTTCTTAAAATACTATTGTTAAGAAAGTGATGAATACTAACCGGATAGCTTGAATTCTATTGTCCACCTCATTTTCTGTATCATAGATATATAATTGTGCAAATTTTGGAGTAGATCTGTCTGGAGGCAATAAACTTCCAATCTGATGATAATTTTGCCCAGATAATCTGAATGTTCTCGGCCTCTTAGTTTGGTTGACAGAGACATCAATCTTTCCTCCCATTGATGTAAAAGCAAATATAGAATTATATGTTCGAATATTCTCTCTGAAATATTTACTTTTTGCACCTTCATGAAAATAGAATTGATTTAAGAGATATACAACAACAACCCAATATAATCCCACTTAGTGGGGTCTGGGGAGGGTAGTGTGTACGCAGACCTTACCCCTACCCTAGGGTAGAGAGGTTGTTTCCAAATAGACCATCGGCATCCTTCCCTCCAAGAACTTCCCACCTTGCTCTTGGGAAGACTCGAACTCACAACCTCTCGGTTGGAAGTGGAGGTTGCTTACCATCATAGCAATCCCTCTTGTCCAATGATTTAAGAGATATACGTACAATTTTAGTGTTGTTTCATTTTATTAAATAAATTTATATATTAACCCGATCCAAACAATAATTCCTTTAAAACCGAAGGAGGCTCCTTTCAGGAACAAGGAGAAGCGAGAACTACTTAAATGGAGGAATCGATTGTATTTCGTCCTTTGTTCCCCATAGCAACCATTTGGCAGTTTGATCTTTCCGCGACCACAACACAAGCTGAATACTGGTTTTGTATTCTTATACTTCTTCTCAATTCTTTCCTCATACCAAAAATATGCCCCACAATAGTCACATTCATAAGTAGCATCTCCAATATCCCAATAATCTGATATTGTTTGAATAAAATATAGAGTTAAAACTCACAGTACTTATTATATAGATAGTACAATTATATCGTATACATAATTTTAACAAAAATCATACTTACCTTTATTGGAAATCGTCCAGTTTTCGATATCATCCTCTAGAAATAATAATGATTATTAGAATTGGGTAGACCACATAGTTGGAATTGTTAGTACATTTTCACATGAACGATAATTGTTGGGTTTTTATGTACATACCTTGGACATATCTTCATCTTCAATTTCATCATGATTTTGTAGGCTTGATTGCATATAACCTTGATGCATGAAATTAAATATTAGTAATTTTATATGTATGAGTATGAGTTGGTGAGTTCTTCTAATGACATACCTGGCATATCACCATCAGAATTAACATCTTAAAATTCTGAAAAGGAAATTAAAAGGGTAAACTAATAATATTTAGCATAGTTTATATTTCGTATTTATCTAACAAACGTGTAAGTTTTTTTTGAAATACTTACCTTGAAATAGTAGGAGTTCATTTAAACTCATGAATTATTTTGAAGTAGCACGACAAAAAAAATCCACACATGACCATAATTCCAAAATTTTAATATACATCTGATAGTTAACAAAATAAACAGAAAAAGGGCAGCAAATAAAAGTTTTACCTTTTAAAACCTAAAAAGTCTTATGTTGGCGAGTCACGTATAGGAGATTAGAGTATATAACTTTATAACTTCATTATTTATGTGGAGAGTCGGCATAGAGGGACACAAGTTTGACATCCTCAAATTCTAATAACATGCAATTCGTATTTATCAACGACTCATTTTATATATATAAAGTTAACTGAAACAATAACCTTGCAATAATGGTAGTTCATTAAAATCTGGTAGAAGATGATTTGAGTGGACATTTGAAGTTGACAAATCATATGGCAAATCTTGTTGTTGCAGTGAAATTGGATATTGCGTATGAGACTGGGATGATGAAATGTGACAATAACTCTTTATGAGTTAACTACGTAATTGACTGGAATGTTGAAAATTTGTTATATCTGTTAATGGTTGTTTTGTTTTCCCATCTTCAAAAGCATTCCACCTGGTAGCAGCAGGATCAACAAAATCTGAAACCATTAAAAAAAATTCATCATACTATTATAAGTGGTGGACAAGAGAGGTTGCTCCAATAGTAAGCAACCCACACTTCCAATCGAGAGGTTGTAAGTTCGAGTCTCCCCAAGAGTAAGGTGGGAAGTTCTTGGAGGGAAGGATGCCGGGGGTCTATTTGGAAACAGCCTCTCTACCCCAAGGTAGGGGTAAGGTCTGCGTACATACTACCCTCCCCAAACCCCACTAAGTGGGATTATACTGGACTACTCTATATATAATATGAATAAACTAATCAGAGCGATATAAAAGCCAATAACCATACTCAAAGTTGAGTATAAAATAATTGAAGGCCTGGGATGAAATGTTGCTTATCTGTGCTTGCAACTTATTAAAGACAGTATAAAAGCGACTAATTAAGACGACTGACCTATACAACTAATTATCAAAAGAATTTTAGTTTAGAAATGTTAGGTATTTTTAATCATCTTTGTTGATTAAAAAGGTTTTTCATCATATTGATTTAGAGTAAGGTATTTATTTTATCTTATTCATAAATTACTTTTGTTAAGATTTATAACATATTGCTGCTATATTATTTAACAATCTTGCATGTAATATAGATCATTTAGACCAATAATATGCAAGAGATTTGAATGTACGCAGAGGAAGTAATGTCATCCAAATCACATATTGAAAAATATCACATAAGATATTTTTTGATAAGGCAGACGTATATAAGCTATTAAAGGTCTTTTTCTTTCCAAAAATTTTAAGCTTAATAGGTATAAGTATATAACTTTATAACCTTATTATCTATATAGAGAGCCTGTACAACGGTGAAAAGTTTGACATCCTAAAATTCTAATAGTAAGTTATTATAATATGCAATCAGTACTTATGAAGTACATGTTATAGAAATAAAACTAAGTCAAATAATACCTTGCGATAATGGTAGCTCATTTAAATCCGGTAGAAGAAGATCTGTATGCACATTTGAAGTGGACAGATCAAATTGCATATCTTGTTGTTGTCTAGAATTCGGATATTGTACCTGAGACTGAGACGATGAAATGTGAGCACAACTCTTTATGGGTGTACAACGTAACCAAGTGGGATTTTGTCGATTTATTATGTCAGTTAATGGTTGTTTCACTTTCCCTTTTCAAAAGCATTCCCTCTGATAGTAATAGGTGTAGAGAGTTTTGGGAGAAGTTATTTTGTTTGAGGCTTCTCACAAAATATATTGCTTACAAAGGTATATATAGAGTACAGAGAGAAACCAAATCCTATCAACTATAGGACTGTACAATAAACCAAATCCTACCAACTATAGGACTGTACAATAATAAAGAAAAGCAAATCCTACCAACTATAGGACTGTACAATATATTCTAATACGTCCCCTCAAGATGGAGGGCCGGAGGACACGCCAATCTTGGACATCAGCAGAAGAAGCCGATGACGAGATAAGTGCTTGGTGAGATCGTCGGTGTGATCGACGAGATGATGGCACTGAGAATAAGATTGTCCTGGCGAATCCAATAAGGATATGCTGGATTGGGGGAAGTTACCTCTTTGTCAATGATAGTGGCTGGTGGGCACGGCTTCGATCCGTCCAAGAAGCCGAGGAGGTCGTAAACCGTAAGGAGGGTTCGGAATTGGAATTTCCACACCAGGTAATTAGTGGAATCCAATTTAAGTGGGATCTGAGCCGATGCATTGATGGCAATCGGCTGGAGAAGATCGTTGGATGTCGTAGCGGCCATGAAGCGCGAGGCAAAGGAGGCGTTGATCGACGTCGAGAGAGAGAGAGGACTGCCGGTTAGAGCAGCGGTGGCGCGGTAAGACGCCGGAGAGAGGCGGTGGACCGAGAAGGTCGGCAGCGGCTGGCTGCCGGTTAGTGCAGCGGTGGCTGCAGGCTGCACAATAATAAAGAAAAGCAAATCCTACCAACTATAGGACTGTACAATATATTCTAATAGTAGGGTCAACAAAGTCTGCAAACCATAAAACAAAATTAGCTAACTGTGAGGAAACTATTTAACCGATGACGAATGTCGTGCCATGACATGTTTTACTTATAAATTTATTCGTATGTTCTCATACCAAAATGTGTGTAAAGTGTAAAAAAAGGTTATACTTCGTTGAACCTAATTAAAATCAAGGAATTTAGGAATACTTTAAAATAGTTCCAACAGAGTAATCTATATAGCAAAATCAACTAATCTAAGGAATGTTTAAAGCCAACAATCATCCATAACAATAATATGAGTAATGAAGAGCTGATCTGTTTTGTGGTTTTCTTTAATTACAACTGACTAAAGCAAGAATAAACGCATAGACGTTATATAACTATTGTCAAAAGAACTAAAAAAATGCTTTTAGGTTCAATAACCGCACAAGAAGTATGGGATGGTCAAACAAATAGAGATGATAACAAATTATAGAGTGCATAAAGTACATATTTTCCTCTTCATCATTAGAATGGACACAAAAAGTATGGTACAACTTTGAATAGTTAAAGAAGCTTAAGGAGTTGATCAATAGTTTATGGCATAATAAGAAGGGAGGAAAAAAGACGAATCAAGCCAGAAAAAGGAAAATCTAATTTGCGGCAAAAAAATGAAAAGAATACAACTGTACTGTTCAGTTTTTCATATGTCACGATCAGTTTTTAGTGTTAGTAACTTTAAGTACAATATTATATAATTTTATTTTAAAATCTGTAAATAGTGATGATAAACAGTTCAAACCTTTGTTGTTTGAGGAATATTTAGGCCGTTTCTGGTTGTGTATGCATATTTTGTTTTTTCTTGGGAGTTCCCTCGGTTCTTCCATGTCAAAGTGCCATAGAAAAAAAATTATGGTGTGAGAAGTTGTAGTCTTTTGGAAAAGCAAAGTAAAATTTGTCGGGCTACTTGCCAGCCCTCAGTGTGATGAATCTGATGCACAACAAATGATTCAATTTGAACGAATTCTGAAGCAAGTACATAAATAGGCTTGAGAACAACACTATTTCCTAAGAGAAAGTACTGAAAAACCTAAAAACATGAGATTCTTGGATACATATCACAAAAATTTACAGAAGTAGAGATTGGCAGTTAATGACAAGAGGGGTTGCATTGATGGTAAGTAACCCCCACTTTCAACGGAGAGGTTGTGAGTTTGAGTCTCCCCAAGAGCAAGGTGAGAAGTTATTGGAGGGAATGATGTCGGGGGTCTATTTGGAAACAGCTTCTCTACCCAGGGTAGGGGTACATACTACCCTCCTCAGACCCACTAAGTGAGATTATATTGGGGTGTTGTTGTTGTTGAGATTGGCTGTTTATCGTAATTTTTTATGAGAAACTGAATTTGGTGTGAGAAGTTGTAAAGTCTTTTGGAGAAGAGAGAATACTTGTATCTGATCTATTGCGCCTATTTTTGCATTAGGTTGGGGTTTTTTGTATTTTAAGTCCTCTTGTTTTGAAGTAATATTTTTATTTTATTATAACTTTCACAGATTAGAAAAACTCATGTTAAGATGAGATTAGAAAAAAAAAAGAAGGTTAATTTTAACTCTTTCGTAAGACGGTGCAGGCTCTACAACCCAGTATAATCCCACTTAGTGGGGTCTGGGGAGGATAGTATGTACGCAGACCTTACCTCTACCCTGGGGTAGAGAGGCTGTTTCTAAATAGACCCCCGACATCCTTCCCTCCAAGAACTTCCCACCTTGCTCTTGGGTAGACTCGAACTCACAATCTCTCGGTTGGAAGTGAGGGTTGCTTACCATCCCCCATTAGTTTATAATAAACAAAAATCGTGAACGCTTCTTGAACAACTACAGAGACTAAATCTTACTTTCCCTAGATATCCACCCAGCTAATGGAAATGGTCAGTATTAGAAGAGTAACAAAGTAAAACTTTGAAATGAGAAAATTAGGAGTTAGAGACAGTAGGTTAAGGAAAGGGTGTCTTTGATACAGAGGATGCTCAAAGCTTTGCTGAACAAGAAGGCCTTTCTTTCATTGAAACATCTACATGGGAAGTTGAGAATCTCTTCTGCCATGATGTGTTAATATTTCCTTGGAAATTTAATTTCTAAATGCGTGATACATTACTTCCCATAAGATCTCTTGAACATGAAGATTTTACGATGAAAAATCAAATGAACCAATTCCAAGTCAAACAAAGATCTTAAGCTCATTAAGTATAATAGTCAGAAAAGAGATATCTAGCATGTCATGAACTGAGTTTTTCCTGCTCTCTTTCCTGACCAATGCGGAGGCACAACTCCTTGTCAACTAATTCACTGAGCAGTCAGACGGCTCGTTGTAATGTATACGTGTATGTAATTGTATTGTGCAGAAATTAGGACCAAAGGCACTTTTTGGTTTGAACATGTAGTGGTGATTTAATTACAACTTGACTGATTACATATAACATAATCCAAGCAAACCGCTTTGCGCTTCTTATATATTTGGGACAGTAAAATATATCTCCACAAAAACACAAAGGGAAGTGAAAAAAAGAGTTAAATCCACTATACAGAAATAATTTGCATTATTTTTTGACTTCCTTGTGGATACAATATTCGACGGACTCTTGAAAGGATCAATAAAACAGTTGTTCAATCCCATCATTATATTGATGTAGGTTGAACCTGCCATGCTAGTTACGACCATTGTCAATCTATCAACAAAAATGAGATAGCTTCATCTTCACATCAATTTAAGGCTACCAATAAAATATCAAAGCTTCACGAGGCAACAATCTATGTAGCTTGATGGAGAAATATATCAACCAAGAAGGGAAAAGAGTTTCTCGACCACATATAGAACAAATGAAACAGTGAAATGGGTCAAAAAATAAGAAACACGGGTAAGTAGCCTTTCCACTAACCAAAATTATCTATGGAGTATTAGAAACCAATGGATTGTCTTATGTAATAAAAACGAAAAGGAAATACCATAAAATACCATGAAAAGCTTCAAATTACTTGTCCATAACAATTGAAATTTCAAAACAAACCAAACCGAAAAAGTTCGGTAGCAGGAAAAACATGAAATGATATAAAAGACTTGTTCATAAAAAATAAAACTACTAAACTAACTTTTAAGACCGTTTTTGGTTTCTCCAACTGTTACATATGCAAACACCTTACGTTGTTTTCTTCTTCTTAAACACTCTCTTGATCTTATTCCCAGACAATTGTGCATTCGGATCTTCTTCAACCGATGTTGCGGCATTAGCTATACATATCTTGGCAGGTGTGTTTGCAATATCGATCAACTCGTTATCTTCAGTAGAGCCCTATAAATTTTAAAATAAAATTAAAAATGAAAATCAGTAGTAAACTTTTACTTCCTATTGCTTTTTTCAAAGCAAACCTATTAGAAGAAGGTTCAATTGATGCTGTTTTTGATGGATGTGACGGTCTCCTCTTTACTACTATGTTACAAACCCACAGATTCATTCCATTCTCATAAAATTTGATTATGTAAATGCTTACCCTGCATTGTATGTAATGTTGAGAAAAGCCCAAAATATAACGATTTTCTCTAGAAATCAATAGTAGTACGGAGATCAGCATCTTTATTATCTTAATATCCATACACATATATAAGTAGGTGTCATGGTAAAGGACAAATAAAAATTAGAGATGTATTTACCTCGCATTCTTTCTCTCTATCTACGCCTTAATCAGTATTGAAGTCAGGGTACTATCAAACATTAAATAATAAATGAGTTTGAAAACAATGTAAAAAAGTGCCAGTTTAACAGAAATGCTAAACTTAAATATGCTATGAAGTTTAGGAGCGAAGATCACATACGGTCAAGGCATCTGAAGGTGGAGCAGAAGTATATTTCTCTATGAGGTGGTCATCATCGGTAAGCTTAACAACAGTATAAACTTCATCTTGCAAACAAAGTTTCGATCTCTAAACAATAACCTTAAACATGAATTTTCTCTGAAGAATATTATTCAACTCCATTTGATAGGAAGGCTTATCAACAGCGCCAGTATTCTTGAACCAAATTTTGTGTTACAATTATTGTTAAATAAAAAATATGACTATAAGTAGTTGATCTACCTCAAGTAAGGTTGTTAAACGAGTGGGCCGGTCCGGGCCGCGTCAATTTTTTTTGACCCGTTCGGGTTCCGGGCTGGGATGCACAGTAACGGATTTGTAGCGAGCCGGGTTAGTTCAGGTAAAAATTAAACCATAAGGGTTACGGGTTGATGGGGCCGGGCCGGGTTTAGTATATTTTCACTTTATTTTGGGAATTATGTATAGTATAACTATTGTAAGTTATATTAATACTTTGTAATAATTGAATGAATACAAGTAAGATGGGAAAAATTGCACTTATTGCAAGTGCTAGTTTATTTCTTAATTTCAAATTGAAAAAGTAGAAAATGAAATATTTATATTTTTTCTAACAAGTAAACTAGTAAAGTAGTAATTTCAAATGTTTTGCATCGCCCTAGCAAGTTCATCATAATCAATATGAACCGATTGACCTTCTTATGGCGTGTTAAATTCAGATGGCTTTCCATGTGTTAATATATCTCCAAGTTCTTCGTCTTCTGGGATAGCAACATCTTCCTTTCCTTTATTTCTTCGTTACGATCTAATCCAATCTCTGAAACATACTAAAACTTCCAAAGCACTGCTTCCCAATGAGTGGCGGGTGTCTCCAAGTTGTTGTCTTGCTTGGCTAAATGCACTCTCCGATGCAACAGTAGAAATTGGCACATTCAGCACGTCCCGAGCCATAACAAAAAGAACAGGAAATTGCTTTCCATTTTCATGCCACCATCCCAACGGTGAAAATTCCTTTGTGCGAGGCTCCTTTTGTTTCTGCAAGTAGAATTGAAGTTCATCAATATTCCTGCTACTGGTTTGAGTGTTAGAAAATGTAGAAAAAATATTAAAACTATCACGGCCTTCTTCATCATTCACGGTAGCAGAACTGCTACATTGCATAGCGGGATTAACATTGCTAGAAGCACGAGCAGGATTATCACATTCATTTGCATAATAATTATATAGTTGTTGTAAATATTCATTTAGCTTGTTCATAGAAACATATAAATTTGGGGTTTCGGTTTCTCCAATCTCCATATAAGTATATAAAGCATTCATTAATTGGTGTCAATCAGACATTTTAATAGAAGAATTTAAAACTGCACCAATTAAGTAAATGGAGGAATTGAAAAGAAATATTTTTTGAATTTTGCTTGTAATTTTTCAACAACATCCTTATATTTTTCTTTCTTCTTAAATTCAGATAGTAGAAAAGAAATTTCAGCTATATGTACTAAAGCCATAGTAACAGTGGGTAATATGCGCCAAAAAACTCAACGGTACCTGTATAAAGTTTATGTAAAAATTTAACAACATCATTAATGACCTCCTAAGTATCACTTGTTAACATACGCCTAGGATCAGTACAATGTGCATTAGCAACTTCAATTATTGGAAATCTATATTTGTATCAACATTTTAAAAATATATATGTATAATTCCATCTAGTAACAATTTCGTCTGGCATGAATCTAGGTTTAAGGTTATACTGGATACACTTAGTCTTAAATTCTTTTATTCTAGATTGTCTATTATTTCCTTGAATAACACCAACTGCTCTACTAACACGAGTAATCTCAACTGAAAATAAATCAAGACCACTTTTAACAATTAAATTATAATCATGGCATGCACACCTAACATGAAAAATATCATCAAGAGGTGGTTGCAAATGCAATTTTAAAATTGAAATTGCGGCACTATTGTTTGAAGCATTATCAAAAGACATACACAAAGCTTTTTGTTTTAGATTATAAAATTTAACAACTTCAACAATAGTACTACTTATAAATGTAGCAGTATGACTCTGATCTTCATAATATTTAAAAGCGATAATACGTTTTTGCATACAAGTATTATCATCTATCCAATGGTATGTAATTGTCAAATAATCATTTCCATTAACAGCATGGCCAATATCAGAAGTTAGACATACTCTAGAAGGAAGGTGGCTAAACAAATAACGTATGTATGTTTGATATTGTCCATGAAGTCTAAAGATATCTACTCTACAAGTACTTCTTGGGATATCTTTAAATAAAGGATTGTAAATCCTTTGAATATACATAATAAGATACGATGAAGAAGCAAAAAAAAAAGAAGGTATACAACCCAATGCAATCATTTTTTCTAATTCCTCACGATCCCTCATTTTATCATATTTTACTAGACCTCCAGTAGTAGGGTTAATAGTTGTTTGACTTCCATCCTTATTATTGCCCCATTCTATGGGGTGGTCAGATCTCATATATCTACTAAGTGTCCCAGTCGCCCCTAAATTTCCTCCGGCCAAATGTTTAAAAGTTTTGTTACAAAGTTTGCACTTAACTCTATCTGTGCCTTCTATTATTTCAAAAAATTTCCACACCGAACTTCTTCTTCTACGATTAGAAGTCGGAGACACTGGTGGTTTATCCATTGTAGCAATCCAACTCCAACACTACCAACATTTTCACTAGTAGGTGTAGGTGGTATCTCATCTTCTATTCCAATTTCATTATCTTCTATTCCAAATTCTTCTTGTAATTGTTCATAATCTATCTCTACATTATCATTATGCTATGATTCAGAAACATGTGTTATTGATTCATTACTATTACTACCGGAAGCTCCAGGACTACCTCTTTTTTATTTCCACCCCTACCAGTAACGTTTTTACACGCTCTTTTAGCAGCACTAAACATATTGTAAAAATTAAAGTATAAGCTAAACTTAAATATGCAATTAAAATATTAAATAAGAGAAAGAGTTGGAGGGAGTGCATCGAATTCGACAATAAATTGAGCACTTGATTACGCAATTCCGGTGTTACCACGAACAAACGTCAAGCAAGTATTTCAACTTTGAACTTCAAGCTTGAAATTCCGAATGACAAATTTCGATAAATTAAATTCAAGAAAAAAGAGCCAAATAAAATTATAAGATGAATTCAAATTATTGAATAATTCAAGTCTTGAAAGTTGGAGAATAAGAGAATGAGATTATGAGAGAAATTGAGATAGATAAATGAGATTTGAGTGAGAAATAAAGAAGGGAAGTGGGATATTTATAGCTTTTTGGAAGGTTGTATTTCTAAAAAAAAAAAAGAGAAAATATTTTTTTAAAAAAGGGCCAAGCAGCCAAATAGCCGTTGGCCCAAATGGTCATCTTCAGAAATAAGAAATGAACGTTGGCAATGTTCATATGTGGGCCCCAATGCGTCAAAATCTGAAAAAGTAAAAAAAAATTGCGTTATAACAGGTCCAGGTTAACCGGTACGGGCATGAACAGTGCCAACCGGGTTAACCGGGCCCGGTTAATCGGTACTCAAATCCTACCCATCCGTTCCCTGCCTACCCCCTACCCAACCCAACCCAGCCCCCCTACCCAGCCGGTCCGGTTCCGATCTGGGCATGTCCGGTTCCGGTCTGGGCCTGTCCGGTTCCGGTCCAACCAATCCCCATTGACACCTTTAACCTCAAGTAATCCTTCCTTCAATTCATTTGCAGACTTGCCTATGAGAAATATGGCTTCGCGGTCCCAGAGCAATAGTAAAACAGATGCAGTAGTATCGATGAACCTAACCCGAAGCCTGTACCTAAATACACATTTGATTTTAGATAGAAATATATGTTTTAATGGGTTAAGGAAATAGAGCTTTTGCGATTACCTAGTCACAGCTGAGTAATCTTCATTTTTACATTTTGGATTTGTGCAAGAATATATGTTTCCCAGTATATCGAACCCCTTTTGACACTTTTTGCAGCTGATGTACGACCACCCTCTTTCGAGTTCTAAATATTCAATAGTTACAACAATCCAACAAGGACCTTCCTGTTTAATAAATTAATAAAACTTTATATAGCGAAGTTGTGAGATAGGGTATATGTGCGAATCGGGATTCATATTACTTAGGAGTATTTTATATAGGGAAAATAGTAAGATTTTCATCCATCATCTGCTACAATGCGAACTGATAGTTGAAGATGTGAAGCATGATTTGTGGTAACACATACGTTACATACCATTTACTTTTACAAAGATTAAAGAACGTAGGCAAACCAAGTGAATAACCAACTACCAATACATAGTCATACCTATATAATACATTTTGATGCAAATGGTTTGTCTCAGTGAAGCAAGGAATATGTTGGGAAGTCAAAGTAAACTGATCTACTCATTTTAATGTGGGAAAGCATCATTTATAAGCACTTAATAAAGGATGGTCAGAGTTATAAAAAGGTTTGGTTTAGCAATACAAAAGTTTACACAGTTAAAGCAGTACGTATAATCTGGCAAAATTTTATAGCATAACTAATTTTTCTTATACAACAATACAAACACTGAAAAAAAGTTTCATAATTTTTAAATTTTCTCAAAATAGATAAAACATATTAGCAAATTATTTATAATTATGCAGAAGATAGTTTACTTACTTCCATAGACTCCACCAATTCGCCAATTGTTTTAATTTGAACAACACCTTTTTCTAATTCATCTGAGACGGAGTAATTTTGTTGAGAGATGGTTTGAGTCAACCTTTGAGAGTAATTGTCTCGAACATAAACTAAACTATATTAAAGAAAGAGTAAAATAATGAAATGTATATTAAAAAAAAATAGATTTGAGTATATTTGGCGGGAAATATGTATATTAAACCGTGTTTTGAACTCCTTAGATTGAGAAAAATTTGGATTAATCTATAGCTTCGAAATATTCCAAGTGTTGCGCACAGAATATGAATATGCGAAACAACGTATGCATTAGATGAAATGAATAACTTTTCACCAAATAAATACATGTTAATAATATAATTTTACCTTGAAATTTATGTGCTTTGATGAGCTGCATAACAACAATAGGTTGATTGTTAGAATTTAACAGGCGAGCTACAGATTCATCAACAAATTCGCCCCAGAATGTAGCAGACAACTTGTTCCTCCTAACAAATAAAATAGATATATAAATTTCAGTTGATGTGATTGTCAAATCCATTAATAAGTAGTATATTGAGTGTTTATGCTTACTCATCATCCTCTAGTTCGATGTTCATAAATTTCCTAGAAACTCCAGCTTGTATGTGCGTTTTTACCTCACTAAAATCGCCGATTTCTCCAATCACATCTAAAGAATAAGAAGATATTAAAATAAAAGGCAAAAAAATCATTATCATAATTTTGAGGTAAAAGTTATTTTTACCAAATAATTCAGTCTCGTCCACGTCAACCTTATTTATCAATTGATCATATGGCCGCAGATGAAAGATATTCATTGGGAAAAGTGGATCAGATATTTCAGTCACTATTGTCCGTTGAGTAAAAGTGAGCCTTAAGTTATGTTGTGTGGTTTTGAACTTCTCTTTATTTTGGTAAACGATAAAGTTCGCCATAACATATAATCCAAAGTCATTAAGTTATTTTTTGAAAAGATGAAGCACTCACTTGCCAATAGAAGCTCGTATCCGATAGCCCTTCAAAAAAATCACATGAAATACACACATAAAGGTTATCTTACAACGTAACAACTCAAATCTATTTTTCTAAAGAAAAGTCAATGTGAAAATTCATCAACTTAATAAGTTGGAAAGAATTGCATTCAGTTGTTACGTTCTAGCATTTGGAAAAGATTAAATTTTGAAACTGATGGTAAAATTTATGAACTAAAAAGAAACTCTATTTAAGCATAAGTCAATGTTATATGCAAATAGTGACAATTCAATCGAGAAAGTAGTATCCAAAACGAATGAGAATGTACAAATTTGATTTTTAATACCTTTTCATCGGAGAACAACAGTATCAAGTACAGTTTACTCATGTTTGCACTTTAAGTAAATCAAATTTTCAGTGTTGCTCATCTTTTAAGCCAAATATGAGATTGCTTTCTTTGACAATATGTGGAAACCATGTCCTTACTCCTTATGAAAGTAGTATGCAGCTTTATGTTGGGAGCTATCATTATATCATCACTCAAAATTCAATGAGAAGAATCATGCTTCATGTTGTATTTTCTGTTAATACGATTTTCCTTTCGAATCATTTGAGACAGGTCATGTTACAAAGAAATTATTTATTATTTTAGGAGAAGTAAATTTATTGTACCTAGCTGCATTAGGTCAAAGGTAACATTTTCCCTATTACCTAAGCGCTATTTAATTTTCTCAATCTCCTCTAATACTAGTTAGTGCATCACATCTTATATACTCATATTTTTCAACATGTTCCTTTTTAGAATTGATATATTTTGCACCGAAATCATGATCAATGGTATTGAAGGAGAGCTCCATATCGAGCTTCTATTAATATAAAACATGTGTCATATGTTTGGGTAATTGTTAAAAAGTGAATTGTTGTAGTATCTTCTAATCTTGTAGAACCAATCGAAAAAGTTGCTTTAAAAATGTGTGAAGAACATAACCACAATTCCCGATTTTGCAACTTAAAAATAGAGACGCAAAACCAATTATTAAGTAAAAAAGATTAATTTCTAATACCTTTTCATCTTGCAGTACCAATTGAACGGAGAAAGTAGTGTCTGAATTGTAACGATCCGGGACTTCCAGTAGACGAACAACCCGTATTTTCAACTTCCATTGCATTTTCGAAATGGTTATATCTTTAATGAAATCAGTGTGAGCAGCCATAACTTGCAGAATCCTTTTGTTTTGTTGAATTCTGATAAACGTCTGCCTTTGGTGTATGTATAGAATATCAATGGAAGATATATAAGTTGGTATAGTCAGTTTTGAACAGTTGAAGATGGTTACCGATCGTTCGTATGTTTAGATAAAATCTAAAAAACGTGTGTATTCACGTTCACATGTAGATACGGTTACTTATATAAAAAAAACCTAAAAGACTTAGTTGACATTATTTGGGAGATATACGATTACTTTAGAAAAAAAAAACCTAAAACACTTAATTGGAAATAGTAGAGTACCGAATTATTTGGGGGATTTTCCCCCAAACATAAGTGTAATAGGATGCAATAACTGTTTTGTTTGAAAACAGCAAATTGTTTGCAAGTCTTTCAAAATAAAATAACTATTTTGTTTCTTTAAATCTTTTTCCCAAAATTTCCCAAAATATAATATATTAGTTCTTTTCTGGTGAAGTTATGTCCTAAAGTGCCACATGTTTTATTTTAATTACGCCATTTGTCAAAAAAGGGGCTTCTGCCTCTGCTTATATTAATATATAGATTATTACATGATGTTGCTTCTATTTCGATGTTATTATTATTTTTTGTTGTTATTATTATTTCTTCTTTTTTAAATTTTTTACTATTATATTTTTTTAAATTTGTTGTGTTTAGCCGAAGATTTATCAGAAATAATTTTATTACTTACACAAGATAGTAAAATATACGCACATATTATATTTCCTGAACCCTACTTGTGAATTACAATGAATATATTATTGTTGTTGTTGTAACTAAGGGGGAGCGGATTTTGGGCCCAAGTCTTAGAGAGGCTAGTGGACATGAGCTTTAAACAAAATGGAGCCCACGAGCCCATAGTGAGGACTCATCTTCCTCAGCTGCAACCCTCAGCAAAGTAAGTTCTCGAGCAACTGCCATTCTCAAAAACTGCTTCTCGAGCTTGGAATCCATTTTTCATGGTAAATCTCTCTCTTGTCTTTGTTTTCTTTTCTTCCTTAGCCTTAAATACAATTGATCACACCAAAAAAAAATCAAGCTTGGGTTTAATGAAACGATTTCAATGGAAAAGTAGTTCTAATCTTTTAATTTCTTATACCCATTTGAGAACTAATAAAGAGATGAAATAAATTTTTGCTCTTTTTGATAATGAGTTGCAAGTTGGGGCCTGCTTAACTCGTAGCAAAGACATATAATTTTCTCAGAGTGCAAAACTCTTAAGAAGTTTGATTTTACTTTTTTACTTTTTTTTTTTGGTGATTTAAATACTGGGATATTTTTTTAATTACTGTTCGGTGGTGGTTGTAAGGTAATTGTTTCTATGCTCTATCAATTTTGTGTTATGTGGAAATTTTCAGATATTTGGAGAGGAACTAGCATTGGGGGGAATGATTATTTATTGCAACGAAAACTTACTTTTATCTTCCTAATTACATTAACAATGTGAATTAAAAAGATAGTAACTATGTTGCTTATATTTTACTGTGATGAAGACTTTTTGAGTATTCTGATTTTTTATTTTATTTTTTGTAAAATTTCAATTACTTTCTTGTGCCTAGAGTTTATGTAGTTTTGTTCCATTACCTGCAAGACGAAGGCCTAATGGAAACAACCAGTGGCGGATTCAGCATTTTAAAGTTATGGGTGCTCGTCAATAAAAATATCAAAAGAAGAGGAAAAATGAATTTACTTGTAGGTGCTCACTCAATATTTATTTAAATATTTGTACTGTTGCCTATAAATATATATTAATATGGTCAAAGTTAATGGGTGCTTAAGCACACACAACTCTCTATGTGCATCCGCCACCGGAAACAACCACTCTACCTGCACAAGATAGGGGTAAAATTTGTGTACATACTACCCTTCTCGAAGCCCCACTTGGGGATATACGCTGGGTATGTTGTTGTTGTTCGTTCCATTACCTGCAATCACCATATAAAGAGGAAAAAGGATAACTCCTTGTGTTTCATTAGAAGAAGAAAAGGGTCTATTACCTCTTTGCTAGAGATGCTAATTTTTATTTATGCTCTTAACAATACAACTTCCTTTTTAACAGATCCGATTTTTGAAAATATGACGTTGCTAAAGAGGTATGTGTTGAGATTGTTCATATCATTGAAGTACATCACTGCAAATGTGGTAGACAGAAACAACGGACGAATAGTAGCAACAACATCAACAGTAGAACATTCAATGAAACAGTCACTGGAGTGCGGTAGAACTTGCAATGCAAAGGCTGCAGCAGTTGTAGGAGAAGTGTTGGCCATGCGTCTCAAAGTGGAGGGTCTTGATCAGGGACAAGGAAACGGGATCCATGTCAATGTAAATAAGGAGGTTGAGAAGAAAGGTTTCAAGAATCAGACAAAAGTTTGGGCTATAGTTAACGGCCTTAAGAACAATGGAGTCAAACTTATTTTGGATGACAATGAAAATGATAGTTCTCGCCCCAGCTACCACTAAACGATCCCCTCTTGCACATTCTTAAGGTATACAAAGTTGAATATTATCTCATGTCAGTAGAAAAACTTGTACTACTAAATATGTAGCTGACTCTAAAGTTAACATGGTACTCTTTTAAAGCACAGTTTGCAGTAACAGATGATGTTCTTTTCCGGAATGGAGGAGAATTTTGTGCTAGCTTCATTCTCAATCATTTTTGTATCTTCTGTCAAGCACTCTCTTTACATCATCTTGGTCCAATTGACTCATTAAAAGTTACAAGCCGGAGTGTAATCATATTACAGTTTTCTATTTGTTGTTTCTTTCATCTTTGGCTATCTTATCATCTTGCATGTTGTTGCTACTGCTTGTGTTACTACTTCTTTTTGCATGTTTTCTTGTGGCAGGGTCTATCGGAAACATCCTCTCTACCCTCACAAGGTAGGGATAAGTTCCGGGTACGCACTACCCTTCCCATACGTCACTTGTGGGATTTCACTGAGTATGTTGGTGTTGTTGTCGTTGTTGTAGTAGTTATTGTGGTAGTGTTGGAGGCGTGACTTCTTTAATTTAAAGAGGCAATTTAGGAAATACTCTTCATCAAAGACGATTTGTGGTGAATTAGATAGCCTAATGTGTATTTTGCATACTTAAAAAAACAGTTTGATTCTCTTTCCGTGGTCTGTACTTCATATATTACAAAACTTTCACTTGGCTCCTTTGCTTTGCTCTTTCGCAGACTATGATCTCAATAGCAAGAGTTGAAGAAGAAGATGGGTGTGATGTACCTGGTTATAGAGATGACGAGAAGGCACAGAATAAGACTAACAGGTGCTCGAAGAATTTGTTGTATCCGGCGTTAGAATTTGTGTTGTAAATTTGTACATTAAATCATTATTGGAGACAATAGGTGGCCTTATTTTGCATAGTTGGTGTTTTTGTTGTTACCCTCATTGTCAAGAGCTTATGCATGATTCTGGCTAATGTGCCAAGAATTTGAAATGAGTCCTAAACATTAGTTTGAACCACCCGAAACAAAAGGAAAATTAGGTTAGGAGATTGGCTCATAATCTATTTGGCCATTGGACCTTGGACCCACCTGACTCGTATATTTCATAAGATGTGTTTCATTTGGGAGGATGAATTAGACTTTTTTTCCATAGCCTCATCTAAGGCAGATCGAACAAAAGATTTTTGCTCTAATACTTTCATTCACCCCGCTATGATACTGGTAAAGGGCTTTCAGAAGAGAAAAACTATGTTTGGAAGAATGGAAGTAAAATTGGAAAAATAAGGGTGATTTCTCTATTTTGATTAAAAGAATAAAAACAAAAGAGTTTAACTCATAATTCATTAGATGCTTTTTATGAATGTCAACTAAGTATCGTAAGTAAATTGCTCCCGGTGAAGTAAAATGAAAAACGTTGGTTATTTCTCCGCATTAATTTTTCAACTCATCCAGGTTAGCAAACAAAAAGGCGTTCAACATGTCCTGAGAAAAGGCCGTAACCTAAAAGGATATAATATAGGTTATCTACTCTCTGCCCCTCGAGGTAAGGGTAAGGTCTGCGTATATATTACTCTTCACATATTCCAACTGTGGGATTATACTGGGTCACTATTATTGTTGTTATTGTTGTTGTCTACTCTAACACAAGTGTCAATGGTTAATTTCATGTCATGAATCCGAATATGTGATCTATAAGTTACCTAGAGATAATTTTATCGTTGTTCCAAGATTTCTTTGCAGAGATATCAAACAAGTTAACGTAAATCATCAATATTTTAACTAAGAAAAGTAGATCAGTTAGGTCTCATTTGTTTTTTATTAAGACATCTGAATCTGAATACATATCCGAATATCAAAATGTTTATTCAGATTAAGACATTTGTATCTGAATACACATCTGAATATTAGGATTTGTGTTAAACTCTGTGTGACGACCCAAAAGGTCATTACTGTAATTCTCCCTTTCACCGTGCTTCCGAGGTCTTGAAAACCTCTTATTTGGTCGCCTCGATTTACGTGCGCAATCCGGCGCGAAGCCAGAAAGTTTTTATGTGGAAATATATGTATTTTGTGTTAAAAACTATGAATTTTGATAATAATATTGATATAATGGACTTCAGTCAACATTTTGGATAAACGGACCCAGACCCGTGATGTGACGGTCCTGGAGGGTCCGTAGGAAAATATGGGACCCGGGTTTATTTCCGGAATCAAAATCCGAGGTCCCAGGCACGAGTACAGAATTTTTGAAAGAAATTATTTATTTGAAATTGATATGAGAAATTGAAATAAAAATGAGTTAGAAAGTGATTGTATCGGGCTCGCATTTTGGTTTAGACGCCCGGTACATGTCTTAAATGAGTGTTAAGTGCTATCTATAAAGTTTGGTTGAAAACGGACGTCATTTGACGTGTTTCGAACTTGAAAATGAGAAATAAGAGTTTTACGGAAAGTTGGTAGAAATTATGTGTTTTGAGGTTTGATTTTATGTAAATGATGTTATTTTGGCGATTTGATCGCACGAGTAAGTCTGTAGGATGTTTTGGGATTGTGTGCATGTTTGGATTGGAGCCCCGAGAGCTCGGGTGATTTTTGGATAGATCGCGACTTCATTATTGGCATGTTTGAAAGCTGCTGGTATGCCTGACCTGTAGTGTTCCCAAATGCGAACAATTGTTCGCAAATGCGAAGTCCTCCTTTGTAGTCCAGAGTTCGTATTTGCGAACAAATGTTCGCATTTGCGAAACTCCCCTTTGTAGCCCAGAGTTCGCATTTGCGAACAAATGTTCGCATTTGCGAAACTCCCTTTTGTAGCCTAGAGTTTGCAAATGCAAACTCTGTAGAACCCTTCATAGTTTGCAATTGCGAACAAATCTTCGCAATTGCGGTACCTGCACCTGTATATTTAGACTTAAACGATTTTTGAAGCTCATTTCCACAATTTTCAAAACCCAAACACCTCTGGCGATTTTTGCACGAACTCCCTTTTCTTCAAATCATTGGTAAGTCAACTTTTAACTAATTTCTTCAATCTCTAACATCTTTTATCATGATTTCATCTTAAAATCAAAGTTTTCAATGGTAAAAATGAAATTTTGGGGTAGAACCTAGATTTTCTTAAAATTGGGGATTCAGACCTCAATCGGAGGTCCGATTTCAAAACAAAAAATATATATATGAACGCATGGGGGAATGGGTAACCCTGTTTTGATTCGAATACCACGTGGGCCCGAGGGAATTTTGGAAATTTTTGGGTAAAACTTTGGGAAATTCATTATTATGCATTCAAATTAATTTAACTAGAATTTGTTGACACATTTTGGGTAACTTGTGACTAGATTCGAGCAGTTTTGTTGCGAATTCGAGTGGTAAAGCTATCCTAGAGACGTGAGTTGAGTTTGGAGCTTTCGAGTGTTTGATATAACTTTGGCTTGAGGGAATAGGATTAGGACAATATTTGCAATGTGTTATGTGGAGTCGGTGTATAGGTATGGTGACGCTTATCTATGCACCCGAGTCTAGCATGGCCATGGGTCTTAATTGCCTTTATTTCGATTAATATGATACAATTTCTTATTTGAAATGATTTTACTCACATGATATGAATAGTTGAGGATAAATAGTGATTTGTAAGATTTTAAAGCATTGGCTCGACTTAGAACTTGTTGGCAGCTAAGTGTTTACAAGCGAGAGTACTGTGATCATTCCCTTGCCGAAATTTAGGTATTACTCGGATTCTCCCTTTGCTGGGACATTTGGAGCTGTTAGTTGTACCCTTGCCGGAACTCATCTGTTGTTTGCGTTTCCCTTGCTGGGATTATTATTACGGTATTGTTTATACCCTCACCCTATTGTTTGCGATTATTGTTTGGGTGAAGATGAGCTATAAAGCACGATGAGTGATGCCGTATAACCATTGACTTACTTATTATTATTTCTTGGGTGAGGCTGAGTGATAAAGCACGATGGGTGATGCCGTGTAACCATTGATTTACTCTATACTATGGACTGGTTGAGGAAGAGTGATAAAGCACGATGGGTGATGCCGTGTAACCATGGACTTACTTTATACTATTGATTCGGTGAGAAGAGTGATAAAGTACGATGGGTGATGCCGTGCATTTTAATTGATTATTTTGGTAAGGATAAGAGTAAAAGCACGATGGGCAGTACCGTGCAACTGTTGGTTATTCTGCTTCTGCGGATTGTTGTTGTTGAACAATTTCATTTTTCTAACAGTCGATTTTATATCTGAACTGCTTCACCCCCATTAGCATGCTCCCCTCCCTCTTAATTGTTTAAATTTCTGTATCCTCTTCTATTTCCCATATATGTTGAAATGCACAAGTTTATATGCTAGTCATGTCTAGCTTCGTCATTACTTCGCCGGGGTTAGGCCAGGCACTTACCAGCATATGTGGTCGGTTGTGCTGATTTTACACTCTGCGTTCTTTTGCGCAGATACAGGATTCGATCAGCAGTAGCAGCAATGGTGCGAGTGTTGGCATTCCGCTCAGCGAGAGGTAGCCTTGCAGGCGTTTGCGAGGCCCGATGTCTCCTCTATCTTTTATCCAGTCTGTTATCTCAGTATCCGAGATGGACAGTTTTATATTTCTTTCGGACGGTTGTGTTTAGTAAATTCTTAGTAGTTCGTGAATAGTGACACCAGATACTGGGTAGAGACATGCTATAAACTTTCACAATTTCTATTGTTTTTGTTAAAAGCCTTCTGCATATTTTAATTATTTATTTCAGTTTATTAGACTGTTTTAGATTAAAGCTGTGTGGAATATTTAAAAAAATTGGCTTGCCTAGCTCCGATAGTAGGCACCATCACGACTCCGGTGGTGGGAAATTCGGGTCGTGACACCCTGAATATTAAATGATTTAGACTATTTTTTTTAAACATCTGAATATATAGAATTTATCTTTTTTTTAAATTACTAAACATAAATTCAAATAAAGGCGATAGTTGGTGGTGCTTTTGATTGATGGTGGTGGTTCTGGGTAGTAGCTAGTGGTGATTGGTAGCGACATCAATTATGGTTGAGGATGGTAGTGGTGAGGGATGATAATTATAATTGTGGATTATCGTGGTGGGTGATGATAATTAATAATGGCGGATAGTGGTGATGGTTGTGATTGAGGAAGGTGATGATGGGTGTTGGTAGTTTATAATAGTGGGCAATGCCGGCTATGCTTATTGATGGTGATATGGCGATTGGTGGTGGTAGTTGAGGTAGATGAATGTGTGGTTATGGTTGAGGATGATGGTGGTGGGTGTAGTAGTAGTGGCAGGGGTGATGGTTATGATTGAGGATGGTGGTGGTGATAGTTGATAATGCTCTGCGTTGAAGACAATTAGTAATGGTTGTGGATGATAGCATCTTATAAAATTAAGTCTTTGCTATTGATCTTAATCATATAGACATATTCATCCCCATTAAGTGGTTGTAAAGTAAAACAAAATACACTTAATAATAAAAATTTTAAAAACAAACACATTTAATATATGAGATATGGATAATTAAGATTCAGACC
The DNA here is from genome assembly GCA_034376525.1 of Nicotiana benthamiana. Classification (NCBI taxonomy): domain Eukaryota; kingdom Viridiplantae; phylum Streptophyta; class Magnoliopsida; order Solanales; family Solanaceae; genus Nicotiana; species Nicotiana benthamiana. The sequence continues at coordinate 4,558,732 of CM067329.1, read as the reverse complement.
TCTACATTCCATTACGTGCAAACAAATGAGAGCTTAGTTCCTCTTCCCTTCTGCTCCCCCAATCTTTTATAAGAACCAAACATAGTGATTTTTTAATTTGATTTTCCTTCAGAATAAGTATTACTAACATTTCCTTTCAAACATAATCATGTGGTAGTAAAGTAGCACTATAAGGGGTTATTTGTGAAAAAATACCAATTGAAGTGGAGGGTTTCTTCAAACAACAAGGGGCTGGGGTCAGATCTAGTATGGATCGTACATGGACGGTAGTTGGAGTCGGCGGCTCTCCCAGGGTTCCCTCATCTGAGATCTCTGTACATGAGATAAAGATAATAATCCCAGGAAAATTTGAAATTATATTTATTTTATGTTTGATTAAAGGTATTAACTAACCTCGTAATTTTATACTAAAATGATAAAATTAGTTATCTTATATTGTGAGATAGTTAATCCCATGATATATCCCACCGCATTGGGATATCTCACCACTGTATCAAAATTCATGGGCTTGGATCAGGAATTTATGGTGTCTTTAGTTGTGGGCTTTTAAGAGGGCAAGTCTTCAGAAGTAAAAATCAAATTTGTCCAACCTAAGACCTGATTCAGCTTTAGGCAAATCCCTCATAAAATTTCCTTCCCAATACAATCCATGAACCTAATAAAGTGTAGCAGCAGTGAATGCTATATATATATATATATATATATATATATATATATTAAGGGTTATCTTACGTTTGATTGGATTTTTGAATTCGAGATTAACAATTCAGGGATTAATTAATCCTACAATTGGATATTATTCTATCCCATACTGAGCCTGTGATAATGCTACCAGGATTAATTATCTCGAAATAAAAACAAACATTACAAAGATGTCCTTCTCCAAGGCCCTCCTCCCAAAGTCTTCTAAACAATTAAAGGTTAAAATTGAAAATTATCTAGTACTAGTATAAGCCAAACACATATTTACACTGTACCTTTGTATATCCCTTTTTTAAACCAATGAACCAAACATTATTCAATAAAAATATATTCATTAAATAATTCTATCATTAATATAACTCTCGTATTATAATCCCATCATTATAATCTCGAATGACTTATTCCCCTGCCAAACTACTCCAATTCACTAGGAAAAAATTATTGAAAGTTAAAGATTTGTCAGTGAAACCAATACTTCACTTAAATTACACCTTTAAATTAACATTTTCAGTATTTCACCTGAAATTCAATTTTTACAATACTCGTGACAGAAAAAAGTATTTGCAACTAGTACTAACTTATACTAGTTTGCAAATAATAAAAGACTGCGTAACACCCCCCCCCCCCACCCCCACCGCCAAATATTAATTCTCTCATCAATATATGTCAGTTTCGGTGACAATTGATTAGAAATAGTTACAACTTCCCAATTTTGTCAAATAAAATAAAATATTAAGGGCTTTTTACCCCAGAGTAGAATATTATGATTGACATTACACCTTTTAAATTAATGCATTCAAGTGTCATTTTCAAAGATATGATACTAACGATGAATCAAAATAGGAAAATTTTATTTTGTGTCTCATACAATTTATACTAGTTATATGAGGCAATTTTTTGTCTCACAATTTTGTGAATCCAAAATTATGTGAACCTAAAATTTTGTAAGACAAAAAAGAGTCTCATACAACTAGTGTCAATTGTATGAGACACAAAATAAAACTTCTCATCAAACCAGAACTTCATGCGTAATTTAATACTATAAAAGATTACATCTTTTTACGTAATGATAACTTTTACACTATTAGGTAATTTACAAAAGCAAGATGAGTCGTTATATGATATAAATCAGTTAAACCATATTGCCAGTGTGAAAGTAGTGTTCTAGACTTCTGGTGAATTATTTTGAGCTTTGAAGATATTCCCTCCGGTCCATAATAAGTGACTATTTTATCTTTTTATTTTGGTTCAGAATAAGTGTTTATTTATATAATCAAGAAGAAATTAATTTAATTTTTCTAAAATTTTTCCTTATTTACATATTTCAATGTACGAAGATAGAAATTAATTAAGTTAATTTAGTAAATAAATCTTTTTTCCTCTAAGAATTCGAATTTCCTTAATGGGTATGTCAAAAGTAAAATTGTCACTTATTCTGGACCGGAGGGAATAATACAGAACATTGTTTACCTTGAAAATAGTAACTACAATTATTATTTGATTTTGTGGTACTAAGAATATGTAATTTATTTTAATACTAGTTGTTCGGCAATAGATACTAAGTGTAAGTAAAACGAACATGGTCACAAGGCTGAGCCTCGAGCTGGCTGGAGCAGAGCCTCGAGGTCTAGATGGGGCTAATAGAAATGAACAATTGATGAGGAATTAAATACAACGAGGGCCTCAAATGATGGCCTTTCGCGGTTAATAACGAACAATAAATGAATAATGAATGAACAATGAAAATATAAACAATAGATGTGAAGAAGCATTGTGTTAGGAAAGAGCAGAGAAAGTTGTGTTGCATTCAATGTGAGCGTATTCAATGATTATCCCAGAGAGCTTACAAAATGACAAGGATCCCCTTTTTATAGGAGGGTTGAATTCCAACATAGTACATGGCTAATAAATGATGAAGAAAGGCTACTAATACAGCTGTATAACTGCTCAATACGAATTCGTGCTATTCTTGCAGACTCTGTGAGTCCTTATTGTGCGCCCTCGGAGGTTTCCCCCTTCCCATACCGGACATCAATTTTCATACTACCTCGAATTACACCATGGTGAGTCTTCGACATACTCTACCGAGGCGTGCGCTTCGGAGATAGGCCGTGGACCATGTTTCAATCCCAACAAGCTGGGCTTGAATTGACACGGAAGCCTTTAATCGATCTTCCCTGATTTTGACCATATACAGATAGTTCCCCCATTTTTTAGAATAGAATGATATGAAACGACTTTGATGTCGATTTTCTCGGGCCTCTCGTTATGATGCCATGCTTGTGACGTAAAATTTTGGGGTGACTGAAACACCCCATCGGTTCGTCTCCCTAGAAACATTGAATATACTGCCGGTTCATTTTTCCAAAAGCAGTGATTGCTACGCCGATCCGTTTCCCTAAAAGTATTGATTGCGCAGTTGATATGTTTCCCCAAAGGCATTGATTGCACCGTCGGTTGCGGTATCGTCTCTCTATAAATATGGGATTGCTTGAACCAAGACTTCAATCAGTCCTTATTTAAAAGCCTTTAGCCCTTTTCTTCTCTTCATTCTCATCCAAACTCTTATTTGTATAGTTCAAAATTGTGACTGTAAGGTCACACGACCACAGTTCTGTCAGCTACGCCATGACTCTTTTTCAAAGCCTTTCCCTTACTAAGCAGAATTATATGCTATCCGAAATAATGAGAGGGGCCTCAAATTCTTCCCGCATCAGAAGATATGTGGGCTGTAATCCGCTGATCATCTTCTTAACTTCAATCTGGTGTGGCGCTTCACTCCTTTTCCTTCCATGGAGTGAGGTGGCACTATCTATTAACTTTTGCATTCCACACTGGTGTTGTCTCAATAAGTGACTTTATAATAGTAGTGCTGACGAGACCCATACTCGTCAAGTTTTTCACCAGACCACAATTTTCCTTGCTTGCTAAGAGCTTTTGCTCTTTGATATGCTATAGCCTCTAGAAAGCTAGATTATAGCTTAGAGATGGTATGATAATTGAACCAAATCACTGGAGATCAGAGCCTCGAGCTGTCGTATATGAGGCCTCGAGGTAGAGTTGGGTGGCCGTCTTAGAGCGACCGAGGGAGGACTAATAGTTATGAGAGCTACGATGATGGCTCTTTATGATCAATGATAAGCAGTAGATGAAGAACAGTAAATAGAATACAATGAATATAAGCAATAAATGGAAGTAATGAGATCAAGAGAGTATGTTAAGGAGCAGAGATAATGTTCTTGTGTCTTTAATATTAAATATCATATCCTATCCTCTTTATATATGAGGGGGAATCTCAATATATAAATGCATTTATTACAAGGATATGGAGTTGGTACAACCATTTAATACCATGGTACGGGCTTGGACTAGCCTAATAGACTTTATCAGCTCTAGTCACGTGCCTTGGGAACCTCCCACTTTTCACCATAACCGCAGATCTATTCTACCATGAGATCGAGCGCCAATAGCCCCTCGGGGGTGAATCTCGACCATAGCCTCGAGCTTTTGAAAACATAATTGCGAAGCATCATAATGACGGAAAATTGAACCCTATGATTTTACCATGTACAGATAATCCCCGCATTTCTTAGAGTGGAACAATTAGAAACGACTTTGATATCCGTCTCTTCGGACTTCCCGCAATAATGTCATACTTATGATGCAAGCCTTTGTTATAATTGAGGCGTCTCGTTGGTTCATCTTTCCAGAATCATTCAATGCACTACTGATTCTTATTCTCCAAAACAATAATATCACCGCCAATCCAGCTCCTAAAAACACATTGATTGCACCTGTCGATACGTCTTTCAAAGACATTGATGGCATTGTTGGTTACGCTATCTCTCTTTCTATAAATTGAAGCCTCCTAGAACCGATTCTTCATTTTAATATTCTTCAATAGCCATTCACTCATTTATTCTCTTTATCCTCATCCATTGTTATTTCCCATGTTTGAGGCCCGTGGCCTTAATGTTACTTGGCACCGTTCTCATCAGTTACGCCATGGCCTTTTTCCAGGGCCTTCCCTTACCGAGCGAGATTGTACTGACTTGTTGTTGTAGTTGTACTTGTTGTTGCTGTCTTGAGGCGATGAGATAGGGGACCAATTTTTTCTGATTCAGTAAGATATTTGGATTGTACACTGCTGCTCAGGAGGATGTTCGGACTTTACACCGCTTCTCACCTCCCTACTCCGGCCTGGTGTGGCACTTCATACCTTTTGCTTTTCACGGGGTGAACTGGAACTACCGGCCATTAACTTGCACGACAAATTGTTCCAAGAAGTGGATTCAAAGTGGCCGTGCAGGTGGGGCCGATGCTAGCCAAGTCTTCTATCGGACTGTGATTTTCTTGACATGGTAAAAGATTTTGCTCTTTGGCATGCTACGACTTTTTCTTCATCTTTTTCTGCTTCTTCCGCATCACTTTCCTCTTCTTTATATTCTCCCTTGAAGATGCCGTCTTGGAAGATCGAGACGAGGCCACCGAGGAGATGGTGCTCGAAGATACTGCCGCCGATGGTGCATCCCCGGTAATAGTTGAGACTCTTGGATTTCATTATATATGTATTTTTTGCTTCTTTGTTTTTGTGTAAAGATCCCTCGTGTGCTTTTGTAATTATATGTAAGGACCCCTTGTAGGCTTTTGTGATCATGTTTTACTAATACAAGGACATTTCTTCGTTTTGTCTCTAATTTATGCTGAATCCCCTTTTTATTTGCGTTTGTGAAAACTCTGGGCACGTAACTCTACCGATTGGACCGAACATCGGATCAGGGCATATGTATTCCCTCGATTCTTGATCTTCCAGTATGATTATCCCTGAAACCCTATGCCTTCTCTCAGACCAAGCCTGGATTAATTCAGTACAGACTTAGACTGCCGAAACTGGCCACTTTGAATCAAGTGAGATTGAGGCCTTTATTTTTAGAGCAAACTCGGCTCCATTTATATCCATTTGGTAGTTCTCAAGGGAGAATTTTCTCGAGTTTCTAGGAATAAAGATAGCTCCAGGACTTTCACGGACAGTCCCTGAGTGAGATTTAGCCTAAGTTCGGGTGGCCTAGAAAACTTGATTTATACTTAGTGTGAAGGTAGCCCTAGGGCTTCATTAGTAATTCTTAAGTGCGAACTGGCTCGAGTTCAGGTAGCTCGAGGGCCAAGGAATCAGGTGAATAACCAGCATTCGTAATAGCAGGAATCTTCAAGGCAGGATACTACCTCGAGGTTGGACTTATATATGAGCAGCTCTTTTTTTTAGCTTAACTTTTGTTTTGGCAGGGATCCTCGAGATCCGACACTATCTCGAGACTCATAGTGATATTAATAGCTCCTTGGAAGCGTTTCTTCTCTTTTGGCGGAGGTCCTCAAGATCGGGTACCATCTTGAGGCTTGTAATGATATTGATGGCTCCTTAGAGCCTTTCTTTTTTCTTTTGACGGAGGTCCTCGAGATCGGGTACCATCTCGAGGCTTGGTTGACGTGGGGGTCTGTGACCCCAAAACATCATATGTCGGCGTCAAGTGTATGATATGGTTATGAAATGACCAAGGCGATCCCGCCGGCACATCTTCGCAAAGCGATAAAGGCCTCCGCCAGTATTTTTTACTGATCTTTGAGGCAGGCGGATAGTTGATGCTTTCTCCATATATAGGGTCGTCTTCACCATTTTGAAGAGTTCGCTGTTCTAAGTTGTTATCCACTTTTATAGAGTTCTCCTTTCCTGTACTAGGTCCTTGATCATTTCAATTTTGACGCCCTAGATCAAATTCTCATCCTTCTCTTCTTATTTTACCGTAGCCATGGCGCTACATCAAAATCCGTTCATCAAGGAGAGGAGAGTTTTGCCTCTGTTTTGCGCTCGGTCGGTGGTACACCGTCAGTGCCTGGTGAGCTGACCTTGAGGTGCTTTGTCTCGAGAAGAGACTTTATGTTGGAGAGACCTCCCAACATTCAAGGAAATCGAGAGCATGCATAGAGGTTCATCTCCTCAACAGGGGAGGAACATCGCGAGATGGTTAGGAAGGACTTTGGATGGGGAGAAGAAGTGGTACTGCAGGTACCTTCCTCAAAGGAGAGCATTATGACCAATGTCGAGGGGTTTTTGAACGTTTATACGTGTCACGATCATTGTCACGACCCAAAATCCATGCCCGGTCGTGATGGCGCCTCTCGTGAAGACAAGGCCAGCCAACAAAACAAATGCTTCCTTTTAACAGTTAATTAACATTTATAAAGCTAAAACATGATTAATAGTAACCAAAGCACGAAAAACAATGATAACAACATGGAACTATCTCGCCACAGCCCTACATCGGGATGTTACTAGTCATGAGCTACTATAGAGTCCACTAAAGAACTACAAGTCCGGAAATGTGAACAAAGTATGAAAGATAACATGGACAACATAAAATAAGGTAGAAGATCTGGTGCCGTAGACACCAGCGGTCACCTGGATCAGATATGATAGCAGATCTTCAATCCGCTTATAACCCGCTACCGGGAGAACAATACCTGCAACTGCACGCGAGGTGCAGGGAGTAAAGTGAGTACTTCCAACTAAGGTTGTTTAACGGGTGGGTCGGTCCGGGTCGTGTCAATTATTTTGACCCGTCCGGGTTCCGGGCCGGGCCGGGCTGGGTTGAACTGTAACGGGTTCGTAGCAGGCCGGGCTAGTTCGGGTAAAATTGAACCATAAGGGTTACGGGTTGAAAGTGTCCGGGCCGGGCCGAGTTTAGTATATTTTCACTTTTTTTTTTGGAATTATGTATAGTATAACTATTGTAAGTTATATTAATACTTTGAATAATTGAATGAATACAAGTAAGATGGGAAAAAATTGCAGTTATTACAAGTGCTACTTTATTTCTTAATTTCAAATTGAAAAAGTAAAAAATGCAAGTAGTAGTAATTTTAAATGTTTTACATCGCCCTAGCAAGTTCATCATAATCAAATGAACCGATTGTCCTTCTTCTGGCGTGTTAAATTCGGATGGGTTTCCATGTGTTAATATATATCCAAGTTCCCGTCTACTGGGCGATCAACATCTTCCTTTCCTTTATTTCTTTGTTCCGATCTAATCCAATCTCTGAAACATACTAAAACTTCCAAAGCATTGTTTCCTAATGAGTGGCGGATGTCTCCAAGTTGTTGTCTTGCTTGGCTAAGTGCATTCTCCGATGCAACAATATAAATTGGCACATTCAGCACGTCCCGAGCCATAGCGAAAAGAACAGGAAATTGCTTTCCATTTTCATGCCACCATCCCAACGGTGAAAATTCCTTTGAGCGAGGCTTCTTTTGCTTCTGCAAGTAGAATGAAGTTCATCAATATTACTGCTACTGGTTTGAGTGTTAGAAAATGTAGAATAAATATTAAAATTATCAAGGCCTTCTTCATCATCCACAGTATCAGAACTTCTACATTGCATAGCGGGATTAACATTGTCAGAAGCACGAGTAACATTATCACATTCATTTGCATAATAATTATATAGTTGTTGTAAATATTCATTTAGCTTGTTCATAGAAACATATAAATTTGGGGTTTCAGTTTCTCCAATCTCCATATAAGTATATAAAGCATTGATTAATTGGTGACAATCAGAAATTTTAATAGAAGGATTTAAAACTGCACCAATTAAGTAAATCGGAGGAATTGGAAACAAATATTTTTTTTAATTTTTTGTTGCATTTTTTCAACAACATCCTTATATTTTTCTTTCTTCTTAAATTCAGATAGTAGGATAGAAATTTCAGCTATATGTACTAAAGCCATAGTAACAGTGGGGTAATATGCGCCAAAAAACACAACAGTAGCAGTATAAAATTTATGTATAAATATAACAACATCATTAATGACCTCCCAAGTATCACTTGTTAACATACGCCTAGGATCAGTACAATGTGCATTAGCAACTTCAGTTATTGGAAATCTATATTTGTAGCAACATTTTAAAAATATATATGTATAATTCCATCTAGTAACAATTTCGTATGGAATGAATCTAGGTTTACGGTTATACTGGATACACTTAGTCTTAAATTCTTTTATTCTAGATTGTCTATTATTTCCTTGAATAACACCAAATGCTCTTCTAACATGAGTAATCTCAACTGAAAATAAATCAAGGCCACTTTTAACAATTAAATTATAAACATGACATGCACACCTAACATGAAAAATATCATCAAGAGGTGGTTGCAAATATAATTTTAAAATTGAAATTGCGGCATTATTGTTTGAATCATTATCAAAAGACATACACAAAACTTTTTGGTTTAGATTATAAAATTCAACAACTTCAACAATAGTACTACTTATAAACGTAGCGGTATGACTCTGATATTCATCATATTTAAAAGAGATAATACGTTTTTGCATACAAGTATTATCATTTATCCAATGGCATGTAATTGTCAAATAATCATTTCCATTAACAGCATGGCCAATATCAGAAGTTAGACATACTCTAGAAGGAAGGTGGCTAAACAAATAATGTATGTATGTTTGATATTATCCATGAAGTCTAAAGATATCTGCTCTACAAGTACTTCTAGGGATACCTTTAAATAAAGGATTGTAAATCCTTTGAACATACATAATAAGATACGATGAAGAAGCAAAAGAAAAAGGTAGACATCCTAAAGCATTCATTTTTGCTAATTCCTCACGATCCCTCATTTTATCATATTTTACTAGACCTCCAGTAGTAGGGTTAATAGTTGTATGACTTCCATCCCCATTATTGCCCCATTTTGTGGGATGGTCAGATCTCATATGTCTACTAAGTTTCAAGTCCCCCTAAATTTCCTCCGATCAAATGTTTAAAAGTTTCGTTATAAAGCTTGCGCTTAACTCTATCAGTACCTTTTATTATTTCAAAAAGTCTCCATACCGGACTTCTTCTTCTATGATTAGAAGTCGGAGCAACTGGTGGTCTACCCCTTGTAGCACTAGCAACTCCAACTCCAACACTACCAACATTTCCACTAGTAGGTGTAGGTGGTATCTCATCTTCTATTTCAATTTCATTCTCTTCTATTCCAGAATCTTCTTGTAATTATTCATAATCTATCTCTACATTATTATTAGGCGATGATTCAGAAACATGTGTTATTGGGTCATTACTATTACTACCGGAAGCTCCAGGACTACCTCTTTTTTTTTTATTTCCACCCCTACCAGTAACTTTTCTACACGCTCTTTTAGCAGCACTAAACATATTGTAAAAATTAAAGCATAAGCTAAAATTAAATATGCAATTAAAATATTAAATAAGAGAAAGAGTTGGAGGGAGTGCATCGAATTCGACAATAAATTGAGCACTTGATTACGCAATTCCGGTGTTACCACGAACAAACATCAAGCAAGTATATTAACTTTGAACTTCAAACTTCGAATTCCAATTTCCAAATGACAATTTCCAGTAAATTGAACTCAAGAAAAGAGAGCCAAATAAAAATTATATAATTAGAATATGAAATCTTGCAAATTGAAGGGAAGAGAGAAATTGAGAATTTGAGAATTAAGATTGAGATAAGAATTTTGAGTGAAGAAATGAAGAAGAGGGGGAGGGTATTTATAGATTTTAAGAAGGATTAATATTGTAAATTAACAAATACAAGAAAATAAAAATATGGCCAATTTTGCAAATAATTCCGCTGGCCAACGGATCTGAATGAAATCTTTCCGTTGCCAAATTTATTGTGGGCCCCACGAAGTCCGATTTAAAAAATACAAAAAAAATTACCGTTGGAACGGGGCCGATCCGGTCGATTACACCAACAAAAAATTAAACGGACACAACCCATTTCCCCCACGAACCCAGCCCACCCGACCCCTTAGTAACTGCGCCAGTCCGGTTCCGGTTTAAAGCGGTCCGGAACCGGTCCAACCAAGCCCCTTAGACACCCTTACTTCCAACTCAGCGGTAATAAGAGTGGACAATGACTGAAGGTAAGAAATCACGTAAGAGCACTCCACCATGCAATATAGAACAACACAACCATTTGAGAAAAAATAGTAAGTCCGGGAAAATCCTTTAGAAAATATCTGCCTCAGTTTAAAATCATTTCGAAAATATCATTTTCCAACAATTTAAGCAAGTAAATCCGGGACAGGTAGTGCAAGTTAGCATGAAAGTCCGCCTATCGAGCACAAGCTCGTATGTCTAATTGAACAAATAACTCGCCTTTCAAGCAATATTCTTACCTCTGGTCAGCCACTGTTACCTGACCCATATACGTCATACAGTGTCAATGTTACCAATGTCTAAAATTTATCCACTTTGTAAAGTGATCAGACAATCTCAAAACAACAAATAAATATATCAAGAAATGACAATAACAACAAATAGAGAACAAATGTATGAATGCAATGCAATGCATATGACGGTACACTCCGGTACCCATTACGGTGTGCAGTCCGATCCATTTAACGTCGACGGTGCTCATTGGGGGTGTGTACAGACTCCGGAGGGGCTCCTATAGCCCAAACGCAATATTAGCCATGTATTGGCACAAAATAGGCTCTCGACCTCAATATCAATATGTATACCATCGCTGCGGCATGCAACCTGAGCCACCCATATATTCATAAATCAGTGTGACACAACTTCGGTACGCAGCCCCGTCCATGCTCAGTCTAGAAATGCACATAAGCCACTTGGGCAATATTAACATTATAGTGCTCTGATTAAATGTTGATAAAATATTGTTTAAGTTTCCAAAGTTTAGAAAGTGACTTAGTATGCAAAACAGTATTAGAACCTTGGATCGAGATCAGATTATATGCAGGTAATGCAAAAATTTTACTATCAATCCCCGAAGGGTTCATATAGTTGGCACGAAGCCCAAACATGGCAATCAACCCAAGTTATGATGATAACAAATAATTTTAGTCAAATACGTAGTAAAATCAATAATCGGGACAGACCAAGTAATAGTCCCCAATGGTGCTCTACCCCACGCTCATATCCGGCATGCAAGTCACCTCAATATAACACTATGATGTGCAAATCTGGGGTTTCAAACCCTCAGGATATTATTTACAAGTATTACCCACCTCGAACCGGTGAATTCTCTAGCCCGCGATGCCTCTACTCCTCAGCTTGTCCTCCATGCGCGTCGAATCTATCCAAATTCCGAGCGAATACATCACAATATGCTAAGGGAACTATGCCCAATCGAAAACAATCGAGAAATAGCACAAATCTCGAAACCAGCAAAACTCGAGTCCCGGGCCTGCTTCTCAAAAATTACAAAACTCACGTTACTGGATTCCTCGTCTCTCCACGAGTCCATACATACCAAGAACTCCCAAATCCGAGTTCAAATGACCTATCAAATCACAATTTTTGAAATATCAAAAACTCAAGCCCTAGTTTCATCAATTTAGGCTAAATTTCCATGAATTCCCAGACCAGTTTCACAATATAATTGAGTTTTGTGTTCAAAGATCTTACCTCCAATCAATCCTTCTCAAAACCCTCTTCATTTTCTCCCAAAAAGCTCTCAAAATCCTCAACAATGGTGGAACAATGATTAAACTCGCGGATGAAATATTTAAAACCCTTCTGTTTGCTACAGTACTTTCCTTCTATGCGATCACGGCCCAAGCCTTGTGATTACAATGAACAAAATAGCATAACCTAAAAAATGCACTATGTGCTGGTTAGATCTATGCGATCGCGGACCACCTGAGGCGATCGCATAGGGCAACTCAGCTGGGTCCTCACTTTCCTTCATGCGATCCCGTTCCTACTAGTGCAAACGTACAGAACAAAAATCCAGCCTCACCAATTTCCATTATGCGATTGAAACATCTCCTATGCGATCGCATTGAACAATTTCTTTGCAACACCAAGCTTGAAAAATCTGCAACATCTAAGTGCCAAAATTGGTCCGATTGACCAACCGAAACTCTCCCGAGGCACCCAGGACCTCAACCAAAAACACAGACATGATCTAGTGCTTCATTCAAACTTTCTTGAATCATCAAAACGCTAGCGTTAACTTCAAATCCTCAATTATGATCAAATCAAAGCCTAAATTTCTTAGAAATTTCCGAATTGCATATTCGATCAAACTCCTAATCAAATGACGTCCGAATGACGTGAAATTTTGTACACATATCCAAAATCATCTAACAAAGCTACTGCAACTCTCAGAATTCTATTTCGACCCTCGGATCAAAATCTCACATCTCAACTGGAATTCGCCAAAATTCCAACTTCGCCAATTCAAGCCTAATTCTACACCGGACCTCTAAAATCAATTCCGATCACAGTCCTAAGTCACAAATCACTTCCTAAAGCTAACCAAATTGCCAAAAATCTTAGCCGAGCCCTCTAATTCATAAGTTAATATCTTGTTGATTTTTCCAAAACAAGCCTTCCTTAAAGAGACCAAGTGTCTAATTTCTCATCAAAATCAATCCAAATCAACTTTAACACATCACATACTGATAATGAAACATGAAGAATCATAAAATGGGGAAAAAGGGCAGTAACACATTAGACGATGGGTCGGGTCGTCAGATTATCTATCCCTCTACAATGGGCCCCCTGACAAGGTCTGCTCATGTTTTGTACAAAGTATCAGATTACCCTAGCACAGGGTCACCATCTATTTGGAAGATACTACTGATGATAAGGTACTTTGTGGAGAAGGCCCGGCTCGAATTCACCCTCAGCCATCTCGTTAGGTTATATCGGCATCTGTGTTACCCGGGCTTGATTACTCTGCGATGTCTATCTGCTTGGTCCCTTACTATTAACAACAAAGAAAATGAAGACCGAGGCTGGATGAGCTGGTTTGTTTGAGCACAGACAAACGATATTATCCCTGGGGAGTTTCTGCCATTTCTTGAGAAATAAAATTTCACACATAAGTGGTACACTTGTATTTTTATCGCTTTGTCTACAGTGGAGGTGGGATCTGTAAAGATGTTTTTTCATTTAATTTTCTTTAGCGATTCCTTGATTGCTAAACGAGGTTCCTGACTTGGCTGAATGGTCTCCTAAGCGGGCAGCTTGCTCGACCTATGATAAGCGCAATTGGTGAGATTTATCCAAAGGGAGATGGGAGGCAAATCATCATGGTAGGTGTTAGTGTTTTTTTTTTTGTCAGAAATAGGTACTTTCTTTTTAGTGCTTTAACTCTATCGTCGCAGATGTTAGAGGTCTTTCTGAGATAAGGCCGTGTCCCCTGGGGGAGGAGGAGAGATTGCCAACCTCGGGGTCAAGGATTGATAATAAATGGAAAGAATATTCGAGATGTAAGGATGCTCATGGCAGGGCGAGTCCTTTTCTGAGGTTCAAAAGAGACGAGTCAGCCAAGCTTCCGACTTCGGAGGCCTCTATTTTTGAAAAAGATTTCCCGTCTAATTGAAGGTACTTCGAGGGACAAGGGCCATTCGGTGCCTCTCTCTTCTCCTATTGAAGTCACTTCGAGGGAAACTAAGCCATTGGATGTATGCTCGACCTTTGGTGAGGCTCAGTGGCTTAACTTTATGGTAAGCTTTGGTAGTTGGTGTAGGCTTCTTTCAGCTTTGCGTCTTTCTTATTGAGATTTCTTTTGTAGGCCTTTACCAAGCTTAAGTCTCTGCTGCTTCACTGTGAGGCCAGGCTATGGAAAGCTTTGGATGGGGGAAAGTCCATCAGGCTTCTTTGCACTTAAAAGGAAGATGAGCTGATATACCAATTGTATAAGGCGAATCAAAGTCGGAACTACGAAAGCCATCTTGAAAGATAGGTAACCTACACTTCATGCCGATGTATGCTCACCCTTCCTCTTTCGGAGATTAATATTCTGATATTTCAGTTGAAGAACAAAACAAAGGAGCTGGAACGACTTTGGGGCAAAGGTTGCTGGGTTAAACGTGAAAGTAACGAGCTAACGGCTCAAGCAGATGCCCAAGTTGCGACAAAATAGGCTACTTTGGCTAAGGCTTCCGCCCTCGAGGTGAAACTCTGGAATGCTCGTACAAGCAATTCTATCCGAGCGACTATGATTACAAGGCTCGAGTATGAGCTTTTGAAGATGAAAGCCGAAGTTGTGGATGCCTGGGCTGAAGCTGTAATGAGCTGCACTAAGGCTGGCAAGAAAGTGGTGGTCTATTTGAATGGCATTGTTGATGATCGACATGAGTTGAGAAGGTCTCTTGACCATGAGAGCAGAAGCAAAGAATATGCTGGGCGCAAATCTCGACGGGAAACCTCGAAGAGATCTATGCTAAAGGGTTTAACCTCTCAGAAGAGGTGATGCAGGCAAAGTCGGATGAACACGATGCGAGGTTCCTTCTGTCTAATGTCGAGGATAGCGAGAAAGAGGCCGACGGTCCATAGTACCCTAGGGGGACGTAGATTAGGCCTTCCTTTTCTATCTCTACGTATAGTGCTTTCAAAGAACATTTGTAAATGGAGCTTGTATTTGTCACATATATGTATAAAAGGAAACCCCGCGGTTTTATTTTAATGCATTTCCCTTTGCCTTGATATTAGCCAGATGAATTGGTCTTCGAGTTAAAAAGGAATCCTTAGATTCGAGGGATGGCCCTGGGCTCATTGGGCTGGCCTGTAGGCTCTTACGCACTTGGTCGGTGCGACCTTTTAGTATAAGTCGGGGTTTGAGCTCTTATGCTTTTGCTCTTACGCATAATTAGTTAGCTATTTCAGGTTTAGTCTTTGAGTCAGGTTTCGACTCGAGCTTATTTGTCCCTTAGGTTTTTGAATTAAAGTAGGCCCTTAGGCTCTTATGCATTGGGTCGATACGACCTCTTATATGAGTTGGCGATAGTGGGTCTTATGCATTGGGTCGGTACGACCTCTTATATAGGCTTTATTTCCATCGTTAAGGACTTCTGGAATTGTGTTTGCCTCGCTCTTCAATGATTAGATATAAATCTCGATTGTGAGTCGTTATATGGTGATGATCAAGAACCTCGGGAGGTTTGGCTTATTGGCTGAGTATCTCAAAGCCTTATAGTCGGGCTAACATGGTCGAAGCGTTTTTTCCTATGTCGAGGGTTTCCTGTTTAGTCGGTTCTTTTCGAAGTATTTTTTAAGTAGTTCAAGGCCTATGATTTTACAGCGACGGTCGGGCGTCCCCGAGTTGCATTACTTTGGGTGGTACAACCTTGTGACCATAGTCATTTGTGTTTGGCTGGAGCCTTTCAGTCCCTGAGTGAAATAGTTTCGACGTCTATATCAAGGATATTCCTTTTTAAGGGTCATACAAGTTCGATATATAGCCTTAACTTTAAGATCAGGTTGATGCCTTTAGTAAGGTCTTACAAGTTTTACATGCCTTTGAGGTCTTACAGTTTTGGCTACTTGATATAAGTATGGTTCATGCGTTGCTTAAGGTCTTACAGATATTGTCACTTGGTACAAGTGTGGTTCATGACTTCCTTGAGGTTTTACAGATATTGTTATTGCCTTATAAAGGTCTTACGAGTTCGAGGTTGCCCGCATGTGGCCTTGTGGCCTCGGGTTTTGATAAGTTCATGGGGGTGGCGATTGACGGAAGTCCTCGAGTCATCGAGGGGTTCTTGGCTTGGGATCCATTACTTGTAAACTTGTTATTGCCTCATTGTGGGCTTATGATTTCGGGGCTTCCGACCTGGAGGCCATGTCGCCTTGAGTTTTCGATGCCAGTCCCCGAGTGTTCGTGACGTTTTTGGATCTAGTGCCATTTTGTGATCTTCATGTTGCCTTATTGAGGGCTTACGAGATTGAAGCTCCGACCCAAGGGTCAATGTCACGGCCCAGAATTCCCACCCTCAAGAGTCGTAATGGCGCCTACTCGTAGAAGCTATGAAAGCCATGAACCTCGAAACCGTTTACTCTCTCGTATTAATTCATTTTTAACCAATTAAATTAACAATAATAAGCATGTAAATGACAACGGAAAATAGAATTTAGCGGATGTCTTAAATAAATATGGAACCAAGATATATAGAAAACCAATACATATCTCTACCCAGAACCTGGTGTCACAACATCCATAGACTACTAAAGGGTCGTTTGATAGCCGGTTAGAGAGGAGTTATACATGTATTAAAATTAGGATAACTTTATACATTGTTTAGTTAAAAGAAGGATAAAAACTAATCTCCACATAGAAGCTAGCATAAGTTATACAATGTTTGGTTGCTTTTTCCTTCTTTTTTACATAAAATGTTGCATTGCTAATACAATGTTTGGTTCATATTTTTCTTTTCCACATAACTAATACATGTATAAGTTATGAGGGAATCTATATATTATTTATGCAAGGTAGAAAATGGAATAACTTATACATGTATTAGTAATACTTGTAATAAAATACAAAATAACAAGAATACCCTTTATTCAAACTTGTATTTTTTTGTTTAAAAAGTATATTTAAACTATGCTAAGAATTAAAAATAAAGTAAGCTAATAATAAATAACAATCACATTACATAATACATGTATAACTAATACCTACATAACTTCTAACCATCAACCAAATGACCCCTAAGAGTACTATATATAACAGTCTAAAGGAAAAGTAGAATTGTATGTCTCGAATACATGAAATAACAAGATATGAAAGAAAGTGGAGGAGACACTGGGCCTGCGGACGCCTGCAAGGCCACCTCGGTGTCTCAGTGGACTTAAGGCTGGCTCTCGAACTAGTGCTACTGACCGAAGGCTGCTCTGGTATCTGCACAAAGTGCAGAATGTAGTATCAGTACAACCGACCCCATGTGCTGTTAAGTGTCTGGCCTAACCCTGGCGAGGTAGTGACGAAGCTAGGACCATACTCTATATAAACTTATATATATATATATACTCTATATATATATATAGAGTTTCCCTTCCCCAGCTTTAATTGTTTATCTCTTTCTATCTTTCCGTTGTACTTGATATATATATATCAAGTACAACGAAAAGATAGAAAGAGATAAACAATTAAAGCTGGGGAAGGGAAACATGCTTCGAGGTTAGCACATAAAACAAAGTATCAAGAATAATAAGGAAAATAAAATTTAATTTCTGACATGGATAAAGAGAAATAAAGGCAACTTTCACTTTCAGTTTCATCTTGTTGCAGACGTGCAACCCGATCTCATTTCTCATATCTTGTGGTAGGCGTACCAACCGCTCCCATTTCATTTATCTTGTGGTTTGTACTACCCGCTCCCATTTCATTAACTCTTGTTGTAGGCGTATCATCCACTCCTATTTCATCATATCTTGTGGTAGGCATACCACCCGCTCCCATTTTATTAACTCTTGTGGTAGGAGTATCACCTGCTCCCATTTCATCATATCTTGTGATAGGCATACCACTTACTCCCATTTCATCATATCTTGTGGTAGGTGTAACACCCGCTCCCATTTACAAGTCATCACAAAATTATACGAAATCTCGGCAAGGGAATATAAAAAATATAATAAAGGCAATGGAACAACTAGATCGAAACAGTCATCCCGGCAAGGGAGAATCAGCTATAACCAATCTTAACTTAGCTTGTACTCAACTCAATTAAAAACAATGCTCCATCATTAATAAGATACACGAGGATAAACAAACTTTGCTCAATATAGAAGATCATTAATTAAAGCATCCGAAGTGTAATTTAAGAACACAACAACTTTCAATTTAAGACTCACGATCATGTTCGACACCAACGTATAAATACTCGTCACCATGCCTATACGTCGTACTCAACAATAAGCAAGTAGAAAATATGACTCAAATCCTAATCCCTCAAGCTAAGGTTAGATCAAATACATACCTCAAACTTCCAGAGATAACTTAATCCTCAAACACCATTTTTCCTTTCAAATTCGGCTCCAACCCAGTCCTATATATACATACATATATATATATATACATACATATATATATATATATATATATATATATATATATATATATATATATATATATATATATATATATATTTGACTTATTAACATCAATAATGCTAAGCAATCCAACTCCAATGTTCAATTATAACTTTCCAATCAAAAATCGACCCCGGGCCCGCTTGGTCAAAACATAAGGTTTGACCTAAAATCAAATCATCCATTCATCCACGATCCTGGATATATAATTATTTTCATGTAGCCCTAACTCTACCTAATTCCCTAATTTCTTCCCTTAATTACATGTTTTTGGCCTAGAAATCTAGAGGGTGTTGATGGAAAATGAAGATAACGAGTTATAGATTACTTACCCAAAACATTATCGTGAAGAATTGCTTCAAGAATCGCCTAAGAGTTTGGATAAGAAAAGGTTTTGTAAACTTTTGATAAATCCTGTAAGTGTTTTGTTTTGGAATTTTGAAATAACTAGGCGAAATTGTTCTTCACGATCCGACATGCCCTTCGCGTTTGCGATGGGTTAGGCCTGCTAGGCCCCCGTGTTCGCAAAAAGTGGCTCGCATTCGCGGAGCTTCTGCTCATCAAGCCTACGCGTTCATGAACCGGTGGTCGCTTTCACGATGCACAAATGGTGACCCCTCCCCCTCAACCTTACGTGTTCACGAGTGGAAGGACGCATTCGCGAAGGGTCTCCCCTCTAAGCTTCGCGTTCTCATCTCAACCTCCGTGTTCACGACGAAGAAAAATGTCACATGGGATCTTTGCCTTACGTGTTCACGAGACGGACCAGGCAAACGCGAAGGGTAAAATCCCTGGGCACTAACAACAGAAAATCTGCAACATTTTCCTAAGTTCAAAACTTCCCGAAACACATTCGAATCGCACCTGAGCCCTCGGGGCTCCTAACCAAATATACATACTAAATCAACAACATCATATCCATGCGATCAAATCGCCAAAATAACCTCAAAAAGAATGAATCAAACCTCAAAATCAAGATTTTTTCTCAAACTTCTTCAAGTTTCAAATTTAGAAATTTAGGTTCAAATCACGTCAAATGATGTCCGTTTTTCACCAAATTTTATAGGAATGACTTAAAACATATGTAAGACTTGTACCGATCACCGGAACCAAAATATTGGCCTGATACCATAACTTTCTCATCATATTTCATTTCCAAATTTTCTTAAACATTTCCAAAAAACAGTTTTTCTTAGAAATTTATTCTCAGGCTTGGGACTTCGGAAATTGATTTCAGGCATACGCCTAAGTCCCATATTTTCCTATGGACCCTTCGCGTCTGTTTGCCCAAAATATTGACCAAATTCAAATTTATTCATTTTAACACCAAAACTTAGCTTTTTTCATTGAATTTCATATTTAAGCTTTCCAGCTATGCGTCCGTACTGCACATGCAAATTTAGGCAACTCTAAATAAGGTTTTCAAGGCTTCGGAGACACATAATTCAATTAAAAACATGTGATGACTATTTGGGTCGTCATAGTCACAATGCTTCGAGTTGTTGATGCCAGTCCCCGAGTGTTTAGGATGTTTTTTACTGAGGGGCCATTTTTGCAAAAATACTGAGCATCTTTGAAATGCAAAATGCTCTTGGAAAGTATTCTTTTATTACTTGGTACAAGTATTCATGTCTTTGCTGTTAAGGCTTCAGTTATTCTATAGACACAGTTCGTTCGACCTTTTGGCTCGGTACATTATTTTCCTATCGAGACCCTATTTAGCGCATCTTGGCTTCTCCGAGTAGGTGACCTTCCAGGGATGCCCCCAGTATTGAGGTTGATTGCAAAAGAAGCCTTGAATACTTTTTGAGTTTTCCTTAGGTAGCATATAGATGTTGCCTCATTAAAAACCTTGCTGGTAAAACCCTTTTCGGGATAAAAAACCCCGTCGAAGGAAAAGTGTGAAACATATGCTTTGAAACCTTAAGGTCTTCGAGTTGGATTAGCACTTTGACTATCTCAGTTGGACAGCTGCATAAAGGTTAGTGTGAAGTGTAAATTAAAAGGGAGATGATTATACCTTAGTGGCGATAGTACTTTGAACCTCGGTAGGCCTTCAATATATGCTCCGATGACACGGTACGGTCCTTTATTTGTTCGTTTGGGTATATCCAAGAATGTGTCTCATGGTTTGTATTTCACTATTCAGCGTTGGGAGCGTCGGTACCGTTGCCACATCATGTACAACAAATATCTCCCTTGTTGCATGTTGTTCCCCGTACATGGTTTTTATTCTGTCCTTTGTCGGAAGCTTCATTATCTGATAAATTTTTGATGGTACTGCTCCCGTGCAATGTATCCATGGTCTTCCGAGCAAGGCGTTGTACATCAAGTCTCCTTTGATGATGTGGAATTTGGCATTCTGGGTTGCGTCGGCCACATTGACTGGTTGGGTGGTTTCCCTTTTTGTTGTTTCGGTTGCCGTGTTAAACCCGTTGAGGACTCGAGAGGCAGGAATAATTTTGTCAAGCAGTCCGAGCTACTCTTCCACCCTTGACCTGATAATATTGGTCGAGTTACCTGGATCCACAAGTACATGTTTATTTGAAATGTATTCACAAGAAAAGAAGTTACCAGTGCGTCTGCGATAGAGCCTCAAGCTTGCTTTTCCCTAGTGATGGATATTTTTCTTATCCTAACTATGGGTTCCTGCAGAGCACCAATACCTCAAAAGATCATATGGATGACATGTTGTGGCCCATCTGTTTCACTCTTTTTGGTCGCCTCTATCTCTCGAAACTAATTTTTGGCTCGGTTGCTGAGGAATTCCCGGAGGTGAACTTTGCTCAGTAGTCAGGCTACCTTTTCCCAAAGTTGCCGGCAATTGTCCATCCTTATGCCATATTTGTTATGAAATTCATACACTACGTTATGGTTCCCCAATGAAGGATCTGATTGTACAGGCCTAGGCCACCCGGCATCTCTGATCTTACTGATGGCAAACACGATATCTGAAATATCGACATTGAAGTTATATTCTAACAATCGGGGCGCCTTCGTTGCTCCTGTGTTCCTATCGAATCCAATTCTGTTGATAAGCCCCCGAGGATCCTATCCTCGGTCCGTACTTCGATCATTTTAGGGTATGTTACGCCTCGGGGAATTTCTTCTGTCTTCATTGTATGGCTAGTACCTCTCTTTGATTGGCTTAGGATCTTTTGCAAGAAGCCTGCTTTGGTATATCGAGCCCGAGGGTGCTCCTAATTGTTCATCCTCAACCTTGATCTTTGATTGATTTTGGTTGTGCAGATCTGACTAAGTCACGGCGGGGTATTCAACAAAATTCTGTTTCAGTTGTTTCGAAGCCACCGAGCTTCGTTCGTTCAAACATTGAGTGAAGGACTGCACTGCCCAGTCGTCAAAGACTGGTGGTAGTTCCATTTGTTCCATTTGAAAGCATGATACGAACTCTCGCATCATCTCGTTCTCTCTTTGCTTGATTTTGAAGATGTCGGATTTACTTGTAGCTACTTTGATGGCACCAGCATGTGCCTTAATGAAAGAATCTGCCAACATGGCAAATGAATCTATCGAGTTTGTGGCTAGGTTTTGATACCACATCATCGCCCCTTTTGAATGCATTTCTCCAAAGTTTTTCAGTAGGACGAATTTGATCCTGTCGTCCTTTAGGTTGTTGCTCTTCACTGCACAAGTGTATGCAGCGACATGTTCATTGGGGTCCGAAGTTCCGTTGTACTTTGGAAGGTCTGGCATCCTAAACTTCTTTGGAATGGATTTTGGAGCCTCTTCTTGTGGGAATTGCTTCTGTATGAACTTCTTTGAGTCCACACCTTTTACGACCGGGGATGCACCCAAAATTTGGTCGACCCTGGAATTATAGGTCTTGACCTTCTTGTTGTTAGCTTCTATCTTTTTTTCACCCGACTCGATCCTCTTTGTGAGGTCCTCGAGCATTTTCACGGTGGCGAGGTCGGTTGTCGACCCATTTTGCTTGATCTTTCTGGTGCTTGTTCAGTCCCAGGGTCTGTTGCCAGGGCCACTGTACTTGGGGTTTTTGGTGGCTCTATAGCTGAGTGATTTTCTGCTGTTGCACCTGAAACATCTCAAAAATAATGTGAAGGCTTACCTCTTATTCCTCCTGAGCTGGGATTTTTTGGACTTCTTGTTGGTCTCCTTGATGTATGCTCCTATTAGTGTGGGAGCTTATAAAGATGCGAGGACTCGCGTGAGACCGTGTCTACGGGAATTGGTTCTAGTGCATTCTAAGGATTTCTTGGTGTACACCAACACCTGGAACATCCACACCGTTTTCTCTGTGGTCTTCAATATTGTTGTTTTCACGTGCATTTATTGAGTTAGCATTTTGATCTGAAATCAAAGATCTTGGACAAGAAATATGTGAAAGGAAACTTTTGTTATATAGTTAAACCATGAAGAAAATAATCATTATTATTTTTAGCCCCACGGTGGGTGCCAAACTATTTACTGTGAAAAAGATAATAACAATTAAATTTGATTTTGTGATTCTAAAAATATGTGATCTATTTTATACTATTTGTTAGGTGATAACTGTGATTTCTAAATGTTTTATACGTATTCTTAACTAAGCATTTGCATTAATTGTCATATACTAGTCCCAAAATGCTTATAAATTGCACTTGATTGCAGGTCTGAGCGACAAGATGATAAATATCAAAGATCGGCTCAAAAAGGAGTGAAATCTACCAAGTGTTAAATGACAATTGAAGTGAAAAACAAGATGACCTGCGCGGACCGCATTGATTTGGTGTGCGGCAGCGCAGGAAAGTTCAGAGGCTGAGTATGATCAAAGCTACCTTGCACGGTCCGCACTGATTTTCTACGCGGTCGCAGGTGAATTCAGAGACCTTGCAATTTTGAAGTGAAGCTTCGCGGTCCATAGTCAATTCCACGCGGTCCGTACAAAAGAAAAGTCAGAGACCCAGAAAATCAAGGCAAGAGCCCACGCAGCCGCACATCAAAGCAGTGCGGTCCGCGTGGGTAATGTAGAAAATCATTCTATCTATGATATGTGCGCTTTGGTTGTATTAGCATGATTTTCAGGTATAGGTTTTGATGAATGACAAACAATGAAGTCAAGTGTCAAACAACGATATTATATGACAAACAATCAAGATTGAATGCCGAGAAGCATATTGATGACGGAATTGCATAGACAAGCCAAAGACGAGCTCAAATGTTCAAGACCGAAGATCCAAGGCATAGGTCGTTAGGTAGAACCAATGTAAGAGCAACACTTGAGTTATCTCGTCTTTTGGCTCAACATAGGTCATCACAAATATGCATAAAATCATTTTATTAAATCATATTTATCATAAACATATTTTAAATACTTCAAACAAAATGATGTTAAAGTTCTCATTTTAACCAAAATGGTTTTTGAAGTAAGTATTCAAATCTGGACTAGAATAATCGATTATACAATCTGCATAATCGATTATGTGTAGACCGTTGCCAGTGTTTGAACACTGGAACAGAATAATCGATTATGCAGAATCAAGTAATCGATTATTCAGCAGAAAATCAACTTCCGATTTTCGGAACGTTGGAAGAATAATCGATTATGCAGAATCAAGTAATCGATTATTCAGCAGAAAATCAGCTTCTGATTTTCGGAACGTTGGAAGAATAATCGATTATACAATTCCAATAATCGATTATCCTTGCACAAAATCAGCATAATTGATTGCCAATTAAGCAACGGACATAACACTTCTTTCACCTATAAAAAGAGGTATTTTGAGCTGATTTTAAAAACACAACACCTCCCAATATTGATATACATATTGACATTATTTGAGCATCATTTTAGAGCTTTTGTTGAGCCATTTCAGAGACAACTTTGAGTTGTTCATAGAACTAAATTTGTAACTCTTTATCTACTCTTTTGAGAGAGTTCTTGTTGTAAAAGAGAAAGGTGTTTGAGAAGAACATATCTTCTCATTGATTGTCGGGTTCGCTAAGTACCCTAAGTCTTAGTGTGTGAAGTCTTGTGGTGCGGTATCCACGAGCAAGGTTGAAGTCTTGAGGTGCGGTATCCTCGAGCAAGTTGAAGTCTTGTAGAGTGTACATCTACGAGCAAGTGTAACGGTTTGTTAGGCACCCGAAAGCTTAACGGAGTTAGTGGAATCTCGAGAGAGTCTCTCGGGGACTGGACTAACCACAAGTTGTGGTGAACCAGGATAAATTCGGTGTGTTCTTTCCTTGCTATTTTAATTACCGAATTTATTTTATTCCTGCAATTTTAATTCCGCAATATTTATCAATATTCTTGTGCCGCACTATTCACCCCCCCTCTAGTGACATAAATCCTAACAATTGGTATCAGAGCCTAACTCTCTGAAAGCCTTAACCGGTTGAGAGTGATATATATTTTTTTATTTAGAATATTGAACGCAGGAATGATGAGCGAAGGACACTCCACCTTTAGCCCTCCACTATTTGACGGAACAAACTATACATATTGAAAAGAGCGGATGAGAATATTCATCCAATCAAATAACTTTCGATTACGGCAAATCATCAAGAAAGGTGAACAAATGCCAACAAAGAAAGTTGGGGAAATCATGGTTCCAAAGGAGGAAAATGAATATGATGCCGAGGACATCAAGAAGGTTGAAAGTAACGCAAAGGCCGTCAACTTACTATTTTGTGCGGTGAATTCGGACGACTATCGGAAAATCTCTTGTTGCACAACCGCAAAGGAAATGTGGGATAAACTCGAGATCACTTATGAAGGTACGTCTCAAGTCCGAGAATCTAAAATTGATTTTCTAACACATGAATATGAACTTTTTAGAATGAGGGAAGATGAAGACATCGATAATATGTTCGAACGATTCTCAATGATCGTCAACGATCTTCATGCTCTCGGAAAAATATACTCGAACAAAGATCTAGTTCGAAAAATCCTACGGAGTCTCACTCCCAAATGGCGCTCCAAAGCAAATGCTATCCAAGAGTCGATAGGAATCACGGACGTCACAATTGATGGACTACGAGGTAATCTTAAAGCTTATCAAAGCACAATTCTTAATCCGTATCTTAGAAGTAATTCGAGTATTGCCTTCAAAGCCTCATCTTCTAAAAGAGTAGAGGTAAGTGATTCGGAAAGTGATGATGATATTATTTCCAATGATATAATTGAAAAATTTTATAAGTTTATAAAGAAGGAAGAACCAAGTCCTTCATGTCAAAATTGTGGAAAAATTGGCCACACCAAATCACATTGTCCAAAATCAAAGGACAAGGAAAAGAAGAAATACCATAGGCGCGTAGCATGGGATTCGGACAGCTCGGGCGATGAAACTGCCGCATTATGTCTCATGGCAAACGAAGAAGAAAAGGTAAGTATTTCTAACTCTTACTCGTTTGAAGAAATACAAAATGCCTATGATGAATTATATGGTGAATTTGTTAAAGCTTCCAAAACCATAAAAGAATTTGAGAAAACACTTTCTTTGCAAGAAAAAGATTTTGAAAAACAACCTTCTTTAAAAGAAAAAGATTTTGAAAAATTGACTTGTGATAATGAAAAACTAAAAGAAGAAAATGATCTTTTAGAAAATGACATTACTTTTCTTAAAAATAAAATCAAAGTTTTAGAAGAAGAAAATAGATTTTTGGAAAATGACAATGTCGATCTCAAAAATAAAATCAAGGAGATGAATGATGCCTCTTCAAGTGTTCAAAGTTCAAATTGTTCTTCTTGTAGTTCTTTGAAAATAGAGAACATAGAACTTAGAAATACACTAGAAAAATGTAGTGTAAATGATTCTAAAACAAGTGAAGTAATTAAAAAGGACGATAGAAATAAGGTTAAACCACCTAGAAACGACTCTAGGTATTTTGTTAATAAGTCTAAAACTAATCATTTTAGACACAATTCTAGGAATTTTATTAATGAATCTAGAATAAATAAATTCAGACCACCTAGAAATGACTCTAGGAATTTCAACGCTTCTAGGAATAACGACTTTAGATCACCTAGAATGCATTTGGCTCAACCTAGACATATGCACAACCCTAAGGTTATATGTCATTATTGTAACCGGGTAGGGCACATTGCACCCGTATGTTTTGCTAAACATTGAGATTCATATTTTGATTATAATTATTATTTGCCTAACGCCCAAGGACCCAAAAGAAGTTGGGTACCGAAAACCTATTTTTAGGTACTTTTGCAGGTGTGCTTGAAGACTACAATATTGTAATAGATGCACCAAGCACGAAACCTTAATGCATCGAGGGGGAACGTCAGTTAGTTATCGTTTTTTTGATAAAAAGCTAAGAGTCGATATGTGCTAACAATTAGTATTAATTATTGATTCATGTTTTGATAAGTGTTATTTTGAATAACAAATTGGTATCAATTATTTTTATGTTAAATGATTGATTCATGTTTTGATGGATATTTTTAGTTTAAACAACAGTTGGTATATTTGCGAAAAATGACCGTCATTATGATTGGCATGTTTTTACTAACATTTGATATGATTTGATATTGATATGATTTGTTTTAACAATTGGTATCGTCAATAGTTTCAATAACAATTGGTATACTCTTTTTGCTAGTGCCAAAAGGGGGAAGAATTTAGGCGATATGCATCGAATAAGGGGGAATATCTTCACATTCTAGTATGCTTTAATTGAGGGGGAATATTCAATTAAAAGGGAATTATATTAAGTTGTTTGTCATGAATTGTATGTTGAGATATAACATGAATTTAGGGGGAATCCAATATGCATATCTCCTGTTGTTTGTCATTATCAAAAAGGGGAAAATTGTAGAAAATCATTCTATCTATGATATATGCGCTTTGATTGTATAAGCATGATTTTCAGGTACAGGTTTTGATGAATGACAAACAATGAAGTCAAGTGTCAAACAACGATATTATATGACAAACAATCAAGATTGAATGCCGAGAAGCATATTGATGACGGAATTGCATAGACAAGCCAAAGACGAGCTCAAATGTTCAAGACCGAAGATCCAAGGTAAAACCAATGTAAGAGCAATGCTTAAGTTATCTCGTCTTTTGGCTCAACATAGGTCATCATAAATATGCATAAAATCATTTTATTAAATCATATTTATCATAAACATATTTTAAATACTTCAAACAAAATGATGTTAAAGTTCTCATTTTAACCAAAATAGTTTTTGAAGTAAGTATTCAAACGTTGCTATTTTAATTACCGAATTTATTTTATTCCTGCAATTTTAATTCCGCAATATTTATCAATATTCTTGTGCCGCACTATTCACCCCCCCTCTAGTGACGGGCATAATTCCTGACAGGTAAAAGTTCAGAGAATCCAAGTTTGGGCAAATTTTGCTATGCGGCCGCGTCCCATTTCTACGCGGTCCGCGCTTCTCAGCCTATGCAGCCGCGTGACACATCTGTGCGGTCTGCATCCCCAGTTCCTGAAGCAAGACTTAAAGACTTATTGCCCTCTGCGGCCGCGTGACATTTGTATGCGGTCCGCGCCAGACCCTCAGGGGTATTTTTGTCCGGTGTTTCCTGTGTTGTATCAATAGAACATTTTACCTTTTTAGGTTATGTTTTGTTTTATTGAATAGCTGCTGAGTTCGAGACTTCACATTGTTAGCCTATTTTGGGCAATTTCTTCTGGTTTTAAAGTGGATTCAAGTAGATTATCATTGTAGTTAATTATTATGTCTATTTCATCTATTATTTCTTTAATTTCTGTTACTACTTTTTCTAGCTTAACCCATTATCTAGGGTTGTGACTTAACTCTAGTGTGTGTAATTAATGGGTGTGATTGTTTAGTACATGAATGATATTGGGTATTTGTTATTTGGATTAATCTTATGTTTTCACTAAGATTTAGTGGTTGCAAACACTAAGTCTAGCTTAGTGGGTCTTGACTCTTCTTAAGAAAGAGAGTCTGTGATCCCAATATTAATTCCACCAAGGAATTGGAACGGACCTATGAGAATGGTAGTCCCGTTGACGGGTTAAACCTTGAGAGATAATTACCCAACTTTAACCATAAGTTGCTTGGGAAAATTAGCCAACCCAATTGGTCTCGAGAGAGTCAATTGGGAAAAATCACTCTCTCTATCGAGAGGTGTGAGAGTGGGTGAAAAAGTGCAATGGTTATAGCATAAGTCCCATATTCATCGCTTGTGTATTAGGAATCTCTACCCGTTAGTTGACCACCTAGGTACATGCCACGACCCTAGTGCCTTTATTAATTTTGCATGCAACATATAATCATAATTTTAGCATAACTTAGTTTTACAATTGTAGTTGATAAATTGTAGCTATTACTCAAAAGAAAAAACCAAAACTGTTTGAAGATTAATTAGGAGCCAAAACGCACTTCTAGGCTTAGAAAATACTCAACTCCAAATCGAAGCTCTCGGTGGAATATCAATCCTGATACCACTATCGGGTACAAGTATTCGGGCCCGCTCTTTCATAGGATTGAGTCTGCGCCGATCACTTTTTGGCGCCGTTGCCGGGGAGCTTTACGGTGTTTGACTATTTGTTGGCTAGTTTTGTGTTTTGCTTCTTTTTCCTTCTTTTTACTTACTTTGTTTGTGTTAATTCACTCAGGTGCCAATGGCTGTAAACGCACAAGATGCTATTAATGTGGGAGTGGAGGAGGTGGAAGACGTACACCAAGAGGAGATTTTACCCCAAGCACAAAGACGGGGTAGAAATTCTAATGCTAATGACAACATACCAGACCCTCATCCACCTTTCCCAAGAGTCAAGGGTACGCAAGTGCAATAGTTCCTCCCCGAATCTGGGCGGGGAACTTCCAAATCACCAATGTCACGCTCACTTTGCTCGAACAACAAGGGTACTTCACAGGTGCCTCAGACCAAAATGCATACAAGCATTTGAAAGGGTTTGTGGATACTAGTTGGGGGAGCAAGCAGACAAATGTTTCGGAAGATGCATTGAGGTTAAGGCTTTTCCCCTTCTTACTACGGGGAAAGCATTGTATTGGTTGGAGAGACTGCGAAATCATTCCATCACTACGTGGGATGAGTTGGCGGTGGGATGAGTTGGCGGATAAGTTCATTGCAAAATTCTTCTCGCCTAGTCATATGGCGGCTCTTAGAGATGAGATCCTAGATTTCAAGCATGAGCCAACGAAGCTTTTACATGAGATATGGGAGATATTTTGGACGATGGTAAAATAGTGCCCCAACAATGATACGAATGATGTTATGATCCAACAGACATTATATCAGGGTATAAACACAACAAACCAGTGCATTGTCAATCAGTTGGCCAGTGGTAATTTTATGAAGCTTCCATACAATGAAGCTTGTGATGTTCTTAATGAAATGGCCGATACTTCTTCGGCATGGCAAAGCAAGCTAATGTTCCTCATGGTGATCCTAATGTTATACACTTGCATAAGGAGTTGCATGATCATGACCAAGCCATTGCCGAACTCACAACAACAATGAACCAATTGGCTAAGGCGCGACTTTAACAAGTTCAAAATCCACACCAAGTCAATGCCATAGAGGGAGTGAATATGATGAAAAGAAGGCAAAGAGGGCAACAACAACCTCAAGAAAATTTTGACAACTTTGATGATGGTGGTGGATATTCTAATGAAGGTTTTGATGACCAAAGTAAGGAAGTCCAATATGTCAACAACTACCAAGGGAATAGAGGTAATCAAGGGAATCAACAATGCAGACCCCAAGGTAATTGGGGTAATCAACAAGGTGGAAATTGGAATTATAACAACAATAAATGAGGCAATTGGGGGAACTATAACTCGGGGAATCAAGGTAATTGGAACGGGAACAACAACTGGAACAAAAACAATGGTGGTCAAGGTGGGTGGAATAATAATGGTGGTCAAGGTAATAGGGGGCAAGGATTTCAAAGGCCCCCAATGCATCAACAACCCAACAACCCACCTCCGTTTCAATCTCAAGGGTCGAATTTGTTGGGCAATGACATGGGTCGAATCGAGAACATATTTGAGAAAATGATGAAGAAGAATCATGACTCCTATGCTTAATTGGCCTCCCATAACACTTCAATCTGTAACTTGGAAGTACAGCTCGGTAAAATTTCATAATCTGTCAATACTTGCACAAAGGGTGCTCTACCAAGTGATACGGTAGTAAACCCCAAGGGTAGGCATAATAATCATGTGATGGCGGTAACCACGGGAAGTGTAAAAGGCGGTGATGTACAAGCCTCAAGAGGTAATAGAGTTGTGAATGATGAAGAAGATTTGCAAAATGATGAGATGCCGTTGGTAGTTGAGGATATTGTTGAACCAAATGCAAGTAATGATGTGGGAATTGAAATTAATGAGGGTGAGGAGGAGACTCAAGAGGCCATGAACCCATCCAGGGAACAAGCCATTGATATGCCCGAACCGGAGGTGCCTAAAGCCAAGGCACCCTTGCCTAAACCTCTTCCGCCATATCCTCAAAGGTTGGCCAAGCTAAAAGGTGACAACCATTTTAAAAAATTCATTGAGATGATGAAGAGTTTGACTATGAATGTGCCATTTGGGGATTATTGATGATATCCTCGTTTGTGTTGATAAGTTCATATTGCCATCCGATTTTGTGATCTTGGATTGCGAAGTGGATTTCGAGGTGCCTATTATTCTTGGAAGGGCTTACCTAACTACAGGGAAGGCCTTGGTTGATGTAGAAGCGGTAGGGTTGACCTTCCGTGCAGGAGATGAAAAGCTGGTGTTCTATGTGTGCAAATCAATGAGGCAACCAAATAGCACCGAGATGTGCTCGTTTTTTTACATTGTCATGATGGTGATAGTGGATGACACAAGCGCAATGTAAATGTTGAGGACCCACTTGAGGCCGTGCTATTGAAAATGGATGTTGATGATGATGTCGGAAGGGTGGAGTGTGTGAACGCATTACATGGCATGGGCTCATATTCTTATGAGCCGAGGAAGTTATCTCTTGATCTTGAAAATCACAAAATTCAACCCACCAAACCGTCTATTGAGGAGCCACCGGTGTTGGAATTGAAACCACTTCCTCCTCAAATCAGGTATGAATTTCTTGGTCCTAATTTCACTTTGACGGTTATTATTTCTTCTTGCTTGACAAACGTGCAGGTAGACGCCACTTTTGAGGTTCTTTAGAAGCACAAGCGAGCGATTGGATAGACCTTGGCGGATATTCAGGGCATTAGCCCCGCATTTTGCATGCACAAGATAATTTTGGAGGAGAATGCTAGGACGTCTTTTGAATATCAAAAGAGACTCAACGAGGCCATTCAAGAGGTTGTCAAAAAGAAGGTCATCACGTGGCTTGACGCTGGTGTGGTGTATCCAATTTCTGACAGTTCGTGGACTTCGCAAGTACAATGTGTGCCAAAGAAGGGAGGAATAACAATGGTTACCAATGACAACAATGAAATTATTCCGACTCGTAGTGTGACGGGTTTGGGGGTATGCATGGACTACCAAAAGTTAAACAAGGTGACTAGAAAGGATCATTTCCCATTGCCGATCCTGGACCAAATGCTTGATCGTCTTGCGAGCCGAGATTTTTATTGTTTTCTGTATGGGTATTCAGGCTATAACCAAATTCTCATTGCCCCGGAAGACCAAGAAAAGACAACCTTCACATGTCCTTATGGCACATTCGCCTTCTCTCGAATGCCATTTGGATTAAATTATGCACCAGCGACCTTCCAATGATGTATGATGGCAATCTTCACCGACATGGTGGAGGACATATTGGAGTTCTTCATGGATGATTTTAGTATGGTTGGGGACTGATTTGGTAAATGCTTACAAAACTTGGATCGTGTGTTGGCCCGATTCGAAAACACAAATTTGGTATTAAATTGGGAGAAATGCCATTTTATGGTAGAAGAAGGAATTGTGTTAGGTCATAAAATTTCAAAGAGAGGGATTGAGGTTGATAAGGCGAAAATCGAGGTGATCTCAAGGCTCCCTCCCCCTACTTCTGTAAAAGGAGTGAGGATTTTTCGTGGACACGCGGGTTTCTACTGAAGATTCATCAAGGGCTTTTCTAAGGTAGTTAACCCGTTGTGTAACTTTCTAGAGAAAGATATCACATATGTGTTTGATGAGAGGCGTATGGAGGATTTCGAGATTATAAAGAAAAATTTGACGACTACCCCTATCATTACAACACCAAATTGGAGCTTGCCTTTTGAGCTCATGTCCGACGCTAGTAATGTTGCGGTGTGGGCTGGGGGGGGGGGGTCTTGAGCCTAAAAATCAACAAAATGTTCCATCCAGTATACTACGCAAGTAAGATAATGAATGAGGCTCAAAGGAACTATACGATCACCAAGAAGGAATTGTTTTCCATTGTTTTTGCCATGGAGAAGTTTTGCTCGTACCTTATGGGGGCCAAAGTGATTATTCATACCGATCATGCCAACCTTAGATACTTGATGACTAAGAAAGATTCAAAATCGAGTTTAATGAGATGGGTTCTTCTTCTTCAAGAATTTGATTTGGAGATTGTTGATAGAAAGGGTATTGAAAATCAAGTGGCGAACCACTTGTCTTGATTGGAGGAGGAAGGGTGGCCTTTGGACGGCCTTGAGATAACTGATTCTTTTTCGGATGAACAACTCCTCTCGTTTCAATGCTAGACATGCCATGGTTTGGCGACATTTCCAATTATCTGGTTGCCGGTGTGGTCCCGTATGAGCTTTCTTCTAACAAAAGGAAGAAGCTCAAGCGGGATTGTTTGGACTACTATTGGGGTGAGCCGTATGTTTTCAAAATTTTCACCGATGATATAATTCGCTCGGTGTGTTCCCAATGAAGAGAAATTGATATTGTGGAAGCTTGTCACTCTTCGCCCTATGGTGCCCATCATGGCGGGGCGAGAATGGTGTCTAAAGTGTTGAGTTGGGAGTTCTATTGGCCTTCATTGTTCAAGGATTCCGGTGACTTTATGAAAAGATGTAATGAGTGTCAACGTGACGGAGGGATTTCGAAGAAAGATGATGTGCCCCTTAACACGATTCTAGAAATGGACATTTTTGATGGTTGGGGGATAGACTTTATGGGGCCATTCATGAGTTCTTGTGGCAACACCTATATTTTGGTTGCGGTTGACTATGTGTTGAAATGGGTTGAGGTCGTCGCTTTTCCCAATAACGAAGCTCGTAGTGTTGTGGCTTTCTTGAAAAAGAGCATCTTTACTAGGTTTGGCACACCCCATGCTATCGTTAGTGATGATGGCTCTCATTTTGCAACCGGGCTTTCGATTCTTCGCTTGCCAAATAAGGGGTAAACAAAAAAGTGACCACTCCTTATCATCCTCAAGCGAGTGGCCAAGTTGAGGTTTCAAACCGGGAAATCAAGAGTATTATATCCAAGACTATCAATACAAATGGGACCGACTGGTCAAAGAAATTGGATGATGGTCTTTGGCTTATCGTACCTCTTTCAAGACTACGATTGGTATGTCGCCATATCAGTTGGTGTTTGGGAAGGCATGTCATCTTCCGATGGAATTAGAGCATAAGGCGATGTGGGCCTCGAAAAAGTTGAACATAGAATGGGATGTCGCTGCTAATCTTCGGGTTGAGCAATTAAATGAACTTGATGAGTTTGGGTTTCATGCTTACTCCAGCTCGTCCTTGTATAAGGATAAGATGAACACCTTCATTACAAGTATGCCCGAGGGAAATTCAAGGTTGGCAATATGGTTCTCCTCTTCAACTCCCAGTTAATGTTTTTTCCGGGCAAACTAAAGTCAAAGTGAAGCGGTCCATTTGAGGTTGTTTGTGTTACTCCTTTTGGTTCCATTGATCTAAAAAACAAGAATGGTGAAGTACTATGGGTCAATGGGAATCGTTTCAAGCATTGCTTGGGCAAGATTGGTGACAACCACGTGGTGGCGCTTATTCATTTGAAATGCCTGTGATGATAACATGTGTCGTGTCGCGACGTTAAATCAGGCGCTTCTTGGGAGGCAACCCATGTCTTTTGTTTTTCTTTGTTTTTCTGTTGTAGAGTAGGATTTTTGAGTTGATAGTTTGTGAAGTGTTGAAGGGATAATGTTGGACCAGTGCAGGACAAGATAAAAAATGAGCAGTCTCTGAATGTTGGCTACGCGGCCGCACACCAAAACAGTGCGGTCCGCGTAGGTTTGAGCAGCCGAGGACCAAGTATCAGAAGATGCACCACGGTCCGCGTCCATTTCTTTGCAGTCCGCGTGTGAGAACTTAAAATAGAATGCTCTCTGATAAGATCACATGCGGCCGTATACCAAAACAGTGCGGTCCACATGGGAAAAGCTGAGCTCACCAGGTCTCCGATAACTTCCATACGACTGCACACCAAATAAGTGCGGTACGCGTGGATTGAGCAGCCAATGTAAACAATGGCCATAGGTAGGTGAGTATTGGGTCCCGGGGTTGTCTATAAATAGAAGCCTTGGGCCTCATTG
The DNA here is from genome assembly GCA_034376525.1 of Nicotiana benthamiana. NCBI lineage: Eukaryota > Viridiplantae > Streptophyta > Magnoliopsida > Solanales > Solanaceae > Nicotiana > Nicotiana benthamiana. The sequence continues at coordinate 4,523,705 of CM067329.1, read as the reverse complement.
GAACCTTTTCGCAAATTTTCTTCTGAAGTTTTGATTTTCATTGTGCATCTTGATTCCTCATTAATCCCTCATAATAACTCTTAGTCATTTCAATTCATAATCTAATTTTTGTTTGTTTTAATTGCTTTTTACTAGTATAACTTCTTATTTTCATCGCTTTCCTGTTAATTTCACTGTTAGTATATATTTTTGTGAACTTTTGTTGAACCATGGGCATGGATTCTTGTTAAACAATTGAGTAGGGACACCTAGGACACAAAATGTGAGCAAATATTGGACTAAAAAGAACAAAATCCCTGCTCGGTTAATTTAGCCCTACGTGGCCGCACAACATTTGTGTGCGGTCCGCGTGTATTTGATTGGTGTTTTATCAACCTCTCTACACGTTTCGCGTGCTACTTATGTGCGGTACGCGTGAGCCCAGCGCGGCTGCGGTCCAAATCAGTGCGGACCACGTGGCCACAGTTCAGAGAGGTTGACATTTGGGTGTTTGACTTGTGTGGACCGCGTCCCTTTTATCTACAGTCTCCATTGATCCTACGTGGCTGCATCCAAAACATTGCGGAGCACGTACATTCTCTTAGAGAGTTGCATGTTGAAGTAATTGGCATGTGCGGACCGCATGCATTCCTGTGCGGTCGGCGTCCTTCTGTCTGAATCACTATATTTGCAATTGTGCAATGCATTTAAACTGTCTACTTCTCCTTCTGTGCTTCTACTAACAACTTTAGACATGTATCTCTTGCAGACAATGGTACGTGAAGGCAAACAACAACAATGTGGGGAAAAGGAGAAACAAACCGGGAGAGGTGTTTATTCCCAAGGGAAGTTATAAGAGTTGTAAAGCTTACTCCCAAGGACAAGGAGACCATAAAGAAAAATATAAAGATAATTCAGGAGGCCGACAGGGCTGCCTCTTATTCAACAGGGAGTGAGTATGCACCCTCCGGGAGTGTGACTTCGAAGTCTGCCCCAACCCATATGTCCATGCAGATTCAAGTTCCTGAGTCTTCTTCTCCTGAGCATGAGACTGTGGCCACATCCAAGAAGCTTGTGAATGTAGTCTCGGACTCGTCTGATGAGTCCAGAGCTTAAAAAGAAACTGAAGAGCAATAATCCACTACTCCCATAGCTTTACTATCAGGGGAGAGTGGAGGGTATGCTGAGGGTAGCGAACCACAGGTGGGAGGCATAGAGAAGACCAGAAAACCAGAGGCATGGGCAGACAGGTTCGTCAGCGAGGTAGCCTTCCATAGATTCAGGGAGTGATGGACCAAAGAGGAAACTGATCACGGAGAGGTAGTTCATAGATGTCGATCTAGTTCCTCACAACCCTCACGTGCAAGTACAATTTCGCACGAGAGAGGGTTGGAGCTTCTTCAAACAACGTGTTCAGTTGGCCAATGAGCACATGATGAAGGAATTTTACAGTAATGTTCACCACATAGTTCGGGACTCCGAAGTGACAAAAGTGAGGGACAAGATTGTGCTATTTGATGGGAAGTCGCTGAATGACTTCTTGGGGTTCGAGGAAGAGGATGAATCTCTGTACTTGGAGAAGTTAGCAATGAAAGAGGAGGTTCGTCTATGGTTGGCTGAGCACTTAGCAGCTCCAGATACAGTCCCTGTGTGGTTGAATGCACAGGAAAAGATATACAGTAACACTTTGAACTTTGAAGCAAAAGGGTGGATGACCTTTGTATGCAGTGGACTCGACCCTTCCACACATGATAAATCAGTACCCCTTCCCCGAGCTATCTTGGTAGCATCCATCATGGCCGGCTTTACTCTGAATGTCGGCAATATCATGTTGAGGGTGATTTGTACTGTAGGTCAAGACACTAAAACCAAATATCCCTTCCCATACATACTCTCCCTGTACTTTAAGGAATTGGATGTGAAGAAAAAGCAATATGATATGAAGGTGCCTCCAGTAGCCCCGTATTCGTGGTATGATCACATGGGTCGGGACAACCCAAAGAAATCCAAAAAGGGTCAGACATACACTTCTTCCGTAGCTGGCCAATCTAAAGAGCCAGTTGTCACTGAGCAGCCCACTGAGCCCACTACTGATACATTTCCCCCAGGTCCTTCTACATCATCCCCCTCTGTTACTGCTGGTCCGGTGATCCCGTTATCAAAGACTCACAGGTTCACCACCAACCAGCTCACGTACTCATTAGACAGTTTGAACAACTGGATATCGGCTACAACATCCAAGTTGTCAACAGTGACCACAGTTGTAAAAGGAGTGCCAGTTACTTTTGAGATCCCTGCTTCCATTGAGGATACACTGAACAAAATCCTGGACAACAAAGAGCAGATGATGGCAAAGCAGAAGAACTTGTCCAAGGCAGTTGGGGAGCATAAAAAAGCACTAACGGACTTGGCTAAGGAGCACAGGAAGCTGAGGAAGACAAAGGCCTTGAAGGAATTAGTGGTGACATTAAAGGTGAATGTAGATAAGATTTTGGTGGATCAGCTGCCACTTGATATGCTGTTTGGGGATCCGGCCAGAGAGCCAGCAGTTGGACAGCCGCAAGAGGAAGAGCACAAGCCGAGGAAGAAGAGGGAACTCCCTAGTACTGAGGGACTTGTGATAGCAGTAGCTCTAGAGCCTGAGGGTCCCTCTAGTGCCCCTTTAGTTGATGAGACATATCAGGAGCAGGCACCTATCCTAGTAGCACATGAGCAGCAGGTTGGGGACCAATCTGAGGTCCCTGCCAGTACATAGGACATGGGAGCCACTGACTAGCACATGGCGGCTGATAAGGCTTGAGGGGCCGCTCTATATCCTTTGATGAGTATTGTTGATATTTTATTTGGTAGTTAGTATTGGGGACAATGCTAGCTCTTATTCATGGGGGTGTGGTCCTATTTTTTTTATTGACTGGATTATTGTATATATTTGCTTTACTTTTAGCTTTTGACATTCGTAGTTATAGATGGCCTGTATATAACTTACTTCATGTATATATTCATCTTCCTCTAGTTGTATATTCTGCTCCCCTTTTGTACATAGTCATTCGATTTCCATTTTGGTTTTCTATTTTTGTTAAAAAAATTTCGTTTTCGTTTTAGTTGCAAAGTTAGGCTCGTAGCCTTTTTGGTTTGTTTTGGCGTTTGCAATAAGCCCTTGTTTTTCTTAATGTCATGGTTCTTTCCAAGGGTAGAGTGTTGTGCGAACCGGGTGGCTCTTTCCAATGATAGATGGCGTGACAACCGTCTTAAGGGTTTGAGTTCGTTTTTGATTTTCAAGCTTTTTTGGTAGTTAGGGGTACCTCAAGCAAAGCTTCACTTGGGCCTTGCACATTTGCCTTTGATCTCATTGTCAAGGACATTAAGTTGTGTTTAGGATGGTGAAAATTGTTGCCTTGAGACTCGTGTGTTGATCAAACAATCATCATTTGGACATTTTTGACCATTTTGTGCTAGAATAATATCTAAGGTTGTTGTGGGCCCTAGACTCCGTTTTTGGTAATCCTTGAGTGTATGTGGTGAGAATTTGATTTATTGAGCCCAAGTACCGTGCCGATGGTCTAGAACTTCCCCCGAATATTTGTTGAGGCGAAATTATAGGTGGAACTTGAATAGAAAAGTGATTATAGGCTCTCCTTAATCCAAAAATGCCAAATTGAACTCATGAACTACCAATAAAATGATTCCTAGTTCACCCCTTTTGAGCCTCGAACCTTTTTCTTTCATGAAACAAGTTACAAGCCTATACCTGTTCTCAATTAGACCTTCTCTTGGCACCCAAATATTCCCTTGAGTAGTGGGAAAAGGAAGGCAATAAAAAAGAGAAAAAGAAAAAAAGAAAGACAAAAAGAGAATAAGAATCAAAAAGGGAATCAAATGACAACAAGAAGTGAAAAAGGTATGGAAAAGTAGACAAAAGGAGAAAGGTTTTGAATTGCAAAAGAAAGAGTGATAATGTGTCCCTCTAACCCCTTAAAAGAAGCGAATTACTCAATTGAGTCAAGAAAGTGTGCCAAAATGAATTAAAAGAAGTGCTTAAGGGAAGATTGAAACCATTTGAACAAAATAATATCCTACCTTCACCCAAAAGCCTTCACAATGACTCCTCAAAAGCCTTATTTGATCATGAGTTGAGGGAAGCCAACATTAGTGGATACATTAAGGGCAAGCATATGGTACTTAGAGCCGAACTTAGGGATTTTTCTTTGTGAGAGATGAGAGAGAGTAAATTCACCTTGATTTGTGTAAAAATATTCTAATAGATGAGGTTCACTTAGGAAAAGTCGAGGATGCGTGAGTTTGGGTTCCACAATGACCAAAGTACTTGAGAAAGGTTCCTTGATGAGATGTGTCAACCCTTGATGCTCCTGTGTCACACTTGATCCACAAGTTTTCAAAGTTTTAAATGTGTTAATGATGCATTTGCATTGAGGGCAATTGTTAGTCCCAACTGAGGCTTGTTGAGGTTACCTTAGGAAGGACAGGAATTACTTGGGTGTTTTCCATTGAGGGATATGTCTCATTTTATTTGCTTGAGGACAATCAAAGGATTAAGTTTGGGGGAGTTGATAACTGTGATTTCTACATGTTTTATACCCATCTTACCTAAGCTTTGTGCATTAATTGTCATATATTAGTCCGAAAATTCTTACAAATTGCACTTGATTGCAGGTTTAGGCAACAAGATGATAAATATCAAAGATCAGCTCAAAAAGGAGTGAAATTTGCCAAGTGTTAAAAGAAAACTAAAGTGGGAAACAAGATGACCTGCGCGGACCGCAGTGATTTGGTGTGCGGCCGCGCAGGAAAGTTTAGAGGTTGAGTATTATCAACGCTACCCTATGCGTTCCGTTCTGATTTGCCACACAGCCACGCAAGTAAGTTTAGAGACCTTGCAATTTTGAGGAGAAGCTACGCAGTCCGCAATAAATTCCACACGGTCCGCATGACAGGAAAGTCAGAGACCTAGAAAATCAAGGCAAGAGCCCACCCGGACGCACATCAAAGCAGTGCAGTCCGCGTGGGTAAAATTTCACAAAATCCAACTTTGGGAAACTTTTCTACGCGGCCGCGTCCCATTTCTACGTGGTCCGCGTGTCTCAACCTACGTGGCCGCGTGACACATCTGTGCAGTACGCATCTCCCAGTTGCAGAAGCATGACTTAAAGACATATTGCCCTCCGCAGGCGCGTGACATTTGTACGCGGTCTGCGCCAGACCCTCAGGGGTATTTTTGTCCGATTTTTCCCGTGTAGTATAAATAGAACATTTTACTTTTTTATGTTAAGTTTTGTTTTTCAGAATAGTTGCTGAGTTCGAGACTTCACATTGTTAACCTATTTTGGGCAATTTCTTCTAGTTTTAAAGTGGATTCAAGTTGATTATCATTGTAGTTAATTATTATGTCAATTTCATCTATTATTTCTTTAATTTCTATTACTACTATGTCTAGCTAAACCCATTAGCTAGGGTTGTGGCTCAACCCTAGTGTGGGTAATTAATGGGTGTGATTGTTTAGTGCATGAATGATGTTGGGTATTTGTTATTTGGATTAATCTTATGTTTTCACTAAGATTTAGTGGTTGCAAACACTAAGTCTAGCTTAGTGGGTCTTGACTCTTCTTGAGAAAGAGAGTCTATGATCCCAAGATTATTCCAAACAAGGAATTGGGATGGACCCATGAGAATGGTAGTCCTAATTGACGGGTTAAACCTCGAGAGAGTAACTACCCAACTTGAACCATAAGTTTCTTGGGAAAATTAGCCTACCCAATTAGTCTCGAGAGAGTCAATTGGGCAAAATAACTCTCTCTACCGAGAAGTGTGAGAGTGGTTGCAAAAGTCCAACGGTTATAGCATAAGTCCCATATTCATCATTTGTGCATTAGGAATCTCTACCCGTTAGTTGACCACCTAGGTATATGCTACGACCCTAGTGCCTTTCTTAATATTGCATACAACTTAGAACAATAATTTTAGCATAACTTAATGTTACAATTGTAGTTGATAAATTATAGCTATTACTCAAAAGAAAACCAAAAATGTTAGAAGATCAATTAGGAGCCAAAGCGCATTTCTAGGCTTAGCAAATACTCAACTCCAAATCGAAGCTCTCTGTGGAAAATCGTTCCCGATACCACTATTGGATAAAAGTATTCGTGACCGCTATTTATTAGGATTGAGTCTGCACCGATCAATAGGAAATGGATGCTAAGTAAAAGATTATAAAGCAAGATAATAGCTGGAGATCGGGGCCTCGAGCTGTCATATATGAGGCCTCGAGGTCGAGTTGGGTGGTCGGCTTAGACCGACCGAGGGAGGAGTAACAATTATGCTAGCTATGATGATGGCGATTTGTGATAAATGATGTGCAATAGATGAAGAACGGTAAACAGAACACAATGAATGTAAGCAATAAATGGAAGTAGTGAGATCAAGAGAATATGATAGAAAGCATAGAGAATGTTATTGTGTCTTTAATATTGAATATCAGATCCCCTAAAAAATAACAAGAATCCCCTTCATATATGAGGGGGAATTCCAACATAGTACAAATTCATTTATATACTAAGATATGGAGCTGGTGCAGCTATTTAATGTCATGACACGAGCTTGGACTAGCCTAATAGACTATGTCAGCTCTAGTCACATGCCTTGGGAACCTCCCACTTTTTCACCATAACCGTCGATCCATACTGCCCTGAGGTCGAGCGTTGTTAGCCCCTCGGGTTTGAATCTTGACCATAGCCTCGAGCCTTTGAAAACATATTTACGAGGCATCATAATGACGTAAAATTGGACCATCCGGTTTTATCGTGTGTCGTTCAACCAACGGTTCGACCAGCGACTCTGAGGATGATGAAGACAAAGGTGAAGTCTCCGAGGGTAAGGACTCCATTGATGATCCGGGGGTCGAGGGCCAGGCTGTTGAAGGCACAACTGTCGAGGGAGCTCCGTCTGGTAAATTAACCTCGGCGCTAGATTAGGTTTTTATTTGTTCCCCTTTTCGTGTAAGGGCTCCAAGCGTGAACCTTGTAGATATGTATTCGTGAAACTTTATCATATATATATATATATATATATATATATATATATATATATATATATATATATATATATGTATATATATATGTATATATATATATGTATGTATGTATATATGTATGTATGTATATATGTATGTATATATATGTGTGTGTGTGTATATATGTATATATATGTGTGTGTGTGTGTGTGTGTGTGTATATATGTGTGTGTGTGTGTGTGTGTGTATATATATATGTATATATATATATATATAAATGTGTGTGTGTGTGTATATATATATATATATATATATATATATATATATATATATATATATATATATATATATATATATATATATATATATATATATCGATGCTTTGCCTTTTTGGAATAAATCTCGATGCTTGTCGATAACCAGTTTGGCATTCGTCCTCGAGTCAAATTTTGACCCGGGCTAATTGACCTTTAGGCTCTATTGGCTGGCTCTTAGGCGCTTACACATTGGCCCTTAGGCTCTTACACATTGGCCCTTAGGCTCTTACATATTGGCCCCTGGACTCTTTAGGCTGGCCCTTCGGCTCTTTAGGCTGGCCCTTAGGCTCTTTCGCATTGGCCTTTTGATGTTTTGATTATGACTTGGCATGTTATATGTTCATCTAACTCTTCGACGGCTCAAATGAGAATCTTGATTATGAGTCGATATGTGATTGTAGCTGAGTACCTAAGGAGGCTCATTTGAAGGTTGAGCTTTCGAAACCTTTTTATCGAAGGTTGATTGTTTTCGAAACCTTTTTATTGTTCAGAGCTGATATTATCAAAGATCCTTTGTTTATGCCGAGGGTAGCCTGATTAACCGGTTGTTTTCGAAGTATTTGGAGGCCTTAAGTTTTATGGAGGTAGTCAAACGTCTCCGAGCTGTGTTAATTTTGTCGGAGCCTTTTGATACAACCGTAGTCAATAGTCTCCAGGTGGGATGACCTCGACGTCTATATTGAGGGTATCCCTTTTTAGGGATCTTACAAGTTCGATATATAGCCTCGTTGAGGTGTTACAGATTTGGTGTTGTCTAATTATGGTCTTAAGAGCTCAAAATTGCCTTATTAAGGTCTTACAAATTCGAGTTTTCAATGGCTTCAACGACGAGCTGACTATCGATGACACTCCCTGAGTGTTCGAGGATTTTTGTCCCTTGAGCCGTTTAGCTTGAAAGTAATGAAATTCTTTGAGTATTTTGATAAGCGAAGAGTTTTCCTGAATTATTTGATGTATGCTTACATGTTTATGCCTTCATAGGCCCCAATTATTCTACATGGACATGGTTTATTCGACTGTTTGGCCCAATACATCGTTCTCGTATCAGAGTCTTCCTTGGTGTAGTTTTAGTTCTTTGAAGAGGAGATATTGATACACCAAGTTTCGGTTCCTTTGTGAATGGTCTTATAGTACGGGTTTTGGCCATCTGCATCTTTGATTTTCCCTATGGCCGATACGATGCTCGAGATATCAACATTGAAATTGTACTCAGATAATCGGGGTGCCTCTACCGGCCTAGTATGCCTATCGAACCTGACTTTACTCATTAGTCCCCAGTTAGGATGACCCTAATCTGCCATTCGATTACCTCGAGGCATGTTATTCCTTGGCGCGTTTCTTCGATCAATTGCATATGGCTGGTATCTTTTTTTGTTTGATCTTAACTCCCTTTCTGTAAACCTTTGCTCCTTTGTAAAGTGCCTGCTGGGATATACTGATCCTGAGGGGCCTCCTAGTTGGTCGTCTTTGACCCTGATTTTTGATTGGTACTTGTTGGGCACATCCGTCTAGGTCAAGACGGGATATTCGATCAAATTTTTCTTTAACTGCCTTGAAGCTACCGAGCTTCATTCGTTCAAGCCTTGAGGGAAGGGTTGCACTGCCTAGTTGTCGAGACCGATGGTAATTCCATTGGCTCCATCTGAAATAGAGATACGAATTCCCTTAGCATCTCGATCACTCTTTGTTTGATTTTGAAGACATCGGGTTTCCTGGCGGATAATAACAAGCAATAGATGAAGAACAATGAATGAATACTGAATGAACAACGAAAAAATAAACAATAGATATGAAGAACAATTGTGTTAGCAAAGTGCAGAGAAAGTTGTATTGCATTCAAGGTGAGCGTATTCAATAATTATCCCAGAGAGGTTACAAGATAATAATCCCCATTTTATAGGAGGGGTGAATTCCAACACAGTACATGGATAATAAATGACAAAGAAATGCTACTAATACAGCTGTATAACGGCTCAGTAAGAATTTGCACTATTCTTGTAGACTCTGTCAGTCTTCATTGTGTACCCTTAGGAGTTTTCGTCTTTCCATAACGGAAATCGATTTTCATACTATCTCGAGGTACATCATGGTGAGTTTCGACGTACTCTGTCGAGGAGAGCGCTTTGAGGACAGGCTGTGGATCATGTTTTGATCCCACGAGGCCGGGCTTGAACTAGCACGGAAGCCTCAAATCGGTCTTCCCTGATTTTGACCGTATACAAACTTAAATATGCTGCTTAAATAATTTGTTTTTTCGTGATTGTTAATGATAGGGGTGTACATAGGCCGGGTTGGTTCGGATTTTACAATTACCAAACCAAACCAATTGTGTCGGGTTATTAAATTTAAATACCAAACCAAAACAATAAAACTCGGATTTTTCGCTCTCGAATTTTTTTGGGTTTTCTCGAAATTTCGGATTATTCGGGTTTTTTCTAAATTTTTTCCAATAAAATCTTCTTAGAACAAAGCATATAAATTATGCTCAAAATATTTCTTTAATCCTAGTAAGATACAACTATATAAAGTATTTTCCAAGAAAATAATACAAAATATGAGATGTGTCATGGCATTATCCTAAAATATAACAACAAAGACAATAAAATTGTGTAATATCAATATTGCTAATTAAAAAGCCACAATAAAAATAAATATAATCTAAAAATACTAAGTCATGCTAAACTAAGTAGACTAATAAGGGAATATTAATTACATGACTAAACGCTAATGAAAAAATAAAAATAGGTTGTGCATTTATCAAAATTATTGCAAAACAAAAAGTAGATATTCAATACATTCTCGTTCATAGTATTGAACTGAATGTCTTTTACTAGCATTAATATTGATTTGATTTTGGTTTTAATTTGGCTTTTGTTAGCATTATTTAATTTACTAATGTTAATGGATATAAAACTTATTGGAACATTAAAAAAGTTCTAAGTCCAACCTTGAAATAATACCTTCAAAGATAAAATTATGAATTTTTTAAGAAATATTTATAAATTACATCACAATAAGTATATTTATATATTAAATACATCTAAAAGTTCTATACATGTAATGTCGGGTCGATTTGGTTTCGGTTTGACTTTCTTAGTTAAAACCAAACCAAACCAATTATGGTTGGGTTCTTTTTTTAACACCAAACTAAATCAAACCAAACCATGATCGATTTTTTTTTTGGTTTGACTCGGATTATCGAATTGGTACGATTTATCGGTTTTCTTTATACACCCCTAATTAACGGAACAGTAAGAGTTCTCAATATGTAGGAATTCTAGCTTTGATACTACATTTAATTTTGATATCTTGACTATTTACTTATCTGGTTTTAAGACTATTTTCTTTTTCTTAATCTTGATAAAGCTCATCTGCGCTTTTTTATAACTAATCATCTGCTTTCGCGGTTTCGCCCTGAGAAAACTTTTTTTCTCCACTCTTTTCTTTGCTTCCCTTTTTCTTTTCTTTTCTTTTTCTATCTTCTCCTTATCGAACTTTGTCAAGTCAACTTTAGGAGAAGTAGAGGCTCATAATTTTTCGTACCTTTTCATGCTTGTATTCAAATCTTCATTATTCAATCTCTTTGCAAATCTTGAAAGAACCCCACATGGGCCTGGCGATAAGTAATCATCACGTCTAAATGCATAAAAGCTCCACCCACACACACATATATATATATGCACACTCCACATGCCAATGAAATCTAATCAAAATTCAAAAGTATACCATCTTTCAATTGAAATGTCACATCCCCTTCGTCACGGGGCGCACGGCTTCATCCGAATCATATTGTATATACAAAATTGAGATTATCTTTTATAAGCATAGATATTGAATCCCCTTAATTCGTTATATATATATATATATATATATATATATATATCATTTTATATTTTAAATTCCCTTTAATAAAATTATGTCTCCGTTACTGCCCTTCGTTTTTTTCCTAGTCAATCTCTATTATAGTGTTCCATGAAGATGTGTTTAATTAAAAGGACCAACCAACAGAAGTCGTTTGAGTTGGTGGAATATTCATGGCATTTGTATTATTATTCACCCAACTCATCATAAGACAGGATATATAATATTTCACCCAACCTTGATAAAAAAGGAAATATGAATTTAAAATAGTACATATTACGTATTTCTTTAAACCATTAATATATTGGTAGAACATTAGGTGCATTCTAACAAATGATTCTAATCTTCCGTTATAACTAACCCATTCGTTTAATTTTTTGGACATTTTTCTATCGACAAGGCTACGAACTATCTTTTGGGGCTAAATCGTTAAGAATATTTCAGTTTGTAACATAAGTCTTAATTATTCAGAAATTACACAAAAAAGTGTTACTATAAGTTATGACTCTTCTCATATTAACATAATGAAAAGTGTATTTGTTACATATTAGTATTGTTTGAAATCTTAAAAGCGAAATGTACTTAATATTTTAGTCATGGGATAGAATAACTTAGGTGTGAACTTTTTGAGATAGCTATCAAATAACTTCTAATCTAAACTTTATCCTAATTTTCTTTATTTTTGTTTCTTTATAACAAACCATTTAACCTTTTTATCGATAAAAAAAATTGAAGGACTAAAATGTTACACGATTGGTGTCAAATTGGGTATGTTGGAAAATTAATTCAAAATTGTAGTACGAAACATTAGTTATTTAGGATTTGGTTTATTTAAGTCATGTCTAAATAGAATTTGCAGTTAGAATTAATATAGGAATAAGCTTTCATGTTTCTATTTGAAATAAGGTTTATACTATTATAAATAAAGGTATTAGTAGCTTATTTTATATGTATATATCTCTATGGAGGAAATAAAGACTTATAGAGAGCTTTCAGAGAGATTAGTAATAAATTATTTTCTTTCAAATTGGTATTAGAGCTTCTACAATGTTGGGAGAGAAGTAAATAGCTTCTGCTGCCGGTGAGCGGCGCTAGCCAATGGGTGCCACCCGTCTAGCCAAAATATATGTTGGCAAATCATAGACAGTTGTCGACAAAATAAGGTTATTCGATGAAAAGTTTCACGACAGATTCAAAAAAAAAAGTTTAAAGAGGTGTAACAAATATGGCACAAGATGAAGAAACTCTTCCCAAAAAGTTGGAGAGGTTTAAAAAAGAGTTGGAAGTTAATTATGTGTTTCAACAAAATTTAGTGTTGGTGACAAAGTGCATAAACGTGAGTTGAAGACAGGTGCTTCAACAAAATTGGGTGTTGATGAAAAAGTGCATCAACGGTTGGTGACAAAGTGCATTAACATGAGTTGGAGACAAGTGCTTCAACAAAATTGGGTGTTCATGACAAAATGCATCAATGGTTGGTGATAAAGTGCATCAACGTTCGTTGGAGAAAGATGCTTATTCAATAAAACTGCGTGTTGATGACAAAATGCATCAATATGAGTTGAAGATAGGTGCTTCAACAAAAATTGGTAGTAGGTGACAAAGTACATCAACGGGAGTTGAAGATAATTGCATCATCAAAGTTGTAGTAAGAAACCTTATTTAGGATTTGATTTATTTAATTCATGTCTACATAGAATTTGCAATTAGAATTAACATAGGCATAGCCTTTCTTGTTTCTTATTGAAATAGGCTTCGTATTATTGTAAATAAGAGTACTAGTAGCTTATTTTATATGTGGATATTTGTGTGGAGGAAATAAAGAATTATTGAGAGCTTTAAGAGAGATTAATAATAAGATATTTTGCTTCAAGGTCAAAGCTACATGTTTCGAAGGGTGATCCTTCGTCGGAAAATTATACTACGTATATAGATAAAATATTAAATTTTAGAGGTATGTAACATATATTGAACATTCTTTTCGGAGAAATTTTTTCACTTCTTTCAAATTTGAATATCCTTGAGTAATTGAGTAAGTTCCTAGCTTCGCCACTAAGTGTAATACATTATTTCTTAATTCCTTTTTTTTTAAATATAGAAGATCAATTTGTATACTGTTTTATGATACATTTATCGACTATTAAGTTTTTCGAAATCGTATCTTAAGCTACTACAAAAATAACAATCCATATAAAGAGGACAGATAAAACTTACGATCCCATATTAAATTGAAACAAATTTCTCAAACTAAAGTCTTCAGAGAAAAGATTACAAATAGTAATACAAAATCAGAACAGTAATTTTATCATAAATGACTTATACTTATAGTCTAATTGGAAGGTTCTTATTAAATGCTTCGAGAAGGAGAGATAGGGGGAAAAAGTAGGAGAGAGAGTGGATTTTTCTTTTTTGATTTTTTTATCATGTGTTCGATATTCACGTAAGGACCACACCTAACTTGCATTTTGCATCATAAAAAAAAATTTATTTTCAAAACTTTAAAGTTTAAATTCAAATACATATAATTAAGTTTGAGGGATGTTATCGGTTTCACCATTATTATTCTTCGATATGAGCATTCAAGAAGCGATAGAGTTGTATAAGTGTGACTTAAAATTGACTAATTTGAGTTGTGAAATTATATTGGTGTTTGTAAGAACTGAACTGATGAAGTGAACTAATGATTTTGTAAAAATTTTGAACCTCCATTACTACTGAACTTTGAGGCGGATCTAAAATTCTCGAAAAATAGATTTATTATTAATTTTTTTTAAAATAATTAAACAAAAAGGTTAGTTGGTGATTCGATCCCCTATTAAGACTATTGAAAATAAGTGACCAAAATCAGTGAACCACTTCATCTCTTACCATAAGTTCCATCAAATATATATACCTATTTTTGCCAAATTATGTACTCCCTCCGTTTCATATTAGATGAGTTAGTTTGGCTCGGCACGGAGTTCAAGAAAAAAGAAGAAGATTTTTAGAACTTGTGGTATTAAAAGGTTAAGGAGCAAAAGATTTGTGGGACAATGACATTTGTATAGCTATAAAAGCTTCTCATTAAGGATAAATGAGTAAAATGAAGAGTCTAAAGTTGAATTATATTTCCATATTTTGAAATATATCATTTATTTTGGAACAGACTAAAAAGGAAAGTACTTCATCTAATATGAAATGGAGGCAATACATCATATCTATACTTTAACCCGAGGAATCACGTGAATCATATCTTATTTTGTAAATCCACCTCAGACTGGACTATATTTTTGGATTGTGTCAATGGGATTCAAAGTATATTATATAATGGTACAATCGAATTTTATCTTATATACAATATAATTTTCCAGCAAGGAACCACTTCTGCTCCTAAATTTGTTTTTACTTACATTAAAATAAGCTATCTATATCGCACTTTTTAAAGATATTGTTATTCTCCGGATCCCGCGTAAAAATTGAATATGTCGTGCACCTGGCTGCCATTATTCTTCAATAGAGAGAAGACTTTTCATGGCATTGATATGTGAGATGATCATCATGTAAATGTCATGTGACACATCATAAAAGACACATCTTTCCTATAATTTACATCCTACTATACGTAATTATCGTACTACAACGTGGGAAATGGGCTTAGCTTACTAGGGGTTTGTAGTAGTGGTTCATCATTTTCATCATCCCCTACAATAAAAAGGTATCTGCACCACTTCTTGGGTCCATGACACCATTCATTCTTTCTTTCTTTCTCGTCTAAACTAATTAATAATGAAATGTATGATAAATTTTAGTTAAAAATAATTAATTCTACATCAAATATTATAAGAAATAGGTAAGATGAACGACGTTTGCTAGTATTAAATGACATGTTTGTACTCAAAGAATACCAATAAATATGACAATATGGACATGCAATAAATGTGGATAATAAAAATAAATGTAATAAGAAGGAATCTACCATCCAATTATTATATAATTTAGATGGCTCCTTCTCTAGACAGCAACGCAGAAAGGAGCGAAGTGAAGATGGTTATGGAATCTTTAGATCTTGTGAACAAAGATTAAATAGCATGCACCCGGATTGGATAAAAAATGAACAAGATAATTTTGTATATATTCTTTCAAGTCAACCTTTTACAATGTGTTTTTATCAGAAAGTGAAGACCCTCCTATTATTCTCTATCTCTTTCTATTTATAAGAAGTATTTTCAAGAAACACTAAAAAGTACAAAATAAGGAATATCCAAGGGAATATTCCTTCTATTCATTTTCAAACCTATTCTATCGTTATTTCTTTACTCTGGTTGCTCATCCTCGACTACAATCCTCTAAAAGATGACTTTCCGCTATTACGTCGTGGTCGACCCCGTCCTCGATCCTGTTTATCTGTCGTTACCAAGTCACCAAATTTAGACCAATATAGTTAGTCCCTCCACTTGTTGAGGCCGTGGCCTTACACGCCCTTGATAAGTGGACCCGATTTGCGTCTGTCAAGAGGAAATTTTGTCGTGATGAACGAGTCGAATCGATAGAGATCGAGAAAACGGCGTGGCCAGCAAGGATGTGGTTGGTGTGGCTAACGTGAGGTGACGTCGTGGCCACGTGCGTCATCATTACGCGTCTTCCTGAAGTAGCATCTTTGCATCTACCGTCAAGTTTTGTGCCGTTGGCGGTCCTTTGCTTCGATTATTGCGACACCCAACCCTATAAATAGATGGAGAGTTTCATTTTTTTTGGAAATTTTTGCCATTTCACATTTTGCATGAATATGTTCTTCTCTAACGTTCTTCTCAAATTTTTATTTTTGATTTCTTGCAGCTTCTTCAGTTCTGGTATTTTTTTTCTTACCCAGTTGTTATTTCCTTCTGTTTTCCATCCTGCGGCTTCCACAATGTTGGGATCCTTGATAACATCTTTCTGATCGTTGGGTTCAAACCCAGACTTTGATAATTTTTATGCTTATGAGTTTGTTCCTTTGAGCTGTTGAGTGGATGTACAATCTTGGGAGATGCGATATCATTATTGGGTTGTGCGCTATTCGCCTCATATGCTAAATATCCCCAAGGGAGTAGGTGATATTTTGAGCGTAAATACTACACAAGAGGGGGAGGTGATTTGAGTAGTACCCAATTTTCGCTTAACTGAACTATAGAAGAACCTGGTTCTTCTAGATATTTCAACTCTTAGTGTTTGCGATATAATAAATACATAAAATAAAAAACACAAGAATTTTTACGAGGAAAACACCTGGATCAAAAGGTGAAAAAATCATGACATACTACTCAGTAGGATTTTTTCAAACTTCCACCAAAATCACTGATCCAAAATAGCATTTACAAAAACTCTTTGTAAACCTACAGATTAACTCTAATCCTGTTGTGGCATACAACCTTAACTATTGCGACAATATCAAGTTAGCTATAAGTTGAACACTCTAAGTACCTAATACAATTACTTCTATGAAAGCTGAAAGGTACAACTTTAAATCACCTACTACAATCAAATTAGAATAAATGATAGACACAATGAAACTGGTTCTTCTATCACGTTCAAATAGTTTTAGGAGTGCACACTCAAATCACATATAAATTACTTGCAAAATTGCCTTGCAATTTTGCTCTCAATTTAGTTTAACTTCTGCGTATGTGTATTACCTGCAAAAGAGAACAACGCTGACATTTTAATAGGCTAATTACCAGAGTTTGATTGGGACTCAATTGCTGCTCTTTTATCGTAGAAGAATTCATGATGATCTCAAACTCTAATACTATCTTCATACTAGATTGTGTTCTCTTCGTATAAGGAGACTTTCTCCCCTTATCCAATATGCAACCTTTTCTATCAGATCAGGAGATATTGATGCTTAATCAGTACGACTTATCTCCTTCACGTGCATCTCACATGTATAGGTTGATCATGACTGTGCTTCACAACATGGACCTGGTCCAAGACTGAGTTCTTTTGTCATTTTTCTAAACATTACTTGTTCCTGGGCCAACAAATTCTCCCTTTTTGATGATAGCAAACTATGTGCCTTTTACTGATTTTGGAACCTGTAAGAACTCAGCTTAACCATCAATAAACTTAGAAAATCCACTTATCATCAAGGACTAGGCTACTTAGGTTATAAATATAACTTATATTCAGAATGTGTAAAGCACAATGTCTCTTCCCCATTTTGGCATCATCGAAAAGTTACATACAAAGTGTGATACACAGATTTTAATAAGTACTCATGGCCACTGGGGCAACTGCAAGTGCAATTATGGTGCAATCATCAATAATCAAGCAAACATATTTAAACTATCAAGGACAGAATAATCATTGAACAAGAGCAAAATGGTAGTTATCATTGACTGACATATGTTGCCCCCAACAATTCAGAAAAAGAAAGAAAAACATTCAAACCATGAGAAAAAAATAAAAGATAGAAACATCCCTAATCTGGGTCACTGAGGTATTAAACAAGTTCAGGAGTCCTAAGGCTTGGAGGAACTAGAGGGTTGGGTTTTTGTTTAGAGAAGACTCAGCATGTTATGAAGAATTCCATCATTCTTACCCTTTTCTTTGGAAATCTCAGTTCTGAGACCATCCCTCTCAGTTTCCACTTCAATCAGACGAACCTTGAGCCTAGCTATTTCAGCATCCTTTGTCGTTGATGGGTGCCTTCTAATATAAACCAGGTGCGTTTGGGATGGAGTGACTGCATAGTCATAGCAAGAAAAGTTGATGCCAAAGTGATCCTTGCTCCAGGCCATTTCCATTTCTTCAGAGGCACATTGAGCCTTTACAGAACTATGGTTAGAATAAAGCCATAGGGAGTAGCATGGGACTTGGAGCCATTTATGACCCTGTATAGCAGCTTGATAATGAAGGCATGCCAGTTTTTGCTTTCCTGTCTCTAGGCACTCCATCAGAACTAGATCCATGTAATTAGCAACGTGCCTTCTCTCCTGTCTAGCCAATAAACACTTCTTGACAAATTGAAACAAGACCTTGTGCTCAGACCTCATTTCACTTTTCTGCATAACCCTGGCTTTATTCACCTTTTTCTGAAGCACAAAACCATCTGGTGATTGCAAGAGCAGTAGGGAAGGACTCTAGGTAGGACCACCTCTGCCTTGTATAGTCATCAAATCCTTTAGAGGGTATGTCCAGGATCTCTCCCAGTTTCTTTGCATTAAACTGCATTTCGACTCCTTTCACCAGGCTACTAACAATACTATCCTTAACCGCAACATTAGCCATAAATTTAATTAGCTCATTTCTGTCTAGTCCACCATGTCCTTCCATCCCTAAGCAGCTATAACATCCACCAATCTCATCATTCCTGGTTCCACTAGGTCTTTCAACAGTCTCCCATTTAAAATCTTTCTTCTTTCAAACATGGCAAGCTTATCACATTCCTTCTTAGAATCATTTTCTTCTTCTTATCCACTTTAGTCATCATCTTCAGAAATTTTTGATTGTTTTTTTCACTGCATATCTTTTCCTCTTGGCTAGTTAGGTTCAATAGCCTCGGACATAGAGGAAGACTTTTTGGAGGGGGTCTTGGGCTTTTTACGCTTGGGGTAGGAACCTCCACTGATATAGCCCTTTCTTGGGGGAGCACTTCTATCTCCTTTTCCTCAACAGCCTTTGAGGTTTCTGAAAGTTTTCCCTTTCTTTTATCCATTTTCTTTTTCATACTTTCTTCTAAATCCCTTTGTAGATCAGCTTCACTCTATTTCACCCTGCTTCTTTTGGCTCTACCCCTGGAAATGAAAAGGCAGTAGGCATTGGGGATGAAGCCTTTATTTTCTTGGAAGGATTAAGAACATTTGGGGCTTTTGTTGTGGGAGTTCTACGTTTCTTTGGGTCATAACTTGCCCCAACCTTTTTTAGTAGGTCAGCTAGGGTCTCTTTACTAGATGAAATAGGTTCCTCTCTGTGTGCTCACATGAACCAACCCCTCAGCAACTTTCCCAGAACCACTTCCCCTGACTTCATGCCACTCTCTTCTACCCTTTCTTGTGCAACCCCACAGATAGCAAGAACTGCTCCTTTCCCATTTCCCCTCTCATCACTACATGCACCTTCTCTCTCTTTTTCTTTTTCATATTTCTTTTTACCTCCACTCCTTTGTTACCCTGGTACTTGTACATCCTTAGCAGACCCACCCAAAATAAACCTAGTCTCTAGATTCTCAGACTCAGAAAAAATTACCTTAGATAGAGATTCTTGAGTATTTTTAGAGTCAAAAGGCCTGGGTCATTCCCCCTCAGTAGTGGACTGATATGATTCAGAATCAGAGCTAGAGCTAGATTTTTAGGCCTGGCTTGCCTTCAACTTTTCATTTAAATTCTTCCTTAGAGCCTAGACGCTACAGTCTTTCAAGTAAGCATTTTCATCCTACGCAGTCTAGGTTTTGGAGATGTACTGGGTGGAGGAGGTGTGGATGAATTTGAGGGAGATGGTGGTGGATGAGTTCCAAGATTATCTTGTAGGTTAGTCATGATTGTTGGTTTCTTGAGAGAATTTGGAAATTTAGACTTTTGGAGAAGAGAGCAGGTGAAAACGAAGGAATTTATTTAATAGTTTGGAATTATGAAGATGGAAGGGGAAATGATGTGTTAAAGAGAAATACACATTTAATAGGTAACATCAGCCTTTTGCAGTTGTCAAATAGAGGTCTAACCAACCTGAAATTCTAGATTTTGAATGATTAGTTTATTTTCCCTAGATTTTAGGCAAAATTTTTCGTTTAGAGTTCTAGGCACAGAACTGGTTCAATGCTAACAAATAGATTTTTTTAGGAATTTGAAAAGTATTGGACTTCTGCTCATGATTGAAATATTAATCTTTCAAATTGTGCAGAGTATAAAAAACATACCTTAGCTTTCATATGAACCCATAGTAATGAAAAATTTTTATAAGAGATCAGTGATTCATATAAACACATATCACAGGATTATACTAATTAAAGTATGAAGCTGTGTAAAAATTAATCTAGATATTTACACAAATTCAGTGTTCCTAGACAAAAAATCTTTTTTTTTTCGTTTTTCAATTTTTTTCATTTTTTTCATTGTGCATTCTGAGATGGACCTATTATGTGATCTTAATCATCCCTAATTCCAACCTATTCATCTCAAAGTTTTCTCTACCTAGTGCTTTGGTGAAGATGTCAACAATTTGTTTATCAGTATCACAAAATTCTATGGAGATCAATCCTTTCACGTAGTTATCTCTTAAGAAGTGGTGTCTAATATCTATTTACTTAGTCTTCTTATGGTGAACAAGGTTCTTTTGTCATACTTATAGCACAATTGTTATCACATAATATATTTATGCAATCAACTTCAATTCCAAAATCCACCAGCTGTTGTTTGATGCATAATAATTGAGCACAACAAGAGGCAACAACAATATATTCAACCTCAGTAGTGGATAAGGCCACTGAATTTTTCTTTTTAGTGGCCCAAGATACAAGACATGAACCAAGAAAGTGAGCCATACCTGAGGTGCTTTTCCTATCCACAAGGAAACCTGCATAATCAACATCAGCATATCCTACTAGATTGAAATTACTACCATTAGGATACGAAAGACACAGATCAGTGGTGCCTGTAAAATATCTTAGTATCCTTATAGCAGTCAAGTGAGACTCTTTTGGATTGGCCTGCAAGCGAGCACAAAAACCTACACTGAAGACTATATCATGTATGCTAGCAGTAAGATACAAGCGTGAACCAATCATACCCCTATACAACTTCTGATCAGCTGATGAACTAGGTTCATCTATGTCTAATGTAGTGGCAGTTGCAATGGGGTGTCTATTTCCTTTTATTCATCCACTTTAAACTTTTTGATCAGTTATTTTGCATACTTCTGCTAATGGATCATGGTTCCATTTGGGCTTTGTTTGATCTGTAAGCATAAGAAAAAGTTAAGCTCACCCATCATACTCATTTCAAACTCACTTCCGTTAGTTTTGATAAATCCTTACTTATTTTATCAGTAGTGGCCCCAAAGATTATGTCATCAACATATATTTGTACCATAAGGAGATCGTTATCTTTTTCCCATAAGAATACGGTCAATTTTACCTCTTTTGTAGCCATGTTCAAGCGGAAATTTGGAAAGTCATTCATACCATGCTCTAGGAGCCTACTTGAGCCCATAAAGAGCCTTGTCTAATATGTAGACATGCTCAGGACATTTCTTGCTCTCAAACCCTGGAGGTTGTTTCACAAACACTTCTTCTTTTAGGTAGCCATTCAGGAACTCACTTTTGACATGGAGAGTAAATTCCATGTGTGCAGCAAAGGCTATGAGGAGTCTTATTGCCTCTACTCTTGCAACTGGAGCAAAAGTCTCATCATATTCTGTACCCTACTCTTGGTTGCAACCTTGGACCACCAGTCTTGCCTTGTTTCATGTAACTGTTCCATGTTCATCAACTTTGTTTCTGAAGATCCATTTTGTACTAATAATTGATCTATCCTTGGGTCTTGAAACTAGATGCCAAACTTGACTTCTCTCGAACTGATTGAGTTCATCTTGCATTGCATTCACCCAATCTTCATCCTGCAAAGCCTCAAAAATATTTTTAGGTTCAATGAGAGATAAGAAGGAATCAAAAGCACACAAATTCTTTAATTGTGATCTATTTTTAACTCCAGATTTTGGATCAATGATTATGTTCTGAAAAGGATGAGAACTTTGACACTTGCGAGGTTTCATAACCAGCTGATTTCTGCTAGATATTTCTCCCATGTTCTGTTACTGAGGAACAGGGTCATGAGCAAGTTCTTTTAGGGGATTTGTTTCAATTCTTCTTTGATCAGTTCCCCCTGTCAGGTTGCCCTGAATAGACGAACATGTTCCTTCTTTTGGTGCCACTTTAACTTGTTCTAAGACTTCAGTCAAATCTTTTACCAATCCAATAGCTTCATCTTCATGTTCCTGTCTCTCGAAAGGAATGTTAGTTGTATCAAACACTGCATAAACACTTTCTTCTACACAGAAATTTCTTTTATTGAATACTTTATATGCTTTTCTATGTGAAGAATATCCCAAGAATATTCCCTCATCACTTTTGGGATCAAACTTACCTAGGGAGTCTTTTCCATTATTGTGCACAAAGCACTTGCATCCAAATACCCTAAGATGGGATATATTTTATTTTCTCCCTTTAATTAACTCATACGAAGTCTTATATACAAGAGCTCTAGTCATTCGTCAATTGATAATGCAACGTGCAGTGTTTACAGCCTTTCCCCAGAAGCTGTAGGGCAGTTTACTAGAAAGAAGCATAGTCCTAGCCATGTCTTCAAGAGTCCTGTTCTTCCTTTCAACTACTCCATTTTGTTGAGGAGTCCTAGGGGCAGAGAAGTTATGATCTATACCATGCTCATCACAGAATTCAACAAACTTAGCATTTTCAAATTCAGTTCCATGATCAGACCTAATGGATGCAAGTTGATTACCTAGTTGTTCTTTAGTTTTCTTACCAAAGAAGTAAACAAGTCAAATGCTTCTTCTTTAGATGTTAAAAATAGTATCCAGGTAAATCTAGAATAATCATTAACAAGTACCATTATATATTTCTTTCCACCTCTGCTCATGGTTCTCATTGGACCACAGAGATCCATATGGAGCAGTTCCAACGACTTGGTTATACGTACCATTTTCTTGCTTTTGAAGGATGATCCTACCTGTTTTCCCCTTGCACAGGCCTCACAAACTTTGTCTTTCTTGAACTTGATGTTAGTTAACCTTATCACCAAGTCCTTAGAGACTAATTTGTTTAGCTGATTCAGACTAGCATGACCAAGTCTTTTGTGCCACAGGAGGGGAACATTATCCAACAAACTTAGGCAGGTGAGTTCATTTTCTGAAAGAGTAGACAAATCTACAATGTAACTATTGTTAACTCTTTTTCCCTGCAAAATAATCTTGTCACTGGTAAGGTTAATCACAAAGCATTTAGCAGAGGTGAATGCTACAAGGTTACCTCTATCACGCAATTATGACACACTGATGAGTCTGAATTTCAAGCTATCTATCAAGTAGACATTCTCAATGGAGTGAGAACCTGTCTTACCTACCCTTCCAACCCCAATAATCTCACCTTTCTTCCCATTTCAAAATGAGACATTACCTCTCTTTAAGTCTTCAAGTGAGAAGAATTGGTTCTTTTTTCTAGTCATATGTTTTGAGTAGCCACTATCAATGCACCATATTTGGCTATTTCCTTTCACTTGGACCTCTTGTTCATCATCTGGTTCTCCGATGGACGTAAGTACTTATTCATTTCCAGCTTCATCTTCTGAGTCCTCGTCTAATGTTATTCCCCAAGCAGCAACCATAATCTTTGTTGATCCTTTGATCCTTTTGGGTTGAACCTGTTCCTTCTTCATGTTCCTTCGTTCAGCCCTTTCTTTCTTCCACTAAATTTCCCATTAAGGCAGTTCTTGGTTATGTGATCAGTATTACCACATTTGTAGCAACCCTCGTTGGTCTATTTCTCAGGGAAACTTGGTTTGTTGAAGCTTATACCTCTTAAAGAACTCTTTCCTCTCATCAGGTACTTTTTGAAATATCTTATGATCGTGGCCATTTCACCATCCGTCAAATCTGAACCTTCAGCAATTCTGAGAGCCAAAATTCTTTCCTTCTTGGGTGCATCCATTTTCATGGTTTGCTTCTTAGTTCATAGGCAGTGAGGTTTCTAATCAGTTCATACAGCTAGAGGGTAGCAATATTCTTTGATTCCTGAATAACAGTCATATTGCTTTCCCAAGTCACTGGTAAAACCCTTGTCAAGATTTTCTCAACCTTGTCTTCATCAAGAATAATTCTCCCAAGAGATTTAAGTTCATTTGTAAGTGTTGCGAACGTTCTATATATCTCCTCGATAGATTCTCCTTCCTTCATATTGAAATTATCATATTGAGAATATAGCAGTGTTCCTCTTGATCTCATTACTTGAGGAGTTCCTTCAAGAGCCACTTGTAAAGTGTCCCATATTTCCTTTGCAGTAGTACAACTTTAAATCTTGTTGTACTCGTCTACACCCAGTCCACACACAAGCCATTTCTTGGCCTTTTTTTCTCCCATTTCTTCAAATTTTCAGCAGTGCAGTCAGCTCTTGTCTTTGGCACATCCACTCCTTCAGCATTCTTTTTTGTAGTTTTCAGAGGACCATAAATGACTATGTTCCAGAGTTCATAGTCTTCTTCTATGATGTGATCTCTCATCATGTTCTTCCACCAAGAATAGTAATGACCGTTAAAGAGAGGGGGTCTAGCAGTGGATTTCCCTTCCCAGTTCCCAGGTGGTGCACTCATTTTGATCTTTTCTTAAGGTGTTAGCCTCTTAAAGAATAACCCGCTCTGATACCACTTGATGTTTTAACTGTCAATACTACACAAAAGGGGGATGATTGGTGTAGTACCCAATTTTCGCTTAACTGAACTATTGAAGGACCTGGTTTTTCTAGGTGTTCCAACTACTACTATTTGCGGAATAATAAATACATAAAAATAAAGAACACGGACATTTTTACGTGAAAAAAATCTGGCTCAAAAGGTGAAAAAACCACGGCCTACTACTCAGTAGGATTTTCCCAAACTTCCACTAAAATCATTAAGCAAAAATATCATTTACAAAAAATCTTTGTAAACTTAAGGATTAACTCTAATCCCGTAGTGGAACACAACCTCAACTGTGCGACAACTTCAAATTAGCTATAACATGAACACTCTAAGTATCTAATACAATTGCTTCTATGAAAGCTGAAAGGTACAACTTTAAATCACCTACAACAATTGAACTAGAATAAAAGATAGACACAATAGAACTGGTTCTTCTATCTCGTTCAAGTAGCTTCAGGAGTGAACATTCAAATCACACATAAATTGCTTGCAAAATGTCCTTGCTCTTTTGCTCTCAATTTGGTTTAACTTCTGTGTATGTGCATTACCTATGAAAGAGAACAACACTGACATTTTAATAGGTTAGAAATGAAAATTTGATTGGGACTCAATTGCTGCTCTCCCATCGTAGAAGAGTTCATGATGATCTCAAACTCTAACACTCTCTTCATGCTAGATTCTGTTCTATTCATATAAGGACACTTTATCCCCTTATCCAATATGCAACCTTTTTTATCAGATCATGAGATATTGATGCTTGATCAGTAGTACTTATCTCCTTCACGTGCATTTCATATGTATTAGTTGATCATGATTGTGCTTCACAAGATTGACGTGGTCCAAGACTGAATTCTTTTGTCATTCTTCAAAACTTCACCTGTTCTTGGGCCAACAGTAGGGGACTTGATTACTTGATACATGTTGCACGGGATGGCACTCATGGCGTTTATCTATGGTTGCCCTATGATGGCATTATAAGTTGTGTCCTGGTCCATGACACAGAACATCGTTTCTATAGTGATGCCCCTAGACAGAACGGGTAGCTCTATCTCCCCTTAGGTTCGCTCGACTGCATTGTTAAAACCTATTAGTGTTATGCAATGTGATACTGTCGTGTCCTCAAGTCTCATTTGCGTGAGAACTCTAGGGTGGATGATACAAGCATAGCTTCCATTATCTACCATTATTGCTCTTACATCAGTATCTGAAATACGTAAAGTAATGATAAAAACATCGAAGTGAGGAAAAGTCAAACCATGGGAATCTGACTTATCAAAGATGATATTGTCTTTGAGGTCATCATACTATTCGTGGGTGATTTATCGCTTCAATTTATGTGTGGTGGTGAACTTTACGTGGTTGATTGCTGCTTCATTGCCCCCGATAATGATCATTTGGATGGTGTGGGCAGTGAAGGGGGCTTTGGATGACCTTGGTCTTGTTCTCATCAGCGGCCGAAGTTAGCTCGTCCTCGGTCGTTCATCAGATCCCTCAGGTGCTCTTGGTTCAGCATGTTCACTACTTCTTGTCATAGGGCTGTGCATTCCTCGATTTTGTAACCTAACTCCTGGTGAAATACATAGAGGACATTCGGCCTTTGGGTATTTGGGTCGGACTTAGTTCTTTGTGTCCACTTGACCTTTGTATCAATCTTCTCTAGTGCATATACTATTTTTGAAGGAGAAACACAAAAAGTTTGAGCAAATAAAAGTGGAGGCATACCTCTTTCATTTTGTTGAGTACCTGTATGTGGCCTGAACAGACCTTCCGTATGTCGAGGAGATGGTGGAATGGTTGTTTTAACATAGAGTTGCTGCCTGTCTCGGTTGATGTGTGGGCCTATATGATCTCTTCGACTGTCGTTATGATGGTCCTTCCACAGCTATGGTTGGACTGATGCTAACCACTAGGTTGGACCGTTAAGGTCATCCTCGTCTGCTCTCACCTCCGCACAGTAGGCGTTGTGAATTTCTTCCCAAGTGGTGGGAGGGTATTTCATGAGCCTGCTAAATAACTTACCTGGTTGTTCTTTATCCATTCTTGTTCAATCTATTTTGGAAAGCTTTCATAGCTTTCCTTCCAATACATTTGGTCAGTTCATTATTTCCATGTTAAATCGAGCGAGAAAGTCCTTGAGTCCCTCACCAGGTGATTTCCTAATTGCAAATATATTATTCACCCTGGCCTCTGCATTCTTAGCCTTGGTGTTCTCGATGATGAAATTGTTGAACATTTCTTCGAATGTTATTATTGAACGTACAGGTAATTGTGAGTACCAGGTTAGAGCTCCCCCCTTTAAGGTCTCGCCAAACGTTTTCAGTAATATTGATAGCACATGCTCCTTTGAAAGGTCAATGTTTTTTATAGTTGTGACGCAATGAATGATGAGATCTTCAGGCACTGTGGTGACATCGTATAATTTCAAATACAGTGGCATTTTGAAGGTCTTGGGTATGGCATGCGAAGGTGCCTCCTTACTATACAATTGTTCGACGAACCGGCCAACATCTCATTTTGGTAGCACCTTTGGGGCACCAATATCTTATTGACCCTTTCTTGATGTTCCTTCATCTGGTCATGGGGTACTTTGTTCTCGTTTTCCATTTCTTCCATTTTTCTTAGGATGGCCGTGAGTGCGTCATTACCTATATCAATAGCAGTATGAGTGTTACTTGTCTGGGGAGCGGGTTGCTCATCGGCGATCGTTGTGGTATCCTTATGTATGACATTCCTATTCACCCGTTGAGTGGGTTTGTCAAGTATGTTATTTAGAAAGCTTTGTCAGCCACTCCTACTGTAATTTATTTTACTGCTGGTGGTGCTTTTTCGGCTTTAGATGTGGAAGCTCCTCTCTCACTTGAAGCGGTTACAGTTCCATGAGGGGGAGGTGAGTCACTCTGCGTGGTTGTAACACCTAGCGTCACATTCTCATCATCTTCTCTGCCATCCTCATTGATGGCATTTAAGATGTTGGTAGTGTCACACATTATTCCTTTCTATCTTTCATCTCCTTTCCCTGCCATTTTTAGTTTGTGCAGAAGAGAAAAAGATGGTTGTCCTATATGATCTAGAAGAAACTAAATATTTTAACTAAAAACTCCCTACAAACGACGTCAATTGTTTGACCACAAAAGTGATGAGCCTTCTTGTTAAACTAATTAATGATGAATTGAACGATGAATCTTAGTTAAAAATAATTAATTCTAGATCAAATATTGTAGGAAATAGGTAAGATGAACGATATTTCTAGCATTATATAGCATGTTTGTACTCAAAAAATACCAATAAATATGATAGCATGGACATGCAATAAATGTAGATAATGGTAAAAAATATAACAAGAAGGAATCAACCACCAAATTATTATATGATTTAGATGGTTCCTTCTCTAGGAAGCAACTTGGAAAGGAGAGAAGTGAAGATTGTTATGGAATCTTTGGATCTTGTGAACAAAGATTAAATAGAGTGCACTCGGATAAGATAATCATTGAACAAGACAATTTTTGTATATATTCTCACAAGTCAACCTTTTACAATGTGTTTTTATCAGAAAGTGAATATCCCCTATTATTATCTATCTATTCCTATTTATAAGGGGTATTTCAAAGAACCCCTAAAAAGTATAAGATAAGGAATGTCTAAGGGAATATTCCTTTATTTTTATTTAAAAACCTATCCTACTGTTATTTGTTTACTCCAGTTGCTCGTCCTCGACTACAATCCTCTTAAAGACGGCTTTCCACTATTAAGCCGTGGTCGACCCCGTCCTCGATCCTATTTATCTGTTGTTACCAAGTCGCCAAATTTAGACCAATACAGTTAGTCTCTCCACTTGTTGAGGTTGAGGTTTTGCACGCTCTTGATAAGCGGACCCAGTTTGCGTCTGTCAAGAGGAAATTTTATCGTGTCGAACGAGTCGAATCGGTCGAGATCGATAAAATAGCGTGGCTAGCGAGGTTGTGGTTGGTGTGGATAATGTGAGGTGACATCATGGCTATGTGCATCATCATCACATTTTCCCGATGCAACATCTGTGCATCTTCCGCTTCGATTTTGGTGCCATTGATGGTTCTTTGCTCCGATTCTCGCACCACCGAATTTCTCATTTTGCATGAGTACTATTCTTCTCTAACCGTTTTCTTCAATTTTTGTTTTCGATTTCTTGCAGATTCTTCAGTTTTGGTCTTTTCTTTCTTACCCAGTTGTTGTCTCCTTCTTCAGACTTTTTTACACACATTCATTATTGAAATATGTCACAATCCCTTCACATTCATGATGAGGTTTCCGATGCCACTCCATTATTGGTGACCTTCCTCCTGGTGGTGAGGAATTTAATATTGAAGAGGATGATAATTTCCCTGCCATGGAGGAGATAGTTGATCGGCTCCAACCCTATACCTTTATAGAGCGGTAAGAGAGTTAGATGCAATTTTTACCCGAAAGGTCACGATCGAATCCACAGAGAGCTAAGATAGGTTTGGAATATTGTTCCTATCTGATCTAGCAATGTGCGATGTTCATAATTGCACTTTCAATCATTCTTTGTTTGTTACTATTCTACTTTAATACTAATGATGTAGGAAAATAAGCTAAGTATGATATTTTTGAAAGGTTTTTAATTTGTCTAAAGGCACTAGGGAAGTGACTTAAACCTAGGTGGGTGTCTAACAGGGTCTAAGCTTTGCGCAAACTCTTTATAATTGGGATCATGATATAGTCATTGCACACAATTACTCACTCTATACCTCTCGGTAGTTTAAGTGACTTTGCCCTAATTAACTTTCTCAAGACCAATTGGGTGTCAAACAATGCAAGCAAATTTGGCTCAAGTCGGGTATTACTATCTCTAGGTTTAACCCTTTAATTGGGTCTATCAATATCTTGAATGCACCCGAATTCCTTGTTGGCCTGAATTTCCTAGATTCGATCTCTCTTTCTCAAGAAAAACTTAATTAAAAAAGGCACAAATCAGTGTTTCCAACAACCAATTCAACATTAAAAGTATAAATCAAGCTAAATATTATTCACCCATAAACATTTAAGCCCTAAAGTTGAAGACCCATTAAATCCCCACACTAGGATTGAGTTACAATCCTACATAATAGATTTAGCTACTCATAATCAAAGAAGAAATCAAAGATTTAGATGAAATATAACCCATAAAAAGTAATTACAAGAGAAGAATGTAAGATTAATGGTTAACCAAGCTCTAAAATTACTCAAAATAACAAAAAGTTTTTGTTCACGTGTTCCTCTCACAACAAATGACCTAAAAATCTGAAAATGAACTATTTATACAGAGCTAAATTTTTCAGACCTAATTTCTCCTACGAGCATTCCCCTAACCATGGAAAATAGACCGCTACAACACTTTGACTACCGCGGCCGCACAAAACCAAGTGCGGATCACGGTTTTCAATTTTTAGCTACACTTTTGGTTCTCTGATTTTCACTTCCACTGAGGGCGATAACTTGACAGCTGCCGCATTGCAGACCCTATGCCGCGCAATTGCACCGAGGGCAGTGGTAACTTGTTAAGCCAAAAATATCACTCCTTGAACTTGGCCACCGCTGAGGGCGTAATCAAGACCATCTCAGTGGTGGACCCTCTGCCTCCGTGTTTGTTTCTTCGCTGTCAGCGCCCTTTCGACTCAACTTTGAATTTGTGTAGGTTTCACTCCCTTATGAGCTGATTTTCACTTTCTTGTCTCTTTTTGACCACACACTGCAAACAAGCACAATAAATTAGCTTTCGAGAATACTTGTATACACTTTTAATCCAAAACCTTAAGCAAAAAGGATCATAAAATAGACTTGAATCCCTAGTTATCAACTCCCTCAAACTTAAGCTTTTGCTTGTCCTCAAGCAAACAAAGTAATTCCTACCTCCTCAAGATAAAAGAAAGAAAAATTTAGTATTCCTAAAGTGATCCCATCTAGCATCAATTGGGACTAACAATTACCCTCATCTCAAATGCATCATTAACAACACTCAACCTTTTTAGCACCATGACTTAGTGCAAAACGAAAGCATCAAGAGTTGACTCAACTCATCAAGGAAACTCTTTCTACTTACATTGGTTGTTTTGGAACCAAATTCATACTCCTCGACTCTCCATATGCAAACCTCACTTTTAGATTGTAGCACTCAGAATATGGATTATGGAAAACACACTCATCTCTCTCAAAGGAAGGTCACAATCCGGATCTAAGTACCATAAGCTTGCCCCTCATGTGAGTCACCACTAATGTAAGATCACTCAACTAAAGATCATATAGAACTTTTGCTGGAATGTAATAAAGGCTTTTGGTTCAGGGTAGGATGTATTGGTCTGTGAAGGTTTTATCCTTCCTTAAGCACTTCATATGCTTCATTTTGGCTCACATTTTGTTGACTCTTTGAGCCATTTAATTCTTCCTTATGGGCTAGAGAGATACATTGTCACTCTTTCTTGTTCATTTCAGTACTTTTTCTCCTTTCTAGTCTTTCCCAAGCCTTTTATCTTTTACTTTTATTGAATCCCTCATTTCTTCTACATTGTTCACTTTCTTTTTGGCTTTTCTTTCTTTTTCTTTTTGCCTTTCATTTTCTTCATTTTTACCGTTTATAACTTTTGCATTCCTCGTCTCTCCCCCTAAACTTATGCTTTTTCCTTGTGCTAAGGAAAGATTGGGTGCCAAGAAAGGATCATTTTGGAATGGGTAAAGGTTTGTATCATGGTTAGTGAAAGAATAAGGGTATGGCTCAACGAGGTTCACTAGGGATATCATTCTTGGTGGGCTATGAATATTTTCAAGTCTCAATTTGGATCAAGGAGAGCCTATGATCACTTTTCAAGTCGAGCTACACTTAGAATTGTGCCTAGACAAACATTCAGGGGAAGTTCTAGACTCCTTGGCACGAGAATTCGACTTGCAAATCAATACCTCACAACACAATCTATAGGATAGCACGAGATCTCGAGAAACCGCTTAATGATTGTTTAGTCAACATAAGAGTCTCAAGGTCACAACTATTATCATCATATACGCACCAATTTTTTTTAACCATAAGGTCAAAGGTAAATATGTTTGGTCCAAGTGAAGCTTTGCCTGAGGCACTATTGTTCATTAGCTACTATTTACACAAAAATGGAAAAAAAAGGACTCATACCTTTAAGAAGTTTGGCATGCCATCCATCATCAGGAAGAACCATCCAGTTCACACAAACTCCATCTTTGGAAACAACCATGTCATTAAGAAAATCAAAGGCTTATTGATCACTAAAACTTGTAAAAAAAAGCTACTACATGTAATAAAAATCTATGCTATTAAGGAAAATTGCAAAAGAAGTTATGAAGTAAAATGCAAAAAGTAAACTGAATATGTACAATAAGGGATTTAGATGAATATACATAACGGGGAATGAATATATACATGAGAAAATTAACTTTATATACAAACCGAAATTGAAAAATACCGAAAAGTAAAAACTATAAAAATAAACGGTAAAGTAATATACATACCAAAAGTGCAAAATAAGCATAAAGAAAAAATAGTATCATCATTACAACCCAACCGTCAAATTATCAAAATAGGACCACCCCCAAATGAAAACTAGCATTATCCTGAATACTAAATAACCAAACATAAGATCAAAAAGGGGTTAGAGAGTAAAGAAAACTCCCTGTGGGTCCTCTGTCTTCATGGGTCCTATGGCTAGGTCCCTGGATCACCTGGCTCGGGGTCGTGTGGCTGGCCTGAGGCACCTCCCTAAGGGTCCTCCAGCTAAATCTCCACCACATTAACCTGGGGCATCAATCTCCTCCTCCTGGGCTCTCCCTCTATCTCCCACTCCGTAGCCTAATATGCCCGAGTTGCTGGAAGCTGGTCTTGTAATAGTAGCTCCAATGGCAGGTCTCCAGCTAACTTTATCTTCTCCACCTCTCCCCTCAATTGCTTCACTGACTCCTTGGAGGCCTAGGCCTTTTTCAGCTTCTTTGACTGCTTGCTAAGCTCTTTATTTAATCTTCCTTGAACTGCAAGAGCATCCATGATATGCTTTTGGTTGTCCAGATACTTCTTTTGGTTGTCCAGAAGCTCCTTAACGGACTCCTCTACTAAAGGTGGCACCTGGACTGTGCGGAAACTGACTGAGCTGCCACTGAGCTGATAGCACAAACAGCTTAAAAGTTGATGCCTGTATCCAGTTGTTGATACTGGAGAGTGTTTGGTTCAACCTATGAGAAGTCAACGTGTATGTTGAAGAGGAGGGTAGTGAGGACAACAAAGAAGTAGATGGTCCGGAGGCAGTATCCGATACGGCAGTGGGAGGTTGTGAAGTAGTGGCTACCACTGTTGGCTCTTCATACTGGCCAGCAGAAGTAGTAGCTTTGCCTTTGTACTTGGGCTTGCCGATACCCTGAAGGTTGTACCATGAGAAGGGCTTCTTGGGCTTCACCTTGATATCGTAATTCATTTTCTCTACCTCCTGATCTTCCAAGTACATGGTGAGGAGTTCAGAAAGGGGTAAGACATATCACCTTCGTTGACCACTCTGGTGGTCAACCTAGACATGATATTCCCGACATTGCTCAGGAGTTCCGCCATTGTAGCCACCACTACAATCGCCTTGGAAACCGGAATGTCATTCTCGTGAGTAGTCGGGTCTAGTCTGATGCACACTAATGTCTCCCAACCATTTGCCTCGAAGTTCAGGGTGTTCTTGTAGATAGGAGCCCTCGTTGCCAATCAAGCTGGAGTAGTATCCTGGAGAGCCAGTAGTGATGCCAACCACAGGCGAGCTACCTCATCCATAGCCACTTTCTCTAAGTACAACGACTCATCTTCATTATTGAATCCTAGATAATCATTCAGAGTCTTTTTGTCAAACTTCACTTTCAAGTTCCGCACCTTAGTTACAAATGTTTCCTTTTTCTGTGGGAGGCATTGGCGTAGAATTCGTTGACTAGGTGCTCATTAGCATCCGTCACCTTGCTAGTGAAATATTCCCATTCCACTCTTTTATTGAAGTGTTGATTCACATTGGGGTTGTGGGGAAGAACATCCCGCTTTATGAACTGCCACTCATGTTTGAGTGACTTTTGAGGCCCCCACTCCCTGAATTCGTGATATGCCATCTCACTGACAAATCTCTGTTTCCAAAAATTTTGGGTTTCTTGTCCTTTCCACACCTCCGGTATGGGTATCACCCCCTCTCCCGTCATTCGGTACCTCGGCATCTACATCTATGGTATCCTGTGATGGTGAAGAAGCTGTAGGTGAGGCTGAAGTTGAGGACTCACTACTCTTCGCTGAGCCATCAGACGACTCAGAAGCATCAGGAGAAGTAGGAGAGGCTGTGAGTGTAGGCTCATATGTCAAATGAAACCTCCCTAGAAAATTTGGTACATGTGTGGGCACCGAGTCACCTTCTGATGCCTCTCGGGTGGGATATGGACACTTACCTCTAAGTAGAATGTAGCTCTGGTTGCAGCAATAATACTTTTCCTTATGTACCCAATTGATTTTTGTATTACTGAGGTTAACTTAATTTGTCCTTATCCCCTACCCGGGAGGACTATGCTTTCCCTTTTTGTTTCTCACCGCCACCTCTTGATTTAACCATTGTCTACAAATATAATCAGTAAAAACTTATTAGTATTGGTGCTAGAAGAAGTAGTGAAGAAAAGCAGAAGAACAATTGACAGTGCTTGAAAAGTTGCAGAACACTGACAGCGGATAATGAAATGCGACCACGGAATATGCATTGCTGACCGCAGAAACTAACGTGCAGCCGCGGAGATGTGGGAATTAGAATACCCACCCTCTAATTCTATGGGACCACTGAGTGAAGAAAATTGGGCGCAGCCGCAGAGGTTGCGCCGTTGTCCGCGGGAAAACAACCGCGGCGCGGACCCTTGTTTTTATTTCTCTAAATATGCGCACCACTGACCGCGAGAAAAGCACCGCGGCCACGGAGGTTGGGCCGCTGTCATCGTTATTCATCACCGTTGATCGCGGTCAACAAGAATTCCAACTCAGATAAAACTCATGAACGCTGATCACGAAAAATCAACCGTGGCCGCGAAAGTCAAAATCGGCCTCAACAATCCTATAGTTTCAACTTTTCATGCATTTAGTGGTTATAATCTATACTATTAACCCCAACTAGCTATTAAGTCATCGACCCTAACTATTTAAGCCTAGTTTAATTAACACTAATCAACCTA
This sequence comes from Nicotiana benthamiana, assembly GCA_034376525.1. Classification (NCBI taxonomy): domain Eukaryota; kingdom Viridiplantae; phylum Streptophyta; class Magnoliopsida; order Solanales; family Solanaceae; genus Nicotiana; species Nicotiana benthamiana. The sequence continues at coordinate 4,488,894 of CM067329.1, read as the reverse complement.
GGTCAAAATTAAAAGAAAAGAAGAAGAAGTAAAAACAAACAATTAAAAGAAAAATAAATACAAAGTTAAAGAATAATGATGAAGTGAAATTATCAAATGTGCAATGAGTGATAAGAAATAGACTTTAATTGTATTTGTGCAGATTAGGGATCAAATGAACAATGAAAATTTTAGTTTGAGAGCCAAAGGATCGAAATGGGTAAAAGGCTTAATGATCTCATATTTATAGAAAATACCCTGGGACCCGCACAACTCACCTGGCGTGGCTGCACAAAATCACTGTGGTCCGCGCTGCCGAGGAACAGCCTGCTTGATTAAAACAACCACCGAGAGCGAAAATATTACATCTCGCATTTTTATACGTTAAAAGTTTCGTCTTTAGTTAATTGATATAGACTCGGGAATGAGATTATCTTGAGATTAATGTAGTTACGCTAAACATAGAAAGTGAGAAATGAGCGTCATGAAGGGTAAATGGCACATGAACTAAAGAAAATTAGTTTCGTTAAAAATGGCCAATTTGAAAAAAAATACGAGTCGGGCGATAATATCTGATAATTATGGATTACTACCATACAAAGTATCATATGACCACGGTATATGATATATAATATATGATAAAAATAAGTAGAACTTTAAGTAATTTGAGATAATTATTAAATTATAGGGGTAATTATTTAACTATCGGGTAAAGAAACATTACCTTGTTAATTATTAAATTTTAAAAATAAGACGTGGCAGCAAAAGAAGCTCACAAGACCGATGAATAAGTAGGAAAATAAGATTAATGTCAACCTAATATCAACGTGTAAGACTTTTAAATAAACAAGGTGTATATAAACAAATGTGGTCTCATTTTTTTTTAAATTTTGATTGATTTTATTGGACAGAGAAGTTTAGTTATCTTCTTCTATATTTAGGAACGTAAAATGACTATATGATAGTGAAACGTGTAAAAATACTTCATTTTCAGAGTGTCAATTTCCTTGTGGAATTGGTCATCCAAGTTACTCTTTAGTTCTTCTACCAAGTCTTTTATAATAACAAAAGGAAGAAAGTAAATAAGAGGAAAGAGTTGGTGAAAAGCTTCAGGTATATTACTACTAGTACCGTTATTACTAATACTTTTATTTTTCATGCTGGAACGTTAACGCATAATGCGTCTTTTATAATAGCTTAGTTTTCTATATATAAAATATCCAATTAACCAAAAAATAAGCTTCAGGTATAAGGTCTAAGAAGCTCTTACGTTAAAAATGAACTCAGCAGGCACGTTGTGCTCTATCAAATTCTACAGTTTCCATGAATTTTTCCCTTACTCCAGGTATGTTAAGGCTATCCCTTCCTTCTTTTTGGCATGATCCAAATTATACAGAAGAAACGAGCAAACACACGATTTCAATAAATTACTCTATTCATAGAATTATTAGGGGTGTATATATTCATGAGTTCCCTAAGTGAATTATTATTTTCTTCTGTTCATGGATCCCGGAATAATATATACTTGACAATGTTTGTCCGAAAGGCGCATTGATGTTGTATTGGACAAATTTGGTTCCCTATGTTCTCATATTATCTAAGCACGCCCTTGAAGTAGAGAGCGGCCTAACTGAGGCCGACTCGAGTATGGTCGGCCCCAGAAAGTGGACGGACCGAGTGACATGACTCAAGACGACGTTGTTTGGAGCTCTGACTTTCCCATACACTGAGACCACCAACCTTTGTACTTTTCTTTGATATTTTGAGTAAGGTCCCTTAATATATAAAGGGGACCTTCCCTTAGTAAAGACTCATGTGTATTTTGCTATTCAGAATATACATCTCTCTCTCTAGTGCAAAGATTATTACTTGCATTATTGTTCTTACATCTCAAGATATCCACACCATTATCACATATCTTAGCTATACAATATTCTCTAGTTCATATTACGCTTGATTCCGATTAACCCTTATTTTCGATTGTTCTTAAGCCTAATAAGTATTTACATAACTTGTTAGCCAAACAATTTGGCGCCGTCTGTGCTTATGGGCCCTCTCAACGCGGCTGCTGAAGGGGATGCTCCACACGTAACCTCTAGTACCCTGATAAACATGGAAAACCCACCTTCCCCTTCTGAAGATCTGATGGTTCCACGAGAAAAAGAGGTTTCTACATCTACAACTAAATAAGCACCCCCAGAGGTAAAGAGGTTGCTGGAAGAGTGGTTGATAAATGCTCTGAGTAGTTTAGCTGGGAAGCTACCCCAAAATGCTAGATGGACACCAGCGACAGACCATGTCGTAGCCGAAGATGAACTCGAGGTCACACAAACAAACAACGTGCTCGTCGATGATAAATCTCACAGGAGGACACTCACAGCCATCCTCACAAAGATGGAGGAAATGGAAAACGAAAATAGGTCGCTTCGCGACCAGATGAAGGAGCAACAAGAAAGAGTGGACAAGATCCTAGGTGTGCCTAAGCTGCTGCCAAAGCGAGGCTTGGGGAGGTTTGTTGAACAACACTACACAGAAGGAGTTGCGCCATACCCCACCCCAAAGACCTTCAAAATACCCCCCTACTTGAAGGTATATGATGGGACCTCAGATCCCGAGGACCACCTGATTCACTATGTCACGGCAATCAAAGGTAATGATCTATCAAAGGAGCAGGTACCATCTGTACTTCTAAAGAAGTTCGGCGAAACTCTAACAAGAGGGGCCCTAACGTGGTACTCCCAGCTACCGGCCAAAAGCATATCCACGTTCGAGGAAATGGCAGATAAAGTTGTCACCGCGCACGCAGGAGCCAAGAAAGCGGAAGCAGGGGTCAATGACATCTTTGATGTCAGACAGACCTCAGGAGAAGGGCTCAGAGAGTTCTTAGCCATGTTCAACAGGGTCAGAATGAGCCTACCAAACGTGTCTGAAGGCATGGCTGCCGCAGCTTTTCAGAACGGACTCAGTAGGGATGGCTCACCACCTCGGAAGAAATTCATAATACCTATTGCGCCGAGGTACGTGGAGACGACGTCGACGACCTTAATGGTCCGACCCGGCGGCTCATAATGGTGAACCCAGAAATTTGAAAAGACCGACACAACAAGGGATGACGGGAACAAGTCCCACGCCTCAACAGGGAGAGGCACTAACTGTACATCAGATCTTCGCATCCGCCAAGGCACGCAGACGCCTTACAACAACATGTCGCCCCACTGAGGAATGACAAAGGTATGCCTCCTTTACGATCTGCACATAACTTTTGTGTATCTCCTTCAAAAGTAGTGTACGCATTGGAGAAGCTGGGCAGCAAAGTACAATGGCCCGCGAAGATGAAGTCCGACCCCGCCACCAGAAAATCAAACGCCCTATGTGAGTTTCACCAGGAACGGGGGCACAGAACCGAAGATTGCATAGGTCTCCGGCAGGAGGTGGTCCGGATGTTGAACCAAGGATTCTTGAAAGAACTGTTTAGTGATAAAAGGAAAACTCAACTTCGCACGTGGGCGGGAACAACCTCACGGCTCGCCAAGGTCGCCCTCACCAACACTCACCATCAACATGATCATTGGGGCGGCAGTGACTCAGCAATCAACCATGTCAAATTCACCATCACTCACAAATTAAAGAGAACCATCGATCACGAACGGTATGACGAATTCGAAGATAGTATCACCTTCGATAAGTCTGATACCGATGGTTTGTTTTTCCCCTATTATGATGCTTTAGTTATCACTTTACGCATAGTAGATACTGACATTAAAAGTATTATGGTCGACGATGGCAGTGGCACATGTATCATTCATCCAAGAGTCCTTGCACTAATGAGACTCGAGGATAAGATAATTCCACGATGTATAACACTAACTGGTTTTAAAAATGCAGTGGAAAGAACCTCTAACGAGGTAACTCTGCACGTTCTGACAGGAGGAGTTACGATGGAAACCGCTTTCCACGTAATGAACCAAGAAACGACATACAACGCCAACATAGGACGTCTGTGGATATATGCCATGAGAGCAGTCCCCTCCAGTTTCTATCAAGTGATAAAATTCCCTACCCCATGGGGGGTGTGCAGCATACGGCCGTGCAATGCCCAAGAGTGTTATAAAATAGCTCAAGATTACACGCACACCAAACAGCTCAAAAGAGCGAGTGCGGAAGCATTGCAATCCGCCCTGTCAGGGACCAAGGTCCACCCGACAGAGGACGCCATCAAAGATCCCGACGATGTTGAGGCTAACAAGGCCACGGTCGAAGACCTCGTCCATCTGTGCAACAAAGATTCCACAAAGAAGGCTTATATAGGCCACGACCTTTCAAATCCAAGTAAGTATCGTGAACTTCTATCTAACCACCCAGACCTATTTGCTTTTTCCCATGCTGATATGCCAAGGATTCCACGGGAAATTTCCTCCCACAAACTGAATGTCGATCCTCTACACCCACCCGTGCGGCAGATAAGGAGAAAATTCAATGGCGCCATCAACGAATCAGTAAGTGAAGAAGTAGACAAGCTGCTGGCGAACGCTTCCATTAGGGAGTCCAAGTATCCGGAACGGGTCGCCAACATTGCAATGGTCAAAAATAAAAATGGTAAGTGGCGGATGTGCGAGGATTTCACCGGCCTAAACAAAGCATGTCCAAAAGATTCGTTCCCACTACCCCATATCGACCAATTGATAGATGCAACGGCAGGGCATAAGCTGTTATGCTTCCTGGATGCGTACTCCAGCTACAACCAAATCATGATGGACGAGGAAGATCAGGAGAAAACGACCTTCATCACTCACCAAGGAACATAGTGCTACAAGGTAATGCCCTTCGGGCTCAAGAATGCGGGGGCTACATACCAGAGGCTGGTGACAATGATGTTCAAAGAGAAACTCGGTAAAACGATGGAGGTCTATATTGATGACATGCTAGTGAAGTCGTCGAAGAAAGAGGACCACCTAGATCACTTGAAAGAAGCCTTCAAAATATTAAAATGATACGGTATGAAACTGAATCCTGAAAAATATGCCTTCGCCGTAGCCTCGGGAAAGTTCCTGGGGTTTCTGGTGTCACAAAGGCGCATCGAAGTCAACCCAGACCATATCAAGGCCATAGAAGCCATCCCAGAAATACTAAGCAGCAAAAAACAAGTGCAAAAGCTGACGGGTCGAATCCTCCCTCTCCAGGTTCATCTTATGCTCCTCTGACAGATGCTATAAATTCTTTGGTGTATTGAAAAAGGACCAGGAACTGTAATGGAATGAAGAATGTGTCAACGCCCTGAGGAGTTTGAAGGCATATCTGTCATCATCACCCCTGCTAGTCAAATCCAACCCAGGCGAACCGCTGTTGGTGTACTTGGACGTATCAGAAGTCGCGGTCAGCGCCGTCCTAGTGCGCGAAAATAAAGGTTTAGAGTCTCCTATTTATTACATTAGCAAAACTTTAGTGGACGCCGAAACCCACTACCCACACCTTGAGAGGCTGGCATTGGCGCTCGTAGTAGCTTCACGGAAGCTACGACTCTATTTCCAATGCCACCCCATATGGGTAGTAACGACCTTCCCTTTAAGGAGTGTCTTACACAAACCCGAAGTCTCAGGACGACTCGCCAGATGGGCCGTTGAGCTTAATGAGCATGATATCACATACCTTCCATGAACTCAAGGCACAACGCGCATCCTCCAAAAATGACTTATGGGTCCTTTATACGTATGGCGCCACCAATGCATCGGGATCAGGGCTGGGACTCATTCTTGAGGTCCCCACAGGCAAACCAATTCGCCAGTCCATACGATGCCCGGAAATGACTAACAACGAGGTCGAGTATGAGGCCGTTATTGCAAGCATGAAACTGGCCAACAAGTATGAGGCTCGCCATATCCTCCTCCACTGCGACTCCCAACTTGTGGTAAACCAGGTCACTGGTACTTATCAAATCAAATAGCAAAGGCTACAAAAGTACCCGACTCAAATCCGCAAACTGATGGCTACATTTGATGAATGCCGCTTCGAACAAATTCCCAGAGCACGAAATATCGAAGTGGATGGCCTGGCAAAGTTAGCTGCAGTCACCAAAAACATCAACAAAGAAAGTGCGGTCACGCTCTTCCACTCGGCCATTGATCACACTGAGGTACTTTCTTTAAACCTAACTTGGGACTGGTGCAACCAGTTTATATCTTATCTACAGGACGGGACATTAACCCCCCCCCCTCCTGATAAAAAGGAGGCAAAGAAGTTTCGCATACAAGCCGCCCGATACTGCATGATCAACAACGACCTTTACAAAAGGACGTTCGGTGGTCCCCTAGCCAAGTGCTTAAGGCCACACTAAACGAGGCCGGTACTCGAAGAAGTGCACGAAAGCCATTGCGGCGCTCACACTGGCAACCGCGCCCTTGTGTGATGCAACATACGTGCCGGCCACTACTGGCTCACCATGAAAAAAGAGGCAGCTGAGTATGTCTGCCGATGCGACGATACCAAAAGTATGCCCCAATGATACACCAACCAGGAAAACCCCTCCATTCTGTCACTTCCCCCTGGCCATTCATCAAATGGGAATAGATATAGTCGGTATTCTACTCGCAGGACGAGGAAAGGTACAATTTTTACTTGTTTTAACTGACTATTTCTCCAAGAGGGTGAAAGCAGTTTCCTACGCGCAAATACGCGAACAAGAAGTCATCGTCTTCATATGGAAGAACATCATATGCCGCTTCGGCATCGCCAAATAAATCAGCTGCAACAACCGATGTCAATTCATCGGTCAAAAAACGACCGAGTTCTTCGACAAATGGCGCATCAAAAGGATACTATCCACGCCATACCACCCTGCCGCAAACGGCCAAGCGGAGTCCTCAAACAAAACACTTCTAACATACTGAAAAAGAAGCTTGAAGATGCTAAGGGGCTATGGCTCGAACTACTTCCGAAGTCTTGTGGGCACACAGAACTACACCCAAGTCCAGCACCGGGGAAACCCCGTACGCACTAGTTTATGGAACCAACGTGGTTATATCGGTCGAAGTAGGCGAACCCAGCCTAAGGTATTCGCACACTAGTGGAACAGAAAATGACACCAGCAGACTTCTAGATCTTGATGAAGTCGAAGAAAGAACGGAAATGGCCCACATCAGGATGGTAGCCCAGAAACAAAAAATCGAAAGATATTACAAAAATAGGGCAAATATAAGGCCACTCAAATTAGGAGACTACGTCCTCAAAGCCAAGACAAGACACTGGCCTCCAAATACCCAAATGAAGAAAAACTAGGCTCAAACTGGAAAGGACCCTACAAGATCACAGCGGCAGCCGGGAAATGAGCATTCTAGCTAGAGACAATGGAGGGAAAAATGCTACAAAACAACTTGAACTCGCTCACCTCAAACATTTCAACATCTAAAAGGCGACCCCTAAGTCGTACTGTTTTTCCTTACCTAGGTTTTGTCCCAATTGGGTTTTCTCGGGAAGGCTTTTAACGAGGAGTCAAATGGAACACCTGGAGATGTTTGCAGTACAAATGCATCATATCAGCCTCTCCGTGTACTCTACAAGCGCGACATGATACAGGGACTGGATTAGTTCCATCTCTAAATGTATGAAAGGGCTACGGTCATCTCCAAATATATGAAAAGGCTACGACCATATCCAAATGTATGAAAAGGCTATGGCCATCTCCAAATGTATGAAAAGGCTACGACCATCTTCAAATGTAAGAAAAGGCTACGGCCATCTCCAAATGTATGAAAAGGATACAGCCATCTCCAAATGTATGAAAGGGCTATGATTATCTCGAAATATATGAAAAGGGTACGACTATCCCCAATGCACGAAAAGGCTAAGGCTATCGTTTTTACACGGCTAAGGACGTCAAATTTTACATGGCCAAGGCCATTGTTTTTACACGGCTAAGGCCATCGAATTTTATGCGGCTAAGGCTGTCGAATTTTACATGGATAAGGCCATTATTTTTACATGGTTAAGGCCGTCGAATATTACATGGCTAGGGCCATAATTTTTACATGGTTAAGTTCGTCGATCATACATGGCTAAGGCCATCGTTTTCACACGGCCAAGGCTGCAGTAATGTTACACGGCTAAGGCCGTCGAATTTTACATGGCTACGGCCATCATTTTTACACGGTTAAGGCCGTCGAATCTTAATTGGATAAGGCCACATTTTCACACGGCCAAGGCCGCAAATATCTTACTTGGTTAAGGCCACCATCGAACAAGGATTAAGGCCGTCAGATTTTACATTCCTAAAGCCATTGTTCTATACGGCTAAGTCCACCCTTTTCATGTAACTAAGGTTGTCAAAACTTACGTAGCCGAAGCCATCATTTCTACATGGTCAAGGCCACTGAATGACCCACTTAGCCTCAACTACGACAAAAAATACAACAAGGTTCTAGAAAACATAAAAGATTAACTATGGCTAAAGTCATTTGTCTTTATCTTCCAAAGGGTCAACACCTATGATACAAAATTCGGTATTTACAATCATATTTACAAAAATCCTAAAGGCCTCCGCCCCTCTGATTATCCTGCACCGCTTTGTCTTCATGTGGCCCGTCTTTATTCCCAAGAGGATACGCCTTGAAAATCCAAGAGATGGACTCCAAACGGTTAACATCTGCAATGTTAGCCCCCTCCCGAGCCGGTGATTCGGGACTATAGCTGGACACTTCACGGGAAGCTCTAACAACCTGGCATTGGCCCTTAACTTCCACCTCAGATGCTCGCCCGACCGCCAAACATTCTTCAAGTATGACCAGTCGGGCCTCAGTATACCCCCACATCTCGTGTGTCTCACGAGACGCATCAGCCTGTGCAAGAGTCCGCTTACGGTCCTCAACCTCAGACTTCTTGGCATCAAGTTTCGCCGTTAAGGCCGCAATCCGAGTGCACAATTCCATCACCTCCTCTGCCACTACGCGGCCGAGCTATAATTCTTCGTCCTTAGCTTGAATAAGGACCTCCATCTCCGCAGTCCGAGCAACAGCAGCCATGAATTGTTCATCAACTTTCTCCAGCTCAGCCACACTCTTCATCAACTGCTCCTCAGACTGCACGAGGCCCTCACAGATCACCCTGAAGATAGGGTCCTATTTGTACATATCGGCCAAGGTCTGGTGCGCCTCACGTGTCCTGTTGTATTTCTGCACCAACCTATCGTAGTTGGCCACCATCTTCTTCAGGCATCGACCCCTCTTCGCCTCCAAGATAAGAGTCTGGAAAAAGTCGAAAAGTAAGTGCAAGGAAAATCACCTTCCAACAAATGCAAAAGAAAAAATCATCAATCAAGTCAAAAGACATACCTGCAAGGACGCACCCGCCACTCTTCGGGCCAAGTCGTTGTCGTTGGCCTCCGCCAAGGCCGCACTCTCAGCACCCGCACATAAACGTGTCATGCTGGTGGCCGCCTCCTCGCAATTTTCCAACAAATTATAATGACTAGGAATCACTATGCCACAGGAAGACTGACTAGCAACCATCTCCACCTGGTCTAAGGACCCGCCTTCTCTGCCCGCGTCCGCAATGGCGATCTCCGGGCTCGCCACATCCGCACTTGTTCCCCTTCTTTACGCAGCCTCCTGCGACCCACCGTTCCGAGCATGTGCCTAGCAGAGGTTAGTATCGGCCTCCAATCTAAGAGCGGACCTCTCCGAGCGAATAGCCTCAGCCATAAATATTGGCCTAGATTTAGGGCGGGGTGGTTTAGCCTTCTCTGTCTGTGTGAACACCGCCTTGACAGTGCGAATCCGGCATCTGTTCATCTCCAATGAACCTTCCTCTTCAAGTTCCCCTCCGTGCGATACGAGCTGGGCTCATATGGCATCACTTCGATAGTAGGCGTCCTTATGGGGGCAACCTCGGGGACGGTCCTAGGCACAGCCGCCAGTACCTCCTCGGGAATCATTTCAAGTACGTCCCCAGGCGCTGCCTTAGATATTTCCTCGGGAGCCACCGCCGATGTGGCCTCTTACCTTGAGGGGGGGCAAGCATTGCCCCTAGATGTACCTACGAGGATCATATCCTCCTCGTCAGAATCAGGAACCACCGTAGAAGGGACGGCCACAGTCTTCTTCTTCTTATGTGGCTTCTTAGAAGCACCCCGACCTACCAAAACATATATAAGTTGAGCAAGGAAAATTGAGGGGAGCATCCAAGTCAGAATGGAAGGGAAAAACCAAGAATGGTCGTTACTTGTCGGGCCATAGTACCTGAGGAATTTTGGCTAAGTACGGCACTCCTCTATAAACGGTATCAACGCTCTCACCCACGACCTAATGTCATCAATCCTTCAAGGAGTGTGAGCCGTCACTACATAAAGGTAAAAAAAATCTACAATGGTTAAAGCCACGAGATAAGATTGTCGTAATAAACTACATACATGAATGCTTACATGATGCGTTCCATTCCTCCGGGAACCCTTCGGGGTTAGACACCAGATGTTCAGTATGCACGTAAAAATATTTCTTCCAAAATTTACGACTGTCCTTGTCGTCGGCTTACACCACAAAACTCTTCTTACCCCGACGTACCAAGTGAAGCATGGTACCTCTCATGAAAATCACACCGAACATGTGTAAGAGGTGGTAAAATGAGACCTCTTTCCCGGCCTTATCCACGGAAGTGGTAAGAATCCTACACACCTTCAGCGCGTACGAGGTAAGTTGGGCCGGACATGCCCATACCAACGGCAAAGCTCCTCCACCAGAGGATTGAGTGGGAGGATATACCGAATCCTAAAAGCATACTCGTAAAATGTGTAATACCCTAGCCTATGCAAATTGGCATAGTCCATTATGGCGGGAGCCATCTCAACGTAATCAGGGATATCGTACGACTTCCTGAGAGCGGCCAAATGAGATGGTGTCAGCTTGCTAAGTTCCCAAGGAGGAAGTTTACACTTGTTCTTAAAATCCTTCCTAGTAACCATGTCCAGTGGAAGTATTAACGAGAACCTCATCATCTTCCCCATCATCTAAAGACGACGAAACCCTAGAAAGGGCATCACCCTTGGTCCTGGTACTATCGTGGTGACGCTTAACCATGATGGAAGTTATGAGAGAAAGGCGCTTCAGGGACACAGGGTTTGATTACCAGGGACAAAAATTTTAAAAGAAAAGATCAACGAGTACTAGAAAAAGATGAGGAAAAGATTGAGAAAGTACTCTCTAAAAAGTTCAAAAGTTGAGTTGGGTTCAAACTCTCCTCTATTTATAAGGAAAGGCAAATGGAAATCGAAAAGGCACGATTTGAAAACCGGCGCGGGAAACAAAAATGTCAAGTCATGTCCTGAACCACCTCGGGAGAAAAAGTAATGATCATGCACGTGATCGATGATGTCATCCTAAAAAGGAGCCCTAAAAGGAGGTTATATGTCAACAGCATAACAACTTCGTATATGATCACGCCCTTTTTGCAAGTATCTATAGGTACGACCAAATTTATAGAAAGGTCGAGCACGTATCTTCGCCCTTTGGAGACGTCTCTCGGCTACGTCCCCAACAAACGGAGGGACTATTTGTATTGGACAAATTTGGTTCCCTATGTTCTCATGTCATCTACACACTCCCTTGACGTAGAGAGAGGCCTAACTGAGGCCAACTTGAGTAAGATCGGTCCAAAAAGTGGACGGACCGAGTGACATGACTCAAGACAATGTCGTTTGGAGCTCTAACTCTCTCGTACACTGACACCGCCAACCTTTATACTTTTCTTTGATTATTTTGAGGAAGATCCCTTAATATACCTTCCCCTTGTAAAGACTCATGTGTATTTTGCTATTCAGAATATACAACTCTCTCTCTCTCTCTCTCTTGTGCAAAGACTATTACTTGCCTTATTGTTCTTACATCTCAAGGTATCCACATTATTATCGCACATCTTAGCTATCCAATATTCTCTAGTTCATATTACGCTTCATTCCGATTAACCCTTATTATTTTCGATTGTTCTTTAGCCTAATAAGTATTTACATAACCTTTTAGCCAAATAGATGTTTATAGCGTAAAATAGGATTACGATCCAACAGAATTGCAGAAATAAATTCAATGCTAGTTGTCTTGTTCATAATAACATGCAGCATGAGAATATTAGGCATGTTACTAGCAATATAATGTCCAATATGATGTAATATGTTCATATTGTGTCCATAATAATGTATTATTGCAAAAATTGAAGTTTCATTTCATAAATATTCTACGTTGAAGTTCAATTAAACTTCATTTAAGGATGACACTCCGAAAAGATTTTACTGAAGTATTTTTCATGTATTGTATTTATTTACATTAATTCATGATCATATGGTGTTATATACGTGTATATATGTATATGGGATATGGAAAAAAGGTTACGGCGTTACACTACCACCTGATCAGCTAGTATATGTTGATGTTGTTACACACAGTGGCCGAGACGATATGATGGGATGCCCTTAGAGGCTTGATGATATTGTGTACAACTATGCCTATGCATGAAATGATATTTTTATGCACGTGCATGACATTATAAATATTTTAGTATTTATAAAAGTTATATGGATTTACAAATGGATTTCATTATTCCACGTTTCATCTATGTCTCTTACATATAGATTTTCATGTCTTACATACTCAAGACATTTTTTGTACTGATCCCTATTTTACAGGGCATGCGTTCATCCCTGCAGGTGTAGATAGGCAAGCTAACGGTCCCCCTTCTCAGGATCCTTGATCAACGAGAGTTGGCATGCTCCACTTGATCTAGAGCTGCTTTTGATTTTGGTACAATATATTTGTATATTTATGGTTATGGCGTGGTCCCGTATTTTTACAATTATATTTCTATTAGAGGAGTGTATACACTATGTCTAGATGGATAGTGTGTGGCCTTGCCGGCTTCTAGTTCTGAGGTATATAGTTTTCTATAGCAGCCTTGTTGGCTCGCCCTATGTATGTTGCACGTATATGTATATTTGCCTTTTGGGAAGTTTCCCTTCATATACATTATTCTCATTATTTAGCAGATGTTATTCAGGTTTATATCTTATACGCATGCTTAGGGGTGTTGACAAGTAGGACTAAGGCACCTGTCGCAGCCCTTTGGTTTGGGTTGTGACAAAAGTGATCAAAGAAGTTCTGTCCTCAGGTTGTCTAGATACCATGTATAGTAGAATCTTTTTTATAGGTGTGTTGTGCACTACACTAATAGATAGGAGGCTGCAAGATATTTTTGATGGAGACATTTCTTTCTAATCCAGATTGTGGGATAGAACTCAGTCATAAGTATTCACTCCTAATCTTTACCTTATTTATGTTTTTAGCGATGCCAGTTACTACTAGACGACCGGCGCTAGCCGCTAGCATGGTTTTGAAGGTTATGAAAGTGTAAAGAAGAGATATAAGTAACAGTATGGAGTCAGAACCATTAGAGATCGTGGTTTCTATTGAGGAGGATCCATCCGAGGATCCATATGAGTCACTCGTTCGAGCTGTTTCAACCACTCAGGCAGCAGATGGGGTGAGAGGAGTTTCGACCTCACCAAGGCCCTTATTTTTATTATCACCACCTGTTTATCAAGGTATGATGGGAGCATGTATTTGCACAGCCGGGTTTCCCGCGGGATCAAAACTATGTTAAGGTATTTGCGGACACCAGCTCTTCTGAGGTTCCAGATAGTCCAAAGTCGTGGGAGTCCGTCAATCAAGGTTTGCCAGTGTATGTTATTGGATATGCAGAGGAAGCGGATAGTAGTCGGGCCAATAGGAGGAAGGTAATTGTTAAAGATATGAATGTTCCACTTCGAAGTGTGTCTCATCAAGGTTCTCATATAAGACAAGGCAAGGATGCTCTACTGTAGACCCTCTCCAAGTGTCAGTTTTTGGTTGGTGAGTTCCACCTCTTCTTGGAGTATTACCAAGTCAGGGTTCTAAATGTGTTAGGTTGTTCTATGAGGACGTAGGGAGCCCCGTCCCAACTCGTATATATTATGGTTAAGCCTACTTAGAAGTTTTTTGTAGACACTACCCTGTATATAGTTTTGGGTATGATATGTCTACGGCCTTGCTAAACCCTATGTATATAAACTTTTTTCTAAATTAGTTATGCGAGTTAAGTCTAAATATTGGTACATATATATATATATATATATATATATATATATATATATATATATATATATATATATATATATATATATATATATATATATATATATATATATATATATATATATGGATGTCGCCCGTAATGGCCCGTCATAGATTTGATAATAAACAAGGATAAGGTACGTAGTGTTCGGTTGGGTAGAACTTAATATTATAATGGTTGTGGATTGGTTGGATTTTTGTTATGCTAACATCAAGTGTAGGTCAAAGATGGTTTGATTTGAGTTCCTAGGAGAGCCTGTTTTAGAATGGGAAAGTAATACGGTGTCACCAAGAGCTAAATTTATCTCCCATATCAAGGCAAGGAAAATGATTATAAAGGATTATATTTATCACTTAGTTCGGGTTTAGGATATGGAAGTACAGTAACCAACCATTATGTCCTTCCCTAGGGTTAATGTGTTTCCCGATATTTTTCCTAATGAACTTTAGGGTATTCCGCCAGAGCGAGAAATTGAGTTGTTATTAACCTACTACTAGATACGCATCCAACATCTATTCCTCCTTATAGAATGGACCCCGCAAAGCTAAAAAATTGGAAGGAACATCTAAAGGATTTGCTTGAAAAGGCTTTATCAAACCAAGTACATCATCATGGGGAGCAATCGTGATTGTTAGGAAGAAAGATGGTTCCTTACGTATATATTTTTAATATAGACAGTTGAATAATGTGACAATCAAGAATAAGTACCCGCTCCCGAAGATTGACGATTTATTTGACCAGTTTCAAGGTGCCAAGTTTTTTTCAAATATATACTTGATGTCCGGGTACCATCACGTAACGGTTAAGGAGGAAGGTATTCCGGAAACAGCATTCAGGACCAGATACGGGCACTTTGAGTTTCATGTTATGTTTTTTGGTTGACAAATGCCCCAGCAGTATTCAAGGATTTCATGAACTGTGTGTTCAAGCTCTTTTTAAATAAGTTTGTAATCATATTTAACGATGGTATATTGGTATGTTCTCGTTCATAGGCTGAGCATGCAGATCACTTGCGTACTGTGCTCAGAGTTCTACAAAAAAGGAAATTGTATGGAAAGTTCTCTAAATGTGAATTTTGGTTGAACATTATAGCTTTCCTTGGGCATATTTTTCGGGTAAGACATCAGGGAGGGTACACAAGAGACTGAGACAGTGAAGACTTGGCCTAGACTCACAACACCAACGAAGGTTCGTAGCTTCTCCGTTTGGCAGGTTATTACTTGAAACTTGTACTGGAATTTTCTTTTCTTCTAAGCACCTTTGACCAAAGTGGTATGTGGTGTCTTGCTTGATGTTCTGGAATAACATAAGAAAATCTATGGCGCAAGAAAATTGAAAAAGGATTGTCAATAAGTATGAATAGATATGTGTAGGTTGCAAGCTAAAATATAGTAAAGCAACAAGGTTTTAGGAAGACAGGAGGAAGGATAAGAAAAGATAAGTGAAAAGGTAACGTGAATGGATAAGTCCTTAGAGTTAAGATAATAAAGATACTTGATGATTTCTATAAGTTATAGAAGGCTCAGTATAGCCTAAATGAACTCAAAGGAGTCTAAGACTAGTAGCATTTAGAATAGATGAAATGTTTCCTTGATAGTGGAATAAGGGCAAAATTGTGATGGATAAAGGATAAAGTTTTGGACTTCGAAGAGGGAAATTTTATGAATTGTAAAAGATTATGATACCCATGTAAGTTAACTCATAAGGAAACTAAGTTTCAATGAACCTGTGCTTGCGAACAGAGTTTCAAGGCATTGATGGATATATTAACTTCAGCTCCAGTTTTACCGCTCCCAGAAGGGATCGATGGTTATGCTATCTATTGTGACGCTTCAGGTGTTGGATTAGGTTATGTGCTGATGCACCATGGTAAGGTTTTATCTTATGCTTCTAAACAACTAATAAAGTACGAGAAGAACTACCCAACCCACGATTTAGAGTTACCTATGGTGATTCATGCACTTAAGTTGTGGAGGCACAACTTGTATGACATTCATCTTGATATCTATATGGATCATAATAGCCTCCAGTACATCTTCAAGCAAAAAGGAAATGAATCTACGTCAAAAGAGATGGTTGGAGCTACTTAAAGACTATGACATTGATATTTTATACCATATGGGGAAGGCAAACGTAGTCGCCGGTGTCCTCAGCTACAGATCTATGGGTAGCCTGTTGTATCTACAACCAGAAATGAGGGGAATAGCCTATGATGTTCATCAGCTAGTTAGTCTTGGAATTCGGTTACTGGATCCAGGTGATATTGGGATTACTATTCAGGATACAGCAATATCCTCTTTAGTAACTGAAGTAAAGCAATGCCAGTACGAGGATCCTGTGTTAGTTCATTATAGGGGTAACACCCTTCAGAAGGAGAAGACGCTATTTGAATTTGCAGAAGATGGGGTCCTCAGATATCGAGGGCAAGTATATGTCCCTAATGTTATAGGGCTACGTCAGCAGGTTATGGGAGAAACTCACAATTCTCGTTATTCTATCCATCTAGGAGCGACAAAGATGTATCATGATATCAGGGAAGTAGATTGGTGGGACGTAATGAAAGAGGATATAAAGGAGTTTGTTGCTCAGTGTCCTAACTGTCAGCAAGTTAATATTGAGCATCAGAAACCCAGTGGATTATTGCAGGCTATGGAGATTCCGACTTAAAAATGGGAAGTAATCAATATGGATGTCATTATAGGCTTACCTCATACCCAGCGTAAGTTCGATGTTGGAGAAACTACGTTAGTAGGACCGAAAATTGGTACAGTAAGCAATCGAGAAAATTCAGCTTATACAGGAAAGGCTGTTAGCAGCACAAAGCCGTCAAAAGTCTTATACAGATAATCAACAACAAGACATGGAATTTCATGTTGACGATTGGGTATTCCTAGAGGTATCACCGATGAAGGGCATTATGGGATTTAGAAGAAAGGGAAAACTTATTCCTTGGTACATTAGACCATATAGGATCATACGCAATATAGGCCAGGTAGCATATGAGTTAGACTTACTTTCGGACTTGGAGTCTGTACATCTAGTCTTTCATGTGTTTATGCTCCGTAAATGTATCGGAGATCCTACTAGAATTCTGTCAATTGTCGACGCTCAAGTCACAGAGAAACTATCATATGAAGAAACTCCCATTGCTATATTATACAAACAGATATGGAGATCGAGAATTAAATACATAGCTTCGATAAAAATACTTTTGAGAAATAACAATGTGGAAGAAGTGACTTGGGAGGTTGAGGAAGACATGAAGTCTAGATATCCCTGTTTATTTCCTCATCCAGAGAAGGGTCCTACTGAGACGTCAAAAACTTAAGGTACACATATGGATTCTGGTATTAGTTATTGTCATTGGTGATGGGGAACCATTGTCGTTATCGATGGTCGTGATCCTATGTGGCGTTGAATTATTAAGTTTCTACAGGAAAAGTTGGTAGTAGTATTGTTAACAAGGGCGACTCTTCCAAGCTTATACAGATCCCCAAGAGTTGAACATTCGAGGACGAATGTTTTTAAGGGGGAAGGATGTTATATCTCGCATTTTTGTACGTTAAAAGTTTCATCTTCAGTTAATTGACATAGACTCATGGATGATATTATCTTGAGGTTAATATAGTATGCTAATTTTAACAAGTGAGAAATAAGTGTCATAAAAAATAAAGGGCATACGAACTAACGAAAATGAATTTCGTTGAAAAAGACCAACTTGAGATAAAATACGGGTTGAGCAATAATATCCGATAATTATAGACTATTACCATACAAGATACCATATGCCCATAGCATATGATATATAAAGAATATTAAAAATATGTAAAATTTTATGTAATTTAAGAAATTTTTTAATATACGAATAACTATTTAGTTATTAGGTAACGAAACATTACTTAGTTATTTATTAAATTTTGAAAATGAGACGTGGCAGCAAAAGAAGCTCACAAGATCGATGATTAAGTAGGAAAATAAGATTAGTGTCAACCTAATATCAACGTGTAAGACATTTAAATACACAAGGTGTACAAACAAAATGTGGTCTCATTTTTTTTTTATAAAAAGTTTGATTCATTTTTATTGGACAGAGAAGTTAGTTATCTTCTTCTATATTTAGGAACGCAAAATAACTATATTATAGTGAAACGTGTAAAAAAAGTCATTACGTTGGACTTCAATTTCCTTGTGGAATTGGTCATCCAAATTACTCTTTGGTTCTTCTACCAAGTCTTCAATAATAACAAAAGGAAGAAAGGAAATAAGAGAAAAGAGTTAGTGAAAAGCTTAAGGTATAAGGTCTAAGAAGCTCTTACGTTAAAGATGAACTCAGCAGGCACATTGTGCTCTATCAAACTCTGTAATTCCCCATGAATTTTTCCTTATTCCAGGTATGTTAAGGTTAATTTTTTTGGCATAATCCAAATTATACAAAAAAAATGAGTAAGCGTACGATTTTCATAAATTACTCTACCCTGATCAATGAGATTTGGCGTGCTCTACTTGATCCGGAACTGCTTTTGATTTTAGTAAGATATATCTGTATATATATGGGTATGATGTGGCTCAGTCCCCTCTTTATAGCAGATAATGCTCAGTTCCCTCTTTGTACAGTTATATTTCTATTAGAGGTTTGTAGACAGTATGTTTAGTTGGATAGTATGTGGCCTTGTCGGCTTCCAGCTCTAAGGTACAAAGGTGTCTATAGCAGCCTTGTCGGCTCGCCCTACGTATGTTGTACGTATATGTACGTATGCCTTTTGGGTAGTTTTCCTCATATATATTATTCTCATAATTTAGCGGATGTTATTCAAGTGTATCTCTTATATACATGTTTATGGGTGTTGACAGGTAGGACTCAGGCACCAGTCCTGGCCCATCGATTTAGGTCGTGACAGAAAAATGGTACGCGACTGCGGAAAGGCACTGTGGACGCGGATAAAACTTCAGAGAAGTCTCATTTTGGACTTTTCAATATCGTGTCCACCACCAAATTACGCCTCCACGAAAAGGCCATCGCTGACCGTGGAAAATGGAGCAATGTCAGCGGTCCAACTTCAAATTGTTGTTCAATTTTTCCAGATTAGTCCTGCATCAAATATTTCTACACACATCTCATAACTAGTTAGTTCAAAATTAATCCTACACTAAAAGAAAATCAAAAAGAAGAAAAATACATGGGTTGCTTCCTAAGAAGCGCCTGATTTAACGTCGCGGCACAACGCAGGTTACCATCTATCATTTGAGATAGATCATTATCACCACGTGGTTGTCATCAAACTTGCCAAGATAGTGCTTCACTCTCTGCCCATTAAGTCTGAAGATTTTACCTTTTTATTTTCAAATCAAGAGCACCAAACAGAGTTACAAGCACCACCTTAAAAGGTCCACTCCATTTTGACTTGAGTTTTCCTGGGAAAAGTCGTAATAGGGAGTTGAATAAGAGAACCGAGTCACCTTTCATGAATTCCTTGCTACAGACATGCTTGTCATGTAATTACTTCATTTTGCCCTTATACAAGGACGAGCTGGAATAGATATGAAATTGGAACTCATCAAGCTCATTGATTTGCTCTACCCGAAGATTTGCTACAACATCCCATTCAAGATTTAACTTTCTCAAAGCCCACATGGCCTTGATCTAACTCAATCGGGAGATGGCAAGCTTTCTCAAACACCACCAGGTACAGAGACAAAACAATGGTAGTCTTGTATGCAGTCAGATAAGCTTACAAAGCATCATCAAGTTTCTTTGACGAGTCAGTCCTATTTGCATTGACAGTCTTTGACAATATGCTCTTAGTCTCTATATTGGAGAGCTCAGCTTGCCCACTAGCCTGAGGATGGTAAGCGGTTGAAACCTTGTGATTGACACTATACTTTGCAAGCAAAGTGTCAAATGCGTTATAGCAATAATGAGAACTCCCATCACTGATGATCGCTCTAGGAGTGCCAAATCGAGTAAAGATATTCTTCTTGAGAAAAAACACCACACTCTGGGCCTCGTTGTTGGGTAAAGACACAGCCTCAACCCATTTGGAAACATAATCAATGGCTACTAGAATGTATATATTGCCACATGAACTAACAAAAGTTCCCATGAAATCAATGCCCCACATATCAAATATGTCAACCTCAAGAATAGTGATGAGAGGCATTTCATCCTTCTTTGAAATTCCACTTGCTTTCTGACACTCATCACATATCTTCACAAGCTCACCTGCATACTTGTATAATGTAGGCCAATAATAAACCACTTATAAGCACTTTGAAGCTGTCCTCGTGCCAACATGATGACCACCGTAGGGAGATTAATGACAAGTATCCAGAATACGCATTTGCTCATCTTCTGAAACATATCTCCGGATCATACCATCAGTAAACAATTTAAACAAATAAGTCTCATCCCAGTAGTAGTTCAAGCTATCCCATTTAAGTTTCTTCCTTTGTAAGAAGAGAGCTCACACAGAGCAATACCTGTCACAAAAAAGTTGGCAACATCCACAAACCAAGGCATGCTATTCACTGATAGAGATAGGAGTTGCTCATCAGGAAATGAATCATTAATTTTGAGGCCATCACGGGGCATCCCCTCCTCCTCCAAGTGGGACAAGTAGTCCGCCACTTGGTTTTCACTCCCTTTCTTATCAACAATCTCAAGGTCAAATTCTTGAAGCAATAGAATCCATCTCATCAACCGAGCCTTAAAATCTTTTTTTGTAATGAAGTAGCGGAGTGTTGCATGGTCAGTATGAACAATCACCTTGGCACCCATGAGATAAGGCCTAAACTTCTCCATTTAAAACATAATTTCTAGCAACTCTTTTTCCGTCATCGTGTAATTTACTTGGGCATCATTCATTGTTTAGCTTGCACAATACATCATTTGAAACATCTTGTTTACTCTTTGATCCAAGATCGCTCCTACCGCAACATCATTTGCATCACACATGAGCTCTAACCGTAAACTCCAATTGGGTGCAGTAATAATGTGAGTGGTTGTAAATTTGTACTTGAGAATTTCAAAAGCTTTCATGCATTCCTCATTAAACACGAACTTGAAATCCTTTTCCAATAATTTGCACAAAGGATTCACTACCTTAGAAAAATCTTTGATGAATCTTCGGTAGAACCCGCATGCCTAAGAAAACTACTAACCCCCTTGACTGAAGTAGGAGGAGGAAGCTTTGAAATCACTTCAATTTTAGTCTTGTACACCTCTATTCTGTTCTTTGAGATCTTATGGCCGAGGGCATACCTTCCTCGACCATAAAGTGGCATTTTTCCTAGTTAACCACAAGATTTGTCTCTTTGCACTGGGCTAGCACTTTGTCAAGATTCTTCAAACACTCATCAAAGGAGTTACCCATAACACTGAAATCATCCATGAACACTTCCAAGAAGTCCTCCATCATGTCAGTAAATATAGCCATCATACACCTTTGATAGGTAACCGGTACATTATACAAACCAAATGGCATCCTAGAAAATGCAAAGGTGCTATAAAGAAACATGAAGGTGGTTTTCTCTTGATCTTCCAGAGCAATCATAATCTGGTTGTAACCTGAGTACCCATCCAAGAAACAGTCTATCTAGCATTTGGTCAAGAAAGGGCAATGGAAAATTATCTTTGCGGGTCACTTTATTTAGCTTGCGGTAGTCCATGCACACCCTCCATCTGCTGAAAATACTGGTGGGAATCAATTTGCTCATTGGTAACCATAGTCATACCACCCTTCTTCAGCACATATTGCACCAGTGAAGTCCAAGAACTATCTGAGATGGGGTACACAACCCTTGCATATAACCACTTGATCACCTCCTTCTTGACAACCTCTTACATAGCCTCATTGAACCTCCTTTGATGTTCCACAGAGGGCTTGGAATCATCATTAAGAATAATCTTGTGCATGCAAAAGGCGGGGCTTATTCCATGAATATTAGCTACATTCCATCCAATTCCCTTCTTCCTTCTTTGAAGCACCTCTAGTGTTGCATCTACCTACGCGTTAGTAAGACTAGACCAAAGAATAACAAGTAAAGTTGATCTATGGCCCAAGAATTCATACCTGAGGTGTGAAGGCAAAGGCTTCAACTCCAAAATGGGAGGTTCCTCAATTGAGGGATTTGTTGTCAGAGTCTTTCTGTTCTCAAGATCCAAAGAGAGCTTACAAGGCTCATAATAATAAGAGCTCATTCCATGCAAAGCATTGACACATTCCACCGACCTTCATCCTCATTCACATCAAGGTTAAAAAATACCGCTTCAAAGGATCCTTCACATTGATCATGGCGCTAGTATCATCAACTATCACCTCCGTGACAAGACCCACAAAAGAGCATACATCGATACTATTTGGCTGCCTCATTGATTTGCACATATGAAAGACAACCTTTTTGAAACCCACCCGGAAGGTGAGCTCCCCTGCTTCCACGTCAACCAATTCCTTCCCTAGTGCAAGTAAAGGTATTCCCAATATTACCGGAACCTCATACTCATAGTGGACTTCACAGTCTAGAATCACAAAGTCAGCAGGCAAAATTAACTTGTCCACCTAGACAAGAACATCATCAATAATACCAAGCGACCTCTTCATTGTTCTATCCGCCATTTTCAATATCATTGAAGTAGTTCTTAGTTAACCAATACCCAAAGTTTTGAATACGGAGTAAGGCATCAAATTGATACTTTCTCCCAAATCACACAATGCCTTTAAAAATGCACACTTCCAATGGTACATGGAATGGTGAAAGTGCCGGGATCTTCAAGATTTGGAGCCATCGAGTGCACAATTGCGCTTACTTGATGAGTCATTTTTATGGTATCACAATCCATGGATCTCTTTTTAGTCACAAAGTCATTTATAAACTTGGCACAACCCGGCATTTTCTCAAGAGCTTCAACCAGAGGAAATTTGATCGACAAGTTTTTCAACATATCAATAAACTTCTTTAACTGGTTTTCATTATTTTTCTTTGCAAGTCTTTGAGGGTAAGGCAGAGGAGGCCTTGGCAAGGGAGCCTTAGTCTTGGGCACTATCATTTTCGGTATTTCTATTACGTGTTTCCTAGATGGGTTCACGCCATCTTGAGTCTCCACCTCATTATCATGAATATCAATTCTCACTTATGCATTCGAATTCTCTTCGCTCACTTGGTCATTAAATATTGGAAAATCATCATCTTGTACTTCAACCCATCACTCGCGACTTCCTTTTGCTTGGAAGTATTCACTTCACCACCTCGACCGCTTCTAGTAATCACCGCCATTGTATGCCCGATATTGTTCCCACCTTTTGGGTTTACTATCGTATCACTAGGTAGAGCCCCCTTAGGGCGAGTATTCAAAGATTGCAAAATCTGGCCAAGTTGAACCTCCAAGTTCGGATTGAAGTATTTTTGGATGCCAAATGGGTATCAGAGCCGGTGTTCTTTTTCACCATTGGTTCAAACATCTTCTCGATCCTCCCCATCTCATGGAGGTGGGTTTTTTGGTTGTTGATACATTAGAGGTATTTGGAAGCCTTGCCCCCGATTCCCTTGATTGCCATTATTCCAATCCTCTTGGTTGTTGTTTCCTCCCCAATTGTTGTTGTTTCCACTCGGGTTGCATGTTTGTTCTGGTTGCCCCAATTCTGATTGTTGTTCCCCCACTTTCCATTTCATTATTGGTTTGATTCTCCCAATTTCGTTGGGATCTCCATTATTGTTGTTGGTTAGGAGCATTGCCCCTTTGTCCTTGTTAATTGTATACGTATTGCATTCTTCACTTTGCTCATCATACCCATCATCTTAGTTGAAACCACCACTACCCTGCTCATATTGATATGGACTACCTTGACCTTGTTGAACTCTTTGTAGCCTCTTATTGACCAATATGTTGACACCTTCCATAGCATTTACTTGTCTCGGCGCTTTAACTTGTTGCAATTGAGCTTTTTCCAACTAGTACATTGTTCTAGTTAACTCTACTATTATCTGGCCATGGTCGTCGATCTCTTTGTATAGGTGGATGACAGTAAGATCACCCAGTGGCACATTAGCTTGACTTTGCCAAACTGAGGAAGTATCTGCCATCTCGTCCAATATCTCACACGCCTCAGCATAAGGTTTGTTCATAAAATTTCCCACTGCTAGCTAGTTCACTACAGACTGATTGGTCGTGTTAATGCCACGATAGAATGTCTGTTGGATCATTGCTTCGGTCATGTCATTGTTCATCGGGTTCATGTTTGAAGGTAAAATCCCATCTATCGAAGTTGCCATATGCCCCGGCAAGAAAAACTTAGCTATAAACTTTTCCGCCAACTTATCCCATGTAGTGATGGAATGGTTGGGAAGCCTTTCGAGCTAGTCCAAAGCATTCCCTCTAAGTGAAAAAGGGAACAATCTCAATCTCAATACATCCTCCGACACATTGGTCTGTTTGCTTTCCCAGCATGTATCGAGAAAGCCTTTAAGATGTTTATATGCATTTTGATGGGGAGCACCTGTGAATTACCTTCTCTGCTTCAGTAAAGTCAATATCACATTTGTAATTTGGAAATTACCCACCCATATGGTGGGTGGAACAATTGCATTGCATATCCTTCATTTGGAAACACTCGAGGAGCGACTCTTGGAGGAAGCGGGGGGAGGGTTTGGAACATTATCATTGACCTGACCTGTTTTTTGACCTTGAGGTACTAGAGACACCTCTTATTCGCCATTATCATCTGCCTCCTCCCCGAGGAGAACATTTCCAAGGCGATACTTGTTTGCCATTTTGTACCTGAATTGATGACACACACACGTTAGTAACATAGAAGGAAAGAAAAAAAGACACAAAACTAGTCAGATAGATAGCCAAAACAGTTTAAATCCCCGACAACGGTGCCAAAAAGTGATTGCTTCCACCCTTATTCCACTATAGGGTGGCAAGAGAGGTCGATGCAGCTTTTACCCGAAAGGTCGGGATCGAATCCACAGAGAGCTAAGATAGGTTAAGAATTAGGTTCCAATCTGATCTTGCAATGTGCGATGTCCTTAATTGCACTTCCAATCATTATTTGCTTGCTTATTATTCTACTTTAATACTAATGATGCAGGAAAATAAGCTAAGTACGATAATTTTGTAAGGTTTTCTTTATTGGTCTAGGGGCACTAGGGAAGTGACTTACACCTAGGTGGATAATTAACGGGGTCTAAAACTTAGAGCAAACTTGTTATAATTGGGATCATGATATAGACATTGCACACAACTACTCACTCTATACCTCTCGGTAGTTTGAGTGACTTTTCCATATTTGACTTTCTCAAGCCCAAGTGGGTGTCAATTTGGGTATTACTATCTTTAGGTTTAACCCTCTAATTGGGGCTATCAATCTCGTGAATGCACCCTAATTCCTTGTTGACCTGAATTTCGTAGACTTAGTCTCTATTTCTCAAGAAGAGCCTAAGCGAAAAAAGGCACAAATCAGTATTTACAACCACCAATTCAACATGAAAAGCATAAATCGAGCCAAATATCATTTACTCATAAATATTTAAGCCCTAAAATTGAAGACTCGTTAAATACCCGCACTAGGGTTGATCCACAACCATATGTAATAGGTTTAACTACTCATAATCAAAGAAGAGATTAAAGGTTTAGATGAAATATAACCATGAAAAGTAATTACAAGAGAAGAATGTAAGATTAATGGTTAACCAAGCTCTAAAGGTACTCAAAACAACAAAAAGTTGTTGTTCATGTGTTCCTCTCACAACAGATGATCTAAAAATATGAAAAAGGATTACTTATACATAGCTAAATTTTTTGAACAAAATTGCCCGTACGAGGATTCTGCAGACAGCAAAAAATAGACCGCTACAGCGCTATGACTACCGCAGCCGTGCAAAAGCAAGTGCGGACCGCGGTCTTCAATTTTTAGCTCCACTTTTGGTTCTCTTATTCTCACTTCCGCATAAATTGACCTCTGTCGTGCAATTCCACCGCGGGCAGCGGTAACTTGTTAAGCCCAAAACATCACTCTCTAAACTTGGCCACCGCTGAAGGTGTAATCAAGACCGCCTCAGCGGTGGACCCTCTGTGTTCGCGTTTGTTTCTTCGCACTCATCGCCCTTTTGACTTAGCTTTAAATTTATACAAGTTTCACTCCTTTATGAGCTGATTTGGACTTTCTTGTTTCTTTTTGACCAAACAATACAAATAAACACAATAAGTTTATTTACCGTGATAATGGTAACAACAATTAAATTTGTAATGGGATTCTAAAAATACGTGATCTATTCATGATCTAGTTGTTAGAGTAGTTGATGTTGATGATATGGAGTTTAATGATGAAATGCAAACTAAAACGACTACTGCCCGGGCGTAGGTCTGGTCAATGGGGGACCTCGGGATCGACCTCAGGGTCGAGTTTGAGCTATCGAGAATAATTGGGAATGGGATAACAACTAAATATATAATCAAGCAAGGCTCTTTATGGCCAATACAGATTTGTATAATGAAGAACAAGTAAGAGAATGATGGATATAAGGTGGCCTCGGGCCAATGAGAACAAGCAAGTTAGAAAGAAAAGAGAGAAAGAGAGGTATTATTGCACTCATGGAGAAAATGGACCAACGTCAGCCCCTTACATGGTAGTGTGAGTCCCCTTTATATAGGAGGGGAACTTAGCTGCAAGCACGTGGGCATTAATTACAAAGTACGGATATGAGATAACTTGACACGATGCCTCAGCAGAGGCTTTGGATAGGCCAGCCTTGTCAGACTTAGCTGTGTGCCTCGGGAACTTCCCCCTCTATCCTAGATTTGATTCTGTCTTCTTTGAGTCGGGCATCAACAAGCCCCGAGATCTAGAACTCGACCATGGCTTCCTGTCCTCGAGGTCTCGAGGCATTCTTGCAAAATGACTTGATAGCGAGAAATCAAGTCCTCTGATTTCACCACGTACAGATAGTCTCCGTGTTTCCAAGAGCAAAGTGATGGGAAACGATTTTGACACTTAACTCCTCGAGCTCCTTACGGAAACGTCATACCAATGATCCGACTCCTAGCACGAGCTTTGTGGCAACCGGGGCATCCACGGGCTTGTGTATTTTTTGTTGGAACATATATGTATGTTCATATTTATATGTTTTGATAATTGACAAACCGAATTAGATGGAAAATAAATATATGCCAAATAAATGTGAGTTATTATTGAAATACACTTTGATTTATATTTTAACTAAAGTGTGTTTATTTTGTAGATATGCAAAACTATATAAGGGGAAGAAAAGGATATGCGAAATTATTGAGCGGACGAGAATTGGAGTCCAAGAAGTTCAAGACAAGATCAAGAGAAGAAATGAAGCAATGAAAATAAATGAAGACATTTGTTGAGTCTTATTTATATTGTCTTTATTGTGATCTTGATCCGACTTTAAATTTGAGTCTTGGCTTCTCTCAAAAATGATTTTACAATATATGCATATCATAAATATTTTTATTGAATATCATAAATATTTTTATTGCATTTAAAACAAAATGTTTTTAAATATTTTTATTGATCCAAAATGGTCCTTAAAATTATTTTTCATGTTTAAAATATTTATAATATTTATTATCTTCAAACAAAGAAATGAAAAACGTTTTATAACTTATTTTCAATAAGTTAATCGAATTTAAACTGGACCATTTCCGCAGGGTCAGATAGTCGACTATCTGATATTGGTTAGTCGACTAACCTGATGACCGTTGCCAAGGTAGTCGACTATCCAACTTTAGTTAGTCGACTATCCAACTAGTCGTTGCCTGCCCAACGACTAGTTTTTCAAATAGGTAGTCGAATAACCTTAAGTTAGTCGACTAACCTACAGATTTTTAGAATCTGTCTTTAAACTTTGAGCTATGGCTAGAAGGGATTTTGGGGCTATAAATACACCCCAAAATCTCTCATTTGAGAAACAACATCTGATCTAAACATTCATAAGCTTTCAAATACTCTCTACATTCATTTTATCATATTTAATTATATTTTGAGAGCCAATTCTTTGAATTTATTGTTGTGTTCTTGAGCGTACTTGTTTACTCATATCTACTCTATAAAGAGAGTTCTGTTTAAGTGAGTGTTAAGTGTTTTCATACACTTGAAGGGAGATTTTATAATCCCTTGTTGTAAGGAGGAATATTTTATTCCTTCGTTTGAAGTCTTAAGGTGCGGTATCCTTGAGCAAGTGTAACGGTTTGTTAGGCACCTGCAAGCTTAACGGAATTAGTTGAACCTTGAGATTGTATCTCAAGAGACTGGACTTAGCCACGGTTTGTGGTGAACCAGTATAACTTTGGTGCACTTCTTCCTTACTCTTTAAATTCCGCATTTGAGTTATATTTTCCTATGATTTTTATAATACGCTATTCACCCCCCACCCCCCCTCTAGCGTTAAGCACTTATTCTAACAATTGGTATCAGAGCCTAACTATCTGTAAGACTTAACCGTTTGAGAGAATCTTTCTATGGCTTCTACTCGTAGTGCTTATGCAGGAATAGGTGAAGGTTCATGCACCTTTTTGCCTCCACTATTTGATGGAAGCAATTACACATATTGGAAAGAGCGGATGAGAATCTTCATCCAATCAAACAACTTTCGTCTATGGCAAATCATCAAGTATGGTGAACAAATGACGACACAAGTTGGAAAAGCCATGGTAAGTAAATACAACACCAAGGCAATCAATATGTTGTATAGCTCTTTGAATCAGGAGGACTATCGGAAAATTTCCCACTACAAAACTGCCAAAGAAATGTGGAATAAGCTTGAGGTCACTTATGAAAGTACACCTCAAGAAGCGGACAGCTCATGTGATGAACCGACTGCCCGATGCCCCATGGCCAACGAAGAAGAAGAGGTAAGTACTTCTAACTCCTACTCTTTTGAAGAATTGCAAATAGCTTTTAAAGAATTATTTGGTGAATTTAAAAAGGTTTCAAAAATCGCCAAAGAAGCCAAGACTAAAATCAGTGCTTTAGATAATGAAAATAATTTTTTTTAAAATGATAATGTCGACCTTAAAAATAAAATTAAGGCGATGAATGAAGCCTCTTCAATTGATCAAAGTTCTAATTGCTTATCTTGTGATTCGTTGAAAATAGAGAACTTAGAACTTAGGAAAATACTAGAAAAACGTAGTGTAGACGTTCCTAAAGTAGTTGAAGAGATTAAGAAGAAAAAGCCTAAGAAAAACAAGAGGCGTAAGATGAATAAGAATCGTGATGCACCACCTAGAAATAATTCTAGGATTTTTTCAAGTGAGCCTAGAAATAATAATTTTAGGCAACCTAGAAATAATTCTAGGATTTTTAATGAGTCTAGAACTAACCCCTTTAGACCACCTAGAAACGACTCTATATTTTTTGTCAATGAGTCTAGAATTAATAATTTTAGACCACCTAGAAACGATTCTAGGAATTGTGCAAATGAGCCTAGAAATAATCATTTTAGGCAACCTAGAGATAATTCTAGGAATGAGTCTAGAATTAACCTTTTTAGACCGCCTAGAAATGATTCTAGGATTTTTGTTGATAAGTCTAGAATGAATTATACTAGACCACCTAGAAATGACTCTAGGAATTTCAACGCCTCTAGGAATGACCTTAGATCACCTAGAACATATTTGGCACAACCTAGGCATAGGCACAACCCGAACGTAGTATGTCACTGTCGTAACCGGGTAGGACACATAGCACCCATATGTTTTGCGAAACATAGGGATTTATCTTCTAGCTATGATTATTATTTGCCTAACCCCCAAGGACCCAAAATGGTTTGGGTACCAAAAACCTATCCTTAGGTACTTTTGCAGGTGTGCTTGAAGACTACAATACTGTAGTAGATGCACCAAGCACGAAACCTCATTGCATCGAAAAAGGAATTTCGGTTAGTTATCATATGCTTAATAGAATGTAATAGTTGATATGTGTTAACAATTGATATGTCCTTGTTAACAGTTGATATCAATTATTATTGATTCATGATTTGATAATCTTTTTTGGTATCAATATTTTGTTAAAAATAGTGATTCATCCATGTTAGTTATTTTTTTTATAAATACCTAATTGTTGATATGTGTTTACAATTAGTATCAATTATTTTTGTTAATTCATGTTTTGATAAATTATTTTGAATAACAATGGGTATCAATTATGTTTGTTAAAAATAATGATTGATCCATGTTTTGATAAATATCATTTATTTGTTTGATAAAAACCTAATTGTTGATATGTATTAACAATTAGTATCTTTTCGATAAAAAAAAATAACTTCTTGAAATGGTTGTTTTGTTTAACAGTTGGTATGTATTAACTGTTAGCATGCTCTTTGTTAAAAACATTTCATTCATTTTTTTAACGATATTTTTTGTTTTGAATAACTGTTGATATATTCTAGAATAATAAAGGATTCATGTTTTTAACAGTTGATAACAGTTGGTATGCTTACAACTCTTGATTTGTTAAAAATTATCACTTGATATATGCTATTTATTGGTATATTGCTGTTAGAAATTGATTCTTGTTTTGATAAATACATCTTTTGGTTTATAATAATAATTTTTCAATATTTGATTCATGTTTTTAATAAAATTGTTGATTTGTTAGATATTAACAGTTGATATATTTTAGTAATATGTTTTGCTAAAAATAACAATTAGTAGCACTGTTAATAAAATAACAATTGATACATTTGTTATGTTTTCCAACAAATGGTTTTATCATTGTTTTTATAACAATTGATATCTTTTTTTTGAAAAATAACAATTGATATGTTTTGTTTTGGTATGTCTTGATAATTTTCTAGCAATCTTCATCATGCATATTCCTCAATGCCTTTCCTATTTTATTCAGGGAAATGTCGAAAAAGGGAAGTAGCCTTAATATACTCTCTTTATGCTAATGCAAAATAGAAGATGAGTTTAGGCGATATGCATCAAATAAGGAGGAATGTCTTTACATTCTAGTATGCCTTGTTTGAGGGGGAATTTTCATTAAGGGGAAATAGATTGCATGATTTTTATGTTGATGATATCATTTTTTTTATTTCAAAAATAATTTATATTGATGATATTATTTTTGGAGCAACTAATAAGTTTTTATTCAAGGAGTTTTTAAAACTCATGACTAGCGAAATTGAGATGTCAATGATGGACGAGCTTAATCTCTTCTTGGGGCTGCAAGTAAAGCAAATGAAAGAGGGAACTTTCATTTATCAAACTAAATATTGCAAGGAGTTGCTGAATTGATTTGAAATGAGCAACACCAAAGCAATGGCCACTCCAATGAGCACGTCTGACCATCTTGGCAAAGATGAGAAAGGTAAGGAGGTAGACACCAAGAAGTACCGAGGTATGATTGGATCCGTACTTTATCTTACTGCTAGTAGACCTGATATAATGTTTAGCGTTTGTCTATGCGCTAGATATCAATCGTGTCCGAAGGAGTCACATCTTACTGCAGTTAAAACGGATAATGAAGTACCTAATTGGAACTTTGAATGTGGGACTTTGGTATCCCAAAGTTTCTTCATGCCAATTAATTGGCTATTCCGACTCTGATTTTGCAGGATACAGATTAGACGCAAGAGCACTAGTGGCACTTGCCATTTGCTCGGTAACTCCTTAGTTTCTTGGTTTAGCAAGAAACAAGTTAGTGTTGATTTATCCACAACCGAGGCCGAATATATTGCCGTGGGGAGTTGTTGTGCACAAATTATTTGGATGAAACAACAACTTTTGGATTATGGTCTTAGCATTGATCACGTCGCTCTTCGATGTGACAATACTAGTGCCATAAGCTTGACGAAGAATCCAATTCTTCATCCAAGAACGAAGCATATTGAAATTAGACACAATTCTATTAGAGATCACGTTCTTAAAGGTGATGTCCAAATTGAGTTCGTTGAAACTAAACATCAATTGGCCGACATCTTCACCAAACCTTTGGATAAAGAGTCGTTCTTCCGTATTCGAATTGAACACGGAATTCTTGACTCTACGTTGATCTAATGCATACATTTAGGTTGCATTCATTTTTGAATATTTACTAACTTGAGCGTCGGAGACGTTTATTTTCTTTTTTGCAGGTATCGCCCTAAAGACAGGGGGAACCAAGATGAAGTTTAATTAAGTCTATTTTTGCTTGGCTTGTGAATCTTTGATTTTGGAAATAGCATCTTTGACTTGATAAAAATAATTTTTTATTTTTACAAAATTTTGATAAATTATCATATATATTTATCAAAACTATAGTTTATTTTTAAATAAACAAATTTCATAAAATGAAAATTATTTTTCAAGTTTTCTGTTTGCCGATTTTTCAAAAGTCGTCGAAGTTAATCGACTAACTTTCAGTTATTCGAATAACTTGATTATCCAGAAATTCAAGCTGTTTCCAGATAGTCGACTAACCAAAAGTTATTCGACTACCTACGGCCAGTTCAAAAATCTGACTGTTTTCTATACGTTGGTAGAGTCCAAAAATCTGAAAATTTGCATTTAATGCTATTCTTTTCTTGACTCTATAAATAGGAATAGTATGTATTCAGAGGACTCACTTCAAAATCATTCATATTCACAAGAATTCTATTTCAAAGTCTTCAAATTCTTCAAAAGTTCTTCTTGCCTACAATTTCAAATGGCAAATAGAAGTTCTAAACGATCTCGTGCCGGAAAGAATGTTGCTTCTTCTTCAAACATTCCTCCATCTACATATTGTTATGATGATGGAACTTTTCTATGGTTCGAAAAATAAGTCGAACTTCAACGTTTCATTCAAAAATTTGATAATCGATAAATTCTTCCTCCTCGATTTACCACCGGAAGATATCTTGCCGATTCTATTCATTCAAACATTCTTTTACAAAGTCAAATAATCGACTTTGTTTATCTAAAATACGATTTCATTCATCCTCACTTGATTCAAGCTTTCTATTCAAATCTAAAGAAAGATGAGGAAGGGGTACTTTCTACCAAAATTAATGGTATTCCTATTCTTCTAAATGAAGAAAATATTCAAGCCCTCACAAACCTTCCCCGTGATGGCCAAGACATCAATCAATATACCGGTGTCGAAGGAATGCTCTTTGATGAACAAGTCCTTTTCAACCAAATTGGAATTGGACCTTTTGAATTCACTCAAGAGCACAAGCGTGCCCCTATCAAAAATTTGCTTCCGGAATTTCGTTTGATTTTCTACATTATCACTCGTGTTCTCAAACCGAGAAAAAGCAATCACACCACAATTGGCCGTGAAGACGCAAAAATTATGCATGCTATTATTTCCAATGCACGCATAAATTGGTGTAAACTTATTCTTACACATATGCTTGATTCAATAGGAGGTGACAAACATCTTCCATATGCATTTCTAATAATGCATCTTCTTGAAGCGTCTCAAATCAACACCAATGTTGGCACCAAGAAAAATCGTACCAAACATTGGGAAATACAAGAATCTTCTTTCCATGGCCATGATCAACAACATCTTCCTCCTCCTCCAACTCAAGCTCGTCGTCCTCGTGCTCAACCGGATGCGTCTCTTCAAACCATCTCGGAGCAACTTGCTTCTCTATCAACTTCAATGAATCGAATTGATAGAAATGTGTCTCGCACGGAAAGAAATGTGCGAAGACTTAGTGAAGAACTACACGGATATTTTGACCAAGTCAATTATTCGTATTCTCACGTATTTTCCGCAAGTGATTCTAGCGATGATTTCGACGACAATAGCTCTTAAATTTTATTTTTGAACTTTTATTTTGTATTACTCTTTATGTAATTTTCCTTTTTCATTAATAAAATTGTCTTTTTGTTAATGTCAAAAGGGGGAAGATAAGGGGATATGCATTTCGTTTTTATGCATGTTATTTTAAAATATTTTATGCATAAATTAAGGGGGAACTCAATAATAACTTGTATAATATTTGGCATAGTCAAATTATATTTTTATGCATATCACCATATTGGTTTGCCATTATCAAAAAGGGGGAAATTGTTGGAACATATATGTATGTTCATATTTATATGTTTTGATAATTGACAAACCAAATTAGATGGAAAATAAATATATGCCAAATAAATGTGAGTTATTATTGAAATACACTTTGATTTATTATTTTAACTAAAGTGTGTTTATTTTGTAGATATGCAAAATTATATAAGGGGAAGAAAAGGATACGCGAAATTATTGAGCGGACGAGAATTGGAGTCCAAGAAGTTCAAGACAAGATCAAGAGAAGAAATGAAGCAATGAAAATAAATGAAGACATTTGTTGAGTCTTATTTATATTGTCTTTATTGTGATCTTGATCCGACTTTAAATTTGATTCTTGGCTTCTCTCAAAAATGATTTTACAATATACGCATATCATAAATATTTTTATTGCATATCATAAATATTTTATTGCATTTAAAACAAATTGATTTTAAATGTTATATCATAAATATTTTCATTGCATTTAAAACAAAATGTTTTTAAATGTTTTTATTGATCCAAAATGGTCCTTAAAATTGTTTTTCATGTTCAAGATATTTATAATATTTATTATCTTCAAACAATGAAATGAAAAACGTTTTATAACTTATTTTCAATAAAGTTAATCGAAATTAAACTGGACTATTTCCGCAGGGTCAGATAGTCGACTATCTGATATTGGTTAGTCAACTAACCTGATGACCGTTGCCAAGGTAGTCGACTATCCAACTTTAGTTAGTCGACTATCCAACTAGCCGTTGCCTGCCCAACGACTAGTTTTTCAAATAGGTAGTCGAATAACCTTAAGTTAGTCGACTAACCTACAGATTTTCAGAATCTGTCTTTAAACTTTGAGCAACGTTTAGAAGGGATTTTGGGGCTATAAATACACCCCAAAATCTCTCATTTGAGAAACAACATCTGATCTAAACATTCATAAGCTTTCAAATACTCTCTACATTCATTTTATCATATTTAATTATATTTTGAGAGCCAATTCTTTGAATTTATTGTTGTGTTATTGAGCGTACTTGTTTACTCATATCTACTCTATAAAGAGAGTTCTGTTTAAGTGATTGTTAAGTGTTTTCATACACTTGAAGGGAGATTTTATAATCCCTTGTTGTAAGGAGGAATATTTTATTCCTTCGTTTGAAGTCTTGGGGTGAGGTATCCTCGAGCAAGGTTGTTTGAGACTTGTGTGATTCAAGTTCTCAAGTTGTAGCGGTTTGTTAGGCACCCGGAAGCTTAACAGTGAAGTCTTGGGGTGAGGTAGCCTTGAGCAAGTGAAGTCTTAAGGTGCGGTATCCTTGAGCAAGTGTAACGGTTTGTTAGGCACCCGCAAGCTTAACGGAATTAGTTGAACCTTGAGATTGTATCTCAAGAGACTGGACTTAGCCACAGTTTGTGGTGAACCAGTATAGCTTTGGTGCACTTCTTCCTTACTCTTTTAATTCCGCATTTGAGTTATATTTTCCTGTGATTTTTATAATACACTATTCACCCCCCCCCCCTCTAGCGTTAAGCACTTATTCTAACATTTTTTACATTATTCAATGCACTATTGATTCTTACTCTCCAAGGGGAAGGTACCTCTGTCGATTCAGTTTTACAAGGATGCATTGACTGCATTCTTCAGTTAATTTTTCAAAACCTCGACGATTGTGTCGTAACCCCCAATAAATGGGGTTGTTTTGGTGTTGTTTCTCCTATCCCACTGCCTTCATTGGCTTGGTTGCCTATTGCTTCTTATCATCTTCTTTTATCCTTGAACATCATCCTTAAGGCTCATGGCCTCAAGGCCGTTAGGCGGAGCTCACTTAGATCGTGTTGTGGCCCTTTTCCGGGACTTCCCTTTATCGAGCATAATCATGATGTCCCATTATTGTTGTGGTCATTGATATGCTAGTTTTTGTTGCTTCTATTGGCCCGAGATGATGACGGACGGGGAATCGGTTTCCCCTTATATAGACAGTAATTCGGACTATGCACCACTGCTCACTCTCCTATCCAGGCTTGGTGTGGGATTTTATCCATTGGGTTCTTTCTTTCCAAAGGGATAAAGTGGCACTACCGGTCGTTGAGGCTGAGGCCCGCTGAATCTTCAACCTCTACTTCCCTTCCTTTTCGTCTTCTTGGGGGATTGAGTTGGGAACCTAGAGGAGGTGGTGGTCGAAGGAATCGCCCTCAAGAATGCGTGCTCGAGGGGTGGCACTTGAGGACGTTAATATTGGAGATGGATATTCGAGGGTGGACCGGTCCCTCGGGTTTCATCACATGTACATCTTTTTGTTCCTCCGCTTTAGGTGTAGACCTCTATAGGCTTTATAATTGTATGTAATGACCCCTCGAGGGCTGTTTGTACACGAATTTTTATAAATATGAATATACTTTATTGACTTATGCTTTCGATCTTTACCTTATTTCTGTATGCTCTCATACTTTTTGAGGCCTTTCGAAAGTCTTCTTTTATTGTTGACCGCTGATACCTGACTTGGGCACGAGCGTTCTTTCCAATCCTCTATCGATCTCCATGGCAATCTTCCGAAATCATCGTCGTACCTCAAACAAATCCTGAATTGATCTGATAGGTTCGGGTTGTCAGGGGCCTCTAAGTTATACAGATATAATACGGCAAATTTCGAGGCCTTCGAGGATGTTACCCTTAATGAAGGTCAGTTTTGGGGTACCTGGGCACCCTTTTGATCTTGATGCAAATAACCTTCTTAAAATATATAGGATAGACTTCTGCTGAGGAGTTTCCTGTACTCAGGCGCTGCCTCAGACCTTAGTGCAACTATTGTGATCGGTGCTTCCTATGCTTATTCCTTTATTTAGAAAAGGGAACCATGAGACCAAGTACTGCCTCGCGGCGAGTGATGTCATTGAAAGCTTTCCAAAGTCTAACTTCTTTGTGGCAGAGATCCTCGAGGTACAGTGTTGTCTCGAGATCGAAGATAATACGGACGATTCCTCGAGTCCTGACTTTTCGTCAAAGGATGCTTTATGGATTGATTATTACTCCGTTGATCTATATCAAGGTTGTTGGCTTCCCGGGGCTTACTCTGGGTAGGCGATTCATTGTTGCTTCTCGTATATATGTGGGCCAGCTTTGGCTTCTTTGCAAGACCTCACTATTTTTAGATAGATGCCCTTCCCCTTCGGCATAGGGTTCTTCATTTCATCAGGCGCAAAAAGTTTTGGTGTGCATCCTTGCTTTGATTTGTTAGTTATACCATAATAATGGAAACCACTTAGGGTCCGGCCCGATAGTTAGTGGAGAGTGTTGCTCCCGCCACTCAGGAACCACGAGAGTTCGCTCTGAAAATGGTGTCTTTAATAAAAGGGAACATCTGGAGATGGTGAGGAGATACTCTGGATGGAGTGAGGGGATAGTGTTGGAGGTGCTTTCCCGGAGGAGAGTATTACGGACTCTACTGATGGGTTCTTGAGGATATACCTATATCCTTTTGCATTTGGTCTCCTTGATAGGGTCGTGCTTGATTTTTTCTTGAAGTATCGGGTTACTTTGGCACAAATACATCCATCGTTTTGGCGAGTGGTGCTAATGATGAGGTTCTTTGCGGAGAAGGCTTGGCTTGAGTTCATGCTTAACCACCTCGTCAGGCTATACCGGCCCTTTTATCACCAGGGCCTGCTAACCCTAAGGTGTCGTTTGTCCACGCCCTTTGTAGTTGATGATGAATAGGATGGGGATCAAGAGTGGTCCGGTTGGTTTATTTGGGTCCGGACGGTCAACATTATCCTTATGGAGCTTTTTCCATTTCCCGAAGGGTGGAATTATGCACTTGAGCGGAGAGTCTGGTGATTTTCCAGATTTTACCTATAGCAAAAATCAGTTGAGTAATAATGTTTTCTCCCTTGTTGCAACAACTTCATAAGTGTAGGGAGAAGTCCTTGACCTGCCTGACTGGGTTCGGAGGCTGGTGACCCATTCGATCGACGATAAGCATTGGTGGTGAGCTGTATTCCGTGCCAGATGGAGAGTGAAATACCAAGGTATGTGAACACTCTGCCTTCGTGTTCGCCTTTGTATATTTTAGGTAACATTTCCCTCCTTCCTTTTGTACTAGCTTTTCCGCTTGGAGATGTTGACGGTTCTTCGAGATGACGCAGTTATCTTTCGTAGGGGAGAAAGAGGCGTCGGCCTCCGAGCTAAGGGATGAAGGTGATAAATGGGATTGGCACCCGTAGTGTGGAGGAGCTTTTAGTGGTTACAAAGAGGTCGTGTCTTCGAGGGGAGAGCATCATCCCGAGCGATTATGCTTTTCCCGAGGTCGGTTATTCTAGGGAGAATAGACAGGATCAATATGAGTGTGTTCTGACTTCGAGTAAGTACATCGACTTTACTTCATGGTGAGTTCAGGCGCACTTTTCATGTATTCCGTGTCCTCCTCCCTCTATTGAGCTTTCCTTGTGCAGGCCTGTGAAAGGCTTAGGTCTGAGCTGCTCTATCAAGAGGCCAGGCTTCAGAAAATTCTGTATGAGGGCGAGTCTCTTAGGCTCCTTAGAAAGGAGAAGGAGGTTGAGTTGCTGCATTGGCGATATAAGGCATACCAGATCTCGAATTACAAGAGCTATTTGATGGAGCAGGTAACTTTTTGCAGATCGTGCTTTGCTCCTTTTGGCCCTTAAGGTTAACCCTCTTTTTGTTATATTAGTTGCAAAACAAGATAGAAGCTTCAGAATACCTCAAGGGCGACATAGTTCGCGTCAGAACTGCTTCTGGTGAGCTTAGCGCTCAGATTCAAGTTGCAGCTTTAGAGGAGATAGGTACCTCGGTCAAGGTCCCTGCCTTCGAAGCCCACCTCTGCTTGGCTCATGACAATGCTATTGTTTAAGCGGATATGGTCAGGAAACCTGAATCTGATCTCTCGAAGATTAGGGCTGAGATAATTGATGCCCAGGCTGAAGTGGCACTAAGTCCAACCAAGGTTGATCAGGAGATGGCGATTCGTATGAAGGACACTGCTGATGCTCAACCCAAGCTGAAGCGAGCCCTCGATCGGGAGAAGAGGATCGAGGAATATGTTCGTTGTAGATCGCGAAGAGAGGTACTCGAGGAGATCAATACAAGGGGATTCGTTCGCTCTGAGGAATTGGCTAGAGCAAGGGTAGATGAGCGTGACGAGCAGTCACTTCTTGTTGATGACACGAAGAGTGAATCTGGCAAACTATAGCCCTTCGAAGCGAAGTGTAGATTTTGCCATTTTCCTGCTTTGTACTTTATATCTGTAGAGCATGCTTGTAGATGGAGAGTGCGCCGCTTTTTTGTGTATGTAAGATAAGAGGAAACTTAGAGTTTTATTCCTTTGCATCTTTTCTGTATTGCATTTGACCAGGCGGGCTGGTTTTGGAGTTTGGTAAGATCATCATAGGCCTGGAACTTATTAGATAGTCCCGGAAGCTTTTATGTGTGATCATTCACGAGAGTTGGCGTCGGGGGCTCATTTATTTATGCTCAGTCACCAAGTCAGGACTTGACTCGAGCTTGCCTGCCTTTAAATCTTCTATGCTCGAGTGGGCAGGTAGTAATTGTTTTTATTTCTTGCCCTGGGAATTCGCCGTTTCGAATATTTTGCGTCCAGTCTCCGAGTCTCATCACAATTCGAGCTTTAATTGGCCCTCAAGTTCTTTTCTGCCTGCATAGGCGGACGATGATGGCCTTTTGTGCTTTGGATCAAAGTGACCTTACAAGTGGGTGGCCCAGAGGCTCACTCGGCTGGCGATAGTGGCATTTACGCCGTGCCCTTGGGCATATTGCATTTTAACTATTGGCATTTACGTCGTGCCCTTGGGGATATTGCATTTTAACTATTTTTGGCTCCAGTCTCCGAGTCGGGTTGCGACTCAAGATTTAATTGACCCTTAAGTACTCTCGATTTTTAGACCGGGGATAGTGCCTCTTACGCTGTTTTTGTCGTTGAGACCTTTTAACTTGTGGCTCAGAGGCTTGCACAGTTAACTATGTTAGATCCGGTCTTCAAATTGGGCTACGATTCGAGCTTATTTAATCCTTAAGTTGTCAATTTTCAAGCTGACGACAATGGCTCTAATGTTGTTTGGTCATAGAGACCTTTTAGTGTGCGGCCTGGAGGCTCGTTTGGCTAGCGACTATGGCTCTTATGGTGTTTCTCCCATGGCCTTTTTGTAGGCTTGCTTTCTGCTCGTTAAATTCTTTTGAAATAGTTTTGCTTGACCCGTCGTCGGTTCCGGAGAACCTCGATTTTGAGTCGTTATCGGCGAAGTTTGAGCACCTTAGAAGGTTTTTAGCTTGTAGGCCGCGTAGATTGCCGCATTGTGATTTGGATCTGACATGGTCAAAGCTCATTTTTTCCCTTTGAGGGAAGCCTACTATTACCGGTTCTTTTCAAAATATAATCGAAGGAGTGGCCTGCAAGTTTTATTTAGTGACGGTCAGGCGCCCCGAGTCGCATTTTTTTGTTTGTATCAGCCGTGTTGACCATAGTCATATGTGTTTGGTTGAAGCCATTTTTTATCCCGAGTGTTGGTGTAGGCATCTACACCGAGGGTATGCCCTTTCGGAACTCTTACAAATGCGACGTATAGCCTGAACTTCGGGATTTTCATGCCTATTGAGGTCTTACAATTTTTCATGCCTATTGAAATCTTACAGTTTGTCATGCATGTTGAGGTCTTATAGTTTTTGTTGTAATGTAGAATTTTTCTGATCACGCAGAGTCTGCTCGCTAAGGGCCTTACAGTTTCGAGTTTTCCAATGAATGACAGTCTTCGAGTCATTGGTTTTTTTGAGCTTGAAGTCCGATTTTTGTGAGCTCAAACTTGCCTTATAGGGGCTTTATGAGCCCGAAGTTCTAACCCTGGGGTCGTACGGGTATTGAATTGCTGATACTAAGTCTTCGAGTAACTCGGGACGTGTTTGGTGGTAAGGTCTTCACCGTGAGCCTATTGAAATCCCCCTTTCTTGAGTATAAGTTGCCGAAATATATTATTTATTGCTTGGTAAAACATACATTTTCTTATTGTTGTGAGCTCGGCCACGCTGGTGTGGTTCCTCGGACCATTCGATTTGGCACATAATTCCCTATTGAGACTTAGTCCGCCGCTTCCCGGTCCTCTCGAGGGGACGGTGCCCCTAGAAGAAGATCATCGCTCATCTTTGGGCATTAGAAGAAGGCTTGCAACCTTATCGGATCCTCCTCTGGGTATACGTTGCTCCACTACTACTCTTGCTGACGAGGCCCTCTACAGAGCGGAAGTTTGATTGAGGGGAAAGAGCGCGGAGGGCCTCTTTTCTTTTTTTGAAAAAAGCCTAGGGATCTCTGGGTAGAGTTAGAACTTCCGAATGTCTTGGACAGTTATCTGCATATAGGTTAGTGAAAAAATAACAAGGGATTAAAGTAGTTCTTCCTCACCGAGTGATGCGTAGGCGATGTTTTAAAATTTGGTATGTTCCTACTCTTACGAGCTGTGAGTCCCAATATAGCCCTCTGCTTTTTCTTATCAAGCTTGGCCGAAGATGTGGTTTGCTTACCCTTTGATCCTTCCAAGGGTGGGGGCACTGATTTTGGCGATGTTCCATATGGCAAAGAATTTCCTCTCGTTGCGTATTGCTCTCTGTCAACTTATTTTATTTCTACACTTTGCGAGGGATTTCATTCTTTTGGAGAAATGGGGCTGACGCTATCCTCGGTTGGTGTGTCATTGGTCATCTGAATAAGATGTTTGTGCTTTGCGCTTTCTCTGACGGTACAGAGTCCGGCGTCCTGGCCCAAGCTCAAACGGGTTGTATCAAGAATGGTCTTTATGGCCATTGTCACTTGGAATTCGCCAGGGATTCGGGATGCGCGAGCGATTTGGTTCATTAGTCCGGGCCGCCTCATTGTCTTTGGTCCGACATCATTGTTGTACATGATCGAACAACCTGAATTCATGAACACATGCTTTATTCGAAATCGATCAAATGAGGGAGAGGGTTACCAATGTGTCAGTGTGATGCCGAGGAGAAGTCTCGGTGTCATTTTCCCTGGATGTTACGGTGTCCTCTAGAATATTTCCCTAGACCCATTTTTCCCTGACGACGAACATTTTCACTTTCCATTTTATGAGTCCTCGGAGGGTGTCGCCACTCCCTCACTATCATGGTAATATATTGTTTGCTTCACTCTTGCCTTCCTCCTCTCAGGGCTGGATTTGAGCCTGAACACTCGATGCTACTCGGGGTTGATTTTTGTTGGGTAGCATGGATGTCGTCCTTCTAAGTTGGTGGCCATTTTTGACCCCGTGGTCGTGCATGTCCTGCAGTTCCCGCACTGAGTTGTGGTTCTTTTGAAAGGGTCTTGCCGAATAGGCCTAAGTCGTTCAGCAACCTTGGTATCACTTATGGTGATCACGCTATTTGGTATAGCAATGTTGAAATTGTACTCTACTGGGCAGGGTTCTTCTACCGGTTGTCCCTTATCAGATTTGGATCCACTTAAGGTTTCTCGAGGATGTTGCCCTCTAGCTATTTCCCTACTGTTACGAGATAGGTTACATTTTTTGGCGTTCCTCCCATTCGCGTTGCATGCATGGTACCTAAATCTGTTTGGCATTAGTTTTTTTATCGGGAGCCTTCTTGGGTATACCGAGTCCTTAGAGGTTCCTGGATGGTTGTTCACAGCCCTAATTCATGGTCGGTACGGGACACCCGACCAGATCTCAGCTGGGTATCTGATCAAACTTTGTTTGAAATGACCTGGAGTCGTCGGGCATGCTTCGTTTAAACTTCAGGAAAAGGCCTGTTTACCCAGTCATCTGAAATGAGGATTGATCTCATTCATCCTTTCAGGGAATGAGGTGCGACTTCCTGTGGTATTTTATTCTCTCTTTGTTCGGCCTCAGATATATCGGGCTATTATGTAGCTGGTTTAATAGCATCGGCGTGTGATTCTACGGAGGAATCTGCTGGTATGTAAGCGAGTTTGTGAGGTATCATGGTTTCTTTTGAGAGTGTTTCCCCGAACCTCTTCAACGAGAGGGGCTCGAACTCATCATCTTGAAGGTCGCTACCTTTTTCCGTTCACGTATAAGCGGTGGTGCACTCGTCAGGATTTGAGATCCTGTCATACTTGGGGAATTCCAGCATTCTAGATTTCCGTGAAGCAGGTTCCGGGACCGCTTCCCCGAGGGAAAATTAT
The DNA here is from genome assembly GCA_034376525.1 of Nicotiana benthamiana. Taxonomy (NCBI): domain Eukaryota; kingdom Viridiplantae; phylum Streptophyta; class Magnoliopsida; order Solanales; family Solanaceae; genus Nicotiana; species Nicotiana benthamiana. The sequence continues at coordinate 4,445,603 of CM067329.1, read as the reverse complement.
TGCATGAACCTGCATATACCTGACTCGATCTTTTTGGAAATATCCCCAAGCATCTTCGCTGTGTCGGGGTCTGCTATCCATTGTTGTTTGATCTTTTGGGCACTCGTTCGGCGCAGGGAGCGGTTTTCGGTGCTACTGTGCTGGTAGTCTTCGGATTGCTCTGAAGTTGAGTGATAGCCAACTGCTATGCATGCAACAATTCAAAAATATTGTAAATACTAACTTCATATTTTTCCCGGGCCGGGGTTTTTGAGCTTCATGTCTGTCGCTATGTTGTATACTCCTATCGGTATGAGGAGTTTCATCGACCTGTTGTGCTTCCTATGAATCTGTGTCCATTAGAATTTATCTTGGCGCGTTATCGGGATTCTGTAGTGGTGCTCCGACAGTTGGGACATCCACACCATTTTTCTTGTGATTTTCGAGATTGTCGTTCTCAACTCCATTTTACCGAGCCAGACATTTTGACCTAAAGTCAAAGGATCTTGGACAAGAAAAAGTGTGAATGATAATGTGCATTTGTGCAAAGAAACTAGCATGAAAATAATCACTATTATTTTTAGCCCCACAGTGAACGCCAAGCTGTTTACTTGAAAATGGTAACAACAATTAAATTTTTTAATGGAATTCTAAAAATACGTAATCTATTCCCGAGTTAGTTGTTACAGCAGTTGATGATGATGATATGGAGTTTAAAGATGAAATGCAAGGTAAAACAATATAGTAATCTAACCGAAGGGCCTGCTGCCCAGGCATAGGTCCGGTCAACGGGAACCTCGGGGTCAACGTCAGGGTCGAGTTCAAGCTATCGTGGATAATTTTGAATGGGATAACTACTGATTCTATTATCAAAAAAAGCTCTTTACGGCCAATACATATCTGTATAATGAAGAACAAGTAAGAGAACGATGGATATAAGGTGGCCTCGGGCCAGTGAGAACAAGCAAGTTAGAAAGGAAAAAAGAGAGAGAGGTATTATTGCACTCATGGAGAAAATGGAGCAACATCATCCCCTTACAAGATAGTGTGAGTCCCCTTTATATATGAGAGGAACTCGGATGCAAGTACGTGGGCATTAATTACAAAGTATGGATATGGGATGGCTTGACACGATGCCTAAGCACGGGCTCTGGATAGGCCAGCCCTGTCAGACTTAGCTACGTGCCTAAGGAAGTTCCCCCTCTATCCTGGCTTTGATCTCCGTCTTCTCTGAGTCAAGCCTCGACGAGCCCCGAGGTTGGGAACTCGGCCATGGCTTCCTGTCCTCGAGGTCTCGAGGCATTCTTGCGAAATGACTTGATAACGAGAAATAAAGTCCTTTGATTTCGCCGCATACAAAGTTAGCTTTCTGGAATACTTGTACACACTTTTAATCCAAAACATAAGCAAAAAGTAGCATAAAATACAGTAGAATCCCTAGTTATCAATAGTCCCCAAAAATCCTTTAGTTAGGAATGATTTTCCAAAGGAGCCTACTCCTGCTCAGACTCTTTTTGAGATGGGACCGCCTCACATACCCGGCCTCCAATCCAAATATCGCATTCCTTCCTATGTCGAAATTGTTCCATTCGGAGACGACATTGTGGAAGTTCACCGACCTGGATATTTTAACTTCTATGTTTATCCATTCGTGATTGGTTATAATCTTCCACTTCTTCTGCTAGCATATGGGTATTGTTGACTTTACAATGTCCGCCCGATGCAACTCTCCCCCGACCTGCATAAAGTTTTCTTAATGATGATGAAGTATGCTGACTTGGCTGTCTGTGAGATCGACGTTCATCACCTGCTGCATCTATGTTCTCCTACTTTTCATTGAGGTACTTTGATGCACCTACGGCACCATGGGACCAGAGGCTTGGTGGTCGGGATGGACGACAAAACAAATCGGAAGTTCTGACATAAGTACTTCGTCATCAAGACTGAGCACCTGGTGGCGGACCCGACTGGGATCCCGAGCAGTGGAACCATAATCGTAAGTGTCGTTATCGTATGCTCATTATCTTCTTTCATCCTTCCATTTCAGCTCAGTTACGGCTTCCTTGTTTTGCAGCTGAGAGGCATGCACCTTCTCCTGTCTTTGACATTAAAGATTGGGTGGCTAGCGTGTTATCATATATGGTGGGGATACGTGATTGGGCATCTTTTCACAAGTGTTTTGGACCAAAGATTCCGTCTAGTAAGTGTTACTTTTGCTTTATCTTATTGTTGTTTATCATTTCTCTTTGATGCGACCTAACTTTGGTTCTAGGCCGATGAATTTCCAAGGAGAAGGCTCTAGTGCCGGCATTTCACCAAGCTATCGCATCGGCTGGGATGCAATTTTCTTTAGCCGAGTCTGCTTGTGGAGGTCGTACTCAAGCTCCGCCAATGAGAATTCCGCCCCTCAGACTGTCGTTGTGTGAGATGAGATCTCTTCCCAGCACATCTATCATCTTTTAGGTGAGTCATCTAATGGAGAGGAGTTAAATTGATGAAAAGGTGAAGGATGGAGCACAGGAAGGTTGTCGTTGCTGACATTGATACAGAGAAAATCATAGATTCGGAAGCAATGTACGCATTTGCACCAGATATAGGGACCATTTTTACCGCGGGTGCCATTATGGAGAGAAGGCCCTCTGGGGCCGAGGGGGTGCATGATGTCAGGGATCTTGTAAGGGCCGCAGAAGGTGGTGCGACATCGACGGCTGGGGAAGATAGAGCGCTACCTGCGGGGGACGACGGTTCTGGAGCTGATGTCGATCCTGAGGAGGTACGAGCCTTCCTGGAGTGGAATACTCGTGTGGAGGTAAGGACGGAGGATCCTAACCGACATGTACCCCGTGGGTAATAAAATTTTGGCCAACTCAAAACAGGTGGTACCGTCCCCCCCCCCCCCCCAGCGTGGCTTCTGAGAAACACCGGACTACATGCGATAATGCGGAGTTGTCATTGAGTATATATGGCAGGCTCTGCGAGTAAGTGCTTTCTAATGTTAGGGTTTGTTTTGCATGTGTAATTTGCTCATACTGACTCCTTTCTTTTGCATGTCAGACTCTTATCATGGGAATCGAGCGTGATCGGCGGGAGGAGCGGAGGACGACCACTTTAAGAAGGTGACCTCCAAGTAAAAGGAGTACCATACTAAGCACCGAATGCTGGCCTATGTCTTTAACCAGGATACCGAATTTAAGTTGCTTCATGACAGGCTTAAATGGAAAGATGAGGAGTTGACAAAGAAAGATTAAGAGCTAAAGGAGAGGGATGATGAGAAAATGAGAGCCATCGATAGGTGCAGCGAGATTAAGGCAGCTCTAAAGGCCAAAGAGGACGAGCTCGAGGTGAGCAAGGGGGTGATGGCTGAGAATGTTGACCTTCAAACGTGGGTGGCATCCTTAACTACTGAACTTGGGTAGGGGGAGGCAAAGGTTATCGATCTAAGGGGCGAGTTGAGCACCAAGGTTGAAGAATTGACTCGTGCCGAGAAAGAAAGAGTGGCCGCTATGGATGAAGTGGTGGCCTTAGAAGAGGCCCTCCGTGCTTGTAGGTCCGAGCAGGATAATGAGGTGGAGACATTGGCGCTTATGGTGGCGAGGTTAGAAGAGCGGATCTAGGATCTGTCGGTGGAGTTGTCTGGATTGAACAAGCATGTCGTTGCCCTAAAGTTCGAGGAGGCGTGACGGCGGTCACAACCATCTAAGTCTCATACTTCTAGCGATCCCAGTGTGCCGCGGGAGCGGTATGAGATGTGGGATCTGGCCAAGGCTCAAGTAGACGTGTATAATTCTTTGAAAGCCACTGCGAAAATTTTTGAAGTAGAACTCGAGGGTGTCCGTGTTAAGGCACGTGCGGCCCATGAGGCTTGTGGTTACGCACCTGGTATGCCTGGCGGGGATGATGTTGATGAGGATGCGTATAGGCTCGGCTTCGATTCTTGGTATGATGTTGAGTACGCCAATGAGGATGCGACGTAAGGCCATCGTACTTAGTTTTTGTTTTGCATTGCTATTTTTGTTAGGGCATCTTTGGGACCTTTGTAAAAAGTATTGTAATTTGACAGTATTAATGGAGAAACTCATTTTTTGCTATGTATTTCTTTATTTTCGTTCTCTTTTCTTTTTCCTGTATCGGGAAGCCCCTCATTTTCTGATGAGATCTACTTTGACACGGTCGAACATTGAAGATTTCAAATAAGGTCAAATATTGAGTAGTTCGAGCGGGATCGAAGGTAAAGTAATTCGAGCGAGGTCGAGTGTAAACTAATTTGAGCAAGGTTGAATGTAAAATAATTCGAGCGAGGTCGAATGCAGAGTAATTCGAACAAGGTCGAATGTAGAGTAATTTGAGTGAGGTTGAATGTGGAATAATTCGAGCGAGATCGAATGTAAAGTATTTCGAGCGACGTTGAATGTAAAGTAATTCGAGCAGGGTCGAATGTTGAATAATTTGAGCGAGGAAGAATATAGAGTAATTCGAGTGGGGCGGAATATAGAGTAATTCGAGCGGGGCCGAATGTAAAGTATTCGAGTGGGGCCGAATGTAAAGTGTAAGAAAGAAAAGTTACTTTTGAGTAATGAACACAAAGTTAAATAATTTTTACGTAACAAAAAAAATAACTTTTGGGAAACAAACACAATCTTTTCAATGACCATCAGTAAAATTATCTTATATTTTTTTAACGACTCTAATAGCAAATATTAATCCTATACAATAAATAGGACATGTCTACATTCCGGACTCAAAATGTAGCTCTTTTGGACTCAAAGTACATAAATAGGTGATAAAAAAAGTTACATTTTTATGTATAACTCCATAATATCTGGCACAATACATTAACAGTAACTGCACCGTTAATGTATAGCGCCGGGTATTATGGCGCTATACTGCAAAATCTGACACGGTCAGGTATAACGCCATAATACCTGGTACTATGCCCCTTATTAAAATTGAACCGTCTTCTTCGTCGTGCCCACTGGTTTCCTCCTCCATTATTTTACTCCCCTTTCTTCTTGCCCCCCTCCCTCATACCCGCTGGCCCCTTTCTAAATAAAATTGGGTTCCCCTAGCGTATAAAAGTTGAAGAACGTAGGTCCACCATTCGAGTAGAGTTTCGTATTATTGTTGATTCACACTTCCGGAGTCCAAATTTCGATCTGTTTGCTTTCCAAAAATTCTAAATCGAGGTATTTCGATTTATTTTAAGTTGAAACTTTTATAATAATGCATATTACTTGATTTGTACGTGTTCTATTACGGTTTGTATTTTTTTATTCGAAACTAACATGTTAAATTTATCTGGATTTAATTTTAGTATTTTATAAAATAATATATATGTATATATATATGCATTTTCATGCAGTTTTGTGTTTGTTTTTGCAATTAAATTTATTTATTGTTTATGTTTAGTTTAGATTATTTTAAGTGTAGTAAAATCTAGACCTTTTTAACGTAGTAAAATATAGATAGTTTTAGCGTAGTAAAAATTTAGAGCCTTCTAGCGTAGTAATGTGTAGTATTTTAGCTTAAAATTCCTTTTGCTTAAGTATCCTATACTGGTAGTTGAAAATGCAAACTTTATGCAATTAAGTTAATAATTGTCTCAACACACATAGTTAGCAATTTGTACACTTAAATTATTAAAAAAATATGAATTTAAATTATTAAAAAATATATAATTAGTAATGATTGTTTGGTGTCACTGGCCCTCAAAATATCGAGCCCGGAACACATAACTCTGTGTGTGTGTGTGTGTATATATATATATATATATATATATATATAGTTAAGTTATTAAAAATATAAATTTCAATTATAAAAAAATACATAATTATTAATGGTAGTTTGGTGCCACAGGGCCTCAAAATATCGAGCCCCGAACCTATAGGTGTGTGTATATATATATATAATTTTTACAATTAAGTTATTAAAAATTATGAATTTACAGTTGATGACATGGATGCGCCTATACATCCCGGCCCTTGGATGTCTGATCTATTAGCCCTACAGCCCCAACATAGATTCGAGTATATATGGGAGGGATAGTTGCATACGTAGACTTTCCAGGCCAGGAGAGTGGATCTATTGTGGGAGTTTTTGAGTCCTCCCCTCGTTCTACATCCCCGCGTGGTCTATTACCTGGAGGAGATGGGATTATATAGGATTATTAGCATTGGCCAGATACACATCGACTATGAATTGATCATGACCTTGATTGAGCGGTGGCAACCGAAGACGCACACTTCCCATTTGCCCATCGACGAAGCCTCCATCACACTCTAGGATGCTGAGATTTTATATGGCATGTCCGTTGATGTCTTGCCAGTTTTACTGCCTGCAACCATGAGATATTATCCGCGGCAGGCATATTGGGATATGTTGCACATTCTCACGGGCTTCATGCCGGAGGATGAGGAGGTAGCGTCTGGGGTCATTCGTATGTAGTTAGTCCCCATTAGAGACCACCTAGTGCAGATCAACCATACTATCACCAACGAGTCAATGGAGGTGGATGTACAGCGATATACGTGGTTGTTGCTCCTTCTATTTGAGGGGGTCTTGTTTCCGAACACTTCGGGGAACCTAGAGCCTCCGTTTTCTGCATCATATTACCCGATTTGAGGATGCATCCATCTACAAATGGGGTGGTGCTGTCATCTCATATTTGTACAGGCAGATATGCCAGGCTTGCATTGGCAAATAGAGAGACGTTTGTGGATTTCTGCCGCTTCTACAGGTGACGACATATTCAAATAATATGTCAATTAGTTACAATTCTACCTAGTTATAGTTAATATTACACTTTATGTCAACTTTGTATCTTAGGCTTTGGTCTGGGAGCAATTTCTGCAGCTTTGGCCACCTCTACCACAGCTACCGGCTAATGTAGAAATTTCGAATCTCCCTCTAGACTGTAGGTAGGTTATGCGTCGTATACTTGCACGAGAGTATGATGCCCATCATAATCTCCCCATATGCAGGGATTCGTTGGATTTGCTGGAGGACGCACAGGTGAATATATAACTAAACTTACCAGTTATTGTTTAACTTAGTGTTGCGCATATTAACGGTTTATTTTCTTATTTAATAGTTTATCTGGACGTCGTAGAGCGATGAGGTGATAGGTATCCTGCCAGTATATTTCACGTTTGGCCGACATATTTTGAGGGCTTCTATCCCTCTCACATGCTTCGATATTGTCGAGCATCATGCCTCAGAGTGGGTATTTTGTCAGTTTGGCCTGTCGCAACCTATACCGACTCCGCCTGCATGGCATCCTTTACATTATTAGAGGGATGATCGGTCCAGGGCGGATGACACATTTATTGCATGGTTAACTCATAGTTGGGTATTTAGGACAGGTGAGGGGACTTGACTCCACCTCCACAGCACTTTCCTATTGAAGGTTATATGGCATGGTACCGCACTATTTTCCGGCTTTTGATAGGGAACCCAATTCATCAGGTTGACGGTCGGTACGTCTCATATGTCGGGAGGCACGAGGCCCTGGTATGTTTTCTATTATTATTAATTATATACCTGTAATTTCGTGCCAAATACTTAGTTTATATTTCTTACTTTGTGCAGCGATATGATTGCAGCAGATGCAGAGTTATATCCACGATCTTGTGGTCATACAAGAGTATGGATGTCGATTCATGGATGTTGCTGCCCAGACACTGCAGCGAGCCCGATCGGATTAGTGTTTGGCACACGAGGATGATTATATTGACCAAACCACGTACCATCAAGGTCGTGGTATCCCACGAGTTGGTGGTGCCCGACGAGCTGCTGGTGCCGGACGACGTGGTCGTGGGCGGAGAGAAAGTGGTCCCCAGCAAAGGGGCGGTGATGTTGCTGCTGATATGGCAGGTGGCATAAATTGGACCGACATGGCTCTTACCGCCTTGGATTGTCACAATTCAGTGCCATCACAGGTGACCTCATCAGGTCAATTATTGATCACGGGCTCGGATATTCAAGGACGGATTGGGGTATATATTTCCCAGGCCCGTCTACCACTAAGAGGATCGACCAACCCTAAATTTTTATAGTGGGCACCGACTGAGTTATGGCACCTCATCACATGCGCAGATATGAGTTTATTAGTATTAAATTTGAATTTTTTTTAACTGTAACTTATTTATTTTTTTAAACTTTATTAATTTTCTTTTTCAGGCTTCACGTGATGCTGCGATAGATGACTTCATTCAGGATCCAGACACGATTATGGTAAGACAATACAAATTATTGTGAATTGTTATGTAGTTTTCTATACTAAGTTTCATATTATTATGCAGCCTTCTACTGGACCTGATAACACCACCGATACATGTCATCACGCGCCACATCCGGCTATAAGGAGATGACTTGATGATGATGATCCTATTAGCGTACCCGGGCGGGAGGGGATGCGCCTCAGGCTAGCGGCTACATTGAGACACACCAAATGCGGGACACATTGATTCAGCCTTCCTTTTTTTATTTGATGTAAATAATATTTTTGTATACATTAACAACAATATTTAATCGAATATGCCCATTACTTTTTTTAGTTGTCCATTCGTTTGATAGCTTCATATAACAACACAAGCACTTAAACTTAACTTCCACTTCAATTAAAATAAAATTTAGTACAACAAACAAGGAAAATATTACTACATCACAAACACAAACATACCAGGTCAACATAATAAAAACACATGAAATATAAAAAATATACTAAACACATACTTGCCAATGTTTAGTTCCGGTTGCCATTAATTCTCCGTTCCAACCACTTAAATCGTCCTTCAACTTGTTCTTTTTCTTCTTCTACCTCTTTCAGTTTCGCCTTCACCTTCGCAAGTTCTCGTTTATATCTTTTTTATGTACCTTTTGTGCTTCAAAATTCCATTGTGCCTTCCATTTTTCTTCTCCCACCTCCTTCAGTTTCGCCCTTATTTCTGAAATAATTCTATCGCTTTTTCTCTGTGTTTCCCGTTGGCATAAACACATATTATGAAGAAGCTGCAGTTGTTCTCTGTAGCATTCCTGATAACATGGTTCATCAACCCACTCCTCAAAATCACAAATAGGTTCGTCGGGAACCTTGTAGAACTGGTTCATATAGTGCCAGTAGCAGCGTCCAACTTACCATCGTCCCAACAATTTTGCATCAAGCATGTTTTTCCACGGTAGCACATTGGTGGACGAAGAGATTGAGTCATTTGTGAAATATTTGCTTTTAGTAAAAACAAAACTTACTTTTAATGAAATATTTGCTTTTAGTAATTTTGAGCACACAAAATAACTATAATGAGCCCGTTATTTATAGGCGAGACAACACACACATAGCGTCATATCTAATGGCGTTGTATTTTGCGTATTAAATGTCATGATGTTGACAACACAGCTTTATGTCAATTGGTCAGCTTTTTCAGTTCGACAAGACAACCACACACAGCGTCATATCTAATGACAATATATTTTACGTATTCAATATCATGACGTTGGCAATATAACTTTATGTCAGCTGGTCATCTTTTTCAGTTCGACAAGACAACAGACACATAGCGTACTATCTAATGACGCTATATTATGCGTGTTAAATATTATTATGTTGACAAGATAACTTTATGTCAGCTGGTCACTTTTTTTGGTTCGACAAAACAACACACATAATAAATGTACAAATAATTATATTAGATTATTATTTAAATAGATAAAATAGAAATATACAAATCATAATTAACAAATAAAAAAATTTTATTTTATAAATCTTGCAATATAAATATAACAACTAATATTACAACATCAACTTATGGGTAGTTTGAAAAGGAGCATTGCTCCAACATGCATAGAATGAAGGCAAAAGGATCGAAATCTCAAGGAAAGCAGAATTTCATTTAATCATTTTCAAGAAAGGAAAGGAGCAGTGCTCCAAAAGCATATTAGGATACTCGATTTAAGATTAAGAAAAAGGCATGTTTCTTTCCTAGGCCGACATATAGTCTCTCACCCAATTGACCGAGGCTGACAGGATTTCATTTAATTCACAGTCAATTTTATAATTACTGCAACAGAAATCTCAATTATTAACGTAACTGGCTATTACTTTTATCATGTATGCCATCTCCTTTTTTTAATCTTTTTCTAGTTATATACATAAATATATATAAATTATATATAATTATACATATATAATACACAAATTTTATATATATATATATATATATATATATATATATTATCATTGATTCTTTTTAGTTTAAGCAATTGGGTGAATGGGTATTTGACTTATTTTTTCTGTTCTTGGTTTAGTTGCTTTTTTGGTTCAATTATTGTAAAACTATACACAGACATGCTATTTGTTACCAAACTACAACAACCCAATAAAATTTCATTAGTGAGGTCTGGGGATGATAGAGTGTACGCAAATCTTACTCTTAATGTAAAGGGGTACAAAGGTTGTTTCCTGAAGATCCTCAGCTCAGATACAATAGATCTGTGATAACAAAATCCAAAAAATAATCAGCAACGTGAGAGACAATAAAGAAATGAAAAAACAGTAACACAAATATTATGTAAAGGTGTGAAATATAACATAAATCGCTAGCAGTGCTAGACAAAACACTATCATTCTTGTCCGTACAAAGAAGAAAATTGCTGGACTATCCTTTAATAACATGCTAAATTAGGATTTAGTTGAGATAATGAATCATTATTTCTTATTAAATCAGGACTACCAAATTACAAGCGAATGACCAACACCAATGCATCTAAACGAAAAAAAGATTACATTTTAGGCTATTATTTCAAGATCTCCTAATTCATGATTTTAATTAAGTATTATTAGTTTGACCTGGAAAGATTGATTAACTTAAATGTTTTCAGTAATGAGTGCGTTAAATTTAGTAGGAATATTTCCAATGGTTGAACAAGTTATACAATTCTTTGCTTCAGTTTTGATTCAAAGATGAGATTTATTAAGACTAACCAAAAGTTTTTATGTATTAATTATTTAGAGTTTATATAACACAGATATTGTTATCCATGGAGTGATAATACATGAATTGTAAATTTAAATCACGAATTCGTTGTTATATGTATACATGTACAAAATTTTAGTTTAAAAGAAATTTAATTCAAAATTATTAGAATTATTACTACATAAAAATTTCATGATTATACTTTTATTAGGGGAGCCTTAACTTTTAAGCAGGAATGCTTGTTTACTTTAAGGTTGTTTTTGTAATTTAGGTACTGTTGTCCAAATTTTTTTAATACATACATTTCTTATTTTATCTTCTATTGACTTAAACTAAATTTTATTATTTTTCTTTTGGCAAGCAGGAAGCCAAATGAAACCAAAGGTTATTTTTTCTCTTCAGACTTATTAAGTTTTGCTTCAAAAATCATATATGGTAAGTCTGAATCACTGAACTGCAGAGTATGAATATATTGTTTACGAAAATATTTTAAATATTATTTATGAAGCTGCTCTAGTGTACCTTGTACTTCCTTGTCTGAATTCAGGTCATTAATCATTATACAGTAGTAAGTAATATTTCATAGAAAAATACTATTAAGTACCATTTTGATATAATAAAGCTCTGTCCAATTCAGGGAAACGAAATAGTTTGACCGACAACTCTTTTCGATTATTTAAAAGAGTTGCATAGGTGTTATAAATGATCGGCACACCCTCCGCACAAGCACCGTCCGACGAAGAGCGACAGGGAAAGCTACATATCCAAAACCTTCGGCCCTTCTTTCTAAATTGGATGTCCTAGTCACCTCATATTCACATTTCGTCATTTTTCATTCTTGTTAGGCTGAAGTAGAAAATTCAATAAGTTATAAGAGAAGCAAAATATACGAAATTACAAATGTTACTTGTATTATATCGGTCGAAATTTGACAGCTACGGTCGATTCGACCGACATCTCGTCCAAGCGGTGAGGCAGTAAAAGACGACATTGTTTATTTCAAATCACGTACTCATAACACCCGATAAGCCAAAAAATAACATTCAGGGGACGACAAAGGCAAACGTAGTATGAAAAAGTATCCAACCAAGCACATAGCAAAGATTCCACAACTATATATATGGGGGGAAACCTTCTGAAAAGAGGGAGGACCTCTCTCTCTTTCCTCTCCTTTCTAACATTCATAGTAGAAGGAAGAACAAAGCAATCTCAAAGAGATCATGTAAAATGATTTCCTACATTGGTTAAGGGGAGACAAAATAAAAAGTATCAATAAGATTGATTACCTCTATCTCATCTTATGCATTATTTTTCGATTAGTTTATAGATCTAGAATTTATTAAGTTTAACTAAGATTTACCCCTTCACTATTTATATTGATTTAATCGAAAAGGTTTCAATATCTTTTTGGTCAAACAATTTGGCGTCGTCTGTGGGGATTTCTTAGTGAAATTTCCTAGTCTCTTCCAAATCAAAAATCGGAAACATGATTACCCATCGAAAAGAACTTTAAGGCAAAGCCCAACACACGCAGGGCAAAAGCACAACATAGAAGGGGAAAGAAAGTTGAATACGGCCACCGAATTTAGAAACCATCGCCCTATCAAACATTTAAACGCCAGGCAAAACGAGCAACGTTATAAATCCACCATCATTCACCGACTCAATGGATCGGGGCAAGGACAATATCATTTTGACTCACCTTCTACTCTTTGCTCAAACAGGAACACAAGCGTCGCGCAGGCAAGCGAGTAAAGAAATATCTCAATCGGAGAATAGGAAACTACTACAAAACAACCGAAATATCGCCCACCTGAAAATGAAACTTTTAGAAAATGATACCCCTTTAGTTGTACTCTCTCTCTCCCTCACCCAGAGTAGGGTTTTCCCGGGAGCTTAGGGACCGAGTCGACAAGGGAGACATCCCTGAGTTCAAAGTATAATTCATCGTCCCTCCCACAAATGACATATCCAGGCCAGAAAGTGAAAAGATTAGATAAGGAAACTCCAATGTATGCACGAAACAAACGTGAGCAAAACAGCAACGCATCATACTCTCTGGCATTACACTCTCTGATGCAAACAAAATAAAGCGAACTGGGACTCACCTAGAAGTGCAGAGGTTGAGCAGAACTGGGACTCCCCAAGAGGATACCCGATTCTCCAAAAAAAATTGGTACTTATGACGAGTTAAAATTACGACGAAAGTTTGAAACAACACCCTTAAGGCCAAGGGCCTTCACAAAAAGATATGAGTTCAACCTTGATCGAACGACAACGAGTTTATATTTCGACGAAAGTTCGAAATAAAACCCTTAAAGGCCAAGGGCCTTCTCCAAAAGAGATGAGTTCGACCTTGATCGAACAATGAAGGCTTAATATTTCAATAAAAGTTTGAAATAACACCCTTAAGACCAAGAGCCTTCGCCAAAAGAAGAGTTCTACCTCAATCGAACAACGACGGGTTAATATTTCGACGAAAGTTCGAAATAATACCCAAGGACAAGGGCCTTCCCCAAAAGGGATGAGTTCGACCTTGATCGAACAATAACGGGTTAATATTTCAACAAAAGTTCGAAATAACCCCCTTAAAGCCAAGTGCCTTCACCAAAAGAAGAGTTCGATCTTGACCGAAAAATGATGGGTTAATATTTCGACGAAAGTTAGAAAAGATACCCTTAAGGTGGGCCTTCACCAAAAGAGATAAGTTCGACCTCGATCGAACAACGACGGATTTATATTTCGATGAAAGTTCGAAACAACACCCTTAAGTCCAAGGGCCTTCGCCAAAAGAGATAAGTTCGACCTCGATCGAACAATGACGGATTAATATTTCGACAAAAGTATGAAATACCACCCTTAATGCCAAGGGCATTTGCCAAAAGAAGAGTTCGACCTTGATCGAACAACGACGGGTTAATATTTCTATGAAAGTTCGAAATAACACCCTTAAGGCCAAGGGCCATCGCCAAATGAAGAGTTCAACCTCAATCGAATAACGACGGGATAATATTTTGATGAAAGTTCAAAATAACACCCTTAAGGGAAAGGACCTTCGCCAAAAGAGATAAGTTCGATATTGATCGAACAACAACAGGTTAATATTTCGACGAAAGTTTGAAATAACACTCTTAAGGCCATGTGCCTTCACCAAAAGAAGAGTTCGAGCTTGATCGAACAACGACATGTTAATATTTCAACGAGAGTTTGAAATAGCACGCTTAAGGCTAAGAGCCTTTGCAAAAGAAGAGTTTGACCTTGATCGAACAACGACCAGTTAATATTTCGATGAAAGATAGAAATAACAACCTTAAGGCCAAGGGCCTTCGCCAAAATAAGAGTTCGACCTTGATCGAACAACGACGAGTTAGTATTTTGATGAAAGTTCAAAATAACACCCTTACGGACAAGGGCCTTCACCAAAAGAAGAGTTCGACCTCAATCGAACAACGAAGGGTTAATATTTTGACAAAGTTCGAAACAACAACCTTAAGGCCAATTGCCTTCACTAAAAGAGATAAGTTTGACCTCGATAGAACAATGATGGGTTAATATTTCGATGAAAGTTTGATATAACACCCTTAAGGCCAAGGGCCTTCGCCAAAAGAGATAAGTTTGACCTCAATCGAACAACGACGGGTTAATATTTCGATGAAATTTTAAAAATTACACCCTTGAGACCAAAAGCGATCGTCGAAGAGAAAGTTTGAAATATCCCTAAGGCCAAGGGCCATCAGAAAAAAGAAAGGGAAAGAAAGATTGGGACTCACGACTTCGATATAGGCCCGAAATTAACATCCCTGCGGCTAAGGTAGTTATTAGAAAAAGAGTTCAATATCATTCGGACCATGACGAGATAGCATCTCGACACATGTTCAAAAATACAGTCTCATCAGCCAAAGTCGTCATCAAGGTCCTGTTCAACCTGCATGACACGAAATTCCCGAAGAGTAGGGAGCTCTTCATGCGGGAATCTACTTTGCACCAAAGTTATGAAAAGCTAAACAGGGAAAAAGTACAGAGGGCATATAAAAATGAAAAATTCCTCTTTATACAAAGTCATTGCACAAACAGTCACAGATTACATATGGCTTGAACTAGCAAAGTCTAAAAAAAGATAAGCAACAACAACAAAAAACGAAAATAAAAAATAGAAAACAAACATATAACAATTCTTTCACTCTGCATCATCATTGGCGCCCTTTTCACCATCATCTCCAGGGATTCTTCCCCCGTCATCCGCGCCCCCATCAGCTTCCGACGTCGCGGAGTCATATCCAAAATTAACACGAGCCTCTCATTCCTTCACCCGTGCACCTTCATATGCGGCCTCGATAACACTGCCCGCCTCCAACCAACTCTTATATATGTCCTATTGGGCTTCAGCATGAACCCAAAGCTCGTGCAAGTGGCAGGGAACGGCGGCGGAGGAAGACTCGACTTCAGCCAACATTTGCTCCTTCTCGGCTTCTAGAGTGGCGACCCGATCCCCCAAGGTTGATGATCCCCTATCGCTATCACCAATGTGTTCCTCAAGCCTCGCCTCCTTTAGCATGTCCATCGCTTTCTCCGATTCCTACTCGGATTGGAGGACATAGATAGTGTTCTCCAGAGCCGCCACCCTTGCCGACGCCGATAACCGGGCGCTCTCGATGTTCTCCAACCTAGAAACCTTTCTCTCAAACTCTGCCAATTTCCCCATCCACTCTGTGCTCATTGCCTCGACCTTGATAAGATTCTAATCCATCTCAGACTGCATCGACCTCAGGTTCTCCTAAAGATATTCACACTCTGCAGCAACCCCTTTGCCTGACTCCAGATCTTTGTCCTTCACACGAAGTTGCTACTCGAGCGCGCTACTACTACAAATGTCCTCCATCAATTGCTGGTCCCTCTTCTCCAATTCCTCACCACGGGATCGAGCGCGGTGATTCTCTTTCAGCCGCCCGTGCATCTCACGGCACTTATCACGATAGCGCCTATATTTCTCCAACGCCTTCAGGAAAATCTTAGTCTGAATGTTAACCCTACGAGCGCTCTCAATATCAACATGTACGTCTGAAAATGAAAAGATGGGTTAAGATCGTATCGTCCAGAAAGATAAAAGAAACATGAAATAAAGGTGGAACGTACCCTCAGGCCCAAAGCGGCCACTTTATGCATCAAGTCAATATTAGGAGCGTTTCAATAAGCCTCGTTCTTGGCAGTAGAACACAAAAAGTCAAACTGCGGAACCAGATCCTCCGTGTCCCCCAAGAGATTAATTACTGGTGGGATCTAGAGAATATGGGACAGGCCTCCCGCATGAACACCGAGCGGGTAAAACCCTCTTCAAACATCCTAACATCATCGGGATCGAGGTCCAACTAAGATTTGTAATCATCGACCACAATGCCCTTTCCCTTTCAATGGTTGAGGAGGAAGCACGACTAGGTATTGAAGACGGAGGCCCGTCTGAAAAAATAGCAATGGCCACAAAAATTTGATCCCCCGTCGCGGAAGGTTGTTGATCAATGACAGTGGCAGGAATCTTCGTCAACGGGGCATATACAACGGCTCGCTTTGTCTCTACAGGGAAAATAGAATGAACCCCCACCCCAGATCCCGTCAAGGAAGAGTCTTCTTCCAGATGTATTACGGCCGAAGGTGTTGTCCCGGACTCCACTCACCGCCTCTTGGATGGCCCCTCGTTCCTCAATATATAAAAATTCGCCCGTCGGATGAGCGGCACGGGTCGGAGCCTCAATATGAGGGGTGGCCTCCGTAGGTATGACCACAGTCGTAGACTCAACCGAAGTAGCCCTCGATGAAGGTCGAGCAGTAGGCATTGCAGCAAGGAGAGCAGATGATACAGGCTGGCAAAAAGCTAATAGAGGAGCCATCGCTCTCCGCACTCTCCCTAACATCGATGCATAGCACATAGAAACCAAGTAAAAATAGAAAAGGAAAAAATAGCGAATGGAAATAACATCTCACCTATAAGGGGCTTATGTCCATATTTTTCATAAAATGTCGACCATGTGCGGACCCCTGCCGTATGAGGAAGGATGGCACTCAGCCACTCGCGGATACCTTCAACAGGTGAAGGGGATAGTTTCGCAGTTGCAGAAACATAAATACGACAACAGAAAGCAGTCATACATATCTTCGGCTAAAAGTATAGAAACTTTCACACAAAGTTCCACTTCTTAAGGAACCCCGTAGGATCCTCCATAAGGTGCTCGGTCCGCACATAGAAGTAATTTTCGTCGAAGTGACGGTTAGCCATGTCGTCCATCTTCACCACCAGACTCTTCGACCCTCGATGGAGCTTGTGAATCATCGTGCCGCGAATGAGCTGAGGAGCGAAGATTTTGAGCATTTGCTCCAAATTGATCTCACGGTCGGCGAGCTCCGCAAACTTGGGCAATATAAGGAACAGTTTATAGGGGTACAATGAAAGTTGAGCGGGGCATACCTCGTACAAGCGGCAGAAATCTACCACCAAGTGAGGGAAAGGAAGCTCGTATCCAACAAGAAAGGGGTAGGCGTAGAACACACAGTACCCTGGGTGGTCAAAATGAATTATGTCATCCCTATCGCCAGAATTATTTTGACGTAGCGAGGAATTTTCCCACCTAGACTTCAATTCTGCGATTGCCTCCTCATTTATAACAGAGTGAACAGGTTCCGAGTGCTCCCCGGCAGGACTGTAGAAGTCGGTCCATGCTTTCCCTGGGCAAGGCAACATCTCGGCTACCGACGGGACCTCCTCATCCTCTACCACTTATGTTCCTCCGGTTGGCCAAAATATCACTCTCCGACGGCGGAATTGTGATAGGGAGGTTAGCGCGAGAAAAATCACCAGCCATTGTGTCAATTTGGTAAAGCAAACGGATAGAGAAAAAGAAAGATGAAAGTTTTTGGATAACCAGAGAAAATAAAAAATTCAAAGTATTAGGGGGAACGAATATTCGCAAAGTTATTTCAAGTAAAGGGTAAAGAAGTGTGTCAATCGAATGATGTATTCCTTCATTTATAAGATATATAAATCTCCCAAGCACGAAATCCAAGAGTCGCCAATCAAATCTGATAGAGCATGAAACATTTCAATTCTTTGGGAACGTGTGTCATAACTGCGGCAACTACGAATAACGTTTCAATCCAAACGACGTTTCGATTTCGCAACAACTGCAACGATCCAAGGATATCGAATGGACGTCGTTATGTCACTTAAACCTAAGGATCAAACCGCTGGGGTAGGTAGTCAGATTTGTCTCAAATATGTAATAATCATAATCCATCTGCCATGCCCAATAGGGCACGACCCCATCAAACGGAGGGGCTAACTGTATTTGTCGAAGTTGGACTAATACAGTCGATTCGACCGACATCTCGTCCAAGCGACGAGGCAACGAAAGACAACATGGTTTATTCCAAATCCCGTGCTCATAATACCCGGCAAACCAAAAAACAATATCAGGAGACGACAAATGCAGACGTAGTATGAAAGCTTATCCAACCAAGCACATAGCAAAGATTTCACAACTATATATATGGGGGGGGGGGGGCTTCTAAAGGGGGGGGGGGAATCTCTCTCTCTTTCCTCTCCTCTGTAACCTTCATAGTAGAAGAAAGAACAAAGCAATATCAAAGAGAGTATGTAAAATGATTTCCTCCACTGGGTAAAGGAAGACAAAATGAAAAGTATCAATAAGATTGATTACCTCTATCTCATCTTATGCATTATTTATCGAATAGTTTATAGATCTGAAATTTATTGTGTTTAACTAAGATTTACCCCTTCATTAATTGTATAGATTTAATCGAAAAGGTTTCAATATCTTTTTGGTCAAACATTACTCACATTAAGGGCCCGTTTGGTCATAAGATTTGTTTTTTTGAAAAAAAAATTATTATTTATCGGTGTTTATCCATAAAAATTTTAAATTTCACTTGAAATTGAATTTCTGAATTTTTTGAAAATTTGAAAAACTCCAAAAAATTGTTTCTTACAATTTTTATTCAAATTACTCACAAAAATTCAAAAACAGTTCAAATTGTAATCGTATCCAAACGCAACTTTAATTTTTAAATATTATTTTCACTTTAATTTTTTTTTAACTTTTTTCTGGAATTTTACAATTTTTATGTCCAAACTCCAACTAAATATGAATTGAGACGAAAACCTTATAAAGCTCGTTGTAAAGATCCTGATCTTCCTACTCATATGGAGGACAAAATACAAATGCAAAAGAGTAATAAATGCATTAAATTTCAATTCAATTTAATACAACGAGAGCAAGTTCCTTGAGTAGTCTGTTGTACGGCGATGAATTGTTTAAAAAAAGAAGAGGTGGTACGGTACCCCTTGGGTAGGCAGAAGCAAAAGGTAGAAAGTACAAGAAAAGTGGGTAGTGAGTAGAGCCTAGAAAATTGCAGCTAATAGAGTGTCAATTGCCTTCAAATTTTTCTTATGGACGTTTTAGGCCTTGGTTCAAGTCCTTGTCTCTGTCTACTTGGCCACTTATTCTTTATTGCACTTTCTTTTGTGCCGTAGTGTTTGGGGCAAAACCCCATGCTTCATTTTCTTAATTAAACTTAATTTTGTTTGCATTTAAATTCAAGAATTCCCTTAATTCGGCAGGTATTATATTATTATATACTTTTAATTAATGCGGCATGATTTTTTAATTACTTAATGTGGTTTGATTCTGAATTAAAGAACCCCCCTAAATAGGCATTTATGTTAGTACACTCCAAAATAATGCCGCAGCTGTCAATAGACCTTTGTCCTTTTCATTGTGAGCAGTAATTATATTTTGCCACAAATAAAAAAAGAATGAATGAGAACAGAAATTTAAAGTTACATGTGGAATTTTTTTACTTATAAAGTAATCTTATTTCGTAAATATTTTAACACGTAAAACTTAAACCCAAATATAAGAAGAATACCTGGAGGTCATACAAGTAATTGGAACTCAGTACTTGAATATTAAGATTGATAAATAAAGATCCTTTTAAACAAATATAGAACCTCTACTTAAATTTTGTCATTTTACTTGTGAGGAATAATGGAATCACATCCTAAGATTTCATTAACCCTACATTTGGTCATAATTCATTCCATGCCCAAGCATACTGGAATATTCTGGATAAACCATGAGTGGCCATACTTTTTCACTTGCATTATTTTCTTTAGAGTATAGTACTTTCCCGCCGCAATTTATACGGCGGACTTAAGATTTTGAAAGTCAAACAATTATTTTTACTTTAGTTCTTTATATACCTTTTAGATATGTTGATTTGTTAAATATTGTCATTTATAGTTCTTTTTACATAATACTTAAATGTATAAATGTTGTTTCCAATTTACGATCAAAATTAAGAAATTAACTCTTGAAATTTGAGATTTCATCACATGTATGTTACAATTATACTCAATTCGATGGAATTGTTTGATCTTAAACGAAATCTTCTATAATTTCGCATGTGAAGGATTATTTTTTGGTTTCGTCCAATCATTAATAACTTTATTATTTATAGATAATAGTAGATAGAAATAACGCTTGTAAGGAGTCCTATTAAAACCAAGAAATATAGGCCTGCCTGCCATCCACACCAGAATAAATAAAGTTTTCCGAAAAAATCTGCTAGTGGAGGAAGACCTCCCTAGGGATAAGAGACATAGGGCTAAAGAGAGAGATTTTCCTACCATATTTGGTTTTCCTATTTGTTAAAGGAAAGGACAATATAATTACCTTAATTGAGTTTTTCTTCTTGTAGAAGGAAATTACAAATCTCTCATATTTGGTTAGTCATTTTTCTTGTAGGAAAAGGTTTAGAGTTCTATAAATTAAGGATTCTTCCTTCTCATTCAGTAGCATTCACATTGTAGCCATAGGGGGCTTGAGAGTCGTGTTTAGGGGGAGAACTTTATGGGGCAAGTGTTAGTGTGTCACTTGTGTTCGCCTCTTCGTGAGGTTATTCTCTCAATATTTTGTACTCTCTTTTTTATATAGTAGATTGTTCATCTCCGCAGTGGACGTAGGTCAATTGACCGAACCACGTTATGTTTTTTTGTCTCTTTTGTTATATTTCTCTTTGTTGTATGATTTATCATCGTTCATGGTTTGCTTTGCTAGCTTCCGCATGAGATCTGATTATTTTGGTCCTAACAAGTGATATCAGAACGAGGTTCAAGACAAGTTCATCTTGGTGAGTTCAGTTCTACCCGCAACATATTTGACGATAATTGTGAGTTTTCTGAGAAATTTGACCGGTGTGCTACGCACGTTGAGACAAATTTTGTGGTGGAAATTTGGAGATGCGACCTCTTGAAGGCTATGTGAAGAAGATGGATCGAGTTTATTTTGTCAGAAAATTCAGGCCAATAGGGGGAATTGTTAGGTGTTTGCCATAATTTTCTTACAATATTTGGTTTTCCTATTTGTTGAAGGAAAGGACAATATATTTACTTTAATTAGGTTTTCTTTCTTGTAGAAGGAAATTACAAATCTCTCATATTTGACTAGTCTTTTTTCTTGTAGGAAAATGGTTGGAGTTCTATAAATTATGGATCTTTCCTTCTCATTCAGTAGCATCCACAATGTAGCCATAGGGGGCTTGAGAGTCGTGTTTAGGGGGAGAACTTTACGGGACAAGTGTTAGTGCCTCTTCGTGAGGTTGTTCTCTCGAAATTTTGTACTCTTTTTTATATAGTAGATTGCTCTTTTCCGCAGTGATGTAAGTCAGTTGACCGAATCAATTGCTCATCTCCGCGGTGGATGTAAGTCAGTTGACCGAATCACGTTATATGTTTGTGTCTCTTTTGGTATATTTCTCGTTATTGTATGATTTATTGTCGTTCATGATATTTTTTTATTAGCTTCCGCATGAGACCTGATTATTTCGGTCCTAACAATGTATAAATTTTATTTAAAATTGCTATCAAAATTAAGAAATTTGACTCTTGAAATTCAAGCTTCACACTTGTATAAATTTTGTTTCAAATTCGCGAACAAATTTAAGAAATTTGACTTTTGAAATTCAAGGGCAAAAGAAGTACAATCAAACCTATCTATAACAGCATTCCATTCCAGTATAACAATACATTCCATTCCAGTATAACAATACCTTACTATAAAAGTCAATCTTTTTCAAAATTAATTTTTAATTTATGTTATAATATATATTTTTATAACAATCATTTGCTATAATATTCAAAATATTTAAAACAAATAAAACCGTTTCGAAGAGGACGGTTACGGAGAGGTATGAGTGTAGTAGTACTAGTTTTGATCGCTTTGCCTTTCTACCAAAGAAAGGAAACATACTGCTATTGCACTACTGGCAGACATTGGTTATCCTAACATAAAGTAATTTAGTACCGGGTACCGCACAAAAAGAAATACATGCACCAATAGCAAATGCAACATAAATGGCTTCAACTTACCCTCATAATCATTCACTAAATTACAACAAACAACCCAGTATAATTCCACTTAGTGGGATCCCCTACCTTTGGGTAGAGAGGTTGTTTTCAAGTAGACCCCCGATATCTTTCCCTCCAAGAACTTCCCACCTTGCTCATGGGGAGACTCGAACTCACAACCTCTCGATTGAAAGTGGGAGTTGCTTACCATCAGAGCAACCCCTCTTGTCATTCACTAAATTAACATACAAAATTCGAAACAAAAGAAATTCTACTGTTCAGAACTAAGCTAATTATCAGTGGAAGACGACCATCTGAACAGCAAACTACCATTACACAATCTTTTTAATTAAAACTTGCCCATTTTAGAACCCTAATTACATACATATAATTGATAATTATCACCAGCCCTCACTTTATCTACAGGTTTCAGCTTTAATTTCTGTAATACTATCATACCTTCTAGCCAAAAAGAGATTCGATTACTTTCCATTTTCATCACATAACACTACAAGCATTTGGATTCTCATCACTAAAGAGTTGAGGGGCATGAACTGCTACAGGGTACGGATTTTGAAACTGGTTAGCTGGATAAACCGGCCCGTACATATACGGGTATGGATACCCAAATTGGATTGGTTGCTGCATTTGCTGCATCATTTGCATCCCATTACCTCCATTACCAATTATCATCTCTCCGCCACCAATGCCGCCTCCTTCCTCACCCTTCCCCTTCCCTTCGCCACCGCCTCCCTTTCCTTTGCCTGCGCCTTTTCCTTTTTCACCACCACCACCACCATTGTCACCGCCTTTCTCTTTCTTCTCTCCACCTTCCTTCTTCGCCGGAACAATTTCAACTTCCTTTTTCAGGTGCTTCTTCAGCGTCTCGGCCAAATCCTTCACGTCCATTGACCCTGTCACAGTTACCAAATCCTTCTGTTTGTCTATTTTCATCTCCTTGTAGCCTGCAATCACCAAACATGTATCAATTTTCCGTTATACCATTCATAAATATATCCCCAAAAATTCAATAAGCCAAATATAAAGTCATATTGATGTATAGTTCAAATCTCACCTTTGAATTTAGTGACAATTTTGTAGATCTTCTGAATACATCCTTGACAATGGAGATGCACCTTCAGCACAGCCGTGCTAATCGGAGGCTGTAGAACAAATTGCAATGTTAATCCTAATTAAAAATGCTTAATGACTAATTAAATAAATAATAATAACAAATCTCAATATAATCAATAAATAATTTCTAATTATCACTTGTCAGTTTGACTAATCATGCGCTAGGAGCGCTGTAACTGATATAGGACGTGAGAGGCACGTAATTATTTGAAAATTGAAATACTGATTCTTTTATTATTAGTATTATTATTATTATTATTATTATTATTATTATTTGAATGAAATACAGTGACGTGAAATGGCGAAGCAACAAACTGACTGCAACAAATGCGCTAATAGAGGAAGAAACCGCTAACTTAAGCATGTGAAATTTCGGCACATGATTTAACCGCTTATTCCGGAGACAAATGAATCAAAATAAAGTCGATTACTGGGGGAATTGAAAGAACAATGGAGAATGAATAAGACACCAGAAAATGCTAAACTGCGCCAGATGCACCAATAGAACAAAACAAAATCAGAGTCACAATTATAGTGGCGCATAAAAATAACAGTGGAGTCAGTAATTTTACAGTACCTCTTTCTCTTTGCTTTTCTTATTGTCTTCTCCTCCTCCTTTGTTTTCCTTTGGATCCTTGTTTTCCTTGTTCTGCTTCTTCTTTTCTTCGGCGCCGCCACCGCCGTTGCCGCCATCTTTTCCCTTGCCGTCCTTCTTTGGTACCGGCGAAACCAGTTCAACATGCTTGTGTGTTTTCTGCTCCACTTTTTCTCTCAGCATCACCGGATCAACTTTTCCGATTACCGTTAACTTTTTTGAATCGGCATCGCACGTAACTTTCTCCACACCTTTTCAATTTAAAACACAGTGCACAAGTTGAAAAAATTATACTAACTGTCAATTTGTGTAAAATTAAAGTCACACGCAAAAACAGAGAAACAGGGCACTACAATAAAGAAGAATAATAATGACAAACAACAAAAACCGCAACAAACCAGTATAATCCCAATTTGTGGGGTCTGGAGGATAGTATGTACGCAGACATTACCCCTACCCTTGGGTAGAGAGGCTGTTTCAATAACAATGACAAACACAAATATAAAAAAGATGTGTAATTTTTTTTAATAATCTAACGGAGTAAGCCATTATATATATATATATATATATATATATATATATATATATATACCTTCGAAACTGCGAATGGCTTTAACAACTTTGGAGACACAGCCATCACAATGAAAATCTGATTTCAGAACCACAGTTAAGTTCCCGTCGTTCTTCGCTCCTCCTCCTCCTCCTCCTCCTCCTCCTCCTTCCTTCTTCTGCATTTCGCCGCTCTTTTTCTCTCCACCTTCATTCTTCTTACTCTTCTTCTACATATTAAAACCGAAATATATACAACATCAATCACATACGGAAGAAAAACAATAAAAAAAGAGAATAATTAAGGAAAATGCAAATTGAAACTGTTATTGCAATTCTTACCTCGCCCATTATGATTTTTTAGAACTTTCTAGAGAATGAAATATGGAAACAGAATGGAAACTGAAGGGCGGAGTGAATTTATAATGAGGGGAAAGAGTGGAAGAAGGGTAGTTGTGTGTGCGCGAGAGAAGTGGAGAGTGGACCGTGTGGTACAGTGATCTGTCATGGGAATATGTGAGATGTTATGATGTCGTAAGCGTACATGCATGCTATGTTATGATGATACTTTATGCATGGCCGAAAAAAGCCATAGGGGTTATATAGGAACTATAATGAAGTTAGCGTTTGGCTACAGATCACAAATTTATTTTGAAAAATCTGATTCAGGTGAAGTTTGGTTTGAAGATGAAAATCTATTTGGACATACGTTTTCAAAACATATTTTACAACTTAATTTTGGAAAAACATGTATATAATTCTCAAATTTTTGGATTTTGGCCCAAAATCAGCAATTGGGGTAATTTTGGAATTTGGAATTTAGAATATTGCCAAAATGTGGGTAAAATTTATCGCCAAATATGAATTTTGAAAATAAATCCCAAATTTATTTTGGCAAAGCTCATGGCCAAACAGGTTCGAAATGATTTAAGCTAGCGTTTGGTTATAGATTCTCAAATTTGTTTTGAAAAATCTTATATGGGTGAAGCTTGGTTTGAAGATAAAAATATCGACTCATTTTCACAACAGGTCGTTATGGCGCCCAACCACCTTGCCGGGCAAGCCAATTGCGGAAAATATTTCTAAGTTTATCAACATCAACATTTCCTTTTTAGAGGGGATTAAGTGTCCCAAAGGGGGTTTCTAGAACCCAAAACAAAATTAAGTGGAAATAAAATATTACAACCCAAAACCAGTCTACTAAAGTGTGTGCCAGAACCTGGTGTCACAGCTACGGGCAACTAGTAGAGAATATACAAAAATGAATGATGCACTATCCTACTGTCTGAATCAGGATAGACAGAAAAGAAAAAGTACAAGAATGACTTCTTCGGCTGCAGATCATCAATAAAGAGGGGGCAGCTCACAGTAGAAGTCCAAGGTATCTCACTGGTGCGCGCTTGAGTAATGACCTGATCCACCTGCCTCAAATCATGCATATTTAAGTGCAGAAGTGTAGCATGAGTACATAAACATCATGTACCCAATAAGTATCATGCCTAACCTCGAAGGAGTGGAGACAAGAGGTCGACTAGATACTTGCTAAGGTCAAATAATATATAAGATTTAATCATAAACATGGGAGCTACTAGTATTAACAAGTTCAAGGCAAGAAAGATAAGCCAGGTCCTTTAAATTATCATAATTTTTACAATTTCATGCTCAATGTCTAATAACAAGTAGAGTGAATACAAGTTTCCACATAAGAGTCATGCGCACATTATAACGAGGCGACGGTCCGAACCAACATAATGAAATGTGCACTTGCCGAGAGTCGGCGACACGCATATAGATGTATCTATTCCTACCGAGGTGATCGGACCGATCCACAAATAACAAGCAAGCGTCTAAAATGCATACGAAGGCAATATGTGTCAAATTATGTCATTTAAGCTTTCAACAAGTGTATTAGTTCACTTTTATTTTCTTTGTAGCCTTTAATATATACTAGGCAGTCACATTAACATGATAAAGTGTGGATATATCTACACACGAACTCTCGTCACCTTGTGCGTACGTAGCGCCCCGGTTTTAGCAACAATTATTCATTTTATTAATCCTAGGGGGATATTTCCCCCTCACAAAGTTAGAAAAGAGACTCACATTGCTCCTAAGCGCTCTTTCAATAACGAGAATAGGCTCCAAGTTCAATTCGAAGTCAAACAAGTACCAACTAGTTAAATAAGGCAAGAACTAATCAATAAGTGCTCACAAAGTTAAATTCTAACTAATATAAGTGATTTCCCAACCTTTCCTGCAAGTTTTCTAAATTTCGACACCCGGCCCACGTGCCCCGATCCGAGATTTTTTTTTCGAAGGAAGTTGTTCTCCATGACCTAAGGATAACTAATATGTGATTTTTAGTTCATTACATAGTTAATTAGGTGGTTAAATCTTAATTTTACCAAAATCCTAAGTCAAGCCCTAACCCTAGATTTTAATTCATTATTAGTGTTAAATCCATCTAATGTCCATGTATTTAAGCTAAGAATAAGTGGGGATTACTTACCTTGTGATGTTAAGTTGAAACCCTCTCTTAAAAGTTCAAGAATCGCCCAAGTGTGGAGGAAATGGGAGGATAATGCACTTGAGGTCGTATTAAATGAACATCACTGCTCTGTGATTTCCGCTTCTACGGTTTGGGGACTATTTCTTCTTCCCCCATCGGCGAACAATTGATCGCATCTGCAATATTGGGCAAAGGAGAGGTCGATCGCTTCTGCGGTCTTGGGTACGCATCAGCAGATTCCGCTTCTGTGGTTCGTTGGCCGCTTTTGCGGTTGCCCCTGGGCTGGTCTGGCCGCTTCTACGATGAAAGGACCGCTTCTACGGTCCATGAGCCGCAAAAGTGGTTTTGACAGAAGCAGCAGGTTTTGTTT
Source organism: Nicotiana benthamiana (assembly GCA_034376525.1). NCBI lineage: Eukaryota > Viridiplantae > Streptophyta > Magnoliopsida > Solanales > Solanaceae > Nicotiana > Nicotiana benthamiana. The sequence goes on along the minus strand of CM067329.1, from coordinate 4,418,087 downwards.
TTCTTAAAATTCTAACTTTGCTCGAACCTCGACCATTTGACGCTCGGGGCTTCCGAGCCCCCGCCCGAACAAACCGACAAGTCTAAAACCACGAGGCGGACCTAGTCGCAACCTCAAAACTCCCAAAATGACACTAAATCAAGGAATCGGACCCCAAAACCATTTGATTAAACTTAATGAACTTCCAATTCTAAATTTCCTTCGAACTGGTCAAAACGTTTTTAGACTACTCGGATTGACACCAAATTTTACGGGTATGTCATAGCGGATATTTTAGACTTGTAACAAGTTTCAAAACCAGAATCCGAAGCCGATACCTAAGTTTTTAATAAATAATTAGATTCTTTAAATCCTTAAAACTTCAATTTAACAATTTTACATAAAAATTTTGCACTCGGGCTAGGGACCTCGGAATTCGATTCTGGGCATATGCCCAGGTCCCATATTTTTCCACGGACTTCCCGGGACTGTCAAATCACAAATTTAGGTCCGTTTCCCAAGAAAGTTGACCGAAGTCAAATTAAGAAAACCTTAAGGGAATATTTGGTTCTTATTTTCACTAATACTCTTCTAACTTCCGAACCGATCGCTCCCGGAAGTCATTATTTACCTAAAGAAGGCGTGAAAAGTTTTTATTTAAGGGAACGGGGTTCTAAATAGTAAAATGACCAGGCGGGTCATTATATTCTCCACTTCTTAAACAAATGCTCGTCCTCGAACGGACATAAAAGAAAAGTACCTGGACTTCTGAATAGGTGTGGGTATCGGCTTCGCATGTACTCCTCGGACTCCCAAGTCGCCTCCTCGACCAGTTGGCCCCTCAACTGGACCCTTACCGCAGAAACTCTCTTGGACCTCAACTGACGAACCTGTCTATCAACAATGGCAACTGGCTCCTCCTCATAGCCCAATCTCTCATCTAGCTGAATGGTACTGAAGTCCAATACATGGGAGTAGTCGGCATAGTACTTTTGAAGCAACGATACATGGAAAACTGGATGGACTCCTAATAAACTGGAATGTAAACCAAGCTCATAAGAAACCTCTCCAACTCGCCTCAACACCTCAAAGGGGCCAATAAACCTTGGGCTAAACTTGCCCTTCTTCCCGAACCTCATAATACCCTTCATTGGCGAGACTTTCAAGAGAACCTTCTCGCCAATTGTGAATGATACATCACGCGCCTTCTGATCTGCGTAGCTCTTCTTCCTGGACTGAGCTGTGCGGATCCTCTCCTGAATCAACTTTACATTATCCAAGGCATCCTGTACCAAATCTGTACCCAGTAAGTGAGCCTCACCAGGCTCAAACCACCCTATAGGAGAACGACAACACCGGCCATGCAATGCCTCATACGGGGCTATCTCAATGCTGTACTGGTAGCTATTATTATATGCAAATCCTCCAAGGGTAAAAACTGATCCCACTGCCCTCCAAAGTCAATCACACATGCTCTAAGCATATCCTCTAGAACCTGAACTGTCCGCTCCGACTGGCTGTCAATTTGAGGGTGAAATGCTGTGCTGAGATTTATGCTGGTGCCCAAACCCCTATGGACGGCTTCCCAAAAGTGAGAGGTGAACTGAGGGCCCATGTCTGATATGATGGAAATCGGTACACCATGCAACCAAACTATCTTCCGAATGCAAATCTGAGCATACCTCTCCGCTGTATAAGTAGTCACCACTGGAATGAAGTGGGCCGACTTGGTCAACCTATCCACAATAACCCACACCGAATCAACCTTTTTCAAGGTCTGTGGAAACCCAACGACGAAGTCCATAATGATGCGCTCCTACTTCCACTCCGGAATGGGCATCTGCTGAAGTAGGCCACCTGGCCTCTGGTGCTCATACTTGACCTGCTGGCAATTTAAGCATCTAGCCGCATACTCAACAATGTCCTTCTTTATCCCCCGCCACCAGTAATGCTTTCTCAAGTCACGATACATCTTCGTGGCACCCAGATGAATGGAGTACCTCGAACTGTGGGCCTTCTCTAGAATCCTCCTATGCAAACCATCCACATCAGGAACACATACGCGATCCTGAAGCCGTAATATCCATCGTCACCGATAGTAACCTCCTTGGCGCCTCCTTGAAGCACCGTCTCTTTGAGGGCTGTCAAATGCGGATCATCAACCTGTCGGGCCTTAATCTGCCCTAACAACAAAGACTGAGCCACCACGTATGCTAGAACTCGGTTGGGCTCCGAAATATCCAACCTCACAAGTTTGTTAGCTAAGGACTGAATGTCGAAAGCTAAAGGTTTCTCCGTAGTAGGGATAAATGCAAAACTGCCCATGCTCTCTGCCTTTCTGCTCAATGCATCGCCTTACCTGGGTGATAAAGAATGGTAATATCATAATCTTTTAGTAACTCAAGCCACCTGCGCTGTCTCAAATTAAGGTCACTCTGCTTGAACAGGTGCTGCAAACTGCGATGATTGGTGTAAACCTCACATGACACCCCATATAAATAATGCTTCCATATCTTCAGAGCATGGACAATCGCTGCCAACTCTAGATCATGCACTGGGTAGTTCTTCTCATGGATTTTCAGCTGACACGAAGCATATGCAATAACTCACCCCTCCTGCATCAATACACATCCCAAGCCAACGCGAGAGGCATCGTAATATACCGTATACATCCCTGAACCGGAAGGCAATACAAGAATCGGTGCGGTAGTCTAGGCCGTCTTGAGCTTCACAAAGCTCTCCTCGCACTCATCGGACCAATGGAATGGGACACCCTTCTGGGTCAATCTAGTCAAGGGCAAAGCAATAGAAGAAAAACCCTGCACAAACAGCCGGTAATAACCTGCCAACCCCAGGAAGCTCCTGATCTCGGTCACTGGAGTAGGTTGTGGCCAACTCTGAACTGCCTCCACTTTCTTAGGATCCACCTTAATACCCTCTCCGGACACAATATGCCCCAAGAATGCAACTGACTCTAGCCAGAACTCACACTTGGAGATCTAGCCTCTACTCTCGCAAGGTCTGAAGTACTACTCTCAAATGCTGCTCATGCTCCCCTAGGCTACGAGAGTATATCAAGATGTCATCAATGAAGATGATGAAAAAATAATCAATTAAAGTCCGGAACACCCTATTCATCAATTCCATGAACGCCGCCGGAGCATTCGTCAACCCAAAGGACATTACCAAAAACTCGTAGTGTCCATATCTAGTCCTGAATGCAGTCTTCGGAACGTCTGAATCCCGAATATTCAGTTGATAATACCCTGATCTCAAGTCAATCTTAGAGAATACCCTAGCACCCTGCAACTGGTCAAACAAATCATCAATGCGCGGCAATGAGTACTTGTTCTTGATGGTGACTTTGTTCAACTGGCGGTAATCAATGCACATCCGCATAGTACCATCTTTCCTCTTCACGAATAGAACTGGTGCACCCCAAGGTGACACACTGGTCCTAACAAACCCATTTTCTAATAACTCCTCAAACAGCTCCTTTAACTCCTTCATCTCTCTAGGAGCCATATGGTACAGTGGGATAGATATAGGCTGAGTTTCTAGAGCCAAATCAATGCAGAAATCAATATCGCGATCCGGAGGCATGCCTGGAAGATCAGAAGGAAAAACATCGGTGAACTCTCAGACCACTGGCACTGAATCAATCGTCAGAGACTCTGCTGCGGTGTCTCGAACATAAGCCAGATAAGCCAAACGCCCTTTCCCGACCATGCGCTGAGCCTTCAGAAAGGAAACAACCATTCTAGGCATATCAACAGTGGAACCCTTCCACTCCAATCTTGGCAATCCTAGCATCGCTAGCGAAATAGTCTTGGCATGACAATCAATAACGACGTGATAAGGAATAACCAATCCATACCCAGGATGACCTCAAAATTGACCATATCAAGCAACAAAAGATCTGCCCTAGTATCGTAACCACAGAAAGTAACCACACAGGACCGGTAGATCCAGTCCACAACCACAGAATGAGCTATAGGAGTGGACACATGAACATGAACACCCAAAGGCTTATGAGAGATGACAACAAAATGGGCAAATAGAGATGAAACATATGAGTAAGTAGACCCTAGATCAACTAATACCGAAGCGTCCCTACCGTTGAGTGAAATAATACCTATGATGACGGTATCTGAGGCCAATGCATCTGGCCTAGCTGGAAGAGCATAAAATCTGGCTGGAGCGCCGGCTGACTGGCCTCCACCCGACTAAGCAATAACGGGCTGTCCTCTACCCGCCTGGCCTCCATCCCTGGAATGACCTCTACCAGTATGCCCTCCACCTCTAGGTGGCTGGGCCACTGGTGCTGGAGTCACTGGCTGCTGTCCCTCCTACACTGTCTTGCCCCTAAGCCTGGGAAAAGTCTTCCTCAAGTGACTAGGATCTCCTCACTTATAGCAACGTGGTACGGCAGCCTGCTGCCCCGAAGACTGACCCTGGAAGCCTACAGAACTACTAGAAGGAGCTGGAAGTGCTGGTGGACGATATGAACTCTCGGGCATGGAACTGAAGTAAGAGCTAGAAGAACCTTGAGGACTTTAATACCTGCTGAACGAGCCCTGAGTAGCTGGTGGGTGATAAGAACCCTCTGGCATAGCACTGAAATACGGACGTGCTGGAGCTCCCCGGGCCGGAGGTGGTGGTGTTGAATTTGGGGGCCTGCTCGGCTGACCCCTACCATGCTGACCTCTACCCCTAGCTGGGGCACCCCTGAACTCCCCAAAGTACCTTGCTCTCTTGTCCTGCTGAACCTGCTCCCTGCCTCTCTGGCGATACCCCTCAATACGGCGAGCAATCTCTACCACTAGCTGATATCCTGTACCCATCTCCACCTTTTGGGACATGCTGTTCTGGATACGTGGATGCAACCCCGAGACAAACCTCCGCACTCTCTCTGCGTATTTAGAAAGTATCATAAGTGCATGGCGAGATAACTCATAGAACCTCACCTCATAATCGGTCACTGACATCTGACCCTGCTCGAGATGCTCAAACTGATATCGCAGGTCTTCCCTCTTGGAGGGAGGAATATACCTGTCCAAGAACAACTGCGTGAACTGATCCCAAGTGAGGGGAGGAGAACCTGCTGGCCTACTAAGAACATAAGACTTCCACCATCTGCGGGCCCTGCCCTCCAACTGGAAAGTGGTGAAGTCAACCCCATGTGACTCCAGTATCCTCATGTTGTGCAGTCTGTCCCTACACCTCTCAATAAAATCCTGAGCGTCCTCATGATGCTCACCCCCGTATACTGGAGGGCAAAGTCTTGTCCATCTGTCAAGTAACTTTTGCAGATCACCATCCCCCGGTGGCATGCCCTGGGGCGCCTATGCAGCAACTGGTTGAACCCCATCTACCGGTAGTGCACCCGGAGTCTGATAAACGGCGGTTGTGCCACCTGGAGCCTAAGCAGTAGGGGTCTGTGCTTCCCCTCCTGCCTGTGAGGTGGCTGGATCCGCTGGAAATAAACCAGCCTGGGTAATAATGTCCATGAACCGAAGCATACGGCCCATGACCTCCTAAAATCCTGGTGCTGTCATGAAATCCAGCGGAATATGCTCAAGTGGAGGTGCCTCGCCCTGCTCCTCAATGATCGAATCCCTCGCGTGATCTGCTGGCGGTGCAACTAGAATAGCTTTGGGGCCTCGTCCCCTACCATGAGCAGGTGCCCTCCCCCAACCTTTACCTCAACCTCTAGCAACGGGGAAAACAGCTTCTCCTGGGTCAGGAACGTCAGCAGTACGAGTCCTCACCATCTGTGGGAGAATAGAATGGAAATTTAGTACATTAACCACTGCACGATAGCCTCTCAAAGATAAATACAGACGTCTCTGTACCGATCTAAAAGACTCTACTAGGTTTTGCCCGTAACACTGTGAGACCTACATGAACCTAGTGCTCTGATATCATGTTGTCACGATCCATTTCCACAACAGGTCGTGATGGCGCCCAACAACCTTGCCGGGCAAGCCAATTGCGGAAAACATTTCTAAGTTGATCAACATCAACATTTTTTTAGAGGGGATTAAGTGTCCCAAAGTGGGTTTCCAGAACCCAAAAGAAAATCAAGTGGAGATAAAATAATACATCCCAAAACTAGTCTACTAAAGTGCGTGCCATAACCTGATGTCACAGCTACAGGCAACTAGTAGAAAATATAGAATAATGAATAACACACTTACCCTACTGTCTGAATCAGGATAGACAGAAAAGCAAAAGTACAAGAATGACTTCTTTGGCTGCAGATCGTCAACTAAGAGGGGGCAGCTCAACGTAGAAGTCCAAGGTATCTCACTGGTGCGCGCCCGAGTAATGAACAGACCCACCTGCCTCTAATCCTACATATTTAAGTGTAGAAGTGTAGCATGAGTACATAAAAATCATGTACCCAGTAAGTATCCCACTTAACCTCGAAAGAGTTGAGATGAGAGGTCGACTTGATACTTACTAAGGTCAAATAATATATAAGATTTAATCATAAGCTTGTGAGCTACTAGTATTAACAAGTTCAAGGCAAGAGAGATAAATCATGTCCTTTAAAGTATCATAATTTTTACAATTTCATGCTCAATGTGTAATAACAAGTAGAGTGACTACAAGTTTCCACATAAGAGTCATGCGCACATTATACCGAGTCAACGGTCCGAACCAACATAATGAAAAGTACACTTGCCGAGGGTCGAAGACACGCCTATAGATGCATCTATTCATACCGAGGCGATCGGCCCGATCCACAAATAACAAGCAAGCATCCAAAATGCATACGAAGGCAATTTGTGTCAAATTATGTCATACAAGCGTTCAACAAGTGTACTAGTTCGCTTTTATTTTATTTCTAGCCTTTAATATATACTAGGCAGTCACATTAGCATGACAAAGTGTGTATATTCATAGATATAGCTTGATGTGGGCCCTAAACTACCCAGACAATCAATATAGTGATAGCTACGAACGGACTCTCATCACCTTGTACGTATGTATCCCCCCCGCGTTTAGCAACAATTATTCATTTTATTAATCCTAGGGGGATATTTCCCCCTCACAAAGTTAGAAAGGAGACTCACCTTGCTCCGAAGTGCTCTTTCAATAACGAGAATAGGCTCCAAGCTCAATTCGAAGCCGAACAAGTACCAACTAGTGAAATAAGGCAAGAACTAATCGATAAGTGCTCACAAAGTTAAATTCTAACTAATATAAGTGATTTCCCAACCTTTCCCGCAAGTTTCATAAATTCCGACCCCAGGCCCACGTGCCCGGATCTGAGATTTTTTTCGAAGGAAGTTGTTCTCCATGACCTAAGGATAACTGATATGTGATTTTTAGTTCATTACATAGCTAATTAGGTGGTTAAATCTTAATTTTACCAAAACCCTAGGTCTAACCCTAACCTTTGATTTTAATTAATTATTAGTGTTAAATCTATCTAATATCTATGTATTTAAGCTAAAAATAAGTGGGATTACTTACCATGTGATGATATGTTGAAACCCTCTCTTTGGAAGTTCAAGAATCGCCCATGTCTGGAGGAAATGGGAGAATAATGCACTTGAGGTCGTATTAAATGAACTTCACTGCCTGTGATTTCCGTTTCTGCGGTTTGGGGACCACTTCTGCGGTCCCGCATCTGCGAAAAATTGACCGCATTTGCGGTTTTGGGCAAGGGAGAGGTCGACTGCTTCTGTGGTCTTGGGGCCGCATCAGCGGATTCCGCTTCTGCGGTTCCTTGGCCACTTTTGCGGTTGCCCCTGGGCTGGCCTGGCCGCTTCTGCGATGAAGGATCACTTCTGCGGTCTCCGCTTCTACGGTCCAAGAGCCGCAGAAGCAGTTTTGACAGAAGCAGCAGGTTTTGTTCTTCTTAAAACTTTAACTTCGCCCGAACCTCGACCATTTGACGCTCAGGGCTCCCGAGCCCCGCCCGAATATACTGACAAGTCTGGAATCACGAGGCGGACCTGTCGCAACCTTGAAACTCCCAAAACGACACTAAATCAAGGAATAGGACCACAAAACCATTTGATCAAACTTAATTAACTTCAAGTTTTAAATTTCTTTCCAACGGGTCAAAACGCTCTTAGACTACTTGGATTGATACTAAATTTTACGGGTAGGTCTTATCAGATATTTTGGACTTGTACCAAGTTTCAAATCCGGAATCCGAACCCGATACTTAAGTTTTAATAAACAATTAGATTCTTTAAATTCTTAAAACTTCGATTTAACAATTTTACATAAAACTTCCGTACTCGGGCTAGGGACCTCGGAATTCGATGCCGGGCATACGTCCAGGTCCTATATTTTTTCACGGACCTTCCAGGAATGTCAAATCACAAATCCGAGTCTGTTTCCCCAGAAAATTGACCGACTTCAAACTTGACTTTTTAAGAAAACCTTAAGAGAATATTTGGTTCTTATTTTCACTCAAACTATTCTAACTTCCGAACCGATCGCTTCCCATGTCATTATTTAGCTAAGGAAGGCGTGGAAGTTTTTATTTAAGGGAACATGGTTCTAAATAGTAAAACGACCAAGCGCGTCATAATAATATTTTGATCATCAATTTTCAAAATATATTTCACTTTTTAAAAAAAAATATATGAAACATGACTTATACCCACAAGTTCTAAAACGTATCACAAATACCCAACAATACCTCCATCAATAACATTCATTATATTATCGCAAACCATAGTCTTAAACATAAACAAATTTGGTACAAAATTATCATTTTTAAAATGGACTACATAATACACTATCAGGTGAACGAAAAACGAAGCAATATTGTTACGGAATAATAAATAATGGGCTCTTTTTTAATATAAAAAGTTTGAAGCAATTTTTTTTTTAAAATGTAATAGTAATATTTTGGGCAAAAACTAGCTCTTCCGCTGGTATTGGGATTTCGGTTTTGGAAATTTGCTAAAGGATAAAATTTATGAACAATTATGTATTTGCCTAAAAAAACCCAAATAAATTATGGCAAAATCTATGACCAAACGGGTTTTAAACATTGTGATCTATCTTATAAAAGGTATTTACACAATTAATGTTGTTAACTACAAATAAATTCTCAAATGAGTTTAAGTCTTGTGATTAATAGTACAAAAGGTATTTACACATTCCATTTAGGTCTCATTTATTTGCACGTAATGGAGGTCTGAATTTTAATCATTCAAACCTCAAATATTAAGTACGTTTATTTTTAATTTTTGAATCTTAATTATTCAGATCTTAATCGTTAAATGTATTTTTTTTTAACTTCACAACCTTTTAATGGGTCTGAATAGGTCTATTCCATTAAGATCTATAATAGAGACTTAATTTCATTAAGATGCTATCATGCATATTCATTATTAACTATTGTCACCGCCTACCATTATCAACTACCAACATGCCACCCAGCACCACCATACTCAACTACTACCACCACCACCATCATCCTCAATTATAGCCGCCACCATTGTCGACTACTACCATCCACCATCCCCACCACTCCCATCACCATCATTCTCATCCACCTTAACTACCACAACTAACCGCCCCATCACCATCAATAACCATAGCTGATACCACCCGTTATTATAAACTACCACTACCCACCACCATCTTCCTCAATCACAACTACCATCACCATCACATGCCATTATTACCTATCATCACTCACCACCACCATCCTCAATCATAATAGCTACTCACTACCAATCTCCACTAGCTACTACTCTAAACTACCACCATCAGCTAAATCTACCACAAACCACCGCTTTTAATCGTCATTCACAAGCATTACCGTTAGCCATCACAACCAACAACTATAATATTTTAAAAATACTATAGTTTAGTGATGAAATATATGATTAATTAGTATTTTCTTTCAATTTTATATTTATTAATTTTCAAATAAACTCAAATTTTATACATTTAGATGTTAAAAATCAAACAGTCTTAGTCATTTAGCATCCAGATCTTCATACGTACCTTAATATTCAGACGTGTATTCAGATTTAGATATCTTAATCTTAATATACACCTTGATATTCAGACGTATATTCAGATTCAAACGTCTTAATCTTAGAAAAAAATAAATGAGGTCTTAGTCGAAGTAATTACAAATAAGTACTATTATCTATTATAAAAATTGATAATTTGATTAAAATAGTAATTATAATTTGCAGACAGTAAAAAAAATTACGTTGTCAATATATATACGATAGTATTTCCTTTTAAATGTGTCCAAGGAAAATATATTACTTCATCAATACCAATGCATGTGTCATCCCTTTTTTTGTTTTCACTTAGTTCCACCAAGAATGTCATATTTTGATATTTCATATTTAACAATTTTGCTTAAATATATTCATTTTATGAATTATTCTAGACTATAGTTTTTTTTAAAAAAAATTTACTTCGTGCCGAGTCAACCACTAAACATAAATTGGGATGACAAGAATAATATATTCCAACATATTTTACCCCTAAATTTACGCACAAAAATATCTATGATAACATCACATAAATTAGGTTAGGACGGAAATAAATATAACTTAAATCCTATTTGAATTTACTAAAGTGCCTGTGCTTTAGGACGATTGGGCTTGGGTAATTGATAGGAAACTTCATTCGGTCCGTAATAGGTTTTTGATGGTGGGCCGAGAAGATTATTGAGAGGCCTTTCTGACTTTTTGGGCCTTTATAGGGTGTATCACTTTTTGTACTTTTGTCAATGTCTTAGCTGTAAAGCATTGACCTACTGAAGTCGTCTTTTGCATTAAGATTTTTTTGAAAAAACAAGGGAATTTCTACATTCTCAAGAGTAGTTTTTTGATTTTGGGTGCATGCTTCGTTTTTCCTTCTTTGTCTTTCAAAGGGTATGGTGAAGTCTTTCCTTAATAAGGTTCACTTAGTTCTACACTTCATGTGTGTTGAGGCTAAGGTGAATTTAGAATTTACTGATAAAATTATGGTTCAAATCTAATAAGCAGATTTTAAAATATAAATCCATACTCCTTAACAAAGGTTAGAATTCGCCCCTGTCGAGAAAAGGTACACAAAGAAAAAAGAAAAGAAAAGGGAAAAAGAGAAAGGCCAAGAAAGAGAATGCTAACTATAAAGTGAACAATGTTTAACGTCTAAGATCGAGCAAAGGAGATTACAATTTAAGTGCATATTGCTGGAATGAAGCACTCTAAATGGAATCCTATTCTGTAGACTATGAATAACTATCCCTTGTGCGATTCTTCACAATTGTAACAATTTTCATTTTGTCTGTAATAGAAGCCTAGTTTAACAACCATAGTTGTAGAGTTTACTATTTTGATTGTAACTTTGAGAACTGTTCTAGAGTCCAAATGAACAGCTGATGTAATTTTGCCAATGGTTGAAATAAAATTTAATTTGACCAAAAAAAAGTGAACAATATTTTCTTTTTAATAAATAAAGTGGGGAGAGAAGTGTCTGTCCCACAACTTTAACTAAGATGATGAAATTAAGAAGCATAAGAAAGCAAACAAGGAGAAGAATCCGGGAAAATACTTAGAACAATGTGAATAAAACAAGAAAGAGAGGTTCGTGTTATTTTCATTTGAAGTCCTACGAAACATATTTCTTTAACCTCCTCATATGGAAGGGTCTGTCGGATACGTTGTCGTTAGTTTGAGGGGGCCGAGAATAAGAAAGATAAGCAAACAAACAAGGAGAAGGAGAAGCACGAAGGAAATTTTAAAGCAATTGAATTAAACAAGAAAGTGACTTTGCTGTGATTTTCTTTGAAAGCATTTGGAATCGTAGGAAAATTTTCAATTGTCAAATATGCATGGCTAGCTACAGCTTCGGATCCAGCATAAACGCGAAATTATTTTGTGCACCGAACAACCATTTTCTTTAATATGACAACAACACCACCATATATATGCTTATGTATGTTTTAGGAACTTGTTGTCGGTCCATATTAATTGAATTCACAAAGCGTTTGGACAATATTCGATTTGTTATAGGAAAAGAAATATTTGAAGTTGAAGCTTAAACAACGATTTTGGAAGTTATATATTTATTTGCAAATCTCATATATAGCGATTTCCAATAACGGAGTCATTTGCGATATTGAGATAAAAGTGTTACAATATATATAAGTATTTATTTAACCAAACAATGAAATTTCAGTCAAAGCTTTCATTTAAATGAACTCGGGTTACTAATAATCAAAAAACAAAATAAAAGGCAGTGATTTTACTAATAATCAGTTAAGCAGAAGAAAACAAAATTAACCAGTGTATTCAGATAGTAATTCGTGTCCATACAAACGATTAGTTCTCTTTCTTTTATAGCTATTCTTGAAGATATGCATTTTGCCTTTGCCATAATAAGGACATTATAAATAATTAAAAATGTTAAATGCTACATTACATAATCACTGTATTTTAATAAAGATTCTTTAACGTTTTTAGTATTTAATGCTTATTAAATATTGTATCTGTACTGTCTTATGCTGTCAGATTCATTCTCCTTGATTTCTGGATATAAATAGGTACGATCGTTGAGTCTTTTGAATAACCGCTCGTGCCTCTTCTTGTTCCTTTGCCCGCATCTGTTGCAACTCGTGCCTCTTTGCTAATCATCATCCTTTGACCAGCCTCCATGTCATGACACGTCATCTTTCAATCACCTCAATATATAAACTCAATTTTTTCCAATACAGATGGTCCCCCCACTTGCCATTTATTCATCAATTGAATATCTGGGAAGTGGAATTTATTAAGCGGGAATTTTTGTCACCATTAATGCTATGACAAAATCGACGCTTCAATTGTCACTTCTATTTAATGTTCATTACACGTGGCACCCTATTATTGGTTCTACGACTTTGCAGCGCTTTTAAGGCTTTTTCATGGCTTCACTAATCACGAAGCAACAGTTCTCATTATGACCTTTCTATCATTGCACATTTTTTTTTACGGTTGCTTCTTAGTATAAATATAGTTTTTCACGCTTGTCTTTACCATATAAAGTTCTCTGAATATTCAGTTCGTGAATCGTTGTTTGCTTCTTCCTCGTACTATCTTGACTTCATCAAACCCTAACCCTAGAAGGGTCCCCATAGTTGATAATTTCCCTAATGCCCTCAGTAGGAGCAGAAGAGGAGGTAGACTTCGTAATTTAGGGTTTTCATCCCTACGTGGTTCTTCTCTTCCTTCATCTAGTTCCAGCTCTTCTTTTAGAACCAGAGGTTCTTTTTCTCAATGGTCTTCTTCTAAACGAAAGGAACCCTCTAAGCCTGTTCGTGAACCGACAATGGATGAAATTGTTCCTGCTGAACTATCTTTCTATAATATAGGGACTCCTTGAGAAATCAAGTGTCCTCTTTAGATCATGCTGATATCTATCCAACTCAAATCAGTGAGGGTCTAATTTCTTTAGTTCGTAATGACTGTCATTGGAGTCATGACTTTCCTATCATTATTCCCAATACAAATCAAAGAACCACTTCCTACTTAACTGGATTTTATTTTTTTATACGTATCCTTTCACATTTGGATTCAAACCAGCTACTGATCCTGTTATTCTCGAGTTTTCTCGTTTCTTCGATGTTGTCAAATTGGCCCTATAGTGCAGAGGGTTGTTGCCCATTTGAGGCACTTGACTAACAAGGCCAGTATGCCTTTCACTTTTGGCCCCATTTAGTTCACCCTTATTCTCCTAGACTTTTCCGCCAAGGTGTTTTTGCTTTAGTCCCGAAGAAGATAGAAATTGTGGCTGGTATGCCGGGTTTATTATTGCTCCCACTGTTGGTTTAGTCAGTGATGAAAATGATCCCTTCCCCGAGAAGTGAATTTTTCACGTGAGTCTTCTTTCTCGTACCTTTTTGTTCAATTTTTGATGATCATAATTCTAATTTTCTTTTTCTTTTTCAGCAACCATGGGAATTGTTGAGAAAATCCCCAATTTCTGTAGTTGGGTAGGAAAATTATTAAGTATAGCCCCAATGGAGGGTAGATCTTGGAAAAACCTTTCTCACCAATTTGGTTGGAAAGTAAAAACTCATGGTAAGAGTTTTTTTATTTAACTTTTTATCATTTTTTTAGAACTTAGTTTTATCCTTTTTTTAATCAGGATTTCCCGTTCGAGGGGTTTCTGCTGAGGCGTCGTAGCTTCCCATATTTCTTTGGAAAGGGCCCAAGAGATAATCTTGGGTTCTTTATCAAAAATAAAAGTTGCTAGTGACCAAGACTTTGAAGAAGAGGAAGATGGGGGTTCCTTAGTAAAAAGGCCACGAGCCCATAAACGAATCATTTCTGATGATGAAGCGTCTCCCCCTCGTTCCATTCCTCTTACCGAGTCCGTTGAAGGCATAGTGACGATCCCTGATGATGATGTTCCCGCTGCTGCTCCTGATTCAGTTGAACAACTTTTTGATCGCGGGTTTGGTGGTGATCATTTAGGTCCGATTTCTAACGAAACACCTCTTGCTTCCTTTTCTACTCCTGTTCCTGTGATTCCTCCTTTGCTAGTCGTGGTTGTCACTGCTCCTCCCAGACTATTATGACTTCTTCCACAGTTCCTCCCTCGACTACTCCTCCTTCAAATGTTCCTTTCACAGAAGTTGGTTCCTGAAGTAGGAGTGGTGCTATGAGGCAAGTTACCATTGAAGTCCCCACTGGAGGTAACCTTTTAAGAAATCAGGTCAAGCTGACGTGTGGCTAAAGCCTTTAATTGGTCATGTTGAGAGAGCTAAGCTAGATAGCCATAGCTCTTTAACCTTGATGAATGACATAGCTCATGCTTCTTTAAAGGTATTCCTTCTTTAAACTTTCACTTTGTCATTTTTCTATCTTCGGGGTTCTCATTTTTTCTCTTTCCTTTTATTAGGCCAATCTAATTGGTATGGAGATGATGAAAAGGGTTACTCTCTTAGAGCAGTTAGTACGTGACTACCAATTGGAGGAGTATAATTGGAAGGAACAGTCTGAAGCTTCTGAACATGTTGAAGATGAAACGGGTATTCCCATTCCTTCAAGTCAAATTGAGTCTACAGCTGCTGATGACCCTGCTTTGGTTTCTTCCTCAACTCCTCAGTGACAAGTTAATGATGCGTGATTTTTTTTTCTTTTTAGTGGAATGTGGTTATAACCTTTGATCTAATTTGAGGATTTGTTTTGGAAACATTAAGTCCCCAGACCTTTTATGGGGCACTATGTATAAAAACGTTTGGTTTATGACTAAGTTCATACCTAGTCTAAAACTCTTTAAATTAAGAAGTTTTCGTTGCTGTTTGAACTTATGTTCTGTTTATTCTTGCCTTTAATTTTAAGGACTTACTGAATAACTTGCACTTTTATTCTTCAAAAATGCTTCTTTAACTTTATGAATGTTTAAATCAATCATGAATTTTATAAAAGAGAGCCCTTTTATATTCGACACTTAATGAAGGAGACGTCTCAACTTCATAAGGGTGTTAATATACAATAAAAAGATAGGAATACATATGTTTCTTGAAATAATTTTGAAAAGTTTTTATTTGAACTTTGTCTAGTTTTGAATAATACTTTAGATGTATTTGGATTAATTCTATAATTTTCTCGTAAATGTTTTTCTTATAACAAATTTCAAAAAAGAATATGAACACAAGGATTTTACTTATAATCTGTTTCAGTTTATTTCCTTTACCCTAACTACGATAAGGTTTTTTTTTTGCCTTAGCTCATGACTCTACTCTGCACTTGACTCATTCAATGAGTGAACTTTTCAGGCGTGATCTTTGATTATTTCCCAATCTTCTTTGCCTTCTTTATAACCATGCCTGTGTATATTATATAGTCTCCCAAGTGTTTGAGCGTTGAAGTATGAAGCCTCGAGCACTTGATTGTTCCTCTCATGTGATCCTTTTCCTGAAAAGGAAAAACACACGAGACTTGGAGGTGCGATTATGGGTGAAGTCCGCTTAACTCGTTTGAATTTCTATCAGAATAGTTGTAACCCTAGACTGGGAATTTTAATTTATTCCACGTGCCTTGCAGGTCGTGATTCATCTGGGCTAGCTTTTTTGCCTATCATCTAAAATCGTTAGTAAAATTTTAACAATTCAAAAATTAAATTTTAAAATATGGATACCTGACCGTGGGTATTTCTTAGAAATATCTCTTCAGTTGAACAACATTCCAATGTGAAGGTAGTATCTTGTCATCCATTGTTTCCAGCTTATATGCTCCTTTTCTTGCGATATCATGAATCCTGTAAGGTCCTCCCTAAGTTGGAATTAATTTCCCAGCATTAGCTGCCTTCGTAGATTGAAAAACCTTTTTGACCATGAAGTCCCCAATCTTGAAGAATGTTAGGCGTGCTTTTCGATTGTAGTATCGTTCTATGACTTGATGTTGTGCTGCCATTCTTATTAACGCAGCTTCCTTTTTTCGTTCAAGTAGATCAAGATTTATGCGCATTTCTTCATCATTAGACTCTTCTGGCGCTTTTGTAAACCTTGCACTTGGCTCTCCTATCTCAACTGGAATGAAATCTTCGGCTCCATAAACCAATGAAAATGGTGTTTCTCCTGTGCTTACTTTTGCTGTTGTGCGGTATGCCCATGAAACACATGGTAACAATTCTGGCCAATTACCTTTGGATTCCTCTAAGCACTTTTTTAAATTGTTAATAATGACTTTGTTTGTTGACTTAGATTTTCCATTACCCATCGGATGATAAAGTGTGGATGTAATCCTTTTGATCTGCCAACTTTGAAAGAACTCTGTGATTTGTGCCCCTATAAATTGAGGGCCATTATCACACACTATTTCCTTTGGCACACCGAATCGGCATATGATATTCTTCCAAATAAATCTCTAACTTATTTTTCTTGCACCTGTTTCAATGCTCCTACCTCCATCCATTTAGTAAAATAGTCTGGGAGTACGAGCAAGAGCTTTACTTGTCCTTTTGCTTGTGGTAGCGGACGTATGATATCCATCATCCATTTCATAAATAGCCATTGAATAATGACCGAATGTAACAGCTCTGTAGTTCTATGCATATTATTACCGTATCTTTGGCATTTATCACATTTAGCAGCGAAATGTTCCGCTTCTTCTTTCATATTGGGCCAATAATAACCTGCCGTAATTGTGGTTCTTACCAGTGATCTTCCTCCTACATGATTACACAATGCCTTTTTGATGATTACACGCTCAGATGGCCATTGAATGGCATTTTCAGAAATTTCATTCAATAACTGCAATGCTTCTTCTGTGATTTTTCCCATCACAGAACCTCCTACAGCTGCATCTATCACATTTCTAGAAGAGGGTTTTAGCCCGTGATAAAAAATATACAACTGCATGTGTTCAGGAATATCATGGTGCGGACATTTTCTTAACATTGCTTTTAACCTTTCCCAAGCTTGATAAACTGACTATGTGTTAGTCTACAAGAAATTAGATATGTCTTGTCTTAAATTTTTGGTTTTAGCAGGGGAAAAGTATTTATTTAAAAATTTCTGAGTCATTTGGTCCCATGTGGTAATTGATCCTTGAGGCAAACTTCGCAACCAAGTCTTGGCATCTCCTTTTAATGAAAAGGAAATAGTCTTAACTTAATTGCTTCAGGGGATACTCCATTATACTTAGCTGTTTCAACTAGTTCTAGAAAATTAATTAGATGACTTGCATCTTCACTTGAATCTCCCGTAAAGATACAAGATTGTTGGATCGTTTGAATCATGCAAGTCCTGATTTCAAAGTTGTTGGCTGCCATTGGGGGTTTTCTGACACTAGATTCACAGTTGAATCGGTCAAGTCTAGCATAGTCCCTTAGGATTCTGTTTGCTGGTCTTGGCGCCACTTCATCAAATTGATCCTCTATTTGGACTGGTGATGGTACTTCGGGTGGGTTGATATTTTCTACTCCCTGATTTTTCATTCCTTCACAAGCTATGCTCTGAGAAGATGAAGTTTGTTCTTTCCTGCATAAATGAAGAGATCTCAATTTCAAGATTATAATGTGCCAACTCTTTTTTAGAAGACCGGGTCATAAACTATGTGATTTTTTTGGTTTGAAATAAGAATTTTTTCTAATGACAATTAAACTTAATTCCTACAATAACAGTGTCACTAAAAAAAATAGTAAAACAAAAGTAATAGTAGTGAATAATACACTTAGTAATAATAATTTAAAGGAAAATACAGTTAGTACAAATAGTATATTATGATGAAAGTGCTATGACATGAAGTTGTTGACAATATCATAAGAGTTATAGATATACACATTAATTATATCTACACTTATTAATAATTAAAACGGCAGGTAATGGTTACAACAATGAGAAAATAATGTTAGAATGGATATAATAGTAATAGTTATAGAAATATTTAGCAGGTGATGATAATACTAACAAAAATAGGGATACCAATACATATAATAATAAATTCTCAAATTAGTAATAAAACATTTAACTTGAAGTAGACTTATGCCAATCCCCGGCAAAGGCGCCAAAAATTTGACGAGGCCAATCTGTATAGGATTTTCCTACTCGTGCTTAGTCAAATCCTAATAAAGTTTAAGATATCGTCCCACAGAGATTGAAAAATCTAGCTACAAACTCATAATATTCTTACTACTATTTGAGAGAACCAAATTGATGAAGTTTTGTTTGTTGAAGATCTGAATTGCTTAAGTTGAAACAGAAAAACTTTCGGAAGATTTATATTTAAATGGAGTTGGGAATTATTGAATTCACTCGATAGCGTGATAATAATAAAATCTTAAATTCTACATGTATTTCTCTTAGGAATCACTGTTTATTGCTAATACAATTATATTTGCTCACCAAGAAATAATCAATTAATAACACTCCGTGAGAATTATGTGAATCAATTTATATATGACTCGTGACGATTAAAATGAAATAATTTTCTTACCTAAATTATGCTATAATAGTAAAAACATCTTGCGATTACTTTTTAATAAAAATCAATAATCTTGCCAACTAAAACTCCTATGTTAAAATTAGAATTGAGCAAGATTACATACTTGGAATGATAGCTTAAAAAGAATTACTCTCACTCTATTATTTTACTCAATAAATATTGTATATTAATTTTGCTTCGTGAGAATTACAAAATTGACATACAACTAACTTTGGAGAATAAATAGATAGAAGTGATAATAATTAATTAAAACTAACATTCCAGCACAATATAAAAATGTAATTAGAAAGTTTCAGGTCAAGCATATAGTAAAATTGAGATTAATATTGTAAAGATATCGAGCTTCATCAACTATCTCAACAAAAGAGATTAATCCATTATGGAGTATTTAAATCTCACAAAGAAAGGAATTCTTAAAATAATGTCAACACTCTTAGAAAATTCCCTCAAGACAACAAGATAAAGTGAAATATATAAAGAAAGAAGTAAAGACTAAATCTAAACAAAAGTTATTTTGTTAGGTACGTATGATCATCCTCCCCCTTCAACACAAATAAGACATCCTTTTTATAGAAATCATATCTCATAAGGTACCACGATGCCTCGTGGTTGTTTTGACATGATGTGCCGCGCTTCTTATGCCATGATGTCTCGTGCTTCTATTTCCATGATACCTCGTGATCTCTTTGTATTCCATTATTTGCTTTATTGTGATATATTTATTTCCTGCAAAATACTATTAGAATTATATATATATGTATACGTGTATATATATATATATATGTATATATATATATATATGTATATATATATTATCTAAAATAATTTATTTTTAAGTATATAATATATGAATATTTTCTAGTCATCAATTGGACCGCTGAAACTCGACTGGTCTCTGATCACGTCCTTGATAGATCAGTGGCGAACGGAGACACAGACTTTCCACTTGCCCATTGGTAGGCCACCATCACGCTACAGGATGTGGAGGTTTAATATGGGTGCTTGTTGATGGACTATCTGTTGCACTGCCTCAGGGTATGAGATATATGACACGTGAGCAGTATCTAGACTTGTTGTAGCAGGTCGTTAGTTTCAGGCCACAGGATGAGACTGTACATTCAAGGGCCAGGCGCATGAGTTTGGCAGCAATTAGATAGCATTTGGAGATATTGCACCCCGATATCACTAACGAGACAGATAATCTACACATTCACCGGTATACGAGGTTGGTGTTGCTCCTTCTTTTTGGGGGCTTCTTGTTCCCGAACACTTCGGGAAATCTAGCGAGTTTGCGATTTCTACATCATGTTCAGCTGCTAGATGATTTACCCCAGTATAGCTGGGGAGCTACTGTTCTCGCTTACTTGTACATGCACCTGTTCCAGGTGAGCATGGGCACCTAGAGCGGTGTATGTGCTTTTTTGCCACTTCTA
The DNA here is from genome assembly GCA_034376525.1 of Nicotiana benthamiana. NCBI lineage: Eukaryota > Viridiplantae > Streptophyta > Magnoliopsida > Solanales > Solanaceae > Nicotiana > Nicotiana benthamiana. Next base: position 4,397,752 of record CM067329.1, on the reverse strand, counting down.
CATGTGACAACATATTTGAATACTCTGTTCATTACTTCCAATTCTATCTAGTCAAAATTTATCTTAAACTTTACATTAACTTTGTATGTTAGGTTTGGGCCTGGGAGCGGTTCCTGTAGTTGCAGCCACCTCTACCACCATTACCTTCGGATCTACCACCTTCATTTCTCCTGTAGCTAGGAGATGGGTTCTCCGGTATAGATATGTACGATATTATGATGCTCATCATAATCTTCCCCTTTGCAGGGGGATATGTTGGATTTCTTGGTGCGCACACATGTAAATGTGTACCTAAACTTACTTGGTATAAATTCACTTGTGTTGCGCATACTCACTTTTATGTTCTTATTTGATAGTTCATCTGGATGCCATACAACGACGACTTGATAGGTGGCCTGTTCGATTATTGCTCGGCCAACCGACTGATTTGAGCACTTCCGTCTCGCTGATGTGCCTCGATATTGTGGAGCATCATGACACGGAGTAGAAACTTTGTGAGTTTGGCCATCCATGGTATAAACCGATGGGGCCTACATGGGAGGTTACACATTATCAGCGGGATGATCATTCCAGGGCGGACAACGCATTTATGGCATGGCTAGAGGCGTAGGTCCATACTTGGGACCAACGAGCTGACCTGATTCCTACCCCACCTATACACATTAAGACGGTGACTATCCAGCACTATATATATACGTACCGCCGTATTACCCAATTTTTTGTCGGGAATCCCATTCAGCAAGCTAGCGGCCGGTACGTTCCATACGCCGGGAAACACGAGGCATTGGTATGTTATTTGGTATTCTTACTTATAACTGTGATATAACGTTCTGTAATTTATATTTTACATGTTGTGCAGGCTATTGGTCTACATTTATTCCACTAGTTGGGACTGCAGATGAAACAGTATGCCGGCGATCCTGCGGTCGCTTTGCAAGAGTATGGCCGAAAGGTATCAAAGCTAGCTGCCCGGACACTACAACGAGCCGGAAATGGAAAACGCTTAGATCATGAACCTAGTTATGTGGCACCATAGCACTACTATCGGGGTAGGCCTATCGCACGCCCGAGGGGACGGGGACGATGCAGGACTATCTTATGAGGCAGGGGTGCCCCACGAGGTCGTGAGGGTCGGCAAGGATGTGGTCCCCAGCAAAGGGGCATTGAGGCACCTGATGACGAGGTTGGAGCTGATATTCTGAGTGACATTCCTCATCCAGATTAGCATCCCAGCAGCACGCCATCGTATAACCTTTAGTTATCGGTTCTTGCATCGCAGGTAACCCCTTCAGATCCATTGTTGATTACTGGCATGAGCTTCACCGAAGATTTGGAGCAGTTCTTTTCACGTCCATTTCACCGCACCTGAGGATCGGCTGACCCAAGATGTGAATGGTGGGCACAGGTTGATTTTTGGATCATTGTCATCGGGTGATGTGGATCTATCATAGGTGGAGGTATGTTTGTATTACTATTAAATTTTAGTTTTAATTTTTTTCTCATTTATTCGCCATAAATTAATTTTAAATTTTTTTTGTCAAGGATTCATCCCAGCCCATCACGGAGGCCACTTTATGCAATGCTGAGGACACTACAGATACTTATATTCAGGATCCCGAAGAGACAATGATAAGAAAATATTTTTAACTTAACACGTACATTACTAATATACATTTTCATATATTCTGAGTTTACTTATTGTTTTGTAGGTTGCTAATGGACCGACGACCCCTTCTAGCGTCCCTGCCAGCCTAACTGACAATCATGCTACAACGCATCCTCATATAAAGTGGAGACACGATGAGGATGATCTTGATAGTGTATCCAGGCGGGAGGGGATGCGCCTCAGGTCAGCAACTGCATTGAAGCAGAAGGTTTGTGGGACTCATTGAGTTTTCTTTTTTTGTATTTTATGTAAATAATATAATTTTTTATGCTTACATAATATGTGCATTATGTTTTTATTACCCGTTTCTTATTCATTTTAACACTACAATACAAACATAGAAACTTAACATAACATAAATTCAGTACAACTAATGAAAACACATGACACAAGAAATATAAAGATACACTACTACGCTCAACACGTACATGTCATTGGTTAGTCACCACCACATAGTATTCTATGCTCTAACCACTTAAAATTTTCTTCCAGCTTATTATTTTTCTTCTTCCACCTCTTTGAGTTTCTCCTTCAACTCCGAAACTTCTTATGTATTGTCGTTCATATTCCCGTTGTTTTCTAGTCAAATAATGTATATACCGCAACTTTTCTTTGTAGTATTCTTGCTGAGAGGGTTCATCAATCCATACCTCAAAATTGCAAACAGGTTCGTCGGGAACCCTATAAAACTTGTTCATACACATCCAGTAGTGGCATCCGGCTTCACCATCATCCCAATAGTCATTCATCATGCATTTACTGCCACACTCGCACCTTGTTACATAAAGGGGTCTAAACATTTGTTAATGCGTAAAAAAATCTTATATTTGTGGAAATATTTGCTATTGGTTATTGTTATGAGAAAAAATAACAAGAAAATGCCCGTATTTTATAGGCAAGGCAATACAGAAAACGTAATACTTAACCGCGCTATATATATATATATATATATATATATATATATATATATATATATATATATATATATATATATATATATATATATATATATATATATATATATATATATATATTCAGGCAAAATATAGTGATTAACCGCGATATGCCTGGCATGTTAAAGATTCGTTCTGACAAAACATCTTTTTCGCAGTCGGACAGCTTTCAGAGCGACAGGACAACACACAAAACGTAGTCTTAACCGCGATATACATATCGACTTTTTATAAAATGAAACAACTTTTTCGCAGTCGGTTAGCTTTTTAGACTGATAAGACAACACAAAAATATAGTATTTAACCACAGTATACATATTGACTTTTTCTTAGAACAAAACAACTTTTTCGCAATTGGTCAACTTTTCAGACCGACAAGACAACACACAAAATGTAGTCTTTAACTGTGCCATACATATTGAATTTTGTGAAACGTAATAACTTTGTCGCAGTCGGTCAGCTTTTCAGATCGACAAGGCAACATACAAAATGTAGTATTCTAACGCGATATATATATATATATATATATATATATATATATATATATATATATATATATATATATATATATATATATATACACACAAAATATAGTATTTAACAGCGATATGCTATGTGTGTCCCTATATATGTAGTCACGTACTCAAAATACAAAACACACTCACATACTCAAACCCTAAACTATGGATGACTGTTCATCTACCAAACGAGCCCTATCTTACTTTTCTACTAGAAGTGATAAAGAAGAAGAGAATTCTCCAACATTTAAAGTGGTTATGACTGATTCACGCATCGACGACAATGATCTGGTAAATTATTATGTCCATTAAACTTTATTTCTTTAACATAAAATACTTTTGTTTGTTATACCTTAACTCCAGAAAATAAATATACACCAGTATTGTATATCTTTGTTCAGTTTCATATTTTTTGTAACTTACTAGTAATGCTTTTTTTAAAAGTATATTCCAAGAAAAACCTGCAAGCATCTTCCTCCAACATTAGAACACGCGTATCTTCACCATCGTGGTAAAGAGTGGTATGTAAATATGAGCGTTGGTTATCAAAGAAGGTTCAAGGTAGGATGAAGACTTTTGATGCTGAAGAATTTTATTAGTCGATGTCTCGTATCAAATTTATGTTGGTTGATGTTTCACCAATGTGGACGTGAAGGGAGACGGATATCATATTTTTACTAATATTTTTTTACTTGGTAATAGGATTGGTTTTGTCTTGATTTATCCTTTTATTATCTTTTATTTTCATGTATGTTAAGTTGTTTTAGTTATGGTTGTTGCGTTTTTTTCTCTTGAGGTATTGTGTTATGAAATTTTAATCTTCAAATTGGTCTTCTTTACTAACTCTAATAAGTTGAATGTTAGAACTATCATATCATCTTCCCAATTCAAAAGGGCCATCATCCCAAACATCTTCCTCTTCTAACAGTTAGTTTTCTAATATTTTTAGAGAATAAGATATAACAAGGCTGTGCAACATAATTTTATTTGATACATCTTGCAACATAAACAAATACAGACACTTATTACAAAAAATATTACGAAAAAAAACACTAGGCGTATCCTTGATAATTGGGTATAGTAGACGAATTTGTAGCAGGAGTTGGACTACCATCACCCCAAAACCAGTTGAAGGACATTTACAATGGTTGTATCCTGTTTGCGAGCATATGCCACATTTATGCACATAAACGGTATCACCAACATCTATTTGGTTTCGTTTACGCATTCTCTTTTACACTTGCAGCTTGCGCAAATAGTCATTGTTACACAATATTTTAAAGGGTTCCGACGGCCAATAATGCTCAGAACCCAATGGTTGCAACTGTCCACTATATGTAGTTACGTATGTAGCTACACTGTATAACCTATCAACATAGTTGATTGCCCCTAAATCAACTTGTTGAAAGCACTTCATGGCATGTGCGCACAACATGTGGTAGATGGTCTATTTCCCACATGAACACAATCTGCTGGCTTCATTCACGGTGTGTAGATTATTCCCCCGGTGTCCGCGGATAGCGGTGCGAACTTCAAAAATATCCCGGTCGTGATCATGTATTTATCAATTCTTCTTATCAGTATTGGCATAATTTTAACACCCCTGTCCATCAATTCTGATGCAGCTCTATGCCTTTCAACAAACCTCTCTGCCATCTATTTGAATGTTATCCGGACCATGGTAGTGACATGCAATCCACGTGTAGACTTCAATCGCCCACTGAATGACTCCGGAACATTTGTAGTCAGGGCTCCCCATCGTCTGCCACCTTCAACATGCAATCTCCACTTTTGAAGCTCATGTCCCATCAACAAATTATAGGCTCTTTCGTTTAACTGTCGGATCGATTTTATGCACCTCCTGAATTTGTATTGCTGGTGCTCAGTTGCAGCCATCCACATTAAATCATGCAAGACCTTGTCAGGATATTTCTTCTGGAAATTGGCCTTCAGGTGCCTCACATAGTAACGGTGGTATGCATAGGGTTCCTTCCACTCATGCAAATGTTGTACAGAACTTGAAATATCACCATGCCAATAAGATATTTGATAAATACATGAACTCTATTTGGCACGTGGTGCTTCAGGTGGTTCCAAAATAGTGTCCACGTCTCTCCCTTTCATTGGCACAAATGGCAAAAGCTAGTGAAAATATTTGTCCATTGGCATCAACTGCAACAACGATCAACAACTTAATATCATACTTTCCATAGACATGAGTACCGTCTATGAAAATTACCGGACGGTAATGCACAAAACCATCAATTGCTGGTTTAAATACCCAGAATACGTATATGAATATATATTCCGATATTACCGGACTCCGCTCCTGCCTTCATTCAACAACAGTCCGGGGGTTAAAGTGTTTCAGTGCGACCATGTACCTGGGTAGAGATGAAAATGACTTATCCCACTCACCAAAAATAATTTCAAATGCACGCTTGAGCCTGAGATATGTCTTTCTTTTGGTTATAGTACACCCATATTCCTGGTGGATGAATGTAATACACTCTTTGATCTTGTACCTAATGGACACTTCCAAGTGTGGAATCAAGACAAGAGAAATCAAGTCAGCATCGAAGATGAAGTGATTCTCATAGAATGTGCCTATTTCACAAACGTGGGTGCCAATATATTTACCCAATTTCCACAATCATGTTTCCTTTTTACTCGCACACAACATCTAGTTACAACACATGAAGTATATAAAACATACAACCTTGTATACCTCTAGAGTTGACTCCATTACCGTCATCTCACGACTCTCTTTTATGCTGTACATTTTTACAGCCCTGGTTAGGCGAGATTTATCAGGAAAGTAAATGCCCTTTGCCAGCACCGTTGGTCTAGACTCATCCCGCATAGTTGACTGAATTTCGTCAAGATTCCTTATGAGGGTATCCACATTCGACATTCATGGCAAATTATCAAGTTAGGAAATATTCTGCTCATGAAACGACGTGTGGAAATTCTACACTCTTGGTCTAATGTGTCATGAACCCAACCCCGGTCGTGATGGCGCCCGACCGCAAGGCTACGAAAGCCCGACCAAACCGCTTCCAAAGAACGTCCTTCCAGCCCATAGAGATACAAATATAAGGTAAAACATCAATTTTGAAATATAAACTTCCAGCCAGGGATAAGAAATACGGTTGAAAACACAGATGAGCCAACAACACTCCCAAAACTTTGGGGTCACGAGTACAGAGCCTCTAACAACACTGAATACAAGTCTGAAAGGATATGATACAAATGTCTGACAAAAACTATAAAGGAAACAGACTGAATGAGATAGAGTAAGCGGTCCTACGGATGCTGGGCAGCTACCTCAATACTCTAATAGCTCGGATAGCAATAGCAGCAGCACTAGATCGCTGGAGCACCTGGATCTGCACACAAGGTGCATGGAGTATGGGGTGAGTCTACCAACTCAGTGAGTAATAAGCATGTATAAAAACCCGAAGATAAGAAAACCTGAAATAACACAAAATGAAGCTATCTAGCATTTCTATACAGCACAAGCCTCAGAGATATACAGATAAAGCAATAGTAAATAAATGCAAGAGATGCGATGCAATGCATGAACACTGCGCAACATGCAGCCCGATCCATTTGGGTACCGCACTCACTGTGGGGGTTCAGACTCCGGAGAGGCTCCTACAGCCCAAGCGCCATATCATATGGTGCCAATAGTTACCACTGTTTCCATTACAATACACGGTGCCAATAGTTACCACTGTTTCCATGTCAAAATACGGTGCCAATAGTTACCACTGTTTCCATTTTCAAACACGGTGCCAATAGTTACCACCGTTTCCAAGAAATCATATACAGTCCACAAAAAATCGTGGAATAATGATCGTTAGCCCCAAATATCATATAAGAATCATTTGAGTTTTTCAAAACATAGAAATACGGCTGAGTTTGTAAAAATAGTGTTTAAAACCCTGGACTGAATTGAAATGATATGCCAATCATGCTAACTCTGATATATCAATCCCTGAAGGATTCTACAAAACGGCACAAGGCCCCAAACATGGCATCAAGCCCTGGTATCAAAGATGTAGTATGCGAAGCAATCGCCAACATAGCACAATTTATCCCTCGGATTGGACCGAGTCACAATTTCCAACATATACGACCCCGTACTAACCATAGAATGTGTGTCTAGCCTCATAATAGCGTCACAATGTGATATACCGGGGTTTCAAACGCTCAGGTCATCATCTACACCCATTACTCACCTCAAGCCGGCTGCAAACTAGCTCGCAATACCTTTCCCTCGAGAATCAACCTTCGCGGATGCCAAATCTGAACAAAACCAATAGGAATACATCACAATAGGCTAATGGGACACAACCCACTCGAAATAACTCGAAATACACCCAAAAACACGAAGTTGGCAAAAACTCGAGCCCCGGGACCACTTCTCGAAAAATTATGAGATTCGCATTTTCAGAATCCTCGTCTCGCCACGAGTCCATACATATCAAATTTACAAGAATCGGAGTCCATTTGACCCCTCAAATCAACACTTTAAGCTCACTTGGGTTTCAAGCCCTAACCCCCATTTTTTACATTAAAAACCTTGAATTCTTTGTGTTTAATCCATGATTTTACACTATAATGACATACTTTAGGTCCAAGAGTTCATACCTGAAGAATTCCCTCAAAATCTCCAGAAATCGCCCACAATCGCCTTAGCCTGAGGTTCCATTGTTCTTCCCTTTTAAAATTTTGAAAACCTGCTATTTTATTAAACCAGGTCGATTTACGCTCCACCGGTTCTTTTTCCGCTTCGGCGAATCCCGCTTCCGCGCCCATTTGACCGCTTCCGTGGTTTAACTTAATTCCTAGCGACCGCTTCCGCGACCATCGCTCCTGCGGTCGTTTGTCCGCTTCTGCTACCCTAGCCAAAATGCCCTTGGCCACTTCTGCGGCCCATCTTCCACTTCAGCAGACACCCCCTACGCGGTCCATTGTCCGCAAACATGGAAATACCAGAAGCAGACTCCCAAATCTGAAGCAAACTTCAAAAATTCTCGTTTAACCATCCAGAATCACCCCGAGGCCCCCGAGGTCCAAACCAGAAACACAAATATGACTAAATACCTCATTAAAACTTGCTCGAGCCCTGAAAATACCAACATTAACACCAAAAATCATCATTTTCCTCAAATCAAAGCCTAAGCTAACTTAGAGTTTTCCAAAATCACATTCGATGCTGAAACCAACCAAACAAGGTCCGAATGACCTGAAATTTTGCACATATATCCAAATTCACCTAACAAAGCTACTGCAACTCTCAGAATTCCATTCGACCCTCAGATCAAATTCCCACCTATCAACTGGAATTCGCCGAAATTCAACTTTGCCAATTCAAGCCTAATTCTACACCGGACCTCCAAAGTTAATTCCGTTTTCTCTCCCAAGTCACAAATCATCCCCCGAAACTAGTCGAATCATCGGAAATCCATTCCGAGCCCTCTAACTCACAAATCCAAGTTCGGTTGACTTTTCCAACTTAAGCTTTCTCTAAAGAGACTATTGGTCTCATTTCTAACCAAATTAAACCTAACACACTTTAAAATCACCAAACACATATATCAACACACGGGGAAGCATAATGCGGGGATAACATGGCTGAAATTTAAAAGACGACGGGTCGGGTCGTCACATCTTCCCCAACTAAAACAAAGACTTGTCCTCGAGTGGGTCAAGAAACATACCTGGAGCCTCAAACAAATGAGCATATCTGCTCCGTATCTCCTGCTCGGCCTCCCAAGGGGCCTCCTCCACGGGCCGACCTCTCCATTGCACCTTCACCGAAGCTATGTCCTTAGATCTCAACTTCCGAACCTCACGACCCAAAATAGCCACTGGCTCCACATCATAGATCAAATCCTCATCCAGCTGGATCATGCTAAAGTCTAATACATGAGACGGGTCCCCAACATATTTCCTGAGCACAGAAACATGAAACACCGGGTGAACCCCCGACAAACAGGGTGGCAAAGCAAGCATATAAGCCACCTCCCCAATCCTCCTGAGTATCTCAAAAGGTCCAATAAACAAGAGACTCAGCTTCCCTTTCTTTCCAACCTCATCACGCCTTTCATAGGCGAGACCTTCAACAGAACCTTCTCGCCTGCCATATAAGATACATCCCGAACCTTCCGGTCCGCATAACTCTTCTGACGCGACTGAGCCTACGAAGTCTCTTCTAGATAACTTTCACTTTCTCTAAGGCATCCTGAACTAACTCTGTCCCCAATAATCTAGCCTCGCCTAGCTCAAACCAACCGACTGGAGACCTACACCGTCTCCCATATAAAGCCTCATACGGCGCTATCTGAATGTTGGACTGATAACTATTGTTATAAGCAAACTCTGCAAGTGGCAAGAACTCAACCCAAGAACCTTCGAAATCAATAACACAGGCACGCAACATGTCCTCCAATATCTGAATAGTACGCTCGACTGCCCGTCCGTTTGAGGATGAAAAGTTGTGCTCATCTGAATTTGAGTGCCCAACTCCCGATGAAAAGCCTTCCAGAACTGGGAGGAAAACTGAGTACCCCTGTCTGAGACAATAGAAACTGGAACCCCATGCAACCGCACAATCTCACGGATGAAAATCTCTGCCAATCGCTCCGAAGAATATGTGGTACACGCCGGAATGAAATGCGCAGACTTGGTCAACCTATCCACAATCACCCAAATGGAATCAAAGTTCCTCGAGGTACGAGGGAGACCACTCAGAAAGTCCATAGTAATCTTCTCCCATTTCCACTCCGGAATATCCATATGCTGAAGTACACCACCGGGTCTCTGATGCTCATATTTGACCCGCTGACAATTGAGACACCTAGCCACATAACTCACAATGTCCTTCTTCATTCTCCTCCACCAATAATGCTCCCTCAAGTCCTGGTATATCTTCGCGGCACCTGGATGAATGGAATACCGCGAGCTGTGGGCCTCCTCTAATATCATCTCCCGGAGCCCATCCACATTGGGCACACAAATCCGGCCATGCATCCGAAACACACCATCACTACTAATAGTCACATCTTTGGCATCATCACGCCGGACCCTGTCCTTCAGGACAAGCAAATACGGCTCATCATACTGTCGCTCCCTGATGCGATCATACAAAGAATACCGGGAAACCACACAAGCCAACACCCGTCTGGGCTCTGAAATATCTAACCTCACCTTAATCCCCATTTTTGACATTAAAAACCTTGAATTCTTTGTGTTTAATCCATGATTTTATACTTTAGGTCCAAGAGTTCATACCTGAAGAATTCCCTCAAAATCTCTCCAGAAATCGCCTTAGTCCGAGACTCCAATGTTCTTCCCTATAAAAATTTTGAAAACCTACTGTTTCATTAAACAAGGTCGATTTTCGCTCCAGCGGTCCTTTTTCCGCTTCAGCGACTCCCGCTTCCGCGCCTATTTGACCGCTTCCGCGGTGTAACTTAATTCCTCAGCGACCGCTTTTGCAGTCCTTGACTGCTTCCGCGACCATCACTCATGTGGTCCCTTGTCCGCTTCTGCGACCCCATCCAAAATTCCCTTGGCCGCTTTTGCGGCCCATCTTCCACTTCAGCGGACACCGCCTACGCTGTCCATTGTCTAAAAATGCAGAAATACCAGAAGACAGACTCCCAAATCTGAAGCAAACTCAAAAAATTCTCATTTAACAATCCGGAATACCCCGAGGCCCGGGGTCCAAACCAAAAATACAAATAGGACCAAATACCTTATTCAAACTTACTCGATCCTTGAAAACCCCAACATTAGCACCAAAAATCATCATTTTCCTCAAATAAAAGCCTAAGATAACTTAGTGTTTTCCAAAATTATATTCGATGCCGAAACCAACCAAATGAGGTCTGAATGTCCTGAAATTTTGCACACATATCAAAATTCACCTAACGAAGCTACTGCAACTCTCAGAATTCCATTCCGACCCTCAGATCAAATTCCCACCTATCAACCGGAATTTGCAGAAATTCAACTTATCCAATTCACGCGTAATTCTACACTGGACCTCCAAATTCAATTCCGTTTGCTCTCCCAAGTCACAAATCATACCCCTAAACTAGTGGAATCATCGAAAATCTGTTCCAAGCCCTCTAACTCACAAGTCCACGTCCGGCTGACTTTTCCAACTTAAGCTTTCTCTAAAGAGACTATTAGTCTCATTTCTAAACAAATTCAACCTAACACACTTCAAACTCACCAAACACATAGATCAATACACGGAGAAGCATAATATGGGGATAACATGACTGAAATACAAAAGACAACGGATCAGATCGTCACATAACGGGAGGTGGAAGAGCATACTCCCTCGTCAGCTCACATTCGACATTCACTTCCTCCTCATCTCCACCCTCGTTAGGAAGGGTGTCTCATCTCCGGACTCATCAGCATTGTTTTCATAGTCACTATTATCTTCCTGACTCTACGGATATGCCGAAACCTGAGTAAATACATCATCTTTGTGTAACTAATTGAGGTCTGGACCATCAAGTTGCTCGTTTTTTCTACACAAACAACAAAATGATGAGTTACTCAAATTGATAAATACTTTACATATAGCTATATCACTTCACTTACAAGTCGTACTGTGTTGGCATTTCATGATGGATATTTTTCTGTTGGTGATGACTCCCGAATGGGCCACCATGATCCAACACGCCAAAACTACGCATATTCCAACTGGCGTGGGGCCATAACTTGTAAAATTCATATTCAGATGGTATCCTTATGGAATATATGACTGTTAATACAAATTCAATTCAACAAAAACAAAAAGCATCGTAACAGAAAAAATTGAAGTTTACTAGTCGTCTTGTGGATTATGTAAAGTAGGAGAGAAATTATTTTCTCGCTCCTCGTCTATCGCACAATAAATTTCCTCTGCACCTCATAAACGTCCTCGGCCTCTACCCGGCCCCGGACTCTGGCAGCTCTAGCAGGTGGCGCGGGTATCTGATTATCTCCGGTTGTACGTATCCTCACCATCTATGAGAATACATAAGTTTAGAACTTTGAAGTAAACAAATCTTTACAAGGAATCAAAGAAGTGTAACTTTCCTAACAGTTCCATAGCCTCCCGAAGATAAGTACAGACGTCTCCATATCGCTCCGCGAGACTCTAATAAACCGGCTTGTGACTTATGATATTCTGGGTCTTGTGAAGATTTTGTGTATATTCTTTTCGGAAGTTGCTATTGTATATACCAAGAGACATTTCTCTCAATTACTTCTTTATTGTTGATGTTAGTGATGTAGATTTATGTTTTCAAATTCGTTATTTTTCCGAAATATTAAGTTTACCTAATTGTAGAAATTACGTGTCGTCACGATATTTTACGAAGGATAAATTGGGGCGTGACAAGTTTCTGGATCTTCTTTGACTCTTTGTGTGCCACTTTTACGAATAACCTTACATACCATTATTTGACACCGAAAATGCGATTTTCTTATTAACTCAACGATAATTGAAAAAATATAACAAATAAATGAATACTAAAGAAACAACAAGAAGCAGATGATGAAGAGTACAGGAAAAGATATAAATTAATTATTGCTTCATTTTTCCACGTCTATCCACGCTATTTTATATTTTTTTCTCCAATTTTTTTCTTTTGTTTTATCATTAAGTTAATGTAAGAAAGTGATTAGTGACATTAAATAATAGTATACATCGCAATTCTGCAACAACCAACTTATTTATTTCTTTTAATTATTTTATCATTAAGTTAATGGAAGAAAGGGATTAGTGACATTAAGTAGGCGTTTCGACATAAGAATTGTAAAATTCGTAAAAAATGGTATTTTTTTAAAGTGAAAATAATATTTGAAATTTAGAGTTGTGTTGGGACATAAATTTCGATTGTTTTTGAAGTTTTCTGAGTGATTTAAATGAAACTTTTGAAAAATAGCTTTTTGCAGTTTTTCAAATTTTTGAAAATTTTCAAAATACACCTTCAAGTGAAAATTAAAAATTTTATAAATAAATGTTTATTTTAAAAAAAATATGTTTTTAAAAAAATTTCTTCATCAAATTTTATGTCCAAACTGGTATTAAACAAAGGTTTACATAGCAATTCTGTAACAACGATAGGAATAGCGCAGAAACTATCACTGGACATTTGAATATTGAGGCGAACAACAGTGATTCTGGGCCTTACAAAATGAGGTATGGGCAAGTTACATATTTGGCCATTCTGCCAAAAGTAATTATATCCACTGCTCCTTTCGGTTCACAATAAGTAATATTTTATTTTTATTTTTGAGGTCCAAAATAAGTGATTTTTACAGATTTCAAGAATGAATTAATTATTTTTTCCTACATTACCATTGGAGTAAGTAATGTTGGAGTATGATTTAGGAGTGTTAATGTGAAAAGATAGTAAATGTTAATATAGTCAATTTTTTTGTTAATTAATATTAGAAGGTAAATTTTTTAATATGTGCGAAAACAATAAAAAGAATTACTTATTTTGGACCGAAATATTATTTTTGAAAGCAACTTTATTCTTTAGTTTTCCCTTGGGCAAGGGTATAATGGGCTTTACAAAGAAAATGTTCATCGGGGGGAAAGTTCAAATATTAAATAAGAGAGCAGTAGACAAGAAATTTAACGGAAGATTTTAGGAAAAATGACACTATATAGCCGCTTTTAAAGTAGCAGTCGAATATATATATATATATATATATATATATATATATATATATATATATATATTACCAAAATGAAATAAAAATACAAAAATAAAATAAAAATACTAATTGGTTCCACTTATTGTCTTCTTTCTAAGTCTAAGTAGTAATATCTAGAAAGACTAGATAAATGAATTTCTAGTATTCTGATTATAAGAAATAATTGTTTATTATATATATCTACACACATTCTATGATTTTCTGTTATATAAATAAAATGTATAGCGTAGTCTACTATTGAGTAAAATCCGGTATCTACGTCTAAAATAAACCTAGACTTGAAGTAAGGCTTCTAGCAAAACTTTCTGGGTGGGTATAGTTGTTACGGTTACCAGACATTAACAGTGTAGTAAAAATGTTTTAAACTTTATGTTGTAAAAATCCTACTTGGTACTCTCCCTCTCTTTTTCTGTAAACTTATAACGTTACACTGTAATCATATTATATACTAAGATTACCCCTTCCAGATTTTTTTTACTATGTTCATCTCTTCTCTCCAATTCTTTATAGATTTAAATCCATTCTTAACTCTTTTTTCTTTAACCTTACCCTGGCTATGGTTAAGCACACATACCACTTAATTTATCTTAACTAGTTTTTTCCTAGGAATTTACAGGTTAATCCATCAAAATTGTTAAAAAATTGGAAAGATAACCATATACTAAGAGCGATATTTAATTATTTACAGAGTGACAAAAACTATGCATAATAAATATCATAAGCATAAAAAAGAAACAGGAGTAATATCTTAGAACATAACTTAGATAAACATAAGTAACTTACATGCTACAAGAGATGGGATTTCCCTTTCGGGAAACCCGAAAAGAGTTTTGCTGAACTTTGAGATTTAAAAACGATCACACCTAAGCATACAATCTTTATTTATTTTACAAGCTTAGAGGAGGACTACTAGGATATTCCTAAAGGAAATATTTTACAAAGTGGTTTGGGAAAGGTCTTTTGATTTTATGGAAAGGTTGGTTGAGTAGGCTTTTTTCAGAGTTTTTTTCTTCTTTTTTTCTCGATGTTACTTTCTTCTATTTTGTCTTGCTTTTATAGCTGAACTTTGGAGCAGATTTGAAATATGAACTTCAAATATTTTTAGAAATCTTTGTCTTCTAGCCTTGTAGGGTACTTCATTAGGCCCCATCTTCACATGGCTTGTGCAGAGATTCCATTTAGTCGTCTACGTTTTCCACATACATCTCTCTTTATGTCACGTCTATTCCCTACTTGTTGTCTCCACCATTATTGTTCTTTGTCTTTTCTTGATTCATTATTTCTTAAGAATAACCCTATTTTCATGTGTATAAATTATGTAGCGCAATTGAATCAAAACTCATCCCTGAACCGTAGTCTTCATATGGGTCTTGAGCATCATGATAATTCATGTGGTCTTCATTATCGTCTCCTCCTGAGCTTTGAGATCTTTAGGGACTGGACCTTGACCTTTCTGGACTGGGACTAGGATTTTTTATCATATGTTTGTCTTATTTTTCCTTTTCTTGAAAGAAATTTTCTAGTATCTGTTTAATTACATCTTTTATTTTTTCATTTTTTAACAATTGTACTCTTTTTCTTTAATATTTCTCCGTGTGTTAATGTTCTGGGTAGCCTTCGCCTTGATGAGACTTCTTCTTCACTTTTTGGCAAAATGACAGCCATAAACTGATTTGATTTGTCTTTACCGGTCACCGTTTGAACCGGACTAGCTGTATCATCATCCGATACAGTGGATTTTTCTGCATTCATTGGGGAATGCACACCCTTCTCATTTATTTTTTCTTGAGATGGAGAACTCGTATTTTATTGAAGAACCACTTGAGTCTGAGATTGCGCTATTTCAAATTTTAACGCATGCACCCTTTGTTCTAAAACCTTTACCTGCTCCATAAGTCTGGTTTTTTCTTTCTCTAAGATTTCATTCTTCTGGTTTAACCTTTTGAAAGCTTCAGTCATTGATGAGTAGTGGTCGCAAAAATATTATTTTATTTGTGTCTATTTAGATCTTGTATTGGATCTTTTCTGGATTTTGTCTGAGTGCTGGGGAAATATAGTAATTTGGTCCTAGTATTCCTCTTGCGTAATCTAGTGCTTCATTAAATCATTTAAACCTTTAAAAAGTGGTTTTCGTATGTCTTTAATAGAGTCAAATACTTCTATCCATGTTTGAAAAATATCATTTGTCTTACCATGTACAACCACATAATATATAAACCTTTTTTCTTGATTTTTTTCTATAATATTACCCCAAGGCATTAAGAGCTGCTATAAATATTTAATGTCTTTCTTATTTTATGCTATCCATAGGTTATTAATTAAACATCTTTGGGGCCTATCTATAACACATTCTGGTAAAACTCTAAATGACATATTCGATGGTGGAAAAAATATTAAATTGTCCTTCTCAAAATCTATTGTTTCTATATTATTTTGTTCCGTAATGGGTTGCGGCTTAAAATGAAGGTTACCTAATACTATCTGCAAGTATTTGTCTGAGGGTGAGGCTTGAACGCCTTTTCCCTTGTCTTCAGTCTTGGGAACTGTTGGTCTCATTCTGTACATGTAAAATATTCTTATTAATTGACAATAAGTTTTAGCTTACTTAAAGTGTCTGCTAAATTATTATATTTCCCTTTAATATGTTCAAAAACTAAATTGTATATTGATATTGTATCAATAAAATTTAACCATCTCCTTCTACTACTACTTTTTGAATTTATCTTTTGGTGAAATGTGACAATAGCTTCACAATCAGTTTTGTTATTATTTCTTGTTTGTTTAATATGTATAATTTAAAGCTATTTAATCCATAGATTACGGCTAGAATTTCTGCGTCTATACTGCTCATATTTCTTTTCTCTTTATATTTGCCACTTTGATACGCATATATTTTTTCTGTATTTTTATCATTATATTTATTTGGTTTTGCTTTTAAAACTGCTCCCCATCTCTCAAAACTTACATCTGTTTCGACAATTAAATAGTCAGTTTCTAATGGCATAGTTAGATCAAGAATATTCTTTATTTTTTCTTTAATTTTTTGTACTAATTTAATATCTTTCGTATTAAAATGTTTTCATCATGTAGATCCTGTCTTAGCATATAATGGTCCTGCCATTTTTCCCAAGTCTTTTATAAAATTTCTCGCATAATTTACTATTCCTAGAAACTTTTGTAGTTTTTTAATATTTTCTAGGTTATCTGGCATTTCTAAAACTTTTTTTGCTATATGGGTTGTAGATTAATCTTTCCATCCCCTAGAACTACTCCTAAAACGTACGCCGGTCAGGTCACGATGGCAAAAGGAGGAAGTAGAGGAAGGGGAAGACCAAGGAAAATTCCAATTGACACCTTCGACAAGCTTAACCAACTGATTTTGGAGAAAAACACTGAGAGGGAGAAGCAGACACTGCCCTCGGAGGGAACCCTAGACGCCATGGAAGTGACGGCGCCACCGGTGGAGATAGTCACTAAAACAACAGCGAGCACAGAAACAATAGTGATAACAGAGGCTGAAGCGACCACTCCGAATACCACCGACGCAGGACCCGGGACAGAACCGACCATGCAACCGCAACAACCACTGAAGAACAACCAGAGATTGCTACAAACACAGTACCACAACCCACTAAGGCCTGGTCAACACTTTTCCAGAAGAATCGATTCGCGACCCATGGTATGGCACTTGATTACATCACCCCAACCCTAGTTGAAGGGAAGCCCATAGTACAACTAGAAAAAGCAGAGGTGGAAGAGGAAGAAGCTAAATGAAAATGTGCTTTAGTGGTATACATTCTCGGAGATGGTCCTGGTCTCAATGCCATGAGAAGATTCATAATCCACCACTGGTCCCATGTTCCTGAACCTGACTTATTCTACCACGAAGAGGGATACTACATCGTCAAATTCAAGACAGTAGCAGATGCTAAAGAGATACTTTGTGCTGGCCCTCACTCAATAGCCAATAGGCCCATGATTCTTAAACAGTGGATACCGGAGTTTGATTTTTCAGAGGAGTTTCCGACTGAAATACCATTGTGGGTCAAATTCCCAAAGCTGCCAATGTCATGCTGCGGTATGAGGTCCCTCAGTAGAATAGCTAGTGTTCTAGGAAAGCCAATTTTTGCTGATGAATGTACTGCAAAACAGACATGGATATCCTATGCTAGAATGCTCATTGAAGTCTCTGTGAACAAAGCCCTGCCAATTGAAATAACAGTAATGGATCCAAATGGGAAGAGTTTTATTCAAGATGTGGAATATGAATGGAAGCCCTCATTCTGTGAGAAATGTCAAACAGTTGGTCACAATTGTGCTAATCTGCAAAAGCAGGTACCTAAACAGCCAACTCAGGTTTGGAAGCCAAAACCAATCCAGGAATGGAGAACTAAGGGACCTATTATACAGAGACAGTCACCAACAAGGGAACCTACTGAACTTCAGCAACATTCCAAACCAGACCAGAATCAGAGGAGTGATAAGAGCAATGACAAAGACAAACAAACACACAGCCCAGCACTAAGCAGTATCAACTTTCCACCCCTATCACCCATAACTGTGAGTAACAGGTTTGCAGCAGTGTCCAGTAGTAAAGATGAACCTCCAAGGGAGGTAGGGAACACCACATCAACATCTTATCAATGAAGTGGTTAGTGTGGAACATAAGAGGTGTAAATAAGAGGTACAAACAGAAGGAATTCAGGGAATACATTAGGAAACATAACATTAACTTAGTAGGGCTAGTAGAAACAAAAGTTAGACAAGCACATGCTAATAGAATTGCTAACCTATTAGCACCAGGATGGGGTGTCCTAACTAACTATGTCTCAGGGGAAAAAGGCAGAGTATGGATCCTATGGAACCCAAAGATCTTCACGGCCACTAGTGTTCTGGAGGAAGGCCAACTGATTCACAACAGGGTTTCCAGCAGAACAGGGGACCTGAATTGCTTCCTCACTGTGGTCTATGGATTTAATGGATTTGAGCAGAGAAGAACCCTATGGAGCAGTCTACAAAATTTGGCAAAAGGAATTATAGAACCATGGGTTGTAGCAGGGGATTTAAATGCAATCTTGTGTGACAGAGATAGACAGTCATGTAAGTCAGTCAGACTGCCAGAAACAGTGGACTTCAACAATTGCCTACAGCTTACTGGACTGACTGAATTAGCCTGGAGAGGTGAATACTACACATGGTCTAACAAGTAAACTGGTGAAGACAGAGTATGGAGCAGGCTTGACAGAGTGTTTGGCAATTGTGAATGGAGGATCACTTGGAATCAGGTGGTCACTGAGTATGATGTACCACTAATTTCAGATCATAACCCAATGATACTGACAGTGCAACCATCCACATGGCAAGGAAAGAGGCACTTCAAACAATGTATGGGCTGAACACAGAGATTTCCAACACATTGTGACTACTGTTTGGCAAGAGGGGAAGACAGATAATATGAGATCAATATGGGACAGACTTAAAGCCCTGAAGACTCCTTTGAAGATACTCAATAGCAAGGAATTCAAAACAATTACAAACAGAATTGACCAAACTCGACAGGAACTGGGAAGCATACAAAAACAATTGAGTCAGGCCTACAGTGATGCACTACAACAGAAGGAGAAAGAACTGATCATACAACTGGAAAAATGGTCTTTGATTGAAGAGAGTGTTCTGCAACAGAAGGCAAGAGCAAAGTGGATACAACTGGGGTATTCCAACACCAAATACTTCACTGCAGTAATGAAGGACAGAAACCAGCAGAAGCAGATCCATGAAATCACTACTGCACAAGGTATCAGGCTAACTACACCAACAAAGATTAAAGAAGAAATACTGGGCTTCTACAAAGCACTGATCGGTACTGTTGAACCAACCCAACCTGCCATCAACCCGATGTACATGTCCAATGGCCCAAAACTGAACCAACAACAAAGACAGGAAGTGTGTGCACTAGTCACTGATGCAGAGATCACAGCCAGCCTCAAAGCTATTGGAGATGACAAAGCACCAGGCATAGATGGATACAATACAGTCTTCTTCAAAAGGAGCTGGAACATCATTGGTCCCCAAGTACTAAGGCCATTAAGCAGTTCTTCAACTCAGCAAAAATGTGCAGACCAATCAACTGTTCAACCTACTCTTATCCCTAAAATGTCCAAACCAGCTTCACTTAAAGAGTACAGACCTATAGCTTGTTGTACTGTACTGTACAAAATCATTCTAAAGTACTGACTAATAGGCTGCAGAAGGTGATGGCCAGTCTCATAAATGAAGCCCAGGCAGGCTTCATTCCAGGCAAGAAAATCCAGGAAAACATCATTCTAGCCCATGAACTTGTTAAAAGCTACACCAGGAAGCACATCTCCCCCAGATGCATGATCAAGATAGACCTCCAGAAAGCATACGACTCAGTGGAATGGGTGTTTTTAAAGCAAGTTATGGAACAGATAGGTTTCCCTAGCACTTTCACAACATGGATTCTGGAATTCATATCAACAGTGAGCTACACAGTCCTGGTCAATGGAGAGACAACAGTTCCATTTGCTGCAGCTAGAGGATTGAGGCAGGGGGATCCCATGTCCCCTTTCCTTTTCGCATTGGACATGGAGTACTTAAGCAGAGCCTTCACTAAATTGCACAATGAACCAGCATACCAATTCCACCCCAGATGTAAAAAACTGGGAATTACACATATGTGTTTTGCAGATGACCTGCTACTATTTGCCAAGGGGGACCTCAACTCTGTTAAGGCACTATCCAACTGTTTTTCTCTATTCTCAGCAGCTTCATGTCTCAAAGCCAATTTGAACAAGAGCTCAGTCTACTTTGGGGGAGTACCAATACTTGTACAGCAACAGATCCTCAATCATCTTGGTTATGAACCAGGCCAACTGCCCTTCAAGTACTTGGGAGTACCAGTGAGCACCAAAAAACTCACCCTACTACAGTGGCAACCCCTAGTGGAGAAAATCACAGCCAGGATTAGTTCTTGGACTGCCAGAACCCTGTCCTACTCTGGAAGACTACAACTGGTGCAATCTGTGCTCTTTGGTATTCAAGCTTACTGGCTCAGCTGTTTATCTTCCCAGTGAAAGTTCTCAAAATGATTGAAAGTATCTGCAGGAGCTTCATTTGGTCTGGGATGAATACTGTAACCAAGAAAGCATACATCTCATGGGATAGAATGTGCACTCCAAAATCAATAGGGGGAATGAACCTAATCAAACTGTGGAACAAGGCTGCCATCGCAAAGACCTGTTGGGATATAGCACATAAGAAGGACAAGATGTGGATCTGGTGGATCACAGAGTACGACATCAAAGACAGGGCATTAGAAACTATGCCAATTCCTGCCCAAGCCAGCTGGATGATTAAGAAGATCATCCAATCCAGGGATATCTTACAAAATCTCCAAAACCGGAGACACCAGAATTGCACCACTAAACAGTTGTACCAGTCGCAGTTAAATATTTCTTAAAAAATTTCATAATTTTATCTTTTAAGGTATTATTTCAAGGTTTGATTTAGAACTTTTGAATACTCCAATAAGTCATCGATGGGTTCACAGTTAATTCAAGTATAACATGCTTTTGGGTCCTACTACCCGGACAATAGGACGTGAATCCCAAGCACAAAATAGTCCCCTCAGCATTTCACCTTCGCAAATGCGAGCCTACTACGTGAACGCGAAGGTCACAGGCCCCCAGAACTACGCGAACGCGGCCTTCCTTCGCGAATGCGAAGGACAAATTCCTGGCCGTCCAAAATCCGTATACGCTTTCACGACACACCCCTGCGAACGCGAAGCACAAGTTCTGCAACACTAACAGCAGAACACCAGCAGTCCTCTCAGTCCAAAAATAGCCCGATTGACCACCACTAGTCCCATGGAAGAACTTAATTATACAGAACCAAGCTAGACCAAAAGCAGTGTTCAATCTGTGGCTAACCTTACAAGACAGACTACCAACCAGGGACAGACTACATAGCTGGGGAATGGGAATTGAGCAGCATTGTCCTCTATGCCAAATCCAATCCGAAACAAGGGACCATCTCCTCACAGAATGCCCGATCACTATGGATATATGGAGAAGAGTAATGAATTGGCTAAAGGAACAATACACACCTAGTGGTAGTTGGAGTCAGAAGATGCAATGGTTGATTGCCAAAGCCAAAGGAAGAACATGTCGTGCAGCCATTTTCAAGATGGTCGCAGCTGAAGTTACATATGCTATCTGGCTGGAGAGGAATGCAAGAGTTTTCAACAAGACTTTTCGATGTAATACTGCTATACTGAGAGACATAATGTACAACTGTAACATTAAAGGTACCCCTAAAATTTGACAACTATTACAGCATCTTAGTATATAGTAGAACCTAGATAGTTAGGACTGAAAAATAGTTATTATGTTAGTCATTAGACAGTCGGCTAAGTTGACACCCGTCTGTGGTTTTGTAATGCAACTTCATTGGTGATTAATGAAAAATGATTAATTACCAAAAAAAAAAAAGAACTACTCCTAAAAAGTTTATATAATTTTTACATAATTCCATTTTCTTTTTACTAATGATTATTGCATTATCTACAAATAATCTAAATATTGTTTGTAGATGTCCTAAGTGTTCTTTAATATTTTTACTGAATACTAATATATCATCTACATATACTAACACAAACCTTTTATATTCTCCAAATATATTATCCATTTTTCTTTGAAAAATTGGTGGAGCTGTTTTTAATCCAAACGGCTACTAACCATTCGAAATGCCCTTCTGGACAAGTAAATGTTGTCCATTCGATACTTTCTTCATGCATTTTTACTTGCCAATATCCTGATTTACAATCAAATTTACTAAGTATCTTTTTTCCTTGTATTATATTTATTAGTTCTGTTTTATCAGGTAGCTTATATCCATCTGTTCTGGTGTTATCATTGAGTCTTTTATAGTTTATTTCCATTCTAGATTTTCCTCTTATTATTTCACTGATTTCTAACCATAAAAGCTGTTGACCTATGTTTAGAAGTAGATCTCCTTATTACACCTAAGTCCATAAGTTCTTTAATTTGAGTTTTAAAGTCTTCAAGGTCATCATTTGTAGCTTCTATTGAAGCCGTTTTAATTATATATTCTGGGTTTATTATGTCTAAATTACACATCACTTTATTATTTTCCCAGTACTTTAAAGGTTTTTCTCCAATTATTTCTATCTCATGTAAAAGTTTTATTATATTCTCTAGATCTTTTTCATTCTTTATTATTCCTATTCTTTGTAATCCTGTTTTGAAATTGTACAATTCTGTTTCTATGTCTATTAATGTATAGTCCTTTTCTAATATATCTCTATCTTCGTTTTCTTCTAATATTAAATTTTTTGTTTCTTCTTTAGTCTTACAGCAAATTTTGTTATCTTTACATTTTTACAACATTCTTTCTCGCTCTCTTGCAGGTTTTTCTGGTTTTCATTCAATCTTGTCCTTATCCTAGTTGCGGCTTCTATTGTTTGTACTGGTGTTTGTGTAACATTTTTAAAGAATATTACCCCATTTCTACTAAGGAAACAACTATCATTATTGTGTAATATAAAGCTCAATCCTAATACAAAATCTACATTTATATATTAATCTCTTACCCATTTTATCTACCTTATAGCTAGGTTTGTAAAAATCTAAGCATGTATTTACAAAACGAATCTGTGATTTATCTGTATAATGTTTATAATTATTATGGGTTCCATCCATTTGCATGGCTGCTACTGGATTGTCTAATATTTTTATTAAATTAGGTGGAACTATCCTCTTATTTATTAAACATCTTGTGCATCCTGAATCTACTAGAGCTAATGTTTCTATTTCGTAGTCTTCTATTCTAATTCTTGCTAAAATTTTTGTCGTAGTTAATTTTTTATCTTCATTACATATTAAGGCATCATAATTTTCTATTATCATTAGTTCTTTATCTTTTTCAGTTGTTATATTTCCTCTTATGTCTTCTAATTTTTCTTTTCCCTTTTCCATTTTTTGTATTCTTTTTTCTAATTCATTTATTCTATTTTCTAATGTAATTATTCTTAGATTAATAATAGCATTATTTGTCTCTTGATAGATTTCTTCTTTGTTTATTTTTGTTTTAAAATCTTTTTCTACGCACGAAATACATCCTTCTAGATAGCATAAATTACATTTAGCTCTTTTATTTCTATTGGGATACCATTTACATTTAAAACACTGGTTACTATCTAATCCTTTATTTATTTCAAACTCATGGGTATATTCTTCTAATATATTTACAAAGTTATTTTCTTCTAGGTCTAGTTTTTCTAATCCTATCTCATTTATTAACTCTTCTTCTTATGACTCTGAGGTTTCTATTTGGGTTTCGTCTATACCTACACTTACTATAGCATATATACTTTCGTTGTCTGACATGTATTCATCTACATTTATTAGAGTTTCTTGAAAATCTTCTATTAACTGTGAATTTCTTGTTTTACTATTGATTCCTTTTGGGCATGTGTTGGCTAAATGTTCTACACTCCCACAAGTAAAACATTCTAGTTTGTTTTTATAGTTTCTATCTGTTCTATACTTTCTAACATGCCTATTTCTAGCTAAATAGGGTTTTCTAGCTGATGACTTTCTAAGATAATAATTTTTCTTATTATATTCTTTATTGTATTGGGGTTTATATCTTTTATATTTTTCTTTTCGTATTCATTTTTGTCATAGCTTTGTGTTGTATATACTGTTGATTTACAGAAACTCATATTGTTCTGTTTCACCTGTTTTTGTATTTATAAATTTGTACAATTTCTTGTAATATTTCCATAATATGTTGTACTTTGTGCCCAATAGACCATTTTGTATTTGGATTTTGTATTACACCGTCTCTTTTATACCATCGTTCTTCTATTTCTCTTCCTAAGACTCTTGGTAGTTTATTGAATAATTTTTTACCCAAATCTTGATCAAAAGCATGTCCACTAATAGTACAATAATAAAAGTAATCGTTTAAAATTTTTTTTATATAGAACCAACTACTTATATTTAATTGTTCTAATTTTATTAAAGCATTCTTTTGTAGCACTACTAATCCACTATTTGGATCTTCTCATGTGATCAGACTATGTATTTTATTTGTAAAATTATAAGGATTTGCACCCATTGCTATTAAAATTTTGAAAATCTTGAGGAAATTCTGATTTATAGGCTTCCCATAAACACTTTGTTGATTCTCCTAGGAAAGTTTCCATATATTTATACATTGTTTCTGCATCTGTATCATTATAGGTTTATATGAAGTCCGCTACCACTGTTCCTTTCCATAGGTCTATTACTGAGTTCCACATTTGTGGATCATGGGCTGCTATATTTAACATTTTACCTTTACTTCCTCCCTCTTGTAATCTTATAGGTTCTTCTATTGGCATCTTTTTTCTTGATGGTCTTACATTTTCTATTTCTGTTTCCTGGTCTATTCTGTATACTTTTCTTCTAGGTACATTTCCCGTACTAGTATCTATTGTACTTTGATATGTTGTTCTCTGAAATGGGCTTGGGCTAGAACTAACTGATTCCATTAATTCTTTTAAGCTTATTACTGAATCTGTTTCTGTTTCATAGCTATCTTGTATTTCTTCAAAAATTTGATCGAATTTATCTGATTTTTCTTGTAACCTATTTTCTTTTCTATATCCCAAATTATCTGTTCTTAATTCGCATTTTCTAAAATGTTCTTCTACATTTCTTAAAACTAATTTTCCTTGTTTACATCCTTTGCATTGGAAAGTGCTATTTTTGTTTTCTTTAACTAATTTTCTTGCTTCTTCTAACGCTATATCTACTTCGAATTCTTCTTGTATTATTTCAATATTCATACATTCAGTTTCTTCTACATTATTTTCATCTTCATTATCTGTTTCTTTATGAGTAGATAATTATAATCAGTAAACCTAATTGACGTTTCTCCTTTAAAATTTGTATACATCAAATGAGATTATGGTTTAAATATTTTTGGTTTTAAAAAAATCTTCTAAGTTCCATTCTAATCCCGCATATTCTTCTGGGTCTATATTAATAGGTTTTAATAACTTTATCCCTTTATTTCTTATTACTTCAACTACATCGTCTATTTTAATTTTGAATTTTGTATTACTATTCGTTGCTATTTTCCCTAGAAAACCTACACATATTAATAGATTATTTTCATTATTCATTTCTTCATATCCTTTAGTCTGTATTCCTATTTTTATATTCTTTCCAAATTCTGCTAGATTTATCATATAATCTGGGCTAATATATAATATTCCTCCATTATTTGTCATATCTACTTATGTTAAACCTATTATAGATTTCTTTTGATCTGACCAACTGTCATCATATACTACTATTAATACTTTAGTTCCTAGATTTTTTCTTGTTAATCCTTTTAATCCAATTACTTTTAATCCCATATGCATTAAATTCCTTTTATATTTTTTTATTTGCTTTACTGATTCTGGATTGATTAAGTTTAATGTCTCAACTTTATTTCATATAGCTGACAATTATTCTTCTCTATAATGTCTATATAGTTGAGAATTGGTCGAGAAAAATCATGTATTATATAGTATTTCTGGATCTAATAATCTTAATTGATTTTGCTGAAAAATTTGTATATCTTTATCTGTATCTATTATTTCATCTAATTTTTTATCTTGCTCTTGTCTTTTTCTAGTTAGTATTATGGCTAGCATATTGTTTCCTATTCTATTTTCTGAAAAACTTATCCTTGATCTTTCTTGATTTGTTCTTCTTGATCTACTTGGAAAAAGGACCATTTTTGTCGCTTTCTTAGTTTTAATTTTTCCTTTTGTGGTGTTATTTCAACTCTTTTTAATTGTTTTATTAAATCGTCTACCTTTGGGATCTCAGTCTTTATTTCTTTTTCTTTAATAATTTTATCTAGCTTTTTATTAACCTCTAATAATATTATTATTAATGTATTATTTTGTTTTATTATTGTTTGATCAGCTTTTCCTTGAGGAATATAGTTACTTAATCCTTCTGGACTCGGTTGAATTTTTGCTGTTAATTTTAATACTTCTTCATATATTGGATCTAATTCTATTTGTATATCACTCATGAAAGAGCGATTTCTTGTATTGTATCTACCTTTTCTTTAAGTGTGCTTATCTCACCTTTTAATACTTCTACCTGTTCAGTTATTTTTTCTTCTAATATAGTTGTTTGTATTTCTAACTCCTTAGACTTTTCTGTAATAGTTTTGATTAACTTTTTTATTTCGTTTTTAGTAGGTATTTTTTCTATATTAAATTTATTATTCAAGAGTTGTATTTTCCTATCTATTTCTAATTCTTGTGATTTTATAAAGTCAAAATTTTGTTCTGATTTTTTTAAAATCCTTCTTTGTTAATGTGTCCAGCCTCTACTAACTCTAATATTCTTATTATGTTTTTATTATTTTCTTGAGTTTTTTTCTGCAAAGTTTATTATTAAATCAATTAAAGTATTGTATTGTTTATCTTCAGTATGTAATATATGTTCTCAAGTACTAAAATTACACTTTATTACCGTATTATTTTGTAATATTCTATATTTCTCTTCTGGATGGATTTTCAAGTCTAAATATTCTAATTTTTTTAAATTAGCTATTTTGTTTTATCCTAAGGGTATCCAAATTTTTTTATTCTTATAGAACTTTATTCTTTGATTTTCGAAATATATTTGTCCTTCCGTATATTGTATTTCCCACTCTAGAGCTGATATAGTTTCTTGACTAATAATACACTTTATTATGCAACTTGATTCTCTATCTATTTTTAATTCTAATTCTTCTGTTTGTTTAGCTAATTCTAAAATTGATGTTAATAAAGTATTAGTCTCTTTTAATAGTTTCTTTAGTTCTTGCTTTCTTTTTATATCTCTTCTTAAAATCCAGTAGTGAAATGCGATTTTTTTAGTTATCGGATGTTGTTTTAACATATGTATCACCCTAATGGGATATATTTTATTCTTAATTATTCTAAGATAGATCTTTTCTTGTTCTATTTCAGAATTAATTCTTTGTATTTCAAAAAGAATAAAGTTCTTTAAATTATCTGTGTTTAAATCACTTAGTTCTGGTTTACTAAAAATATTTTTTTGTAGTTCTAATGTCTTTTTATATTCTATGTGGTTTTTTACATTTTCTATAGTAATATAGATTATATGATGACAACAACTTATATATTTAGCAAAATAATGTTGTTTCATAAACGCTGAGGTCCGAAAATCTTCTAGCTCTGTATTATATACAATATATATATATATATATATATATATATATATATATATATATATATATATATATATATATATATATATTGTATATATATATACATTCTTTATGTTATATACAAAAACAATATATATAATTTATACACTTTTTTCGGTTATCGAGCGTGAATAGTTCCAGGCGCTGGCAAAAAAACCCAATGTTATGAAATAATAAAAGAATAAGAGCAATGTTGCAGAGAAAGCGAGAGAGAAAATTCTTATTGAATTTTGGGATAATTTACAATGGGGTAATACCCCTCTATTTATAGGAAGAAAAATGACTTAGCCTCAAAGTAAAACTCTCTACAAGACAGACATTCACTCTAAATTGAATTATATTCTTAACACTCCCCCTTGAATGTATACTCAATTAGTAATGTGACTCATTAAAAACCTTAACTAAAGTAAAACCCAATGGAAAAATTCTAGAAAAGGAAAAAGAGTACACATGTTTAAAAATGCGCCTATTAGTTGCCTCGTTAAAAACCTTGCAAGAAAAACCCAGTGGGAAAAAACCTTGTAAGGAAAAAGGAGTGCAATGCACATTAATTCCCCCTGAAGAGAGCATCAATTCACATCCTTAAGTATTTGCATTCCAATCTTGTACACCATCTTCAAAAGATCTTTGGTAGAGACTTGATAAACAAATCAACCATATTAACTATAATGAATATTTGCACCTTGAAATCATAACTCGTGATAGATATATAATGTCTTCACAAATATCGTGGAATGTCTCTTCAATTTTTTCATAAAAGTATCTTCGCTATCACATAATCATGCTTATACTTATAGCAAAATACATTTGTGCATAAATTGCACTGAGAAAGTGGTACCTCAAAATCAAGAATTATAGATCCTTCAAGAAATATAAATCCCTCATGGATTGTCATATAAGTTAAGTCATATTATAGACTTTAGATGCATATTAAGTTTTCATTTCATGCTAGACAAATAAGATATCGAAACCTGATTTCACATACCATTGATTTTATACTTTTAAGTATTTGAATTGCATGTCCAAAATTACATGTCTTTCATATGGAATCAATTCTACTTGAATTGTATCTCTTTTATTTGGCCAATACTTTTGTGTTTATATTCGATAGACTAAAGATCCTCATCTATACTTAGCGCTATGATAGATGTCGTTGACGAACATTTTATATCGGTTCCAATAAATATTCATAAAGACATAACATATAGATCTGTTCATTCATATATTCAGGTACCTGAATCTCTCATGAGATTTTATGAAGTGTTATGTCATGTGATTTTTTAGATCACTTGCATCCTCTATTATGATTACTTTGATCATTTACTCATCTTCTTTATCAAGAAGTTTATTTGAAACCGATTTGTCTATACGCTTTAAGTGTAACATAGACTTTGTCCGTCTAGGACTTAATATGAGCATTTTCAATAGTTACTTTCTTTGGGTCAATAAATGCGTATGGCATGCTTTGCAATATGTTGCAAATGAATTATATTTTTATGAACTTCAAGTTCATATTATTTTATTCGAGCATCTAGTTGTACAAATGATAATTCATTCCACGTAACTTTTTCTCAACTTTTTATCATGTCTCCCCCTCATGTTAGAAAAACTAACTTGTTTCCTCAACTTTGAGAATCCATCTTTGTGCATTATGGTGTTAATGAAAATATACACCGCACATCAATAATAATAAGATGGAGTTATTTGGTTCTTGACCCTAAACCACTTGTGAGGGGAGAATGTAATATACTTTCGTATATAACATATATCAAATGGATATAGATAACTTTGTTCTCATAAGCAATAGTTTAGCTATTAAGTGGAGGCACTCAATAAATTATCTTGCTAAACCCGCTGTGATGTAAACTAACTTATCAAGATAAACTATCTTGAATAGAAAATCTGGAAATTGTGCTCTAAATTGAATTATTGAGCAAGTTACCTCGCAAAACACCATGTTGCGGGCTAATAATAATCGCGCATGTAACCATCTCATAGATGCATCTTATGTGGTATACATGGCAGGTGAATGGACCCATATTCACCTTTGATATTTCCAGAATTCATGGGATTCAACCCCAACTTTAGTTGGTCAATTAATTAATAAGAACAAGCAATGTAAGATTCATAAAGAACTTTCTAGTTCTTTAATATTTACCCATGTGAATTATCTATTATTTTTACACATCATACTTAAATTGATATGGCTAACCCAAATGCCAACTGAATAAATTATCAATATTGATAAGTTCATCTTTACACTATGACATGTGCAATTATCAATAAACTCCATGTTTATTATGATATGAGTTTTTATATCAATAAACATCCACTTTATTGTGGCATTCTTTTATTTGTGCAGTACAAACTGGAGAATAAAGCGGGTTGTTTTTCACATACAGATTACCCCGCTACATGTTGTAGTAATAGAAGATATCAAATCTTTCTTTTATTTACTGTCTCAATATAATCAACCGCTTTCGCGTATACTTTGAAAACTAATTAAGTTTCTTTGAGACTTACTAAAACACAATACCTTATTGGTAATCAATTGTGTTTCTCCAAAATAGTATAACTGGCTCTTGCAGAGCTCTCAATTAATTTGGTAGTACAACATATTCATATCCATATGGTGAATATATCTTTTAATGAGAAAATTATACCATTATGGTCATGGTCAAAATTATATGCAAGATATGTTTCTTGCACTATTGTTGCCCTTTAATAATCACATTGCCAAAATATTTTGGCGTATAATAGGTACGTGACTAATGACCATTCATGCCATAATAATGACATTATTATCTTATATCATCTCAGACCTCCTTCTAGAGGTGAGTGTGGTATATTCATTACCACTAGCACATTCTTGTTCTTCCAAGAATGAATATGTATTCATAAATTAGATGTTGTCACACTCACACCATGAATGAACCATAATCATCTATATGTGCTTTATCAAATATTATATTGTCAAATTTATAACAAATATTACTTTCACAGAGTGAAAGATTATTTTGAGAATCCTTATTATTCTCATT
The DNA here is from genome assembly GCA_034376525.1 of Nicotiana benthamiana. NCBI lineage: Eukaryota > Viridiplantae > Streptophyta > Magnoliopsida > Solanales > Solanaceae > Nicotiana > Nicotiana benthamiana. The sequence goes on along the minus strand of CM067329.1, from coordinate 4,366,515 downwards.
ATCACAATGTTGACGATTTTAATTTCGTCTATTGTCACGTCCACATTCATTTATACCTTTACGGTAATAATTTTGTCTTCTTTCAGACTTATCACATACTGCAATCACATTCTCTAAAGTGAATGAGAATGAAGCAAATTCAATGGGACGAGTTTTCAATTCTTTGCCCACAATCATACATGAATTTGATCATGGCAAAACATAGAAATTTTATCACTTTGGATGGTTATAATATCTTTCAAACTCCATTAGAGTTGGAATAAAAAAATTTCTTGTATGTAAAATCAAATTATAGAATGTCAAGATTTGATGGAGAAAAGTAAAATACTTACCTTAAATCCAGAATTTAATCATGAAGGAAGATCATAGAATATTTGACGATCATTATTCTCAATCCCAGAGCTTCTACTCAGTTGGTTAGAGTCTCGTGTTGATAAGGTGTTATGAAATAATAAAAGAATAAGAGCAATGGTGCAGAGAAAGAGAGATAGAGAAAATTCTTATTGAATTTTCGGGTGATTTATAATGGGGCAAGACCCCTCTATTTATAGGAAGAAAAATGACTTAGACTCAAAGTAAAACTCTCTATAAGATAGACATTCACTCTAAATAGAATTCTATTCTTAACACCCAAGATTTTGTTACAACTTTTCATGTCTTCCAAATGGGTAAAGAAATCTCCTACTTATACGACGAAAAATAGCTTGGGACCAAGTAAGTAGCTTTGTAACCAAGTAAACAACTTAGTTCCAAAATAACTAGAGTAGTTCATGACTTTCTCCCCAAGTAATTTCATAATAATGAACGGATATATAATTAAGCAAGTAATATTTATAACAGATCGTATTTTCCATCTCCTATCCATTGGTGGACTTAATTTTCCTTTTCTATCCACATTAATTAAAATACTCCGAAATAAACCATATATAGCAACTAGCTTTGCTCCATCTTCCTCCCTCTTAGATTCTTTCAATCAACCACATAAAGGACTTTTGAGCTTGTACAGGGGATTATTCTTTAACTATGATTTACACGGCGATAATGGACACATTTTATCTAACAGACGAGCAGATTAAAAATTCGCCTTCACGGAAAGATGGAATCAATGAAGTTACACAGACCACACTTAGATTATCTGTGCATTACCAACGTTTACTCTTTAACATTCGGTTGAAGAAGTATGCCTTTTTATTGACTACCTGATTCTGGTTTCATGTAATTGCAGGTCGTCCAAGGATTTCAAATGATGATCATGGGCTTGGTAGAAGTATCTATCATTGTTCAATCTTAATCCTTCCTTTAACCAAAACTAAGAAAATTAAATTTCAATTTGTCCACCACAAATCTAACCTTCAATTGGAACTAAAGTTTTGAAACCTGCAATTGACACAAAAATGCGTTTTAATCGGACAGAACAAAATCAAGTAGAAGTTTCTTGTACTACTAGCGGATACAGTGCATGAATTTTGCTAATCAAGGTAATTGATCATTTGAGTATATGCAATCATATACTAGAAGTTTCTAGTACTTACCCAAATTATTCACAGAATTGGGCTAGCATTTGGATTCTCATCACTGAACACCTCCGCAGCGTAATACAAATCTACAGCTGTCACCGACCTGCACATAGTTGAGCACCGGTGCATATACTCAAACTGCGGCAGGTAGACACCACTTCTGGTGTCCTTCAGCGTCAAAATTTCAACATCTTTCCTTAGGTGATATCTCAGTGATTCCCCTATGGATTTCACATCTATCGTTCCCGTTACAGTCATCAAATTCTTTTCCCAATCCATTTTCACGTTCCTGCGTCCTGTATTTTAGTCGTTGATCAACACGTAGTGAATCGAATTTTGTGGTTTGAAATTGCACGAAATATATCAGCGACGAGTTCCATAATGCTGTATTACCTCCGGTTCGAGTGATAATTTCGTAAATCTGCCCATTGCATGCGTCGCAGTTCAGAGGGAGTTCAAACACTGCAGTTGTCACTGAAGGCTTTTCGATCGGAAATTGAGCAAACAAGAAAAGTTGATCAAATCGAGATATGAGAATCGGTCGATAATATTAGTAATAAGTACTAAGATAGAACGATACAAGCTATGGAAAATGTAATTCCTAATCGATTCAATTCACTGGGTGAAACAGATAAAAATGCTTCCCATATTTGACTAAAATGCGCACAGTGCAAAATTCGCCGATAACAGAGTAGTGATTTCAATTCCGTATTTAGCTCAAATTGAGAATCAATCCGTAATATTAACAATTAACATACTATGAAATTAAACAAGCTATGGAAAATACAATTCTGAATCAATTCAATTCAATTCATCGAGAAACACATAAATGCTTTCTGCAGTTAACTAAAATGCTCGAGGCGTAAATTGTGCCGGGAACGGAGTAAAAAGTTCAGTCAGTGTGTAACGTATTACTCTGTTGGTGATAACATTTCCATGGATGATAAAGCAAAGAAACTTGTTTCAGAAGAGAGAAGGCGTTTGTTGATCGATAGAAACAAGAAGACTTTAAGTCAAAAACAGTCAGAGTCTTATTTTACAAATCAACATAATCAGAGCCCTTCATTAAATTCCAACGTGGACAAATCATAGATGTTCATTTTATTTACTAAATTCAAAGATGGGTTTCAGCTGAAGGACCCAGTACCTTCTAGAAGAGCTAATGGATAATATTTAAATTTGCATTGTTTGTAAATATTGTTTTGTTTGTTATCAGATATACAATTAGGATTAGACACGTGTATATGTTTGTTACCCTTCTTTGTTTTCTTCTTCTTAGAGTTTTTAGTATATATACAACACTGTACACTGTAAACATTTATTCAAGAAAGAATAATCAAAAGGTTTTTCTCACTACATTCTATGATTTCCATCACGGTATTAGAGCTATAGGATACGATCTCGCTACATTTTTTTGCTTTCTTCTTCATCAAACTCAGCTTCTCTTTAGCTCTCTTCTAATGGCTCCTGGTACTGAAGCTTCTACTGTCAGCTCTGATTCACCTGTTACAGCGACAGGGACACCAAATTTCAATGACACAGCTCATTCCTACTATCTTCATCCTTCGGATTCTCCAGGAATGGTACTGGTTAACAGTGTATTTGATGGCAAAGGGTATGGAGGATGGAGACGAGCCATAGTTATTGCTCTCTCAGCCAAGAACAAGCTTGGTTTTGTCGATGGCAGCTTCACCCAGCCAGATCCTTCTGATCCTCTATTCAAATCATGGAACCGCTGCAACGATATGGTAATCTCTTGGATCTTGAATTCTCTCTCCAAGGATATAGCAGAGAGCGTCTTGTACTCCAAGACCGCAAAAGCAATTTGGACTGAGTTAGAGGATCGCTTTGGTCAATCAAATGGAGCTCAACTCTACCATCTTAAAAAAGAATTAAGCGACCTTGTTCAGGGGAACTTAGACATTCCAGGATATTATACCAAAATTAAGAGGATTTGGGATGAGCTTGATGCTCTTAATACCTGTGATCATTGTACATGCACTTGTAGTTGTGGAGGTAGAAAAGCTCTCAAATCTCTTCAAAAATGGTCGACTTATCCAATTTCTTATGGGGCTCAATGAGACCTACTCAGCTGTTCGCAATAGCATACTGATGATATCACCTTTACCTAGTGTGAACTTGGCATATTCACTGCTCATTCAAGATGAGAGGCAGCGTGAGATTCATGTTGCTCAACACCCTGCTGAATCTGCCTTCTTGGCCTCATATCGGCAAGGAAATACTCAGAAAACAGGAAGAATAGACATGAAATTCAAAGCAAATTTTGAAGGGAAGAAGTCCAACCGGTTTTGCAATTACTGCAAGAAGTGCGGATACACTATTGATCAATGTTATAGGATTATTGGATTTCCATCTTCCTTCAAGTTCAAAAAATCCAGAAAATTTCAAGGTGGAGCTCAAAGTAATCAAGCAATGACTTTTGAGGATAATGTGACAACACCTGCGGGAACAAACATGCAATCATCAGGGAATCCCATCACATAGGATCAGCTTTGTCAACTTTTTCAGTTACTTCAGCAGGTGAAAATGGGACAACAAGGAGAACAGGTTTCTGAAGCCAACACTACTGCTAATTGTGCTGGTATAGTACAACCTGAGCTTAACCCTTCCAGTTGTTATACTCATATTAATTTTGTTTATTGGATATTGGATTCTGGAGGAACAGAACATATGACCTACGACCATTCCACTCTCTTTGATATAAAACCTTTAACTAAGCCACTTTATGTAAATCTTCCTAACTCTCACAGGATCAAGTTTCATCAAATAGGAAGTGTTCAAGTGCTACCAGACTTAACTTTGATAAATGTCCTTTATGTGCCTGATTTTAGATACAATCTTTTATCTGTTCATAAGCTCACAAAATGTCTTAATTGTATCTTACTCTTTGCTTCTTTTGCTGCAATTTTACAGGCCCCTTCAATGAAGAGGCCAGTGGTTCTTGATTGGGTTCAAGGTGGTCTTTATCTGCTCCAGCCTGTTCAAGCAAAACATCATTTAGAGCAAGTCATTTCACCAGTTCCTAAGTCTTTCTCCTCTTGTAATAAATGCAAGGATAGTTTAGCTTTTCATTCAGTTTCCAAATCAAACTCTGATGTAAGCCTCTGGCACATGAGATTAGGGCATATGCCATTATCCAATATGAAGAATATTTCTAGTTTTCACAATCTCTCTGTGTCTAAATTAAATTATCCATGTGATGTTTGTTTTAAAGCCAGACAATCTAAATTACCTTTTTCATCTAGCAGCATCTCTAGTACTTCTATTTTTGAGCTCATTCACATAGACACATGGGGACCATATAAGATATCAACTCATCAAGGTTTTAAGTACTTCCTTACTATAGTAGATGATTATAGTAGAGCCACATGGACCTACCTTCTCAAGACTAAAGTAATGCTTTAAGTATGTTGAATTCTTTTCTAGCTATAGTAAACACTCAATTCAATACAAAGGTTAAGACTATCAGATCCGATAATACACTTGAGTTAGGAACAAGTTCTCTTACCTCTGAATTTTTTTCTTCACAAAGGATACTACGCCAAACTACTTGTGTAAATACACCACAACAAAATGGTGTTGTCGAAAGAAAGCATAAACATCTCCTTGAAACTTCTAGAGCTTTGTTATTTCAATCTAATGTTCCTATCACCTATTGGGGTGAGTGTTTGTTAACAAAAATTTTTTTGATCAATAAGTTTCCATCCAAGGTTTTGCATTTCAAATCACCCTATGAGGTTTCGTTTGGAAAGAAACCCTCTTATGATTCTCTTAAAAATTTTGGTTGTCTTTGTTATGTTTCTACAAAGAGTCCACATAGATCAAAACTTGAGCCTAGGTCCTCGAAGTGTGTTTTCTTGGGATATCCTTTTGGTAAAAAAGGGTATAAGGTCATTGATCTCACATCCAGAAAAGTTTTTATCTCCAGAGATGTCATATTTTTTTAGCACATTTTTCCTTTTTCTACAAAGACACAGTCCACTACTCTGTTTTCCCCTTTTCCCTCTGATTCCCAGGACTTTTCCACTTCCACTGTTTCTTCTTCTCCTAGAAGATCTATGTCCTCTATTCCACTCTCTACTTCTGTTTCTTCACCTTTTCCTATCCTGCCCTCTTCTCCTTTTATCAGTCATTCTCTAGTAGTACAGCCCCTAGAAGTAGAAACTCTTAGAAGGTCCTCTCGCCCACATAACCCTCCAACATATTTAAAAGATTATGTTTGTAACACAGTATATTTGGAATATCTCACTAATTCCTGTTTCGCAGCATCTGCTACACCTCAGACTTTACCTATTTCAGCTCTATCTTCTACCAACCAAACCCCCTTTTCACTCCATTTCTCAGATTATAGAACCCACACATTATTCCCGAGTTGTACTACACCCTAGCTGGCAGGAAGCAATGGCTAAGGAGCTTCATGCCTTAGAATCCAATGGTAACCTGGGATATTGTTGAAATACCCAAAGAGCTAAATGCATTACCTTGCAAGTGGGTATATAAGGTCAAGTATCATTCGGATGAGAGTGTTGAAAGGTAAAAATCACGGCTTTTTGTGAGGGGGGATATACAAAGAGAGGGGATCAATTTCACTGAGACTTTTTCTCCAGTGGTCAAATGACCACAGTGCAATGTCTCTTGGCCATAGCAATTAAAAAGAATTGGAGACTATTTCAATTAGATGTGAACAATGTAGAAAATCATTCTATCCATGATATATGTGCTTTGGTTGTATTAGCATGATTTTCAGGTATAAGTTTTGATGAATGACAAACAACGAAGTCGATGAATGACAAACAATGAAGTCAAGTGTCAAACAACGTTATTATATGACAAACAATCAAGATTGAATGCCGAGAAGCATATTGATGAATGGATTTCATAGACAAGCCAAAGACGAGCACAAAAGTTCAAGACCGAAGACCCAAGGCGTAGGTTGTTAGGTAGAACCAATGTAAGAGCAACGTTTAAGTTATTTCGTCTTTTGGCTCAACATAGGTCATCATAAATATGCATAAAATCATTTTATCAAATCATATTTATCATAAACATATTTCAAATACTTCAAAAAAAATGATTTTAACGTTTTCATTTTAACCAAAATAGTTTTTGAAGTAAGTTTCGATTCTGGTATATTCTGGTATATTTTAGTATACTCCAGCTTTGATTCTGGTATACTCTTGTATATACCAGCTTTATTGAGTTTCCAGATTTTACTGGAGCAACATATTCGATTATGTGATTGGAATAATCGATTATTTCACTATCCGTTGCCTTCCCAACGTTCCATTTTATGAACGTTGAGAAGATAATCGATTATGCAATCACATAATCGATTATTTTGGCATAAAATCGGCATAATTGATTGCCAATTAAGCAACGGACATCCACCCTTTAACCCCTATAAAAAGAGGTCTTTTGAGCTGAATTGCAACACACAACACCTCCCAATATTCATATACATATTGATATTATTTGAGCATCATTTTAGAGCTTTTGTTGAGCCATTTGAGAGACAACTTTGAGTTGTTCATAGAGCTAAAATTGTATCTCCTTATCTACTATTTTGAGAGAGTTCTTATTGTAAAAAGAGAAAGGTGTTTGAGAAGAACATATCTTCTCATTGATTGTCGGGTTTACTAAGTACCCTCAATCTTAGTGTGTGAAGTCTTGTGGTGCGGTATCCACGAGCAAGGTGAAGTCTTGTAGAGTGTACATCTACGAGCAAGTGTAACGGTTTGTTAGGCACCCGTAAGCTTAACGGAGTTAGTGGAATCTCGAGAGAGTCTCTCGGGGACTGGACTAACCACAAGTTGTGGTGAACAAGGATAAATTCGGTGTGTTCTTTCCTTGCTATTTTTATTACCGAATTTCTTTTTATTCCTGCAATTTTAATTCCGCAATATTTATCAATATTCTCGTGCCGCACTATTCACCCCCCCCCTCTAGTGACGGGCATAAATTCTAACAATTGGTATCAGAGCCTAACTCTCTGAAAGCCTTAACCGGTTGAGAGAACGATATATATTTTTTTGTTGAGAATATTGAACGCAGGAATGATGAGCGAAGGACACTCCCCCTATAGGCCTCCACTACTTGACGGAACAGCACCTGTAGTAGGACAGAGGACTTATCGCGATGCCCGCGGACCAATTTACGATGTCTCCGTCGCTGACGTTCGTCAAGCAGGCCACGTGGATTGGCAAATTACACATATTGGAAAGAGCGGATGAGAATCTTCATCCAATCAAACAACTTTCGATTATGGCAAATCATCAAGAACGGTGAACAAATGCCAACAAAGAAAGTTGGGGAAATCATGGTTCCAAAGGAGGAAAATGAATATGATGCCGAGGACATCAAGAAGGTTGAAAGAAATGCAAAAGCCATCAACGTGCTATATTGTATGGTGAATCCGGATGACTATCGGAAGATTTCTTGTTGCACAACCGCCAAGGAGATGTGGGATAAACTCGAGATTACTTATGAAGGTACGCCTCAAGTCCGAGAATCTAAAGTTGATTTTCTAACACATGAATATGAAATCTTTAAAATGAGGGAGAAAGAACCCATCGGTATTATGTTCGAACGATTCTCAACAATCGTCTACGATCTTCATGCTCTCGGGAAAGTGTACATGAATAAAGATCTTGTTCAGAAAATTCTACGGAGTCTCACTCCCGAATGGCGTTCCAAAGCCAATGCCATCCAAGAGTCGATAGGAATCACGGATGCCACAATTGATGGACTAAGAGGTAACCTCGAAACTTATGAAAGCACAATTCTTAATCCCTATCCTAGAAGTAAAAATTCAAATCTTGCCTTCAAAGCCTCATCTTCTAAAAGAGTAGAGGTAAGTGATTCGGAAAGCGATGATGATATTATTTCCAATGATATAATTGAAAAGTTTTGTAAGTTTATGAAGAAGGAAATAAAGAAGGAAGAACCAAGCCCTTCATGCCAAAATTGTGGAAAACTTGGCCACACCAAATCACATTGTCCAAAACCCAAGGACAAGAAAAAGAAGAAACACCATAGGCGCGTGACATGGGATTCGGACAACTCGGGCGATGAAACTGCCGCATTATGCCTCATGGCCAACGAGGAAGAAGAGGTAAGTAATTCTAACTCTTATTTTTTTGAAGAATTACAAGAAGCTTTTCATGACTTATATGGTGAATTGAAAAAGACTTCAAAAATCTCCAAAGAGGCCAAGGCTAAAATTAATGTTTTAGAAGAGAATTATAAATTTTTGGAAAATGACAATATTGATCTTAGAAATAAAATTAAGGAGATGAATGAAGCCTCTTCAATTGATCAAAGTTCAAATTGTTCTTCTTGTAAGTCTTTGAAAATAGAGAACATAGAACTTAGGAACACACTAGAAAAACGTAGTGTTGATAATCCTAAAACAATTGAAGTCATTAAAAAGGATGATAGAAATAATATTGGTCAACCTAGAAATAATTCTAGGAACTTTGTTAATGAGTCTGGAATTAATCATTTTAGACCACCTAGAAATAACTCTAGGAATCGCAATACGTCTAGGAATAACGACTTTAGATCACCTAGAACGTTTTTGGCTCAACCAAGACATATGCACAACCCGAATGTTATATGTCATTATTGCAACCGGGTAGGACACATATCACCCGTATGTTTTGCAAAACATAGAGATTTATCTTTTGGCTATGATTATTATTTGCCTAACCCCCAAGGACCCAAAAGCAGTTGGGTACCAAAACCTATTTTTAGGTACGTTTGCAGGTGTGCTTGAAGACTACAATATTGTAGTAGATGCACCAAGCACGAAACCTTATTGCATCGAGGGGGAATGCCAGTTAGTTATCATATTTTTGATAAAAACGCAATAGCTGATATGTGTTAACTATTGATATGTCTTTGTTAACAATAGGTATCAATTATTTTTGTTGATTCATGTTTTGATAACTTTTATTTTGAAAAACAATTGGTATCAATTATTTTTGTTAAAAATAATGATTGATCCATGTTTTGATAAATATTAGTTATTCTTTTGATAAAAACCTAATTGTTGATATGTGTTAACAATTAGTATCTTTTTGATAAAAATAACATTTGAAATGTGTGTCTTGTTTAACAGTTGGTAACAGTTGGTATGTATTAACTGTTAGCATGTTTTTGTTAAAAACACTTCATTCATGTTTTGATTTGAATAACAGTTGGTAACCAATTGATTTTATCATGTTTTTTTTTTTATAACAATTGGTATCATTTTGAAAATAATGATTGATATATTTTTCTAACAGTTGGTATATTAGCCAAAAATAACCTTTGATATGGTTGTTATATTTTTACTAACAGTTGGTACTATTTCATGTCGGTATGATTTCTTAAATATCGTCAATGTATATTCCTCATTGTATTTCCTATCCTATATTTGACACTAACAATTGATATACCCAAAAGGGGGAAGTGTCGAAAGGGGATAATAGCCTTTGTATACTCTCTTTTTGCTAATGCCAAAAGGGGGAAGAGTTTAGGCGATATGCATCAAATAAGGGGGAATGTATCTACGTTATAGTATGCCTTATTTGAGGGGGAATTATCAATAAGGGGAATTGTATATTGAGATATAGCATGAAGTTAGGGGGAATACGATATGCATATCTCCTGTTGTTTGTCATTATCAAAAAGGGGGAAATTGTAGAAAATCATTCTATCCATGATATATGTGCTTTGGTTGTATTAGCATGATTTTCAGCTATAGGTTTGATGAATGACAAACAACGAAGTCGATGAATGACAAACAATGAAGTCAAGTGTCAAACAACGTTATTATATGACAAACAATCAAGATTGAATGCCGAGAAGTATATTGATGAATGGATTGCATAGACAAGCCAAAGGCGAGCTCAAAAGTTCAAGACCGAAGACCCAAGGCGTAGGTCGCTAGGTAGAACCAATGTAAGAGCAACGTTTAAGTTATTTCGTCTTTTGGCTCAACATAGGTCATCATAAATATGCATAAAATCATTTTATCAAATCATATTTATCATAAACATATTTCAAATACTTCAAACAAAATGATTTTAACGTTTTCATTTTAACCAAAATGGTTTTTGAAGTAAGTTTTCGATTCTGGTATATTCTGGTATATTTTGGTATACTCCAGCTTTGATTCTGGTATACTCTGGTATATACCAGCTTTGCTGAGTTTCTAGATTTTACTGGAGCAACATAATCGATTATGTGATTGGAATAATCGATTATTTCACTATCCGTTGCCTTCCCAACATTCCGTTTTATGAACGTTGAGAAGATAATCGATTATGCAATCACTTAATCGATTATTTTGGCATAAAATCAGCATAATTGATTGCCAATTAAGCAACGGACATCCACCCTTTAACCCCTATAAAAAGAGATCTTTTGAGCTGAATTGCAACACACAACACCTCCCAATATTCATATACATATTGATATTATTTGAGCATCATTTTAGAGCTTTTGTTGAGCTATTTGAGAGACAACTTTGAGTTGTACATAGAGCTAAAATTGTATCTCTTTATCTACTATTTTGAGAGAGTTCTTATTGTAAAAAGAGAAAGGTGTTTGAGAAGAACATATCTTCTCATTGATTGTCGGGTTTACTAAGTACCCTCAATCTTCGTGTGTGAAGTCTTGTGGTGCGGTATCCACGAGCAAGGTGAAGTCTTGTAGAGTGTACATCTACGAGCAAGTGTAACGGTTTGTTAGGCACCCGTAAGCTTAACGGAGTTAGTGGAATCTCGAGAGAGTCTCTCGGGGACTGGACTAACCACAAGTTGTGGTGAACCAGGATAAATTCGGTGTGTTCTTTCCTTGCTGTTTTTATTACCGAATTTATTTTTATTCCTGCAATTTTAATTCTGCAATATTTATCAATATTCTCGTGCCGCACTATTCACCCCCCTCTAGTGACGGGCATAAATCCTAACAAACAACACTTCCTTCATGGAGATTTACAAGAGGAAGTCTATATGAAGTTCCCTTCCGGATTAACTTCTCCCAGTCCCAACCATGTTTGCAAATTAAAGAAGTCTCTCTATGGACTTAAACAAGCCTCAAGACAGTTGTACGCAAGACTCACTGCAGCTCTCAACTTCAAAGGGTACTCTCACTCCCTTAATGATTCATTGTTCTTCAAACATTCAGACACTAGTGTCACTATCCTAGCAGTCTCTGTAGACAATATTTTGATTACGGGCAATGATCTCACTGAAATTTGTCTACTAAAGGAATTTCTTGATTTGGAGTTTCAAATTAAGGACCTTGGTGAAGCAAGTTACTTCCTTGGCATGGAAATTCTACGTGAAAAACAAGGATTGATCCTTAGTCAAAGAAAATTCACCTTCGATCTCCTTTTTGATTTTGGCTGCACAGAAATGAAGCCTGTACACTCTCCACTGGACCCCAATTACAAATTGACTGCTGAGTCTTGTGAGCTACTTTCTGATCCTATAATTTACCGGCGTCTTGTTAGAAAACTCAATATTTGACTCATACTCGACCAGATCTTTCGTTTGCTGTCCAACATTTAAGTCAATATATGCAGCAACCTCGGCGTCCTCATTTTGAATCAGCTATACACTGCCTGCGGTACCTTTTATCAATGCCAAGTTTTGGTCCTTTCCTTACTTCAGACCCATCTCTACAACTCCTTGCCTTTTGCGATTCCAATTGGGGAACTTTTCGTGATTCACGTCGTTCAGTTGGTGGATTCTTTATCAGCTTAGGAGGATCTCCAATTTCTTGGAAATCCAAGAAACAACCCTCCATCTCTCTCTCATCTGCTGAGGCAGAGTATCACTCAATGCGCCGTGTTGTTGCCGAAATCACTTGGTTGGTTCGTCTCCTCTCAGATCTGACTGTCAAACCATCGCTTCCTGTCTCGCTCCATTCAGATAGAAAAGCTGCTATTCATATTGTAAAAAATCCGATATTTCATGAACGGACGAAACATGTTGACTTGGACTGTCACTTCGTCCGTCAACAGTTCCTCGCCGGTCTCATCTCCCTTTCCTTCGTTCCCTCATCATCTCAGATTGCCGATATATTCACTAAGCCGATGTTTGGGCGTCAATATCATCGTATTATGGGCAAGTTGGGCGTGTCTCTTCCACCCTCCAACTTGAGGAGGGATGTTGGTGGTAACATTTCCATGGTTGATAAAGCAAAGAAACTTGTTTCAGAAGAGAGAAGGCGTTTGTTGATCGATAGAAACAAAAAGACTTTAAGTCAAAAACCGTCAAAGTCTTATTTTACAAATCAATATAATCAGAGCCCTTCATCAAATTCCAACGTTGACAAATCAGAGATGTCCATTTTATTTACTAAATACAAAGATGAATTTCAGCTGAAGGACCCAGTACCTTCTAGAAGAGCTAATGGATAATATTTAAATTTACATTGTTTGTAAAGATTCTTTTGTTTGTTATCAGATATACAATTAGGATTACACACGTATATTGGTTTGTTACCCTTCTTTGTTTTCTTCTTCTTAGAGTTTTTAGTATATATACAACAATGTACACTGTAAACATTTATTCAAGAAAGAATAATCAAAAGGTTTTTCTCATTAGAGTTTCCATCAACCTCCTTGCATTTATGCTTCTGGCCAATCTTATTTTCCTCTTTATCCAGCTAAGGTGAAATAAGCGTCACTTTCTTTTTCAGTATTTTCTCGATCTTCTGCCGGAGTTTCACCGGATCAAATTTTCCGACCTGCGTCGCCTTCTATGCTGTTTTATTTTCCTCCATCTTTATGGATGAATTCAGGTCTTCTCAGGGAAATTAGAAAAGAGGAAAATCAAATAATAAATTTAAACGGAAACAAAAAAGTACAAGCTGATTCGAATCAAATTTATACATAAAAATATCGGAATCGTTATTACCATGCAAATCGTGAACGCATTTGAGACCTCTTTCGCAGCAACCTTCACAGGAACAATTCATGGCTATTTGGATAAATGCGGTAACATTTTTGCCGCCTTCTTCTTATTCTTCCATTTCGAGTGACACTTTTGGTTTTTTCACACAATGGAATTTGGCTTTACTCTCGTTTACTACTTATAAAATTCGTTTTTGGCTTTCTAGGTATGGTTTTTCAATCTTGTTATTTTTTTTCTAGAAGTAGACGTCCACGGGAGATGGGCGTGTTTGGTGTTATTTTTGCGTATTAATTAAGTATTTTTTCTTTTTATTTCTTTTTGTGTTTGTTTATTCTTTCAAAATTTTCACACATTGAAATTCTTATTCTTCTTTTGTTGCTGTAAAATCTTATATGATTAATAATATGTGTATATTAAAATTAGTATATGTGTATGATGTATCATATAGTCAATGAATTTAACTGATCTCAATATTTTTAACATGAAAAATAGATATAAATATAAAAAATTACTATTTTTTTAAAATAATAATTTTGAACTTATAATTCCTAAAGTGCAATGGATACGCAATCGTAAGAACTAAAGGTTGAACCCATATAATTTATATTCTAGATCTACTTCTTTTTAATAGTGTACCCATCCTACCAAAATTATGGATCCGTAAAAAATACAAATTACAATAGTTACCTCTTTAGATAAAGAAAATGAATAATTTGTTTTTATTACTGTGAAAAGCTTTCTGAAAAGAAAACAAAACTACAATAATGCTTTTTAATGTATTATTTTATTTTTTTGACGGTGAAAGCTAGTGAATAGTGAATATAAAAAAATAGAAGAGGAAAGGACAAACTGCACCAGTTTTGCTAATCTACGTAATTAATCATTTGAATATCCACGATTATACTACTTGTCTAGTCCTACTAGAAGTTTCTTATACTTAGCCAAAATTATACACATAATTGTGCGCAAGCATTTTATTGTAATATGGCATGTGCCACACATATGTGATAGAGTTAGGTTGTTAGGAGTTAACTAAAGCTATTAATGGTAAGTTAAGGATAGATTAGTCATTAGCTACATTAGTCCTCTTCTTACTTTTGTTCTTGTATATATCGAAGCTAAATGCAATAGAACAATAGCTTGCTCATTTTTCTTAGCTCACATACTCTCTCTCTAGAATTGTTTCTAGAATGTTTTTCCATTGAAGAATTTGATCATTCCTTGCATTTTAGAATGGTATCAGAGCGGCGTGCCTGGATTGCACCATATTAGATCTCTGATTTATGTGCCTCGATTAATTGAAATTTATTGAAGCTCATCTGAATTTATCATCGTCGGATACTGATTCGTCTATGTCGGAGATGTCAACAATAGACCATAATTATCAGCTGTATATTGGACCTTCTAATACTCCTAGCTCAGTTGTGGTGCTTGAAAAACTCACAGGCTCGGAGAATTATGGGCTATGGAGTAGATTGGTGTGTTGCACTTTTGGGCAAGAAGAAATTAGGTTTTGTTACTGGCACTTGCAGTAGGAATGCATATGAAAGAGAGCTGTTAGAGTAATGAGAGACATGCAATGCCATTGTTTTCTCATAGATAATGAACAATGTGGCTCCATAACTCGTATTTGGAGTTGTATATGCGTCTAATGAACATCTCGTGTAGGAGGATTTGCAAGAACGGTTCAATAAGGTAAATCGTGTTAGGATCTTCTAATTACATCGTGAAATTGCCACACTATCCAGTTCTGTTTTAGTATATTTTTCAAAATTAAAGGAGTTTTGGCTAGAATAAGATGTTTTGATTCTATTTCCTAATTGCTGTGAAAAAACGAAAGATCATGTAGAGAATCTACATCAGTAAAGAATTATGCGATTTTTGTTTGGTTTGAATGATTCATATGACCAAGCTAGAAGGCATATCCTCATGAAAACAAATGCACCTAATCTAAATCAAACATATGCGCTATGATCATTCAAGATTAAAGCCAACAAAACATTGGAGTGAATGTAGTAACTACTAATAAACCATCCATTTTCTTCACAAACAAGACATGAGCGTCCCAAGGTGATAACTGGGGAATAAAACCCTTATCAAGCAATTCTTGTAATTGATCCTTCAACTCCTTTAACTCAGGAACATCCATACGATATGGAGGAATAGAAATGGGCTGAGTGCCCGACAACAGATTAATGCCAAAATCAATCTCTCTATCATGAGGCATGCCTAGAAGATCAGCTGGAAACACATCGGGAAAATTACACACTACTGGGACTGAATCATTTGAAGGGGTATAAATACTGACATCTCTCAAATAAACTAAATACATGTCACACCCCTTCTCAACCATGCACTTAGCTTTAAGAAAAGAAATAACTCAACAAGGAGTATGATCTAAAGTACCCATCCACTTAACACGCGATACACCTGCATACCCAGCGTCACAGTTTTGGCGTGACAATCAAGAATAGAATATTGGGGCAGCAACCAGTCCATGCCCAAGATAATATCAAAATCTACCATACTGAGCAACAATAAAACGCCTCTGGTCTTAAAACCATTAAGAACAACCAAACACGACCGATAAATGCGATCCACAATAAGAGAATCTCCCATAAGAGTAGAAACATAAGTAGGCGAACTCAAAGAATCTCGAGGTATACCTAAGTGTGGAGCAAAATAAGAAGACACATAAGAGTAAGTAGAGCCTAGATCGAATAGAACCGATGCATATCTGTGACTAACCGGTATAATACCTATGATGATAGAATCAAAGGCAACAACCTCTGTACGGGCAAGAAGGGCATAGTATCTGGTCTAGCCTCCCCCTCTAGGGTGATCTCTATCTCCCCGACCTCCACCTCTAGCTGGTTGAGCAGGTGGGGTAGCAGCTGGAGTTGTAACCATAGCTTGTGAACTTTACGGGGCACACTGTGGTTGAGAAGTCTGTAGGGGTGCACTCCTCCCATTGGGGAAATCCCTCACCACAAGGCGTGTGTCATCACACTCAAAAGAAGCTCTGGGAGGACGTGATGGCTGTGACTGGATCGGGCCAAGTCTGATGGACTGACCTCTGAAAGTACCTCGTGCAGGAGGTGCAATAGAAATCGAAGGTGCATAATTAGGCTCTTGAGGCCTAGGAGGTGCTGGAATACCACTAGCTGCTAGAAGATCTGAATGAACAGGGCAACTGATATAACCCATACCATGATGACCTGTAGCAAGGGCACGGGCACCAAAGAAATGGCCCGACTCTCGAGACCTCTTGGCCTCCCTCTGCTCTCTCTCCCTAGTATGCATACCCACAATCCTCCTAGCAATGCTCACCACATGCTGATAAGAAATATCCATCTCCAACTCACGAGCCATGCTAGATATGATGTTGGGAATAAGGCCCTTAATAAACCGACAAACCCTCTCACAGACAATAGAAGCCAAGGCTGGGGAATGTCCAGCCAAGCTAGTGTAATAGATAGCATACTCTGAGACAGTCACACCATCCTGGCGCAAATTCTCCAACTCTACGAGCCATGCGTCCCTGAGGCTCTAAGGAACAAACTCTCTTAGGAACATATCTAAAAACTGGGTTCAAGTCAGTGAAGTAGCCTCGTCCGGACTATTTTACTCACAGGTGTGATACCACTCACAGGCGACTCCTCGAAGCTGGAAAATAGTGAAGGAAACCCCGCTTGTTACTGATATACCCATGGTATGGAGAATACCATAGCACTCTACTAGAAATCCCAAGACATCCACCGATGCTGATCCACTAAATACTAGAGGATAATACTTCGTGAACCTCTCAAGACTCCACTGCTCATCCTCTGAAGCAGCTGCCCATTCCACGGGATGGACTGGCACTGCAGACTGTACAGGAATAATCTCTGGGGCCTGATCAACATGCACTCGCTGCTCAAAAGTGCAGGCGGCAGAATTCTGTGGTTCTCCCCCAGCATGGGATGTGGCTACAGCAAGGAGAAGCAACCCCACCTGAGCCAAAGTGGTATGCATGCTCATGAACTGCGCCAGAGTCTCCTGAAGTTCTGGAATAGTAGTGGTAGTAGGCGTATCAAGGGCTTGGAATCTGTTTGGGACTACTGGTGGTACCTCGGTGGTAGCACGCACAGGTGGTCTGGCTGCACCACGTGCGCCTCCTCAGCCTCTACCCTGGCCCCGACCTCTGACGGCTATAGTATGGGGCACAAGTGCATGATCATCTCGGGTAGCACATGTCTTCACCATCTATAAGAGAATAGAAGACAGAAGTTTAGAATTGGGATGTCAAAATATCGCATGACAAGGAATCAAATGAAGTGGAAATGTTCCTAACAGTTACATAACCTCTCGTAGATAAGTATTGACGTTTCTGTACTGATTTGCAAGACTAATAAACCCTCTTGTGATCCATAACTCCTATAAACCTAGAGCTCTGATACCAACTTGTGACGACCCTGGTTCGCACTTCGTGAACCATCGTGACAATACCTAGTCTCTACGACTAGGTAAGCCTAAATTTTAGAAGAATAATCAAAATTTGCGGAAGTAAAACAATATAAAATAGGAATAAAGTAATAACAGTATTTAAATGTGCTGCTCGGCATACATCATGTACTCTCAATATCAATACATAAATTCAACACCTAGAAATCCATGAATCACAAGCTAAGAAAAATACTACATAGCTCTAACCCCGTAATGTCTAATAGGAACATAAAATATAGAAAAGGGCTAAGTACTAAAAAGAAGGAATAGAAAGAGACTTCTCGATATGCGGATGCGGCAGATATACCTCGAAGTCGCTAGGGCAGTCGCCTCACCTTAGGGGTGATAGGACTAGTTGAAGTACCTAGATTTGCACATGAAAAACATGCGTAGAAAAAGGCATGAATACACCATAGGGGTACTCAGTAAGCGCCAAATCTTACCTTGGTCAGATAGTGACGAGGAATGTTAAGGCCCTACTGAGATTAAATATATATAAAGATGGTAGGATAAAGTAAGCAGTACAATTGGAAATCTGCATCAAGAATCTACACAGGATAATAAGGAGTACAATAATGGAAACAGAGATAAAGACAAAACACAAAGAAGTACCACTCATAACAAGGATGATAACCGGGGATCTCTTGGTATCCTGAGGATCTTTTGGTATCCTCTATGTATACAAGGGATCTCTTGGCATCCTGAGGTTCTCTTGACATCCTCAATACATGCTAAGGATCTTTTGGTATCCCGATGATATCTTGGTATCCTCAATATACGTGATAGAGATCCCTTGATATCCCGCACTTCATTTCAGATCATAATTGCGTACATGTATCCCCCGGGATGCCGTCTCGTAGTCCCAAAGTAAAATACACAATAGCAAAACAAGCATATCCAATAATGCTAAATTTTGTACTAAGTAAATAGTTAATTCTAGCCTAACATGCTTCATAAAATACAATTAAGACAATTTAAGCACATAATAACATGCTTTTCTAACAAACAACAAGCTAAATTTCCATGTAGAATACAATATGAAAAAGGAACTCAGTTGAAATACTTAAAGAAAAATCAAATTTTCAACAATTAGCTCAAGTATGAACTCATCACCTTACGTACAAGGCATTTCAACTATCAAATATATCATATCCTAAGGGGAAGGTCCCCCATACAAGGTTAGACAAGCCACTTACCTTGAACTAGCTCAAAATCAACCCGAAATCATGCTCTTGCCACGAGAACTCGACTCCAAATGGCCCAAATCTATTCAATTCAACCTAATAATGTAAATAACACTTCAAGTAACTGATTCCACAATGAAATTCTAAGCTAATACGTGAAATTAGATAAAATAACCAAAATACCCATCGGGACCACGTCTCAAAATCAGGTATATTTTCAGAATTCTCATACTCTCACGAGTCTAACCGTACAAAATTATCCAAATATGATGTTAAATCCCCAATCAAAACTTAAATTTTTGGTCTAAGAGTTTTCCCCCAAATTTTCATACAAATTCCGAAATTTAATGAGGAATTCATGTTAGTGGTCTACAAGCAAAAATGGAGTTAAGAATTGTTACTTAATCGATACCTCTTAAAATCCCTCAAAATCTCGCTCAAATCCGAGCTCCCAAGTATAAGTTTTGTTAAAAATGGCTAAACTCTCGATTTCGAAATTCTATATTCTCCCAGGTATTTCCTTCTTCATGAACGCGAAAGGACCCTCGCATTTGCAAAGCACAACTTCGCTTGGTCGAGCCTTCCTTCACCACAAATTCCATGTCCTAGTCACGAACGCGCTGCACATTTTCCTCTTCCTACACGAATGCGGGAACACCATCGCGAACGCGTAGGTATAAGACCCCTCAGCTTTGCGAACATGGGAGAAGCTTTAAAACTCCCCAACCCCAGATCCTCTTCGCAAATGCGAGACCCCACTCACGAACGCGAAAAAAGAAACCAGAACTGGGTTGCTGCAATTTTCTGCAATTTTTCAAAGTTTCAAAATGACCCGTTGAGCATCCAAAACACATCCCAGGCCTCCGAGGACCTCAACCAACCCTGACAACCAATCCTAAGACATCATTCAAACTTATTCCAACCTTCTAAACACTCAAAACAATACCAAAACATCTATTTTTCATCTGATTCAAGCCTAATAATTTCAAAAACTAAAAAAAATACGCTTTCGATCAAAAAGTCTATCAAACCTCGTCCGAATGACTTGAAATTTTGCACACACGTCAAATTAAATACTACCGAGATACTTCAACTTTCGGAATTCCATTCCTTCCCTTGGATCAAAATCTCACTATCGAACCGGAAACTTCAAAAATGCAACTTCGGCATTTCAAGCCTACATTAGCTACGAACCTCTAAAATATAATCCGGACACGGCCCTAAGCCCGAAATTACCCAACGGAGGTAACGAAACCATCAAATTTCCATTCCGAGATTGTCTTTATATTGTTTTGAGTACGATCAACTTTCCAATACTTAAGCTCTCATTTAGGGACTAAGTATCCCAAAACCATCTGAAACTCAAAACTGATTATCCCGGGAAAAATAAATAACAGAAATAAACTTTGAAAAAGTAGTTAAAAGGGGATTAAGGCATTAATTCTTAAGACGATTGGCTGGATTTTCACAACGGCACTAATGCTAGCAAACTTGGGTGGAATGGTTCTAATACCGGCAAGTCCGGTTGCAATAGTGCTAGTAAATAAAGTGGTTGTAGAAGAGAACCCATGGATATGATCAATAATGCGTATGTGAATAATCTATTTAGGATATAGGAAGCAACTCCTCTAGAGCGTGAGCACCTAATTTTTATCTCACATAGGAGTTTACTCTAAAATAATAGTCCAAAATATTTTTAATTGCTTTTATAGCATTTTAGGAACTTTTCTTTTATTGGTTTTTCATTTATTTACATTGTTCATGCATATTAAAAATATTACAAATCATAAAAAGTATTAAAAGTGTTTTATCTTCCATTTAGTGTTAATTGCATTTAGGAATTAATCATAGGTTAAAAGCATTGTTAAAAAAAGTTACAAAAATGTATAATTAGTTGTTGTTGGGGGTTTCATGCATTCTTAGTCTTAATTAATTAATTTTAGTACAGTTAATCATTTAGTTATTAGTTTAAATATAGATAAATGATTCAATTTTGCAAATTTGATTATTTGGCCAAAAGTGAAACTGAGCAAAGAAAGAAGAAAAGAGGGTTGTCCAAAATTGAGCCAATTTCCAAACGATCCAAAGCCTCAACAAGACAGCAATCCAAATTCCCCTACAACTACCCAGTCTGATCTCCTTGATTTTAGTCACCCAAACGGCATAGTACCACAATAATACTATGACATTTCTTCTTCTCCTTCACTTATTAAAATAACCTCAACTCCCCAAATCCTCTAGCAACAGACTCATCTCTCAAATATAGAAAAACGCCCTAGCCGCCACCCTCTCCTTCTTCACTCCCTCATTTCTCTAATAAACACACACATAACACACAAACGAGGGAGAAAACAGATCTGAAAAATGAGGACACATTCAGAGAAAAAACCCCCTTTTCATTGAAAATGGCTATTAAACTATACATTTGGTGCGAAATTGGCCCGATTTCATATTTTATCATGTATCTAGTTAAGTTACTTCATATTTAAAAGCTTACATCTTTTGCAATATTTGTTTCCTATTCCGAAATTAGTGTGAGAGACTGGTGGCTCTAACTTTAGTCATTAGTTTGCCTTCAGTGTAATGACCTGATTGATTGTTTTATGTTCTAGCGTGTCGTTCAACAGTTTCAAGCCATAAGCAGCATCACTTTAGGTATTATAACTTGTGCGCATAGTCAGAATGGTAGTTCGGAGTTGATTTGGAAAACGAATTCTTATTTCGGAAGCTTTAAGTTGAAAGAATTAACTAAGATTGGATTTCAGAATAAATGACCTCGGCATTGGGATCTGAAGGTTCCAATAGGTTCTTATGATGATTTTGGACTTGGGCCCATGCCTCGATTGGGTTTTGGATGATCTGGGAGTGTATCAGCACCTATTGTGGAAGTTAGCATTTTAGAAAAAATTTCATAAGTTTGGATTGAAGTGCATTTCAGGGTTATCAATGTCCAGTTGGGATTCTGAGTTTGGGAGTAGCTCCGTATGGTGATTCTGGAGTTGAGAGCGCGATCAGAAGTGAATTCGGAGATCTGTAAGGCATTTTGAAGTCATTTGGCTAAAGATTAAAAGTTGACGGTTTTGAGAAGATTAACCGGAAGTAGACACTTTGGTATCAGGGTCGGAATCAAATTTTGAAAGTTGGAGTAGATCCGTTATGTCGAATATGACTTGCATGCAAAATTTGAAGTCAATTGGGCGGAATTTGATATGTTTAAACATCAAAAATTGAAGTTTGAAATTCTAAAATTCATAAAACTTGGATTGGAGGTCGATTCATGATTTTAGCATTGTTTAATATGATTTGAGGCCTCGAGCTAGTCTGTATGGCGTTTTGGAACTAGTTGTTATGATTGGTTGGGTTCCCGAGGGCCTCGGGTGGATTCCGGGTGGTTAACGAAGCAAAAATAGAATTTTGGAAAGGTTGAAGTTGTTGGTATCTACAGTAACCGCACCTGCGAGGGTTTGGCCGCAGGAGCGAAGCCGCATGTGCGCCTATGAAGGTGCAGATGTAGTTTTGACCAGAAGAGAAGAGACCGCAGATGCGGTCAAGTAGCCGTATAAGCGGGACCACACATGCAGTGGTTAAGGTGTAGAAGCAGAAAAGGGGAGCTTGGAGGAAACCGCAGAAGTGGTAGAGTGGCTCGCACATGTGGAACCGCAGAAGTGTTCAAGGGACCGCAGGTGCGGAAAGTGCTGGAGGCAGTTAGTGTCTTAAAATTGGGGTTTTGACCATTTTCTCTCATATTTTCTTGGCTTGGCGATTCTTGGAGGGTTTCAAGAGGGTATTTTCGTCAGCAACGATAAAGTATGCTATCCCCACATATCTTGAGTTAAATACATTGATTATGTACGGGTTTGAGCATAGAATTTGTAGAAACTTGGGGTTTGAGGGAAAACTTAAAAAAAATTGATATTCTTAGAATTTGATCACGATTTTGAGTATGATATTAAGAGAAAATCATATATTTGAGTTAAAAAATTCATGGGTAAATTTTATCTTTGAGAATTATGGAATCCGAACATGTGGACCCGAGGGAGTAATTTTCTATCAGGGTTAGAAATTATTATAAATTGGATTGTAATGAGTAATTAGGCATATATTAATGGATTTGTATAATTATTGTATAGCTTTGGAGCATTTAGAATCAATTCGATTCTTCAGAAGGGCGTGGAATGCCGGTTATGGATCTTCGGAGCAAGGTGAGTCTCCTTTCTAACTTTGTTAGAAAGAATTGTACCCATAGGTGAAATAATTGATTATTTGCTCCTATTTATGAGGCCTACGTACGTATGAGGTGACGAGAGTCCGTGCATAGCTACTATTATATTATTATCCGGGTAGTCTAAGACACAAAAACATGCTGTACTTGGAAGTATTTGTAATCCTATTGACGATTTGAATTGCTTAAATTCTATCAAATTTGTAAATGAATTTCTAAAAGGATTAAAATTTATTTTTCTTAAATCATTAAACAAAAGAGAATTTGGATTTTTACTTGGATAGTCGTTCTCTAATGAAGTCTTGATTAATTGTTTGAATATGTGATTCTATGTGTACCTGCGTCACAGGTATGATTTGCGAGCAAGGTGTTATTTATTTTATGTTGATCGCGTCGCATGGATAATTCACGAGTGGATAATAGAAGCATCTATGGTTCGCACTGTTCGACCCTCGGCAGTGCACATTTAACATTTCTGTTGGATCGGACCGTACGGCCTCGTCATGATATGCACATGCTTTAATGCTTGCCTGAGAATTTTAGATGTTGATATTTTACTTTCCTATCCCGACATGAATTGATATAGATAATAAAAATTAAATCTTGGAAATCCTTTATTATTTGAAAAGGTGTTTACCTGCTTTCTAGCTTTATGAGTTATAATTGCTGTATAAATTCATGATTTCCTCATATCCTTACTATGTTATTACTGGACTCTACTAGCAAGTGTCGATGTCGACCTCTTGTCTCTACTTCTTCGAGATTAGATGGGATACTTGCTGAGTACATGTTATTTTCGTTCTCATGCTACACTTGCTGTTCATTTTTGTTGCATAAGCACATGCATTTCTAGTGGCCTAGTGGACGTAGCTGCATGGTTGATGCGAAGACTCAGGCGTCTGCACTTCTCGAGATGACCCGTAGCTGGCAAAGTCTCTTTCAAATTATTATATTTGCTTTCTGTCCCATTTGAATTTCAGACGGTTGTTGTATTACATTATTTCTTAGAAGTTGCTCATGCACTTGTGACACCGGGTTCTGGGTTGTCTATGAGTTTATTTAGAAACTTTAAAAGTTGTTAAATGTCTCATTATTTATTCAATGGAATTTAATTAAGTATTTTGGTTGGCTTGCCCAACAGGGTGTCCGGCGCCACCACGACCCTTAGTAGATTTTGGGTCGTGACAACATGGTATTAGAGCACTAGGTTCCCTTGGGTCTCATGAGTCATGAGCAAGTTTAGTACAGTCTCACACATCGGTACGGAGACATATGTACTTATCCTCGGGAGACTACAGGGCTGTTAGGAGTAGTTCCCTTCTTGACTTCTCATCGTGCGATTTGATTCCTTAAGGCTTAGGCCCTTGTTTCCTTCTTACTCAATCATACGTGACGCGAACCACTGGTTATAATACGAGAATTTAAGGATTTTAATGGTACTACGAATGTGGTGCGGGGTGTTTCTCCCTGCTGGGTTGTTTGAGCTATTATCGTCGCCTTGTGGAAGGATATTCTATTGTTTCAATTCAGTAGCGGTACTTCTCAGAACTATGAGGCTAGGCACAAGTGGCCATGATTCTTATGAACGATTGTTCTGCAGTATTGTTATGATGGTAGGATATTTGCCTACATGTCGGTGCAGTGAATGAATTAAAGGGAGGTTTACCCAGTGCATGATCTAGACATCTGATATTTTATTTCCGGCAGGGGAACGGCAAGCAGGCTGAGAGTGTTTGGGTTGATGGGGTAACTGGATTCAGTATTTGCGAGCGTGGTGGAGTTTTCTTCTATGATGAGGTTTCGTTGTCCTTATTGAATGTACTAATATCACTAGTGTTATGATCTTCTACAATTGCCTTTGCAGCAGGATATTGCGGGTCAGTATTGAGGAAGCAATGGTCATAGATCGTGGGGTGCAGTTGTTCAGGATTGAATCGGTGTTCCTAGCATTGACGGTTCGAGTAAGATGATCTTCGGAAAGGTTTAAAGTTAGTAGCGATTTGTGGGTTCAGGTGCTGCGAAGATAGATTTTATTTAAGGCAATAATTGTGCATCAAGGTATTAGGAAGGACATGTGGGAAGTGTCGGGCGATGGTTAAGACTTCTAGAAGGCCATGTATAAGAAGCGCAGGTCGAATAGTTGGTTAAATAAATGAGTTTGCCCACAGTGGGAGAGTGGTGGAGTTGCGTATGGGCTTGCTGGTTGGGTGACTACCCACCTTATGGAGAGTTGGAACGATTTGGGAAATTTAGAATTTTGATGATTGGGGCCTACATATTTAATTTGGATCATGGGCTATTATGCGGCTGGAGATTTTCTATAACGGGAAGGAGTTGCTGGAAAAGAAGAAGGATACAACATAACTTTAAATTGGAAAGATATTGCCGCACATTTAATTGATGTCCGCGAGGGGTGAATGAACTTATGCAACTAGAGAGTGAGTCGAACTCAGAATGGGTTATTGATGTTTTAGTGGTTGTACCCCGTGCAAAAATGCTGGAAGATGTCGGGAAGTGATTTCCACAGGTAAGTTATTCCCTGTGAGCAGGTTAGCGGTCATATGATTGGCGAAGCTTCTACGAAGAATTCTATTGAGAACATATTGGTCGCGTGAATGTGATTGATTGTGAGCACGTGATTTTGTCTCACATGAATTACTCCTAAATTATTTCCAAAATTAGATTTTTTTCTGTGGTTATTGGTTATTTTAGGAATTATTGTAGAATTTTCCTGATTGTTTGTATTTTGTGTGCATGTTTAATTTTTTTTAAATCATAAATTCGATTCTTTTCGCTTTTTTTCTTTTTTCCTTTTATTTTAAAATTTCTTTTTTTCCAAAATTAATATAAAAATCTAAATTAATCCTTAAACTAAAATATCCTACAAAATTAAATTAATTAGCTCGAAATAAAAATTACCATAATTTAATTAAATACCAAATTGAAAGGAAGCTACCAAAATTTGAAGCTAGCAAATAAAAAGGCAATAAGTTATTTTCTTGTGATTTTTCATTTTTGTGAAATACCAAATTACTAATTAATCTAAAAAATATGTAGTTAAATCCTAAATACGAATGCAACGTATTTTTGTATTTTTGGGCCAAATCCTTAACTTCCCCAAGCCCAAATTGATTTACACCCTGAAACCTATTTCAAACCAGACCAGGTCTGCTCCCCCCCCCCCCCCAACCGGGTCCAAACCCCATTAGGAACCAAACGACGATGTTTGAATTAATTTTGATCAGGACCGTCGATCTCACTTGATCGGACGGTCCGTAACTAGGTCACATTTTATATAAGGTTTCCTAAATGCCAACTCCCAACCCATCTCTCCTCACTTCACCCTCTTCATAGATCCAAACATGAACAGTAGAGCTCCGCCCTAATTTTTCACCGTTTCTTGTCGGCGGCGGCGCTTCCAATCGACCCCAAATCAACACCACATAACCCCATGACCCACTCGTACCAAATCCATCGCTGATTTCTCTCGAATCTGTCTAGAACTCCTCGAATCTTAAATCCGAGTTTGAGCCCTAAAATTCTAAAATTATTTTCCATAGAACCTAGTGGAATGAATGATAGGTTGTTGTTTCTTTTGAGTTTTGAAGTTTTGATTAGACGAGAACTGATGTTGTTCAGTTGTTCTTGACCAAGAACAAATATTTAACATCAGTCCCATTAAATCGAGGTCTCTTGTGGTCTTCTAATTTTTGCTTTGGTAAGTTCCCTTCGTTTCTTTGTTGCTTCTTTTTGTTTCATCATCTTATTCTTCTTATTTTCCTTTCCCTTTCTTTAACTAGTTTTCTTATTACTTTGAATGATGTTTGAGCAAGGTTCTGAACCTAGGTCCCCATTAGATTCATTTTGTGTTCGGATTTCTTTTTCAAATATTAAAGGCTTGTTCTCTGATTTTCTTAGTCTGTTTAGTTTTTGTTAATAGCATGTTTTAACTTCTGATTTCACCTTTGTTGTAGTCACATAGTTTAATTTAATTAGTTTCTTTGATTTAATAACTTAGTTAATCCCCTGCCTACTTGTGTTAATTAATCGGGCACTTAGTTTAGGTTTTTGGTTTTTGAAATTCATTTAAGTATTCTCCTTTGCTTGTCACATTACTGATTTTTCTTTGGTTCATTCTTGCTGTTTGGGCTTTGAAGCTATATTAGACCCCATTTCAAGAGGTCTTTTTAGGTAATTGGGTCAGAATCAAACCCATGTATGGCTAATTTAATTGGTCAACTTGACCCATAAGATTTCTAATGTAATTAATAGGGTTTTAAAGGGTAGCTTGGGGATTTTAGATTGAGGAATCTCTCTGTCACGACCCATTTCCATAACATGTCATGATGGATTCCAACCACCTTGCCAGGCAAGCCAAGTGTGGAATATTACTAACAATTCATATAGAATCACAATTTAAGTGAAATATCCATTCAACTAGGGTTTAGAACGAAAAAAGATAATATAGTAGGAAATAAAATATACAACCCCAAAAGCAAGTCTACTAATGCGTGTGTGTGCCAAGACCTGGTGTCACAATGTACGTGCATCTAGTAGAATGTACAACATCTCTATCCTAATGTCTGAAATAAGGAAAAGACAGCAAAAATACAAAAGAAGACTCCATCCGGCTGCTGAGCGATGTAGGAAGGGAAGCAGCTTGCCGTGGAAGTCACTACAGCCACTCACTGGCACGGGCCCGATCTATATCCAGATAAATCCGCCTCAGACCCTGTACATTTAAGTACAGAAGTGTAGCATGAGTACATAAATAATCATTAGCTCAAATAAGAAATCAAGCACCCAATCCAATAATAGCATCAAATACGAATCACGTCCGAGACGGGAGAAATAGCATAGTAGTAAAGAAAGCTCATAAACCCATTCCTTTGAAAATGGCGCCATAGCCAACGCTCTATCTAAAAGACATTCTTTCTTTCAGGTCGGTAGGGGGAACCTTCCGCATGAAAGAAAAAGGAAGATATGCGCATGCGTCCCAAAGTGACGTATATTTTTTGGTAATGGGTATACTCGAGAGAAAATGTTTGGAATTTGACCTCCCCTTACACGCGCTAAAAAGGGGTCATGGACTCCTTTTTTGTTTAGGATCCCCTTTCTACATTCAATTTTTTATTGAGCCTGGTCTGGAATCACCATCATTACACATTCATTCTTGGTTTGGCTGCTGGTCTTGCGAGCCATCCTAGCCGCCTAGAGTGCAGCCTGCCTTGTGAAGACCGTGACGTAAGTAACTCAGTGCTACATACGGGGGAAATGAAAGCAGAATTCGTTCAGATCCTCCCACATGTTCAACCCAGTGTGACAGGCTCTTGAAAGAAATATGTGTGCAGGAAAAAGAAGTTGCCCGTGAACAGGGAGGAGTGCGGGACGAACTCATGCTGGAAAAACTCATTGACGCCGTCAAGTATCATGTACCCAATGAGTTTTCCGCCAAATCTCGAAGAGGTAGAAACGAAGGGCCGACATGATATCCACTAGGTCAAGATAATATCATAATAGTGATATACAATATAAAGCATAGATATTTCAGTGAAACCACAGTTATAATGGAAGTCCTAATCATACTTCTTTTATCATTTTCCTTCTTTTGCATACTTAGCAATAAATCATGAAAAGTCAAAGCTCAAGTGTGTGTGTGTGTATGTGTGTGTGTGTCTATATATATATATATATATATATATATATATATATATATATAATGCACAACAATGCCAAGGTCGACGGCCCGCTCCAACATGATATAAATTGTGCACTGTTAGGATTTATGCCCGTCACTAGGGGGGGGGGGTGAATAGTGCGGCACGAGAATAAATATTGCGGAATTAAAATTGCAGGAATAAAATAAATTCGGTAATTAAAATATCAAGGAAAGAACACACCGAATTTATCCTGGTTCACCACAACGTGTGGTTAGTCCAGTCCCCGAGAGACTCTCTCGAGATTCCACTAACTCCGTTAAGCTTACGGGTGCCTAACAAACCGTTACACTTGCTCGTACATGTACACTCTACAAGACTTCAACTTGCTAGAGGATACCGCACCTCAAGACTTCACCTTACTCGTGGATACCGCACCACAAGACTTCAACCACTAAGATTGAGGGTACTTAGCAAACCCGACAGTCAATGAGAAGATATGATCTTCTCAAACACCTTTCTCTATTACAACAAGAACTCTCTCAAAAGAGTAGATAAAGAGATACAAATATAGCTCTATGAACAACTCAAAGTTGTCTCTCAAATGGCTCAACAAAAGCTCTAAAATGATGCTCAAATAATGTCAATATGTATATCAATATTGGGAGGTGTTGTGTCTTTAAAAACATCTCAAAAGACCTCTTTTTATAGGGGTTAAAGGGTGGATGTCCGTTGCTTAATTGGCAATCAATTATGCTGATTTTATGCAAGGATAATTGATTATTTGATTTGCATAATCGATTATCCTTTTACCGTTACAAAATCGGAAGAGATTCTGCCCAAGAATAATCGATTATTTGGATGGCATAATCGATTACTTTGTTCCAGTGTTCCAAACTTTGGCAACGGATGCAAGATAATCGATTATTTAAGAATTATAATCGATTATATACCATTGATATACACTGTGTATACCACAGTATACCAGAATTGAAAACTTACTTCAAAAACCATTTTGGTTAAAATGAAAACGTTAAAATCATTTTGTTTGAAGTATATTAAAAATGTTTATGATATATATGATTTAATAAAATGATTTTATGCATATTAGTGATGACCTATGTAATATACCAGAATTGAAAATTTACTTCAAAAACCATTTTGGTTAAAATGAAAACGTTAAAATCATTTTGTTTGAAGTATTTAAAATATGTTTATGATAAATATGATTTGGTAAAATGATTTTATGCATATTTATGATGACCTATGTTGAGCCAAAAGACGAGATAACTTTAAACGTTGCGCTTACATTTGTTCTACCTAACGACCTACGCCTTGGGTCTTTGGTCTTGAACTTTTGAACTCGTCCTTGGCTTGTCTATGCAATTCCGTCATCAATATGCTTCTTGGCATTCAATCTTGATTGTTTGTCATATAATATCGGTTTTTGACACTGACTTCATTGTTTGTCATTCATCAAAACCTATACCTGAAAATCATGCTCATGCAACTAAAGCACACATATCATAGATAGAGTGATTTTCTACATGCACTGCCGAGGGTCGAACAACCCGTACCATAGATGCATCTATTTCACTGAGGCAATCGGCGCAATCCACAAATATCAAGACACATCAAGAATGCATACAAAGGCATCATCTATATACAAGGAAAAATCCTTCCAAGTTCAAAAATAATCATATGTTCATTTTTTTCATTCTCCTCTAGCCACTAGCATGTCATAAAATATAATTTAGGTAATTCCAATAATCGAAATCTCAATTTAGGCATGATGTGGGTCCTAAATTACTCAAACATTTAATATCATAGTAGCTACACACGGACTCTCATCACCTTAGTATGTACGTAGCCCCCGCATTTAATAGCAATTTATCATTTATTAGTCCTAATGCGACAATTCCCTCTCACGAGGTTAGAAGGACACCTCCAAATATCAAGAACAAGCCCTAAACCTCAAAGCGAAGCCGAAAGAGCGAAAACTAATTGAACAATGTAGGAACTAGTCAACAAGGGCTAACAAGGTTGAATCCCAACTATTTAAGTGATTTTCCAACCTTTCCCGCATGTTTCCAAAATTCCAATCCCGGGCCCACGCGCCCCGATCCAGAGATTTTTTGAAGAAAGTTGTTCTCTATCACCTAAGGATCACAAATATATGATTTCTAGTTCATTGCATAGTCATTTACGTGGTTAAATCTTAATTTAATTTAAACCCTAGGTCTAGCACTAAAAATTTGATTTTACCATAGTTTTAGTTTTTAATATACCCATTACACAAGTACTTAAGCTAAAAATGTAGAGGAATTACTCACCTTGCCAATTTATGTAGAAACCCTCCCTTGGAAGCTCCCACTTCACCCAAATGTAGAGTGAAAATGAGAGGAAATGAGTTTGAGTTCGCATTTAATGAACCCATTCTGCCCAGCGATTTCCGCTTCAGTGGGTGGTTTTCCGCTTGCGAAAATATAGCTGCTTTTGCGGTTTGGGGAGGTCCGGGCTAGACCGCTTCTGCGGTAAGCCAGTCGCAAAGGTAGGACCGCAGAGCCGAGCCGCTTCTGCGGTTTCCTCTACCTGGCCCCTTTCTGCATCTGCGCCCATTAGACTGCTTCTACGGACCAAGAACTGCATAAGCGGTTATGAAAAAAGCAACAGGTTTGGTTTTCTTCCAAGTTTCAACTTCGCTCGGACCCCGACCATTTGATGCTCAGAGCTCCCGAGCCCCGCCCGAATATACCGACAAGTCTGAAATTATGAGGCGGACCTACTCGAAACCTCGAAACACTCTAAACAACGCTAATTTAAGGAATCGAACCCCAAAACCAATTGAATCAACTTAATGAACTTCAAGTTCTTAATTTCTTTCCAACGGGTCAAAACGCCCATAAACTACTCGGATTGACACTAAATTTTACGGGTGGGTCTTAACTGATATTTCTGTCTTGTACCAAATTTCAAAATCGAAATACGATCCCGATACCTAGGTTTTTAATGAATACTTAGATTCTTTAATTCTCTAGAACTTCGATTTAGCAATTTTACATAAAAATTTCCCACTCGGGCTAGAGACCTCGAAATTCATTTTCGAGCATACGCCCAGGTCTTCCACGAGCCTTCCAGAATCATCAAATCACAAATCTGGATCCGTTTCCCAAGAAAGTTGACCAAAGTCAAATTTGGCATTTTAAGAAAGTCGTAAGGAAATGATTGGTTTTATTTTCACTCAAAACTTTTATAATTTCCAAAATAATCGCCCCCGCAAGTCGTATTTTAGCTAAGGAAGATGTGCAAAGTTTTATTTTAGGGAATTAGGTTTTAAACAGTAATAAGACCAATCGAGTCGTTACATTCTCCACCTCTTAATCAATTGTTCGTCCTCGAACGGACATAGAAAAGAAGTACTTGGTCTGCTGAATAAGTGGGGATATCGGCTACGCATGCCTTCCTCGGATTTCCAGGTCGTCTCCTCAATCGGTTGCCCCCCCACTGGACTCTTGCTGCAGAAATCTTCTTGGACCTCAACTGGCAGTCCTGTCTATGAACAATGGCAACTGGCTCTTTCTCAAAGCCCAAACTCTCATCCAACTGAATGGTACTGAAGTCCAAAACATGCGAATAGTCAATATGATACTTCCGAAGCATAGATACATGGAAAACTGGATGAACTCTTGATAAACAGGGAGGTAAAGCAAGCTTATAAGCAACCTCCCCAACTAGCTTCAACACCTCAAAATGGGGGCGTCGACAGCATGGCGACTCTGCTGGGGATTTCTTTAAGGCTTTTACCATTACGTGCTTTTGTGACTTTATTGCTTCCTTAATTGAATTTACTTTTTGTCTTTAATTATTTCATCATAAATACTATCTTGGCTCTTCATGTTTTTCTTTCCTTTTAATTAACTCTTTTACTGCCTTATTATTATTTCAATTCTGTTGTAACTTATGAACATTTATTGTATATGAACGTGAAAATACATGCAATTTGTTTCATTGTTGTAACTACATTCCTCAACATCATATTCCACTTTTGCCGAAACAAATCCTATGGCAATGCTTATAGTGAGTGGTTGCACCCTTCCGATATTATAACCCCCTAAATGTGGCAAAGACATATTTGCGGTAAAACCAGTCGATCAATGGTGTAGTCGACGGTTCCGCACCTTTCCCTGTTGAGTTGTCCGCTCAAGGGTACCTTGTATAGCACTTCAAAAGTAAAAATCTTATTCCATTAAACTGCTCATGCATCATGGTCAACCCTAGCCAAGTCAGTTATGTTGTCTGTATAACAACTCATTAGGATAGCCTAAACCAAAGTCCATTGGGTTTCCCCGAAACCTAAATAGGCACCTCCACGTTATGTGCATTTATTTGGAGAACTAAATGCCTAATTGCTAATTACTGATTTAAATAGTCGAGTCTGGTGGGGTTAAGGGTCTGACACGTTTTGTTTTTGCAGAAAATAAGGCACGAAGTCCCCCGATTTGGTATGGTGTCCAACATTCACCCAAGATTGTTAAGCTAGTGGGAGGACCTTCATACCAGTGACCAGACCCTTGTACGCAAATACTTAGGAAACCTTTCTTCACTTTTGGAAGTTAAGCTTAACAACAAGATTATCAAAGTTGCTACTTTATTTTGGGACAGTGATAGGTCGGTTTTTCGCTTCGGGGACCTTGAGATGACCCCTTTGCTGGAAGAAATATGAGGTTTAGCTGGAATACCTTGGGAGACTCCAGGTCTACTTATGCCAAAAAATCGCAAAGGACGAGTTTTTCTCAAAATGATGGGACTTAAGAAGAACCCCGATCTGGCTTGTCTGAAGGAGTCCTGCATACCATTTGACTTCCTATATGAAAGGTTTGGCCACAACAAGTCCTACCGCACCTACCCTGATGAGTTCGCCCTTACATCTTTGGGGCACACACATAAAAGGGTCTTTGTGTTCATGTTTCTTGGGTGTGATGATCTTTCCCGTGAAGAAGGCTAGGAGCCACACCAGACTAGCCATGGCAACCAAAACCTTGATGGAGGGTATTGATGGGCAGTCTTTCAACATGGTGCCCATGATCATTGCCGAAATGTATCGAGCTTTAGAAAAATGTCAGCAAGGGGCCCCACACTTTGAACGGTGCAATTTGTTACTTTTGCTTTGGATTATAAAACACCTTCAGAAAGGAGACGACAGATAGGAAATTATACGCATGGATTGGGATGACCATACCTCTTTTCATCACCCAAAGCGAATGAACTTCATGCCCAACATGTTTGCTCATCCAAAGGATGCTAGTGGATGGGTAGAGCTATTTGAGAATCTAAAAGAAGAACAGGTACAATGGATGTGTGAGTGATTCCCAACCGGGGAATTTAATGTTCGTTCTTGGGATGCACCATTCCTTATACTCATCGGCTTAATAAGAACTTACCCTTATGGTCCTCTCCGAGCCATGAGGCAAGCTGGAAAAAGCAGATCATACTAAGGATAGAGAAAATGAGTCATTTCAGGGCTGACTTTCATGATGATGATAGCCCACACAGGTGTCAAGCTCAGCACATGTGGCACTGCAAGCTCGTCTTAGGGAAGGAATCTATTGAACAAGACATGTATCATGCTGGGTGTGTATTGCACTACACGGGTTTGTTGGAAGATGATCACATTGGTTTGGGTCGCCCAAGGTTTTTCCATGATCATAGGCTTATTGATGAGAAAATTGATGCACGAGTAAAATACAATCAACTGTGCAAAAGGATGCGAGAATGTGAAAATGAGCACCGAGAAATACATGAAGCCCACGAGAAGCTGATCAACGAGTGGAAGGATGTGGGTGTCAACGCGAACAATCGGCTGGGATATTTGGAGCGAGGTCTAGTGGAGTTGGAAGGGAAGTTCTTGAAGAGGATTGCTAGAATGTCGAGGGAAGTACAAGCAGATATCTGGCTCGAGCCTATGTGCTGTTAGGATTGCACGTGTTGACGTAGCTGTACGAGGGAGGCAAGAGTACAGAATCTGGGGAAAGTCCTTCTGGGACCATGTAGTTAGGATCTTTTACTGCTTTCATAAATGTAATAAGGCTACTGGCCATAAGTGACATCTTTTATTATTCAGTCGTTTTCTTTTTAAGACTCGTCTTGTTTTATCAATATAATGAGGCATTTAGCATTATAATTTCTCCAAATTTAATTTGTCGCTAGGCAAACCCCGGGCACAACGAGGCACCCAAATTAGGACGCGATTTATATTCCTGCACAGTGTTTTAAATACCACAATATTATTTCTCAGAATCCGCATTGACTTTTTACCTTTTCTGTTTTTCTTTTATTTTTATTCCCCTCCCTATTAATTCGTGCATTATGACACCATCATGAGGAGTTTGAAAGGTGATGCTTTATCATGGTATATCAGCTAGGATGCAAAGAAATGGACAAGTTGGGTGAACATGGCATCTGACTTTATGGACCGATTCAGGTTCAACACTGAGAATGCACCGGATGTCTTCTATATACAGAATCTAAAGGAAAAGCCCACAAAAACCTTTCGCGAGTATGCTACTCGTTGGAGGTCAGAAGCTGCTAATGTCAGGCCCGCCTTGGAGGAAGAGCAGATGAACAGGTTCTTTGTCCGGACTCATGATCCTCAATACAATGAAAGGATGATGCTAATAGAGGGTCAAAAGTTCTCTGACATCATCAAGTTGGGAAAAAGAATCTAAGAAGGTATCAAGAATGGTATTGTCACCAATCTCGAGGCGTTACAGGCCACCAACAAGGCCTTAGAGTCTGGTGGCTCGTCAAAGAAAAAGGACGTGAATTCCGTAAGGGCTGCGCAAAAACGAAATCCCCTATGAAGTACCAAACCTACCCCTCAACTCCACTCACATATCAACCTACCATAAATTACCAAGCACCCTCACCTACATACCAAATACCACCATATGCCTACCAATCACCTCCACCCCCCACATATCAACCCACTTCACCAATATATTCCTAATCCGCGCCTGTGTACCAAGCATACGACTCCCAACCTTCTCATTATCCATCACCACCCACTCGTCAAAACTTTCCTCAACCTATACCAAATTTTGACCGAAGACCTCCAGATAGTATACGGTCATAGCCGAGCCAATTGACCAATTATATGAAAAACTCAAAGCAGCCGGTTAGGTTTCACCTATCCCATCCATAACTCTAGAAAATACTTCCCAATGGATCAATCCCAGCAAAACCTGCGCATATCATTCCGGAATGAAAGGCCATACCATCGACAAGTGTCGCTCGTTGAAAGACAAGATTCAAACTTTGATTGGTAACTAGGTCATTATAGTAAAGGAGCCCGCTTCTAATGTCCGCAACAATCCTATGCTTTACCACAAGGACGGGGGCGTCCATGTGATCACGATTGAGGATGATTGGGACCCCAAAGGGTTAATTGGATTAATTCTGAAGGAGAAGAACCTAAGAACCCGCCGGTTACCCTCAATCCCTTTGTTGTTCAAATCCAGCCCTCAGAGGGTGATATGGTAAATGATATGTACCACTCGAGTTTGAAGTACCTCCTACAAAGGCGCCAAAACCAATCGAGGTTGAGTTCAAGGTCCCAAAAGCACTTGCACCATTTGAAGTTGTTGTGTTATACAAATATGATCCCATTCAAGTCGAACACCATACCATGGGATTACAGAGCCGAGGCTAGAAAGAAAGGGAAAACACATACTAGAGAAGCGATCACCGCATAGGGAATGATCAGGAAAGGCAGGGTATACACCCCAGAACATTTAGCCGAGTCTAGCAAGCAAGCCTATGGAAAGGCTGTTGAAATTGGACCCGATTACTTTTGGAGGAAGATACAGGCCAAAGTGTACTTAGCCGTTGAGAAACTGAACAAAACACCAGCGCATATTTCCATCCTAGCTCTTCTGAAAAGCTTTGAGGCACATTAAAAAGCCTTAATGAAAATATTGAGTGAAGTTTATATTCGCAGCAACATAACAGGAGGCAATATGGAGAATATTGTAGGGTAGGTGCTGGAAAGCCACAAGATCACCTTCCACGAGGATGATTTACCACCAGAAGGGCTTAGTCACAATAAGGCATTGCACATCACTGCAAAATGCAAAGATTATTTTATCACCAAGATCCTGGTCGACGGGGGATCTAGTCTTAACATCTGTCCGCTCGTAACCCTCAGGACATTGGGTATGGGTTTGCACGAAATCAGAGATGGAGTTATCAACGTCAAGGCTTTCGATGGGTCTCAAAGATCCACCATTGGAGAAATTAGCCTATTCTTGCATATGGGACCTACTTGGTTCGATGTGGACGTCCAAGTTATAGGCGTGCCAACATTTTACAATCTGTTGCTGTGGCGACCCTGGATCCATACCGCGGGGGCTATTGCATCAACCTTACATCAGGTTGTGAAATTTGAATGGAATCATCAGGAAGTGATCATCCATAGCGACGGTAGCAACACTATATACAACCGCCAAACCATCCCGATGATCGTAGGTAGAAGGAGAATAGGTGGAGAAACATACCACTTCATCGAGCGAGTCAACACCCTAGACAAAGACAAGTGATGGGATAACAAAATTGAGAGTATTCTGAATTGGAGCAGGTACGAGTCTGGAAAAGGACTTGGCAAGAATCTCCAGGGCATCACCAAGCCCATCAAGTTGAAGAAGCATGGTACCACTTTTGGCCTGGGGTATGAGTACACCTGGAGGAGTTCAACCATTGGTCACCCCTATGGCACGTTCCATACTATCCATTGGAACACCCTAGCTAGAGCAGACCTTTCAGCCAGCTGACATTAAATATGGATCAGATGAAGATGAGGCACTGGCAGCAATGAAGAACATTTTTCTAGAGGATGATATGGATTGTTGTGTTATCTTCGAGGAGGAAGTGGAGGAACGCCCTTCCATTCAAGTTGTGAACCGAGAATAACACCTTAGCAATTGGCCAGTCCGGACCACCAGTGCTCGGATAGCTTCAGGGTAGCAAGGCTAATACGATGCACTATGCATCGTATTTTATTTTAGTTGATTTTACTTTTCCGCATTGTCTTTACTTTTGAAATAAAAGAGCTCCGATGCTTTGAGCTGTTATGATTTTAATCAAAATCATTTGCCAAGTTTATTTTTATATCTCGTTCTTATTACTTCTCTCTATCATTTACTTTATTTTATATAGCATTACTATTACACAGCATGATGATGAACCATACGACTGTGACTTGCAATGAGGCAATGCAACAAATGGATATAGATTCAGAAGAAGATGAGATACAATAAGAGTTTGTCAGAGAGGTCAAGAACTTCGAGGATAGACCCAAGTCTAACTTGGACTAAATTGAGGTTGTTAATTTGGGAGACACAGAGAACATCAAGGAAAGACATATCAGCGCACATTTTTCGTCATCAAAAAAGAAAGAGTACACAGAGTTCCTAAAAGAGTATGAGGATAATGACTGGTCTCAGCACATCTATTGTGGCTCACAAGTTGCCGACAGATCCGACATGCCCGCTAGTAAAACAGAAGCTCAGAAATTTCAAGTTAGACATGAGTCTCAAAATTAAAAAAGAGGTTACCAAACAAGTCAAAGCCAGGGTTCTCAAAGTGGTAGAGTACCCGACGTGGTTAGCCAACATCATTCCGGTACCGAAGAAGGATGGTAAGGTTAGAGTCTGTGTCTACTACCGGGATCTCAATCAGGCTAGTCCCAAGGACGACTTCCCTTTGCCGAATATACACATATTGATTGACAACTACGCAAAACATGAGCTTGAGTCGTTCGCTGATTGTTTTTCTGGATACCATCAGATATGGATGGATGAAGAAGATGTGGAGAACACGTCATTCATCATGCCGTGGGGGATGTACTATTACAGAATGATGCTGTTCGGTTTGAAGAATGCTGGTGCTACCTACATGAGGGCCATGACCACTATCTTTCATGACATGATACATAAAGAAATTGAGGTGTATGTGGATGACATCATTATTAAGTCTAGGAAAGCTGTAGATCACATGGAAGATTTGAGAAAGTTCTTTAACAGTTTGAGGAGATACAACTTCAAACTAAATCCTGCCAAGTGTGCATTCGGGGTCCCTGCCGGAAAGTTATTGGGTTTCATTGTGAGTCGCTGGGGAATAGAATTGGATCCGTCAAAGGTCAAAGCCATTCAATAGTTGCCACCAGCAAAGAACAATAAGGATTTCATGAGTTTTCTGGGAAGACTCAACTATATCAGCTGATTCATGGCTCAGTCCACTATCATTTGTGAACCCATCTTCAAGATGCTAAAAAGGATGCCACTACTAAATGGAGTGATGATTGTCAAAAGGCTTTTGATAAAATAATACTTGTCAACACCGCCAGTCTTGGTCCCCCCCGATCTAAGGAGACCCCTACTACTTTATCTCGTAGTATTGGAAGGAGCATTTGGATGTGTTTTGGGTCAACATGATGAAACGGGAAGAAATGAGCAAGCAATCTATTACCTTAGCAAGAAGTTTACCCCATACGAGGCTCGGTATTCCATATTAGAGCGCACATATTGTGCTCTAACCTAGGTAGCTCAGAAGTTGATGCATTATTTCTGTGCCTACAGAACTTATCTCATATCGAGGATGGATTCTCATATCGAGGATGGATATGTTGAAATATATCTTTCAGAAGCCCATGCCTACAGGCAAGCTAACTAAATTACAAATCCTATTAGGCGAGTTCGACATTGTTTATTTTACCCAGAAAGCAGTCATAGGACAAGCTTTGGCAGATCACCTGGCCTAGAATCCTGTAGGAGGAGAATACGAACCTCTGAAGACGTATTTTCCTGATGAAGAGGTAGCTTTCATAGGATAGGATATTGCAGAATCCTATGATGGTTGGAGGATGTTTTTCGATGGAGCCACAAATTTCAAGGGAGTTGGTGTAGGAGCAGTCTTGGTATCAGAAACTGGCTAGCATTACCCAGTATCCACCAAGCTCAGATTCCCATGCACTAACAACATGGACAAATACGAATCCCGCATCTTAGGGCTCAAACTAGCTATCGACATGAACATCCAGGAGTTTCTAGTAATTGGAGACTCAGACCTACTTATACATCAGGTTCGAGAAGAATGGGCAACCAAGAATTCTAAGATACTCCCCTATCTGTATCATATACTGGAGTTGAGGAAAATATTCAGAAAGACAGAATTCCGGCATGTTCTGAGAATACAAAATGAGTTCGCCGATGCACTTGCCACTTTATCATCCATGATTCAACATCCAGATACAAATTTTATTGATCCCGTCCAGGTCAATATCTATGACCAACCAACTTATTGTGCTCATGTTGAGGAAGAAGCGGATGGAAAACCGTGGTTCCACGACATCAAAGAATACTTCACAACAGGAGAATACATAGAGCTTCCCAATGCTACTCAGAAGCGCACGCTCCGGAGGTTGTCCAACAACTTCTTTCACAGCCGTGGAATCATGTATAGGAGGACTCCCGATCTAGGTTTGTTAAGGTGTGTCGATGCAAGGGATGCAACCAAACTATTGGATGAATTGCACGCAGGGACATGTGGACCGCACATTAATAGTTTTGTTTTGGCAAAGAAGATACTTCGAGCGGGATATTTTCAGATGACTATGGAACAGAATGTATCCAGTATGTCTGGAAATTCCACCGCTGTTAGATACATGCAAATATGATAAAGGTACCTCCAAACGAGCTTAATGCAACAAGCTTATCATGGTCGTTCGCCGCCTGGGGAATGGATGTTATTGGACCAGTCGAACCAGCCACATCAAATGGGCTCTGGTTCATATTAGTTGCAATTGATTACCTTACTAAATGGGTTGAAGCAGCATCATAGAAAGAAGTTACCAAGAAAGTTGTAGCAGATTTCGTCCGCGACCATATTTTCTGTCGGTTCGAGATTCCAGAATCAATCATAACCGATAACGGTTCTAATCTCAACAATGACTTGATATAAGCAATGTGTGAAACATTCAAGATTAAAGACAAGAACTCTACAGATTACAGACCTCACATGAATGGAGCTATAGAAGCAACCAATAAGAACATCAAGAAGATACTAAGGAAGATGATTGAAAGTCACAAGCAGTGGCACGAGAAATTATCGTTCGCCTTATTGGGTTATTGTACCACGGTTCGCACATCAACCGGTGCCATGCCCTACATGCTGGTTTATGGTACAGAGGCGGTCATTTCCACCGAAGTAGAGATTCCCTCCTTAAGAATCATACAAGAAGCAGAGTTAGATGATGTAAAGTGGGTAAAAGGTCGCTACGAGCACTTATCCATTATAGATGGAAAGAGAATAAATGTAGTGTGTCACAGTTAGTTATATAAAAACTGATTGTCCAAAGCCTTCAACAAAAGAATTAAGCCAAGGAAGTTCACGCCCGGGCATCTGGTATTGAAGAAGATATTTCTGCATTAAGATGAAGCCAAGGGAAAATTCTCTCCCAATTGGCAGGGTCCGTATATGGTCCACCGGATTCTAACAGGAGGAGCCCTTATTCTTGCAGAAATCGACCGAGAAGTTTAGCCGAAGCCGATCAACTCAGATGCAGTGAATAGATATTACATTTGACCATAGGTTTTTCTTCATGATGTAATTTGAAGTATGCCTGACCTGATTCCCCTTTAAGATGTGATACGTAGGCAGCCCTATGGGTTTAGTCTCATTTTAATAAAATTTCCATTTTCCCCCGCTATTCAAACTGGGGTAGAATTTTGAGGACCCTTAAAATTCCGAAGTCAGTTTGTCAGTCTCTTCATCAGCGTCGACCCAGTAAACTGGGGCAGAATTTTGAGGAGGATCGATGCACTTTCAGTTATTCAGCACAATCCTCAACAACATCAGCCCGGTAAGCTGAGGCAGAACTTTGGGGAGGACCCTCAAAATTCCGGAACAAGCGAGGTTGCCATGTCTTTAACCACGTTGCAGTTGTTGGTTCATCCAAAATAAAATCATTTTTCAAATATGTACTTACATTATATTTACTGGATCATGCATAAATATCATATGCATTGCTGTCGTTTAGCAACTCTACCCCCAATGATACACGATGTCAAGAGTCAAGGGATGCGAACTAGCCTTTCCCCTCTACAGAACTCACAATTTTTCTTAGAATGCATGCACCCCAGGTCGCAAATCATTGAATACATTCACACACTTGTACTCTTCAGGATTGAAAAACGATCGCTCATTCGCAAGTTTTCTATCTACACCCAATATCCCCAGTAGCCACGATATCACAATCTATCAGCTTAGAGAACTTACTACGGTCGCTTTCTTTACATTCCTACATTTTACATAACTCTATCTTCTGCCTTCCAAGGTTAAGCTCTACCTCCATTCTACATAAGTCTACTTATCTGCCTTTCGAGACTAAGCACTGTCTCCATCTGCATTTTGCATAAGGCTATCTTCTGACTTCTGAGGTTATGCTCTACCTCCATCCTACATAAGGCTATTTTTTGCCTTTCAAGACTAAGCTCTGTCTCCATCCTGCATTTTACATAAGGATATCTTCTGGCTTCCGAGGTTAAACTCTACCTTCATCCTGCATAAGGCTACTTATCTGCTTTTCGAGGCAAAGTACCGTCTCCATCTGCATTTTGCATAAGGCTATCTTCTACTTTATGAGGTTAAGCTCTACCTCGATCCTGCATAAGACTATTTTATGCCTTTCCAAACTAAGCGTCGTCTCCATATACATTTTGTATAAGGCTATCTTCTGCCTTCCGAGGTTAAGCTTTATCTCCATCCTACATAAGGCAAGTTTCTGCCTTTCGAGACTAAGCTCTGTCTCCATTTGCATTCTGCATAAGGCTATTTTCTGCCTTCCGAGGTTAAGCTCTACCTCTATCATGCATAAGGGTACTTATATGCCTTTCAAGACTAAGAATCGTTTCCATCTTGCATGGCTGAAATATCGCCACCTGCATTTAATACTCTCTTTGGGTGAAAGATCACCACCCTTTGCATTCATTCGGCTGAAAGATTGCCACCTTCTCATAGCCTGAAAGATCGCCAACTTATTCAAAGGCGTCATAGTTCAGAGGAACCATATGCATAGCCCGAGAACACCATTTCATGGCCTACGAATCTTTACTTTTATGCTCTTCATGGCCTAGGACATCATAGTCCGAGGACGTCTTCCTAACCGTCCAAAGAAACCCTTCATGGTCCAATGGGAACATGCATCACATTTAAATTATGCACAATATATGCGCACATTGCTCATTTATAGGTACACCATCATAAACGGCCGTCTCAGCAGGAGCTCTCCCGCTCTGGTTCTCTACAACCTGTTCGACTTCAAAACCTTTCTCAAACTAAACCATCGCGTCCGTATTTTCTAATCTCCATCATTGGTTCCTGAACTACATACATCCTGATTCCTGTAATACTAGGGATATGTAGGCAGCTCAAAAACAGAGCGCAGTAAAAGTTCTCTTACAATCGCCATTTCCGTTTAAAATTGGCCATCTTATCTTTACGTGACAACACTTTCATCCTCCTAGGATAATGGGGGGCAGTTGTTGTTACCGAATTTTCCCTATATATTTTTATATATACTCAAATACTTCCAAAATAGTATATTTATATATATATAAGTATGCCCAAAGGTTTTTGTATTTTTCCTCAATTTTAAGGG
This sequence comes from Nicotiana benthamiana, assembly GCA_034376525.1. Classification (NCBI taxonomy): domain Eukaryota; kingdom Viridiplantae; phylum Streptophyta; class Magnoliopsida; order Solanales; family Solanaceae; genus Nicotiana; species Nicotiana benthamiana. Next base: position 4,322,810 of record CM067329.1, on the reverse strand, counting down.
TTTTAGAATTGATTTATTATCTATTTTAAACAGTAAACATAGTCCATAATTATTCCCAAATTATTATGTTTTGGTTAATAAGATAATTCATTCTCATATTTACAACAAAATATAATTAATATGATTTTTGCATATTTTTACAAATTTATTTGGAATTTTTAAAGCTTAATTGCCTGAAATTGCTATTATAGCCTATTCTATAATTAATCGTATTTTATAATTATAAAATTGTTTCTAATATTTTTATATTATATTTTATATATTATTAATTAGTTCTATGTTTTCAATTAGTTTTCAAATCATTTTTAGCTATTTTTATTAATTAAAAAGGGAAAAATGGCTATTTAAAAGATGGCCCTTTAATTTCAATTCTATCCCAAATTGCACCCATTATTAACCCTAATTTCAAACCCTTAATTAGGTGACCCAATTTTAATTCCAACTCGCCCCAAACCCGTTTGACTAACCCGTCCGCTTCCCACTTTAAATCCTCGCCGTTGATTATTTTAATCAGTGGCCCTCGTTCCTTCTTTCTTTTTTGATTCCGCCCCAACCCCAACCCTAATCATTTTCTTCGAAACAGCCGCCTCTAAAATCTCTCATCTTCTCAAACTCTCTCTAAACCACTCGAAACCCTAGCCACCTATATCGTCGTCTCTGACCAGTTCTCACCGGAGTCCATGGCTTCTCAGGCCATGGACAACCTGTGCACACTTCTCCTCACCCCAAATTGTGGGTATTCAAGGTATTTAAGGTCTAGCCTTGACCAAGCCTGTTCAGATCCTTCACCAATCTGAGATCCCTTGGCTTCTTTGGCACCGTTCCGACATGTTCGAGCTTTGACAGGGCTTAGCCATGGCCCAGACTTGTTCAAAGACCAGATCGTTGAGAAACCCTAAGTATCTTGATTGAGGTTCTATCTTTCCTTGTTTTCTTAGATCTGTAACAGATCTGTGTTCTACTCAATGTTTTAATGCTTTTCCCCAACTTTCCTTTTTAAAAATTAGTCTGCTCCAAATTAGGGTTTTCAAAAATCCTAAAACGATTCCTCTTCTTCTTATTCTTCTTTCTTATGTTAATCTCTGTGTCCATGCCATATATTATGTGTTTTTGTTTTTTCTTATGATTTGCCGTTAATATGTATATGTCTCTATCTTTACTCTGTTATTGCTTCTACTGGTTCCTAAAAGTATGGTTTACGTGTTTAGCTTGCATGTCCTTTACTGCTTCACCTACTGAGATTCTTTGCATTTAATGGATTCGTTTGGTTTCTAAACTTGTTTCTTTTACTGCTTCCTAAAATTCTATGGCATCTCTTCTCTCTTCCGACTTCATTTGAGTTCTGAGTTTTCTCTTAAACTTGTTCTTTACAATTTTGTCACCCTACTGCTTCTGATTTGCTGTGTGTGTTTATGTATTCCTTAAGAAACTCCGAAAGAGTTCCTTAATCTTCTTGTGAGGTATTTCTTTCTCTTTTCTACTCGGATTGAAACCCCGTGTCTGGGATTTTTTTACGACTTATTATTCTAGGGTTCTACTCTAGAAACCCTAGGCCCTCAAACTCCTGCTGAGTTTATAAGCTGAACTGAAACTTGCTTTTAGCTTATGATTTTGAAACTGTTTATGCCGATTTTTTCTTTCATGCTTGACACTGGTAAGGTTTATATGCAAGGGTTTCCCTCTGAATTGATTCTGTTAGCTTATGATTGATTTCAATCACCCTTTACTAAGGCTCAATTGATTTGCTACTGATTTTTATAACTTAACCTCTTCCCCTCTTTTCCCGACTAAGTTCATTCAAGACTTTAATTTTCCGGCTGTTTGATTACATTATTTCCTTATTCTTTCAAAACCGTGTACTATAGGCTTTTTACCTTAAATAGACCATGTGAACTAACCCTTATTATGCTACTCTGAAAAAGTTTTCATTATTTTGATTTCCTTAATTAATCATTCCCATTTGAAATCAAATCCTTTTGACTAAGGGAGATCCTATTTGATTGACAAAAATTTTATTTCCCTGTCTTTTTGTTTACTCGTTTTTGCACTACAAAGAGACAACCTTCACAGTTCCGAACACAGTTCTTTCTACACATTTGCAATACACTTCACACTTCAGAAAATAAAAAATACTTCTTTTTCAATACTGAATAACAGTTCCCTCTCTGCTACTGCTTTCTTTACTACTACTGAGCACTCTTCTCCTTTCTTTCCTTGTGTCTGAATATTCTGGAATTCCTCTGAACTCCCAAGTACTTGCTATAGTTTTTGTGTGTGAGTACTGTCCTGAATCATGACAGCTTCCCATATTGCTATCCATGACTCAGAACAAGGTTCCTTGAGCCTCTAATATCATTTCCCTTTCCCTCTCCCTTTATATGTTGAGCTTTAACTTGGTCCTGATGGTGTCCTAATCACCATTCAAACCTAAGTTTGACTCTCCAGAGTCTGCTCCTATTTGTTTGACCTAAGAAAGGGGTCAAGGATGTGCCAGCCTATGCCATGGCTGAGTATGACCACCCTCTGCTATGGTTCCTCTCTCACTTTGCACTCATTCCTAGTTTCCTATATTTTACCCCCCTTTTGGTAATCCATGCTTTGGGAACCTAGAGTTCCCTCTGAACTTGGATGCCTGAGGGATGGTAATTCCACACTTACACTATTCTGTTACAATATTCATTATTAAGTATTGCTGGGGCTCCTAGAGGCTCCTTGGAACTTAGAAACACTCTGAATAAGAGAAGGCCTTGGAATATGGAATCCGGATTTGGTGAAACACATGTATTGGATATAAAGATTGAATTAGGCAGATTTGATCTAGTTGTATATTTTGATGTATTTTATATTTTTCTTTCATCTCTTCTGGTTCTGTAATAATTTTGTATAAAAGAACTTGGGGAGATATAGTAAAAGGGTATGGGAGGGGATTACCTTATTGCATCAAATAAAGTTTAGACACCATGTCACGACCCAAACTGGAGGGCCATGAATAGAACCCAACCATACTTGCGAGCACCTACGTACATTTTATCTAACCTTCTTTATTATCTTTAAGGGCTGAGGAGATCAATATAAATGTAAACATGGATCATGGATAACTAACAATAAATATGATGGCATGAACCTACATAATACGGGATGAACAGACAATCAAGAAACTATATATATATATATATATATATATATATATATATATATATATATATATATATATATATATATATATATATATATATATATATATATATATATATATATGGTACAAGCTACCATGATATCATGGAAGGCTATACAACAAAAAGTAGCAGACAAGGCATACCAATCTATACATGAGTAGACACCTGTCTATAAGCCTCTATAGGAACATAAGTGCTACAACAAAGCTGAACAGGGCCCCGACATACCCATAATGTCTATAACAAAAATGCATACCAAGACCAAGGCAAGTCCGGAGAAGGGATCTCGCCAATCATCGCTGAACTGGACAACCTACTGTAGTGGGGGAGCTGCACCTATCTGTCTATTAGGACCTGCAGCACGAGATGCAGCGTCCAAAAATAAAAGAGCGTCAGTATGAATATTGTACTGAGTATGTAAGGCATGGAACCATAAACACGAACAGTAGTGTAAGCATGGATAGAGAATACACAACTTGTAACATCTGAGTACCTATGAGGGCTACTGACATGAAATGCATGATATATATGTATAAATACATAAAATTTTAAAACATACGCCTCTGTGGGCATCATCATCATCATATCGTACCCGGCCGTAATAGGCTCGGTTAAAATGTACCCAGCCATCATAAGGCTCGGTAGATCATACCCGGCCACATGGAGCTCGATAAAACCCAACTGATCAGTGGTTGCACAGTAGGTGCTCTACGCAGCCGTCAATAGCATGGCTCGGTAGAGTAAAATATATATATATATATATATATATATATATATATATATATATATATATATATATAATTCATGCTTGACTCTTGGAATCACGTTCTAAACCTTTTAGAGTGACGTAAGGTCGGTATCCTCTGTACACGTTATTAGGACAAACTCTTCACTGTGAACCTTATAAGAATCAGGAAGTACCAACAACATTGATAACATAAGAACAAGAGAAGCAACATTAACGTCAATCGTTCCATAATAGGGGAAACACTATAAGTACTGCTAGCTTCTAAGAGTAGAGTATCTTTGGAAGCTCGTTCATTGCGTTATGTACAATCGTATCCATGCAAAAGAAGGAAAGGTATAGCCTCACATACCTTGTATATATTTCCCAAATCTCAAGCTATGCAATTGTCACACTCCTTAGTCTACAATAAGGGAAATGATACTATCATTATCATTTAAGCGTCATAACCATTGTGTATCGACCTCAACCTATTTTATGATAAACGCACCGCACCTCCCCAATATTTATGACTTCAAACCATTCAATTTTAATCACCAAACATCCCAGAAAATATCAATAATAATCATATTGAGTCTCCCAAAATAGTTCACCAACCGATAACATTACTGCCAAGCCTTTTGATATATATTTCACAAGTTCTAGCTTCAATGGCTTAGCCACAACATGGATAATCTTAAATATATATAGAGTAAGAGGTTCCTTAATTTAATACATAAAGAACAAGTCCAAAATTACCTTAAAGTTACATGAAATATCCCTTCAATGCTGCCACAACAACAAGAAAGCGAAACTAGCGGTCAATTAGTATTTTTCGGCACTATAATTACTTTAGGAGGCTTGAAATAACTTAGGATTGATTTTATGAACATGAGAGAGTATTTGAAAAACAAAAAACCTCTAAAACAACCTCCCACATGAGCTGGAACATACAAAAATGAGCAACAACAAGAAGAATAAGAGACTTACTAGCACCACGGAATTCCCGACACTTGATTTGTGTTGTTTGCCCTTTGTTTGGGTCTTTAATCTTGAGGGAACCTTAAGAGGGTGATCCTAGGGTTCCATGGTCTGAATATTGTGAAACGAAATGACTAGAAGTGGGTTGGAGGTGTCATATATAATCCCAAATGTCTTAACCGCCTTAGTGGGCCCATAGAGAGGTGCTTGCCGCAGTCTCGCAAAAACGCTAATATCTCTCTATTCCGAGATCGTATCGATGAACGGTTTAATGCGTTAGAAACTAGAATCATAGATGTTCAATTTTCTATTGATATCACTCTATAATTTTTAGTACATTGGGGGAAAATCTTAGTAACATTTGACCAAATGTTTAAGTAAAATTATGAACCTAAGTTGCGACAACTTTTGTCGACTTTTGTCTCGTAACTCATTTGACTTCAAGAATTATAATATGAATATTATATGATTAAAATACCTTAAAACACTACCTCTTGAGTGTACTAAGAACCTCTAGGTTTACGACTGACAACATCTTTGATTCGCTTAACTTCTAGTACTTGTTATCTACCCATATAAACCTTTGTATCATTTAAGACCAATAGAATAAACTTCTTATCATCTTAAAGATAATCCTTTCTTGGATTTATGTCGAATACCTTATGGAATGAGCTAGCATACGTGAATATAGGTTGTAACTCTCTCCCCTTCTTAGGAACATTCGTCCCTGAATGCAAGGGTCTATGGGGAGTTCAAATCATCGTGGATTCCAACGGAAATTTTTGATCAATTTCCCCCTATAAAATTGTCACTAGCCAAACTTGCAAGCAATTAAGCCAACATATGGCCGTCTACACAAAGCATTATGGATATTTATAACTACATATCACTATTTTGTATTTAGGAAGAGTATTCTTAGGTTATTGCTTACCTCATAAAGCCATTTCAACTTCCAATGTATCCTGTGTTCCACCAACATCCTTGTTATCTTCATTCTGGAATAGGTAATGGTATTTGGACTTCATCTTCTCTTCTGCTTCCTATGTCAGCTCTTTCATATTCTTGTTCCTCCACAATACTTTGACGGAAGCCTACATCTTTTGTTCTCAACTTGCGGACTTGTCGATCTAATATAGCCACTGGCACTTCTTCATATGATAGGTCCTCAGTAACTTGTACATCTTTGATAGGGACGACCCAAGAAGGGTCTCAAATACATTTCCTTAATATAGATACATGAAATACCTGATGGACAAATTCCAATTCGGAAGGCAATTCTAACCCATAAGCAACCTGTCCGATTCGTCGAAGAATTTTATGCGGCCAAATATACCTTGGACTTAGCTTACCTCTCTTCCTAAAGCGCATAACACCCTTCATTGGTGAGATCCTTGAGAAAAACCAATCACCAACTTCAAACTCCAGATCACGATACTAGACATCGGAATAAGATTTTTGCCTGCTTTGGGCTGTCCTCAATCGCTCCTGTATCACATTAACCTTCTCAATAGCTTGGTGAATCAAATCTGGCCCATATAATTATGTTCCACCGACTTCGAACCATCCAACTGGTGATCTACATCTCCTCCCGTATAGTGCCTCTTATGGGGCCATCTTAATACTAGAATGGTAGCTATTATTCTAGTCGAATTCTATGAGTGGAATATGGTCATCCCAATTCCCCTTAAAATCTCGAACAAATGCTCATAGCATATCTTCTAGTGTCTGAATGATACGTTCAACCTGTCTGTCAGTTTGCGGATGAAATGCTGTGCTAAGATTCACTTGTGTGCCTAAAACCTTTTGAAAAGAACTCCAAAAGTTAGCTGTAAATTGAGCTCCTCGGTCTGATATAATAGATATTGGCACACCATGAAGCCTAATAATTTCCTTGATATAAAACTTCACATAATCTTCAGCCGTGTAAGTTGTCTTAACTGGTAGAAAATGGGCACATTTTGTAAGTCTATCAACTATCACCCATATGGAGTCAAATTTATGATAAGTGCAAGGTAATCCAATAACAAAGTCCATATTAATCACCTCCCATTTCCAGGTCAGAATCTTTATATTCTGAAGCAATCCACCGAGTTTGTGATGCTCTATCTTTACTTGTTGACAATTGGGACACTGGGCTACAAATTCTGCAATAGACCTCTTCATGTTATCCCACTAATACTGCTCCTTGACATCATGATGTAGAAAATCACTCTATCTATGATATGTGCGCTTTGGTTGTATGAGCATGATTTTCAGGTATAGGTTTTGATGAATGACAAACAATGAAGTCAAGTGTCAAACAACGATATTATATGACAAACAATCAAGAATGAATGGCGAGAAGCATATTGATGACGGAATTGCATAGACAAGCCAAAGACGAGCTCAAATGTTCAAGACCGAAGACCTAAGGCGTAGGTCATTAGGTAGAACCAATGTAAGAGCAACATTTAAGTTATCTCGTCTTTTGGCTCAACATTAGGTCATCATAAACATGCATAAAACATTTTATTAAAATCATATTTATCATAAACATGTTTTAAATACTTCAAACAAAATGATGTTAACGTTTTTAAACATGTCTTTTAAATCTGGACCAATACAATCGATTATATGAACCTTACAATCGATTGTATAGAGACAGTGTGATCTGAAGGTTTTCAAAACATCAAACAATCGATTATATAATTTGAACAATCGATTGTATAGAGAGAGTGTGATCTGAAGTTTTTCAAATCAGAAAACAATCGATTATATATTTTGCACAATCGATTATATTGAGACAGTGTGCAACCGAAGTTTTCAAACATCAAAATAATCGATTACCCTTTTTTATACAATCGATTATATTCAGACCGTTCCCACAGAATCCTAAATTGATTTTTGAACGTTGTATAATAATCGATTATACAGATTTTACAATCGATTATTTCCCTTAAAATCAGGAGTCTGTCTTTTGAACGTTCCTCAAACAATCGATTACATAGGTCATACAATCGATTGTTTAAGCAAAAATTCAGGGATTTTATCTGTCAATTAAGCAACGGTCAGCACCACTTTTTTACCTATAAAAAGAGGTCTTTTGAGCTGATTTTAAACACACAACACCTCCCAATATTGATATACATATTGACATTATTTGAGCATCATTTTAGAGCTTTTGTTAAGCCATTTGAGAGACAACTTTGAGTTGTTCATAGAGCTTATTTGTATCTCTTTATCTACTCTTTTGAGAGAGTTCTTATTGTAAGAAGAGAAAGGTGTTTGAGAAGAACATATCTTCTCATTGATTGACGGGTTTGCTAAGTACCCTAAGTCTTAGTGGTTGAAGTCTTGAGGTGCGGTATCCTCGAGCAAAGTGAAGTCTTGTAGAGTGTACATCTATGAGCAATTGTAACGGTTTGTTAGGCACCCGTAAGCTTAACGAAGTTAGTGGAATCTCGAGAGAGTCTCTCGGGGACTGGACTAGCCACAGGTTGTGGTAAACCAGGATAAATTCGGTGCGTTCTTTCCTTGTTATTTTAATTACCGAATTTATTTTATTCCTGCAATTTTAATTCCGCAATATTTATCAATATTCTCATGCCCCACTATTCACCCCCCTCTAGTGAACGGCATAAATCCTAACACATGATACATCTTTGTCGAGCAGGGATGGATGGAATATCAAGATTGATGAATCTCATTCATAATCTTCTCTCGCAACCCTACCATATTAGGTAAACATAATTAGCCCTGGTATCTCAGTGGCCTATCTCCTTTGATCTCAAAAGCCGTAATTTTACACTGCTGAATGCTCTCTCTCAATCTTACTAAGATGGGATCTTCATATTGTCGTGCTTTTACGCCGGCTACCAAAGATGATTCTGATGTATTCTGTACAGTAATATCTCCAACATCAAAGTCTAACAATCTGATTCTCATATTGGCTAGCTGATGAAGCTCTTTTGTCAACCCCCATCTACCTGCATCAATATGTACTAAGCTTCCTATTGACTTACGACTGAGAGTGTCTGCCACAACATTGGCTTTACCGGGATGATACAATATCTCGGTGTCATAGTCACCTAAGCTGCCTCAAATTCAACTCTTTCTACTTGAAGATGTATTGTAAACTCTTGTGATCTGTGTAGATGTCAACATGGATGCCGTATAAGTAGTACTGCCATATCTTCAAAGCATATATTACTAAAGCCAATTCCAAATCATGGGTTGTATAATTCTTTTCATGCTTCTTTAATTGTCTTGATTCATACGCAATCACCTTCCCACGCTGTATCAATACGCACCCACAACCTATAACTGAGGCATCACAATATACCACATAACCTTCTGTTCCTTGAGAGAGAGTGAGCACTAGTGTGGATGTCAATCGATTCTTCAGATCCTGAAAACTACGTTCACAAGTGTCAGACCACTGGAACTTGGTAGCTTTCTGTGTTAGCTTAGTCAATGGTGATGATATATAGGAAAACCCTTCTACAGGCCACCGATAATATCCTGCTAACCCAAGGAAGCTGCAAACTTTTGATGGTTTTGTAGGTCTTGGCCAATTCTTTACTGCATCAATCTTTTGAGTGTCAATAGTAATACCCTCGTCAGATATCACATGGACGAGGAATTCTACTGAGTTCAGCCAGAATTCACATTTGGAGAGCTCAGCATATAACTTAACATCATGAAGTGTTTGTAATACTATCCGCAAGTAGCTCGCATGTTCCGCCTCCGAACGAGAATACATCATAATGTCATTAATGAATACAATCACGAACACATCAAGATAAGACCTGAATACAGTATTTAGGAGATCCATAAAAGTTTCTAGGGAATTTGTTAGCCCGAACGACATTACCAAGAACTCAAAGTGCCCATATCTTGTCGGGAAGGCCCTTTTTGGAATATCTTTCTCCTTTACACTCACCTGATGATACCCTGAACGTAAGTCAATCTTGGAGAAATACATGGCACCCTGGAGTTGGTCAAACAAGTCATCAATTCTTGGAAGTGGATACGTGTTCTTTATAGTGAACTTATTCAACTGTCGATAGTCAATACACATCCGTAACGACTCGTCTTTCTTCCGCATGAATAGGACTGGCGCACCACAAGGTGAAGTGCTATGCCTATGGAAGCCCTTATCCGGCAAGTCCTTTAACTGTGCCTTTAACTCTCGCAACTCTGCTGGGGTCATTCTGTATGGAGGGATAGATATCGGTTGAGTGTTAGGCAACACATCAATGCTAAAATTAATCTCCCTTTTAGGAGGAACGCCTTGGAGTTCATCTAGGAAAACATCTGGAAATGTATTGACCACGGGGATTGGTTGTAGAGTAGGCGGCTTCGCTCCGCATCCTAACGCGAACAAGATGATAAATGTAACCTTTTGAGATCATTTTCCTTGCCTTAAGATAGGAAATAAACCTACCTTTCGGTGTAGCAATGTTCCCCTTCCATTCAATGACGAGTTCACCTGAAAATTGAAACCTAACCATCTTCGTACGACAGTTAAAATATGCATAGCATGAGGCCAACCTGTCCATTGCCATTTTCACATCAAAATCAACAATTTCTAACTCAAATAAATTTGCCGAGGTTTGACGACTATAAATCATAACAGTGCAACCTCTATATACCCTTCTAGCAATCACAAAATCTCCTATGGGAGTAGATACCACAAGGGGTTTACATATCAATTCAGGTTCAATGCCAAACTTATTAGCCACAAAGGGTGTAAAATATGATAATGTAGATCCCGGATCAATCAGCGCATATATGTCATAAGAAAACATAGACAATATACTTGTAACAACATCTGGTGACAACTTGAGATCTTGTAGATCTACTAGAGCATATATTCAATTTTGAGCACCACTCGAACTCGGCACTGCATCTCTACCACTACCAAGACCTATTGACTTCTGAAAACCCCGTTCTGGAGCTCGAACGGACGAGGAAGAACTCGACACAGATCCATTCGGCTGAGCCATACCATCACCTCCTCTGTTAGGACAATCCCGCATTGTATGGCCAAGCTGTCCACACAAATAGCATGCATCAGAACCTCGATGACACAGTCCAAAGTGAGCCTTGCCACACTGATCACAACGTGGTGTTGGGGTCTCATATGACTAGTATCCCTGTGATGTTGCAAGCTAGATGCCCGCGAACTTTGACCTGGACCAGAATGGGAACGATCATATCGGGGCCTCTAAAACTATGGAGGATCACTAGCTACAGATGACGCCGAACTCCTCGAAGGCTGGGGCATGACACAACCTCTGAATTCATTAGAATACCTTGCAAATCTCGCCCTCTTATGGTGGCCCCTATCCTGCTCCTTATCTGCCCTCTGCTGGCGCTTACGATCCTCAAGGTTCTAGGCATAATCCTGAATATGAAAAATATCCATGCCCTCTACCAAGGAGGCTGTCGTGCACTCATTTATCAGATGTGGTCCCAATCCGTTCACGAACAAATGCACCTATCACTCATCTCGGGCAACATATGGTGAGTATACCTTGCTAAAGGATCAAACTGCATACTGTACTCTCACACATTCATATTACCTTGTATAAGGTTCAAGAACTTATCAGCTCTAGCTCGTCGTATCTTAATTGTCAAGTAGTGATGAAGAAAGGCCTCTGAAAATTCTATCCACGCAGCTGGAGGAGTGTTCAGACCCCTAGATCTCTCCCAACTATCATACCAGAGAACCGCAAAATCCCGTAACCGATAAGAAGCCTACTCTACAGCCTATGTATCATTAACATGCATAACCCACAATGTACGATGAACGTGGTCGATAAAAATCTTGGGGTCCTCCTTTGGGTCTGATCCAGCAAGCACTGGAAGGTAAAAATTAATAAAATCATGAACTCTCGTACTAACTGGTTTATTAGCAGCACTTGTATTCTGTCTCTGAGCCTGAGCAGCCACCAAGCTGGTCAATAACTACAAAGCACTCTGCATATCCTAGTCTGTGGTGCCAGACGGAGAGTAGGAGGTGCCGGGTGCTTCCTAATATCCTATGAAGGAGGTGGAGTAGATGAGGTATGAGACGACATCTCACTCTGAGCCTCAATTTGGCCTGCTCTGGCTTGGGGTACCTCACTGGTACCCTCGCTTGCAGCTGTATCAAGACTTCTACTAATCATTTGCTTCCTAGTCAAAGGCATCTCTAAAAGAAAACAAGGTTATTATTAGAGGCAAACACTTACGGCTCAACTCTACGCACGATCGAGATTAAGGAAGAAGGTAACAACCCTAGATGTCATATATCATCCTGATTATAGATGTAGCGCGCTACACATCCATAATCAAGACTCTACTAGACACGGCTCATAGACAATCCCTAGGACAGACCTGCTCTGATACCAAGTTTTTCACGACCCGAACTGGAGGGCCATTACTAGCACCCGACCATACTTGCGAGCACCAACGTACATTTTATCTAACTTTATTTATTATCTATTAGGGTTGAGGAGATCAATATAAATGGTAAACATGGATCATGGATAACCAACAATAAAATATGATGGCATGAACCTACATAACATGGGATGACCAGACATTCAAGAAACTATATATATATATATGGTACGAGCTACCACGCTAACATGAAAGGATATACAACAAAACAAGCTGACAAGGTATTCCAAACTATACATGAGTCGCCACCTGTCTATGAGCCTCTACAGGAACATAAGTGCTGCAACATAGCCAGAACAGGGCCCCGACATACCCGTAATGTCTATAAAAGAAATGCATACCAAGACAAAGGCAAGTCCGGAGATGGGATCTTGCCAATCACCACTGAACTGGACAGCCTACTGTGGTAGGGGAGCTGCACCTGAATTTCAGTCAGGACCTGCAGCAAGACATGCAGCGTCCACAAATAAAAATGCGTCAGTACGAATAATGTACTGAGTATGTAAGGTAGGGAACCATAAACACGAACAGTAATGTAAGCATGAATAGAGAATATACAACCTATAAAATCTGAGTACCTCTGAGGGCTACTGACATGAAATGCATGATACATATGTATAAATACATAAACTTTTAAAACATATGCCTCTGTGGGCATCCTCATCATCATATCGTACCCGGCTGTAATAGGCTCGGTTAAAACGTACCCAGCCATCATAAGGCTCAGTAAATCATACCCGGCCACATGGAGCTCGATAAAACGCAACTGATCAGTTATTGCACAGTAGGTGATGTACCCGACCGACTATAGCATGGCTCGATAGAGTAAAATATATATATATATATATATATATATATATATATATATATATATATATATATATATATATATATATATAATGCATGCTCGACTCATGGAATCACGTTCTAAACCTTTTGGAGTGACGTAAGGTCGGTATCCTCTGTACACGGTATTAGGAATAACTCTTTACTATGAACCTTATAAAAATCAGGAAGTACCAACAACATTGATAACATAAGAATAAGAGAAGCAACATTAACTTCAATCGTTCCATAAGAGGGGAAACAATGTAAGTACTGCTAGCTTCTAAGAGTAGAGTATCTTTGGAAGCTCGTTGATTGAATTATGTACAATCACAGTCGTGCAAAAGAAGGAAATGTATAGCCTCACATACTTTGTATATATTTCCCAAATCTCAAGCTATGTAATTGTTACACTCCTTAGTCTAAAATAAGAGAAACGATACTATCGTTATCATTTAAGCGTCATAACCAATCTGTATCGACCACAACCTATTTTACGATAAACGGACAACACCTAGCCTATATATATGACTTCAAACCATTCAAAAAAATCACCAAACAGCCCAAACAACATCAATAATAATCATATTGAGTCTCCCAAAACAGTCCACCAACCGATAACATTACTACCAAGCCTTTCGATATATATATTTCACAAGTTTAAGCATCAATGGCTTAGCAACAACTTGGATAATCTTGAATGCACATAGAGTAAGAGGTTCCTTACCTTTATACAGAAATAACAACTCCAATTTGACCTTAAATTTCAATGAAATATCCCTCAAATGTTTCCACAACAACAAGAAAGCAAAATTAGCGGTCAATTAGTATTTTTTGGCACTAGAATTACTTTAGGAGGCTTGAAATCAATTAGGGTTGATATTAAGAACATGAGAGAGTATTTACAGAACGTAAAACCTTTAAAAAAACCTCCCACACGAGCTGGAACAACACAAAAATGAGCATCAACAAGAAGAATAAGAGACTTACTAGCGCCACGGAATTCCCGACACTTGATTTGTGTGTTTGCTCTTTGTTTGGGTCTTGAATCTTGAGGAATCCTTGAGAGGGTGTTCATAGGGTTTTAAAGTCCTAATATAGTGAAAGGAAATGATTAAAAATGGGTTGGAGGTGTCGTATATAGGCCCAAATGTCTTAACCGCCTTTGTGGTCCCCATAGAGAGGTGCTTGGCGCACTCTCGCAAAAACGCGAATATCTCTCTACTCCGAGATTGTATCTACAAATGGTTTAATGATTTAGAAACTAGCTCATAGATCTTCATGTTGGTATTTATATCACTCCATAATTCTAAGTAAATTGGGAGAAAATCTTAGTAACATTTGACCTAATATTTAAGTAAACTTATGAACCTAAGTTGCGACAACTTTTGTCGACTTTTGTCTCATAACTCATTTGACTTCAAGACGTATAATACAGATATTATATGAATAAAATAACTTAAAACACTACCTCTTGAGTGTACTAAGCACCTCTAGGTTTATCCGAAAATACGATTGACAACATCTTTGATTCGTTTAACTTCTAGTACTTGTTATCCACCCATATACACCTTTGTATCATTTAAGACAATAGAATCAACTTCTTATCATATTAAAGATAATACTTTCATGGATTTATGTCGAATACCTTATGGCATGAGCTAACATACGTGAATATAGCTTGTAACACACTATGTCTATAAGTTTTAATTCAATCATGTAGATACCATGTCTATAGGTTTAATATTTTAATCATTCACCTAGATACCATGTCTATAGGTTTAACATTTTTCAATCACTTAGATACTATGTCTATAGAATTAACAGTCATCTAGAAATTCTGCCTATAGGATTTAATACTTTATCATCTTGCAAATCACTAGAAACCCTGTCTATAGGATTTAATAGTCATGTAATCGGTTGCATATAGAAACCATGTCTATAGGAAATGCATGAACCGTTAGGCAAGCCGTAGGGTAATCAAATACTCATTTTCTTAATGTTTAATAACAGCAACGAGTCTTAAAAACTCAAGATATAGATATCCTGCCTATATGGTTTCAGACTCGCCTAAATCTGTGTAAGTATTAACCTGGCTATTGGCTTCAGCGTTTTAAAATAAAGCTCGTCCAAACTTGTCTGCAATTTTTTAAACTTGCATTTTGCTTTTTCTAAAACGTTTTTTCAACTCTTTGCCTGAATTATTCGTCTCATGAAGTTCTATTTCAAAAAAAGTTTCAAACTCACTCTTCTTTTAAAGCTTTCTTACTTCTGAAAACTCTACTTTACAATTCCACCGTACTTTTACTTAATAAATTCTGCTTATTTTTCAAGACCTCTCTGAACTTCTGTAATTTTCAACCTTTTATTTTAAATTCTCCTGCATTAGGTTCTTAATCAGTAACTTGTATAAAATACCTCAACTTCTAACAATTGGATCCGGGTTGCCTAATGAAGACTTCCTATCCAACTCTATGTATTAAACTAATCTGTCCGCCGTTTAATTTTTAAAGACCAAATTAGTATATGAAAGACATGCTAAACTAGTTGCTATGTGATTTATGGGGTTTATATGAGCCTTTTGTGTGTTTGTTTCTTCCCTCAATATTTGCTACTTGTTTTGTTTGCCGCCTTAGTATTATACCCTTTTGAAACTCCATATATACCTATACTCCCTTGCCTCTCCCTTAGAATTAGAAGTTCTAAAACCCCAGGACTGATAGGTTGGGACGGGTATTAGCATGCAATAAGTAAATGAGACTAATCGCATTTAATACCTTAATGGGGTAGGAAAGGTAGAATATGGATATGATGACTGGTGCACTAATATCTCGTGTGAGAATGATTGCTGGATATTGCACCAATGTGATCCATATTATATTTAACCTAGGACCCCCCTTTTCTTTATTTATATGATGTGATATTTTTCCTAAAAATTAATGTTTTCTTCAATTAATCTTTTTCTTTCAGAACTTCCAGCTTATTTGTTATCCATATGTGCAAACAGTGTTTGTTTACTTCTACTCTTTTTAAAGTCACAATTATGCATGGCCGGAAACCACACTAATTGATCTTGAGGGGTTCCTAAAACTTTTCCCTCGAGATAATCTCAAGCCCTTACCCGAACTCTGGTTTTTGTTTCAAACAATCTTCTTCTTTTCATTAAAGTGTCCTAATGCACTATAATCATTAGGTGGCGACTCTTCGAATTCCATAACCCGATTCCTCAAAAGGGAATGAGAGTATTTTGCCCATAATGTCATAAACCCAATTTTGCCGTAAGAAAAAAGGGGCGTCGACAACGAGTTAAGAAAATGGCACCTTCAAGTTACTCCCCATAGGCTCCAATGGAAGAAAATGGGATTGAAATTAACCCAACCCTGGATCTTAAAAGACCTCACTGCCTAAGCAATTTCCGCACCTGTGACCCCTTAACCGCTTCTACGGTTCCGCAAGTGCGGTTAAAATACCGCTTCTGCGGTCCCCTCCTAGGCCACCCTTTTTTCACTTTAGCAAACATACCATCCGCGGATGTGGTCCCGCTTCTGTGGAACTTTGACCGCATCTGAGGTCTACGAGCCCCTAACCAAAAATTTGCTTCTGCTGCTCCCTCGCTCGCAGATGCGGTTTCACTTATACGGAAATTTGACCATCTACGGAGCTTGCAGCACCAAGACAAAATCGTTTCTGCGATCTTCTCTTCGAACTAGCGACGCCGCTTCTGCGGTCCTATTTCCGCAAAAGCGTAAATACAAGAAGCAGCAAAAACCTAATATCCTCCAAATTCAAAAATCCCTTCCTCAACCATCCGAAATCATTTAGAGGCCCCCGGAACCCAAAATAACCATGCCAACCAGTCCCATAACATATTATGGACTTTCTCAAGGCTTCAAAACATATTAAACAACAATAAAACCACAAATAAACCTCCAATCAATGCTTAATGAACTTTCAAATTTCGAACATCTACTTTCGATGTTTAAGCCTATCAAATCACGTCCGATTGACCTCAAATTTTGCACACAAGTCATATTCGACATTGTATACCTACTCCAAGTTTTGGAATTGGATTACGACCCCGATATCAAAAAGTTAACTTCAGATCGAACTTCAAAATTTTTTTCATATTTCTATCTTAGCCAAATGGCTCCAAAATGACCTACGGACCTCCAAATTCACTTCTGATCGTGCTCCCAAATACAGAATCACTATACAGATCTACTCCCTATCTAGAAATCCCAAAAGTTCATCGATAATGTTGAAATACACTTCAAGCCAAATTATGAAATTCCTTCCAAAAAGCTAATTTCCACAATTGACGATAAAATGCTCCCGGGTCATCCAAAACTTGATCCGCGTATACGCCCAAGTCCGAAAACATCATACAAACCTTGTGGAATATTTAGATCCCAATTCTGAGGTTTTACTTAAAAATCGATCTTAGTGAATTCTTTCAACTTTAAGCTTTCGAAATGAGAATTATCCTTCCAAATCAACTCTGAACTTTCCAAAATTTGATTCCAACCGTGCTTACAAGTCATAATACATGAAATGAAGCTGCTCATGGCCTCAAACTGCTGAATGAAATGATAGAGCTCAAGCCGACCGGTCGAGTCGCTACACATTGTAACCTAAAAATAGCCACAAAATAAAATAATAACTCATATTTGTGGCAAAGCATAAAGGTTGACGTGATGTAAATGATTCTTTGATTATGATACGACTCTTATAGTACGACTTGGATGTGTAATATTATCTTTTAAAAAATATGTATATTTTGAAATTTCAATTTCTAAAACTATATATATATATATATATATATATATATATTATCCTTTATTTAAAATTCACTTTAATTAGCTATCTAAAAGTTTAACCGATTCTTTCATGACTTGGTTCGCCCTCCGTAAACCATCATAACGACACCTAACCTCTACGACTAGTTAAACCTAAAATGCGAAAGATAAACCAAACTTGCAGAAGAAAAAAAAAACAATTTAAAATAGAAATAGAGTAATAAAATAGCGTTTAAAAATGATGCTTGGCATATACAATTTTTAACTCTCAAAAACTAGTAAATATTCCCAAAACAGGGAAACCCATGAATCACAAGCTAAGGATACTACATAGTGCTCTAACTCCAGAATAGTCTAAAACAAAATAAATATAGTAGGGCAATAACTATAGCAGAGAATGGAGAGTGAGTCCTCGGTCTGTGGACGTGGCATATATACCTCAAAGGCTGCGAAGGGTCGCCTCTTCTCAAGGATGGTAAGTCTGAGTCGAACTGCCTGGATCTGCAGATGAAAAACATGACGTATAAAGGGATTGTTTACACCATAGTGGTACTCAGTAAGTTCCAAGTCTAACCTCGATCGGGTAGTGACGAGGAATGGCAGGGCCCTACTAAGGTTAAATAAAATACAAAGTTCGACATTGTAGAACATAGTAGTGTATTTAAGTACATCAGTAAAAGTAACACAGGTTATAAAGGATAACTAGAATGATATAGGGGCAAAGTAAGCACAGAAGAAAGTACAACTCAGCACCAAATAATAACAATTAGGGGTCTCCCAGGATACCGTCCTATTGTCACAAATATACACGTCAAATAGGTATCCCGAGATACCATCCCGTAGTCGAACTCATAGTGCGTGGGGATCTACCGGAATCCCATTCTATCCTTCCAAATGTAAATACCCATTACTGGGGGAATCTATCGGGTACAGACCCATAGTTCCATATAATTGTGCAGGTGGATCTACCGAATCCCGCATCCGTAGTCCCAAATGTAAACAAACAAGGGGGAGATACCGAAATACCACATCCGTAGTCCCAATATAAATACAAAGCAACAATATGAAAATACTAAGAAATGTAAAATTCCATATTAAGGCAAACAATTAGTTTACCTAGCATACTACACAGAATTCAGGTGTAACAATCCAACCGGCCATTTTAAGAATTTACGCTCCATTTAGTGAAATAAGGTCTGGAACAACTTCGGATTATGAGTATCAACTTGCGTGCATGGTGGAATTCGACTTTCAGATGGCTTAAAGTGAAATTGGAAGAAGGAACAGGTTTGGAAATTGGAACATTTAAAAGTTGACCGAAATTAGACTATTGTGTAAACAACGCCATAATAGGTCATGGATGATCTCAACAGCTTTGTATGGTGATTTTGGACTTCGGCGCGTGTCCAGATTCTGATTTGGATGTCCTTAGAGTGAATTGAGGAATTTCGGCGAAAATTGAAGTTGGAAAATGAAGAAGTTTGACCTATAGTTTACTTTTGGGATATCGTGGTCAGAGTATGACTCCAAGAGTTGGATCGGCTCCGTTATGTCATTTTGGACATGTCTGCAAAGTTTGGCATCATTTTGAGTTGAATTGATAGGTTCTGGCACGAGATTTGATATTGCAAAATTTGAAAGTTCATAAGCTTGATTTTTGGTTTGATTCATCGTTTTGATGTTGGGTTATGTGATTTGGAGCTTCGAGCGAAGCCGTGTTAGGTTATATGACTTATCTGTATGATTAGACGGGGTTCCGGGAGCCTCAGGTATGTTTTGGATTCTCCATTTTAAATTGCTGAACTGATGCTTCTGATATCCTTCTTCGCAATCGCGAAGATTCTCCCGCGATCTTGATGCCCCGCTAAACACCACTTCAAAACTCTTTTTTGCATTCGCATCCATCTCATTGCGTTCACGAAGTCTTGTGTATTCCTTCAGCGTATTCGCATCAAGCCTTCCACGATCGCGAAGGTCTAATTTTCTTTACTTCGCGATCATTTCTCCGGCCCCGCATTCGCATAGTGTAAATTAGGGACTCTTGGCAGATGATACTTTTCTTCTTCTTGTTTGCGTGAGCCCGTACGCGATTGCGTAGGCCACCTTCCCATTTCCTTTCGTGTTCGCATCCCTTTTCATGGAAATGCGATGTACATTTTCTGGGTCTTCTCAAATTCCTCTACGCGATCGCGACCATCGTTCCGCAATCGCGATGCAAAAACCACTGGGCAGATAGATTAAATTCCAATTTTGAGGGTTTCACCACTTTTATCACATTTTTACTTCTAGAGCTCAGTTCTTGGAAATTTTTGAAGGGATTTCCACCTGGGCGACTTGGTACGTGCTTCTCACTCGATTTAGGCCAATTTCCATGAATCTCATCTTTATTTCATCCTTCAATTTCAGATTTTGAATGAAAAATGGGTAGAACTTCATAGACCAAATTATTGAGTTTTGAGGGGGTGTTTAACCTCCGATTTGAGACATTTTTATGGTTAGACTCGTGAGAGTACGAGGGTTATGAAAACGTTAAATTCATTCGCTTCCGAGATGTTGGCCTGAGGGGTGTTTTGGTCAGTTTACATAATTTTACGCTTTAGCTTTGAATTAAATTGTAGTATCAATTGCTTGAGATGTTTATTACAATGTGTGATTTAATTAAACATATTTGAACATTTTGGAGTCGAGAACTCGTGGCAAGAATGTTGTTGCTAGTTTATTTTAGCCGGTTTGAGGTAAGTATCTTGTCTAACCTTGTGTGGGGGACTTCCTTTTTGGATTTGAGTCTTTTTTGTTGCTTGTATTCCTTTTACACGAGGAGACAAGTGCGTGCTCGGATTTATTTGTGGAAAATTTTCCCCTTTAGGTTCTTAGATCCTTGAAATTACTGACTATGAGGTTGTTCTTAAACTGGTTGAGTTACCTGTTGTTAGTTTCATCTACACATGTCATACTTGGAAATTATTAGCCCTTTTGGTTTATTCTTGTTACCTAATTAACTTTTACTTGTTTAAGTGAAGACATTTACCCTTACATAGCCACGCTATCTTTCCTAACTATATGTCTTTAATTGGAAACCAATATTCTCACTTCTCATGTAATTAATTGGCCTTAGTTAAAAAGAAGTTAGATATTTTATGTTTAGTTGATATTTTCCATAATGGTAATTATTTGATTCATTTTAAATTCCTTATTGTCTCGATACTCCTTGATTGTAATTTCCTCGGTGACTTCGTGCAACTATTTTACATATCCAATTGTTGTGGTTACCAGTCTATCTATCACACACTTAATATGTCTTGTTATTTTGTTGAGGTTATCGTGCTTTTTGGTTCCCTTGACCCTTCTTATGTATTGTTGATTTGCTTGCCGGGGCATTATTGTTTTCCACGGCCGATTCCTTTGCCGGGACGTTACTGTGTCTGTTTTTGACTCCTTATCGGGATGTTGTTGTTCACTTGCTGTTGGTGTGTATTTACTTTGGGACTGCGGGTTCGATTCCCGATAGATCCCCCTGCATATTTACTTTGGAACTACGAGTTCGATTTATGATAGATCCCCCTACATATTTAATTTGGAACTGCGGGTTAGATTCTCGATAGATCCCCCCCTGCATGTTTACATTGGGACTCCGGGTTAGATTCCCGATAGATCCCCCCTGCACATTGATAGTTGGACCACGAGACGATATCCCGAGAGATCCTTCGGATATATATATGTATATATATATATATACATATATATATATATATATATATATATATGTATATATATACATATATATATATATATGTATATATATACGTATATATGTATGTATGTATATATATATATGTATATATGTATGTATGTATATATATCTGTATATATGTATGTATGTATATATGATGGACTACGAGACAGTATCCCGGGAGATCTACTCGACAGTTGAGCGAGGACTACATGACAGTATCCTGGGAGATTCTCATGGCATCTTTGGCATTAAGCTTCACCTTTCTGTGTTTATTTTTTACTTCGTTCATTTGTGATTAACATGCATATTCGATCTTAATTCGTTGTTGTTGTCCAATATTTCGGGTGCTGGGCGTTCCATTTCTTATACCTACTAGTTGGTAGGATCCTTGTTAATCACACTTGCACAAGCATACACGTACTTGGACACACCATTAGAGGTGAATTCCTTTCGTTTTTTCTAAGGTTTGAAATATGCTCTCGTGTACCCATTATATATGTGAATGGCTTAGTTAACGAGTTAGTAATAAGGATGACCGTGAGATTGATAGGGCATAGGATGACAACTGTTAGACTTCAGATGCTGGATCTTCGTGAGTTGTGGTTTATCCGAGATTATTGGTGAAATTGTGGAAGGAGTTGGATAGGAGCTTATGTGAACACCCTTGTAGGATATGAGTTAGTGATTTGGTTGCCCTCGCTATGTTGTGACCATAGGACTTGGATTATGATTCTGCCATCATTTCAGATCATCATTTATTGTAATCTCGTGGTTACTTGTTGCTTTTCCCTTACTGTAAATGAAGTATTTTAGTTGATCATTCATGCAGTATTTACATAATTATATATCGTTCCATCACTCTTATAAATTATACTGTTTATTGACTGGTAGGTGTCTTGACTTGTTCCTCATCACTACAACACCGAGGTTAGTCTTGATACTTACTGGGCACCGGCGTGGTGTGCTCATGATACTCTTCCACACATTTTTTAGTATTGATACAATCACTCCCGTTAAGTTCTTTCCACCTTGGGATGAGGTGTTTCTATAGAGAAACTTCGAGGTATATCTGCTACGTCCACAGAACGAAGACTCACTTACCAACTTTCCTGCAATAAGTATAGCCTTTTAGTACTTTTCCTTTGTATAGACATTCTTGAGTTAGAGCCTCTATGTATCCCTTAGCTTGTGATTTGTGAGATTCTGGGTTTTGGGAGTATTTGTTAGCTTCGAGAACTATAATTGTATGTGCCAGGCAGCACCTTAAACACTGATTTCTTTTACTAGTTCATTTTAATTATTTTTCTTCCGCAATTTGGTTTATATTCCACATTGTTAGGCTTACCTAGTTATAGGGCCTAGGTGTTGTGACGACATCTTAATGGAGGGCGAACTGGGATCGTGACATCACGTAAACCAGTTTAAGAAAATAAAGCAATTAACTCACTTAGACATGCTTTCCTAAGCTAACAACATGCTTAATAATGCAAGTAATAAAAACAGGAAATAAAACATACTAGTAATTACTTAATAAAAAATCAGAATTTTGAATAATTAGTACAATTACACACTCATCACCTCAAGTACAAGGCATTTCAATTAATAATAATACCAAATCCTAAGGGAAATATCCCGCACACAAGTTTAGGCAAGCCGCTTACCTCAATCCGGCTCAATAATCAATCTGAGACCACGTTCTTGGCACGAGTACTTGACTCCAAATGCCCCAAATCTATTCAATTCAATTGCATAATATAATTTCAAGTAACCGATTATACAAAGAATTTTATGTTAATACACGAAATTATATAAAATTACCAAAATGCCCCTTTGGCCCACGTCTTGGAATCAAGTAAAATTTATATTTTCAGATTCCTCATAGTCTCACGATTCATGCGTACCAAAATTATCCAAATCTAAGATCAAATTGACAATCATAAGTCAAATGGTAGGTCTAAGAACTTCCTTCCAACTTTTTCCCAATTTTCACCTCCAATCCGAAATTAAATGATGGATCTAACTATAGATTGTTGGAATATAACTACAAAGGGTTAAATAATTGTTACCCACTGATCACCTCTTCAATTTCATCTCAAAATTTCCCTCTTTTGAGCTCCAAATAAAATTTTCTACTTTTTTTACTAAACCCTCAAAATTTCATATTTCTGCTAGCTATTACCGCGTTTGAGGTCAAACTTTTGTGGACCAATGGTCGCACCTGCAACCTTTAACTTAACACTAGTTTCTGCTTCTGCGGTAGTCCCTCCAGATCTGCGGTCTTGCAGGTGTGATATACCTCTCACACCTGCAGCTCCTTCTGGACCTCCCCAATTCCGCTTCTGAAACCACAGAGCCGCTTCTGCAGTGCCACACCTATGGTTCCACACTAGCAGGTGCGGTTATGATAGAAAAATAGATGAAGCTTCAATTCAAAACTCCAAAAAATTCTTTTGTCAACCATCTGAAAACATCTCGAGGCCTTCCGGGACGTCAACCAAAGGCACCAAGAAACTCTAATATCATTGTCCAAACTTATACCAATCTTTACAACACCTAAAACAATCTTGAAACGACCAATCAACCACGAATTCAAGCCTAAAAATTCCAAGACTCTAAAAATATGCTTTCGGTAAAAAAGTCCATCAAACCTCGTTCGAATGAATTGAAACTTTTCACACACGTCACATTCAACACTAAGGAGCTCCAACTTCCTAAATTCTATTCCGACCCTCGGATCAAAATTTCATTATCAAACCGAAAACATCAAAATTCGAGCTTTCGATATTTCAAGCCTAAATTAGCTAGGAACCTCCAAAACACAATCCAAACATGCCCCTAAGCCCAAAATTACTTAACAGAGCTAGCAGAACCATCAGAACTCCATTTTGAGGCCATCACACAGTGTTCCGACTACGGTTGAATTTCGAACACTTAAGATCTCATTTAGATATTGGTAAATAAATCAAACTCCCCAGACTCTCTTCCGGGTGATTCAAGGCATCAGTCACCACATTGGCCTTGCCCGGGTGATACAAAATAGTGATATCATAATCCCTTAGCAACTCTAACAATCTACTCTGGTGCAAATTTAGATCTTTTTTCTTGAATGGGTGTTGCAAGCTTCAATGGTCAGTATAAATCTCGCAGGGAAACCCATATAAATAATGGCGTCAGAACTTCAGGGCATGAACAATGGCAGCTAACTCAAGCCTTGGATATGGTAATTCTTCTCGTGTACCTTTAATCGCCTCGATGCGTAGGATGTTACCCTACTGTCCTATATTAACACCGTTCTGAGGCCATTTCTCGAGGTTTCATAATTAACCGTATAAGACCCCAAACCTGTAGGCAGTATCAAATTTGGTGTTGAAATCAAAGCCGTCTTGAGCTTCCGAAAGCTCACCTCACACTCTTTCGTCCACTGGAAAGGAGCACTCTCCTAGGTCAACCTTTTTATAGGGGTTGCAATCGATGAAAACCCCTCCACACAATGACAGTAGTAACCTACCAAGCCAAGGAAACTGCGGATCTCTATATCTAAAGATGGTTTGGGCAAACCCTTCACACACTTTATTTTCTTCGTATCAGCCTGAGTACCCTCAATTGATTCCAAGTGGAATAGGAATGCCACTGAATCAAACCAAAATGCACATTTCGAGTACTTAGCATGTAACTTATTCTCTCTCATTATCTGAAGCATTGTCCTCAGGTGCTGCTTTTGATCTTCCCGATTCTGGGAATACACCAGAATATCATCAATAAAGATAATGAAATAAGAGTCAAAATACGGCCGAAACACACTATGCATAAGTGCATTAAATCTACCAGGGATTGGTCAGCCCAAATGACATTACAAAGAACTCGTAATGACCATACTAAGTCCTGAAAGTAGTATTCGGGATATCTGGTTCTTGAAACGTCAACTTATGGTAACGTGAGTGCCATACTATCTTAGAAAATACATGTGCACCCTGAAGCTTGTCAAACATATCTTCAATACAAGAAAAAGGATAATGGTTATTCATTGTGACCTTGTTCAAATTGCGATAGTCGATACATATATATGTATAGAACCATTATATGTCTTCGCAAATAAGACGGGAGCACTCCAAGGTGATACACTGAGCCGAATAAAACCCTTATCAAGAAATCCCTGTAACTGATCCTTTAACTCCTTCAACTGAGGAGGATCCATACGACATGGAGGAATAGAAATGGGCTGAGTACCCGAAAATAGATCAATGGCAAAGTCAATATCTCCATCAGGCGGCATGCTTGGATGGTCAGTAGGAAACACATCGGGAAAATCCTGCAATACAAGAACTAAATCAATTGAAGGGGTCTCAATACTGATATCTCTCATATAGACTAAATACGCATCACACCCCTTCTCAACCATATGCTGAGCTTTAAGAAAAGAAATAACTCTACTGGGAGTGTGATCGAAAATACCCCTCTACTCAACACACAGTACACTTGGAATAGCCAGCGTCACGATTTTGGCGTGACAATCAAGAATAGTGTAATGGTGTGGCAACAAGTGTTATCCCAAGATAATATTAAAATCTACTATGCTGAGCAACAATAAATTGGCTCTGGTTTCAAAACTACTAAGAGAAACCAAAAACGACAGATAAACATGGTCCACAAAAAGAGAATCTCCAATAGGAGTAGAAACATAAACATGGGAACTGAAAGAATACCGTGGTACGCCAAATATGTAATAAAATAAGAAGACAAATAAGAGTAAATGGAGCCTGGATCGAATAAAACTAATGCATATTTGTGACATACCAGTATAACACCTATGATGATAGAATTGGAGGAAACGACCTCGGTATGGGCAAGAAGGGCATAGTATCTAGGATGGTCTCCCCCTCTACGGCAACCTCCACCTCCCCGGACTCCACCTCTAGCTAGCTGAGCAGGTGGGGTAGCAACTGGAGCTGTAACCGTAGTATGAGAACTCTGCGGGTCACGGTGTAACTGAGAATTCTGTGGAGGTGCACCCCTCTCAATTCTTGGGCAATCCCTCACCATATGGCGTATGTCACCATACTCAAAACAAGCTCTGGTGGACGCGGTGGCTATGGCTTGCTCGGGCTAGGTCTGCTGGACTGATCTCTAAAAGCACCCTATGAAGGAGGCGCGCTAGATACCGGAGGTGCGTAATAAGGCTCCTAAAGCCTATGAAGAGCTGTAATACCAATGGATGCTGGAAGAGCTGATTGAAGATGGCGTGGCTCTCGAGATCACTTGGCCTCCCTCTCCTCTCTCTCTCTAGCATGCATACTCTCAATCCTCCTAGCAATGCTCACCAACTGCTAATAAGAAATATCTATCTCTAACGCATGAGCCATAGTGGACTTGATGTTAGGAATAAGACCCTCAATAAACCGGTGAACCCTCTCGCTAGCAGTAGAAACTAACACTAGTGCATTCCTGGCCAAATTAGTGTACTAGACTACACACTCGGAGATAGTCATAATATCCTGGCACGAATCTCAAATTTTATGCGCCATGCGTCCCTGAGGCTTTGAGGAACATAGCCTCTCAAGAACATATCTGAAAACAAAGTCCAAGTAAGTGAAACAGCCTCATCTGGACTATCTAACTCATAGGTACGCCACCACTCATATGTGGCCCTTCAAAGCTAAAAATATTGAAGGAGACCTCGATCGATCCTGATATACTCATGGTACAAAGAATGCGGTAACACTCATCAAGAAATCCTAGAGCATCATTCGTTGCTAGACCTCTCAAGCCTCAGCTGCTCCTCCTGAGAAGTCGCTGCCCTATCCTCGGGCTGATCTCAAACTGCAGGATGTACAGTAATAATATCAGGACTTACTCAAAATGTACTCACTACTTAGGAGTGTGGTCCATAGGAGTACATGCTCCTCCCCCGGCCTGAGATGTAGCTTCAGCAAGGGGAAGCAACCCTGCTTGAGCCAAAATGGTGTACATGCTCATGAACTATGCTAGTCTCCTAAAAAGCTAGAGTAGTAGTAGCAGTAGGCGTATCAGGTGCCTAGACTCCGGCTAGACTGCTGGTTGTACCTCAGCGGTAGCTCGCACAAGTGCTCTAGTTCCACCACATGCGCGTCCTCGACATCTACCCCGGCCCCGGCCTCTAACGACTGTAGTAGGGGGCGCGGGTGCCTGATCATTTCGTGTAGCGCATGTCCTCACCATCTATGAGAGAATAGAAGACAGAAGTTTAGAATAATTATGTCAAAATCTTGCACGATAAGGAAATCGAATGAAGTGGAATTATCCTAACAGTTACATAGCCTCTCTTAGATAAGTACAAATGACTCCGTACCGATCAATAAGATTCTAATAAACTAGTTTGTGATCCATGACTCCTATGAACCTAGAACTCTAATACAAACTTGTCACGACTCGGTTCCGTGAACCATAGTGACATCAGCTTGTCTCTACGACTAGGTAAGCCTAAAATACGGAAAATAAACCAAACTTGCGAAAAAAACAAAAATAATTTAAAATAGAAATAGAGTTATAAAACAATGTTTAAAAGTGTCGCTCGGCATATATAATATTTAACTCTCAAAAACTAATACATATGAGCGAAACCCGAAAACCCATGAATCACAAGCTAAGGATTATACATAATGCTTTAACTCTAGAATATAATAAATATAATAAATACAAAAGGGTTGTACCTATGTAAGTGTGCAGAAAGGGAGTGAGTATGCCACATCGGTACTCAATAAGTGTGAAGCTTAACCTCGGTCAGGTAGCAACGAGGAAGGTCAAGGCACGACTGTCCAAGTAACTGGATCAGCACATGAAAAACATTCACAGAAAGGGCATGGGTACACCACATCGGTACTCAGTAAGCGCCAAGCGTAATCTCGGTCGGTCGGGAAGTGGTAGAAAGGACAGGTCCCTACTGCGATTAAATAAAATATACAGTTTTACAGCATAGAATAGAGTAGTGTCAATAAGTTCTTCAGTAAAAGTAACAAAAAAATTAAAGGACAACAACAACAACTATATAGGGGCAAAGTAACCAGAGAAGGAAGTATAGCTCAGCACCAAATAATAACAACCAGGGACTTCCCATGTTACCGTCCTGTAGGGCAAGATATACACATCCAATAGGTCTATCAGGATACCGTCCCATAGTCCAACTCATAGTGTGCGGGGATCTACCGGAATCCTATTTTGTAGTCCCAAATGTTAATACCAGCGCTAGGAGAATCTACTAGGTGCCGTCCCGTAGTACCATATAAATGTGCAGGGGGGGTCTACCAGAATCCCACATCCGCAGTGCCAATGTAAATACACAACAACAATAGGAAAATACTAATAAATTTCAAATTCTTCTTCGGGCAAATAAGTAAATCTTTGCGTAGCATGCTGCACAGAATTCAAGCAAAGTCGTATGAGCAAATAAAGTAATTAAATCACTTAGACATGCTTTCCTAATCTAAACAGGCTTAATAGCACAAGTAATAAAAACTGGAAAGAAAACGTACTAGTAATTACTTCATGAAAAACCATATTTTTCAACAATTAGCACAAGTACCTACTCGTCACCTCACGTACAAGGCATTTCACTTAACAATTATACCAAATCCTAAGGGGAAGGTCCCCCACATAAGGTTAGGCAAGCCATTTACCTCGAACCTGCTCAATAATCAACCCGAGACCTCGTTTATACCACGAGTACTTGACTCCAAATGGCCCAAATCTATTCAATTATATTGCATAATGTAAATAACACTTCAATTAACTAATTTTACAAAGATATTCTAAGTTAATACGCCAAATTAGGCAAACCGACCAAAATGCCCATCGGATCCATGTCTTAGAATCGAGTAAAAATTTATATTTTCAGAATTCTCATACTCTCACTAGTTCAAGCATACCAAATTTATCCAAATATAGGGTCAAATTCCCAATGAAAAGTCGAATGCTAGGTCTAAGAACTTCCTTTCAGCTTTTCGCTAATTTTCACTTGCAATTCGAAATTAAATGATAGAACTAACTACAGATTGATGGAAGATAACTAGAAAGGGTTAAAGAATCATTACCCATTGATATCCTCTTCAATTTCCTCTCAAAATCGCCTTCTCTCGAGCTCCAAATCGAATTTCCAACTTTTGAAACCAAACCATTAAAATTTCATATTTTTGCCTTGCTATTACCGCATCTATGGTAAAGGGAATACATCTGCGGTCCGGCTTTTGCGAACCAATGGCCGCAACTACGACTTTCACTAAGACCAATTTTTTCTTCTGTGGTTGACCTCCGCACATGTGGTCTCGTAGGTGTGATCCCTCTCACACCTGCAGCTCCTGTTGGACCTCCCTAATTCTGCTTCTGCGACACCAGAGCTGCTTCAGTGGTGCCACACCTGTAGTCCCACATTTGCAGGTGCGATTATGACAAAAATCAAGCTGAAGTTGCAACTCAAAACTCCAAAAATCCTTCCGTCAACCATCCAAAAACATCTCGAGGTTCCTCAGGACTTCAATGAAAGGCACCAACAAGTATAATAGCACTGTCCAAACTTATACCAATCCTTAAAAATCCTAAAAAAATCAAAATGATGAATCAACCATGGAATCAAGCCCAAAAATTTCAAAACCCTAAAAATAAGATTTCGATCAAAAATTCTATCAAACCTCATCCGAATGACCTGGAATTTTGAATACATGTCACATTCAATGCTACCGATCTATTCTAGCTTCCAGAATTCCATTTTGACCGTTGGATAAAAAACTCACTATCGAACCGGAAACTTCAATATTTGACTTTTTTGACATTTCAAGCATAAATTTGCAACGGACCTCTAAAATATAATCCGAACATGCCCCTAAGCCTAAAATTAGCCAATGGAGCTAATGAAACCATGAGAACTCCATTCCGAGGTCGTCTTCATACTGTTATGACCACGGTCAACTTGCCGGCACATTAGCTCTCATTTAGGGACTTAGTGTCCCAAAACTCTCAGAAACTCAAAATCGAACATCCCGACAATTAAAATGGCAAAAAGAAATATAGGTAAAGTAGTTAAAAGGGAATTAGGGCGTAAATTCTTAAGACGACAAGCCGGGTAGTCACAGATTATGTGGCCGGGTTTATTTCAGTATGACTGCACTTTAAGTTTATCGATGTCTCTACCTGTAGAATTTGAACTTTTAATACCCTATATAAACAAAAATTTTGTTATTTGAATCATTAAATGTTAAATTAGTTGATTATTATTATAAAACATTGCATATATTATCTTTAAATTGTAACTTATTTATTTTTCGACGCCATACTTGGCTTAACCTCAATGTAAACTACTGAAATTGCGTTCCATTTAAAATTCAAATATAATATTAGTTTGTTAGTAATAGTGATTTTCTGAAAACGACACATATTAATTAACAAAAATATTCTAAGATATCCTTATCTTATAATATATGTATTTGAGTTGAATAAATAAATTGAGATCGATGAGATTAACTTTCAAAATTTTCATATTCAACAAAGGTGAAATATAAGAAGAAATTGTTGTCTCTTTTATTTCTGGTTTTTAGATCTTTCAAATATTTTTTTCAATATTTATTTCCTTTTATCTTATTTTTATGTCATTCTTTCTTTTGTTACAAAAGATTAATTTATTTCATTATGAAAGGATAAGTTTTAATAGTAATTGTCTACATATAAAATTTAATTACATTTTTAATCTTTCGTTGAAATTATTTCAATATTTTCTTTTGGCTTTA
Organism: Nicotiana benthamiana; assembly: GCA_034376525.1. NCBI lineage: Eukaryota > Viridiplantae > Streptophyta > Magnoliopsida > Solanales > Solanaceae > Nicotiana > Nicotiana benthamiana. Next base: position 4,291,398 of record CM067329.1, on the reverse strand, counting down.
TCTAATCAGCTTTAGTAGGTGCTCACCCGGCCACATAAATTAAAAAATAAAATGATGTGTAATTTATATATAATATATGTATTGTCATGATCCATTTCCATAATAGGTCATGATGGCACCCAACACCATTGCCGGACAAGCCAATGCAGAAAATACCAAATAAGTTCTTATTTTACTTTTACCAAAATAGTTGAAATAATTCATTAAGTTACGATTAGAGTGTGTAATAACAAGTATTGTATATATGTAAAATCTCCAAAAGAACAGTTAACTAATGTGTGTGCCAAGACCCAACGTCAGAAGTTGTGGGCAACTAGTAGAATATACAAAAGAATCAATCTATCCTATTGTCTGAAATAGATAGACTGCAAAAATAAATCAGAGAGAATCCATCAAGTTGCTGACCGCCACTTGAAGGAAAGCAGCTAACCGTAGAAGTCCTGAAATCTGCTCAGGGATGTGCCTTGAACAGATAGCTAGAGATAGCTGCCTCAGATCCTGTAAATTAAGTACAGAAGTGTAGTATGAGTACATAAATAATATGTACCGAGTAAGTATCCCGTCTAATCTCGAAGAAATAGAGATGAGAGGTCGACTTGACACTTATAGGGTCAAATAATACGAGAAAGCATTTACACTAAGCATGGATAGTGCAATTAATTAGCATTTCATGGCAAGAAATAACAGTTCCATTTTCAAGATAATATCACAGTTAACCATTTGCATTTCAAGGCTTATACAAGGTTAAATCCATAAGAAAATGCTAAGTAAAACATGCGCAAGTAATGTCGAGGGTCATACTGCTTGATCCAACAGAAAATAAATTGTGCACTACCAAGGATCAAACGGCATGAACCATAGATGCATTTATTACCCCGCTCGCGAATTACACCCGAGACACAATCAAATATAAATAACCTCAACAACAAGTACACAATAGTGTATATCTAAGAAGCAGTTATTCACAGAAATACTCAATTTCTCTTTAAAGCCAAGGAATATAAGATTTCTTCTTACTAGTCTCACTTACCTTAATCAACATGGTTTATACGAATAAAAATTAATCATCAAGTTACGAATATCACATAGAGCATTCTTTTGGGTCCTATACAACCCGGACTTACCGTAATAGTAGCTTCTGATGGACTCTCGTCACCTAGTGTGTACGTAGCCTCCGCATATAGTAGCAATTTATTCAATTATTACTCCTATGGGGATAATTCCCTCTTACAAAGTTAGAAATAAGACTTACCTTGCTCCAAGTATCGATTCAAATTCCAAGAATGAGCCCAAACTCTCAATTTCGAGCCGAACGATCCAAAATTAGTTAAATGAGATACGAACCAGTCAAATATAAGATCACAAGATCGTATTCTTGCTATTTACACAATTTACCAACCCCCAACACAAGTTTCCTAAAATCTGACCCCAGGCTCATGTGCCCAGATTCAAATTTTTTTCGAAGGAAGTTGTTCTTTATTACCTAAGGATCAATAATATATTATTTCTAATTTAGTTCATAACAAATTTCATGGTTAAATCTAACTTTTTCCAAAACCTCAGGTTTTGCTCTAACCCCATGATTATACCTTAATCCTAGTGTTTTATCTGCTTAGGACACAAGTATTAAACTATGAATAGATGGGATAAACTTACCTCAAGATTCTAGGTGTAAGTCTTCTCTAGAAAGATCCCAAAATCGCCAATGGAGGAGTGAAAAGTGGAAAAAATTAACTTACAACCCATATTAAATGAAGCTCATTGCTTCACCGATTTTTGCATGCGCAACCCCGCTTCTGCAAGAAATTACGCGAATCTGCAGAACCTGCCAAGCAGGTTGCGACCACTTATATGGTCTTGCAGATACTTCTGCGGAGCCGCTTCTGCGGCTTTGGAGACACTTCTTTGGTTTTAGGCCTGGCCTACCTTGGCCACATCTACAATAGTCAGACCGCTTCTGCGGCTTAGCACCTGTGTTCGACCAACCACGGGTGCTTGTATGATAGAAGCAAGTGCTTCAGCACTTCTCAATATTTGCAACTTCACTCGAGCCTCGTCTGATTGATGCTCGGGGCTCTCAATCCTTGACTGAACATATCGACAATTTTGAAATCATGTGATGGACATAAACGAACATTCAGAATTCCCGAAATAATGCTAAATCAAAGAATATGACCTCTAAAACCAATTGAATCAACCTTGTGAACTCAATTTTTTAATTTTCCTCTAAGGAGCCGAAACACCTTTCAACTACTCGTATTCACACCAAATTTTGGGGTCAAGTCTTAAATGTTATTTTGGACCTGTACTGGGCTTCGAAAAAAACATATGAGCTCGAGACCAACATGATCAGTCACTAACTAGTTTCTTTAAATCCTTAGAATTTTAGTTTAAAAATGTCCAATAAAAGTGCATTACTGGGGCTAAAGACCTTGGAATTTGATTTTTGGGCATACGCGTAGGTCCCATACTATCCTACGGACCCTCTAGGACCATCAAAATACGAATCCAGGTCCGTTTGTTAAAAATGTTGACCAAAGTCAAACTTAACCTTAAAGAAAATTTGAAGGAATCAAATAAGCATATTTCAACCCAAACTCTTCCAAATATCAAATCAACCATCCCCGTAGGTCGTAGATTAGTTAAAACAAGCGCGAGATGTTTTATTTAAGGGACCAAAGTTCTAAAAGGCAAAATGACTAGCCGGGTATATTCTCCACATCTTAGAAAAATGTTCGTCCTTAAAAACACACCGAAAAGAACTTGAGATGATGAATAAATGTGGATATCTACTCCACATATCTTCCTCGGACTCCCAGGTCGCCTTCTCGACTGGTTGCTCATTCACTAGACCATCGTCGCAGAAATCCTCTTGAACCTCAACAAGCAATCCTTCTATCAATAATTGCAACAAGCTTCTACTTATAACCCAAACTCTCATACAACTGAGTAGTACTAAGTCCAACACATAGGAGAAGTCTGCATGAAACTTTCAAAGCATCGATACATGAAAAACCTGATGAACTCCCGATAAGCTGGGGGTAACTCAAGCTTGTAACCAACCTCCCCAACTCGTCTCAACACCTCAATGGGGCCAATAAATCATGGGCTCAACATGCCTTTCTTCCCAAATCTCATAATGCCTTTCATTGGCGAGACGTTCAAGAGAACCATCTCGCCGACCCTGAATGATACATCACGCGCCCTCTCATTTGCATAACTCTTCTGTCTTAACTGAGCTGTGTGAAGCCTCTCCAAGATCAACTTTACCTTGTCCAAGGCATCCCTTACCAAATTTGTACCGTATAACGTAGCCTCACCAAGCTCAAACCACCCGATAGGAGAATAAAAATGTCTACCATATAAAGCCTCATATGGAGCCGTATCTATGCTGGACTGACAGTTGTTGTACGCAAACTCCGTCAAGGGAAAGAACTGATCCTACTGCCCTTCAAAGCCAATCACACATGCTCTAAGCATGTCCTACAGTATCTGAACTATCCATTCCAACTACACGTCGGTTTGAATATGGACTGTTGTGCTGAGCTCTACACCGGTCCCTAACTCAGTTTGGACAGCTCTCCAGAAATGGAACTAAATTGAGCGCCTCTATCTGATATGACGGAAACTGGCAAACCATGCAACTGGAGTATCTCCCGAATGTGAATCTGCGCATACCTCTCTACTATATATGTAGTCGCTACTGGAATAAAGTGGGCTGACTTGGTCAACCTGTCAAAAATGACCCATACTAAATTAAAATTTCGCAATGTCCATGGATACACAACTAAAAAATCCATGGTAATGTGCTCCCACTTCCACTCTAGTATAGGCATCTGCTGAAATAGGCCCTCCGTCCTCTGGTCTTCATGTTTGACCTGCTCGCAATTCAAACATCTAGCCACATACTCCACTATGTCTTTCTTCATCCCCCGCTACTATTAATTCTGCCTCAAGTCACGATACATCTTTGTAGCTCCTGGATGAATGGAATGCCGCGAATTGTCTGCCTCCTTTAGAATCCTCTCCATCATACCTTCAACATTAGGAACGCATACACGACCCTGGAGTTACAAAACACCATCCTCACAAATACAAACCTCTTTGGAACCTTCCTAAAGTAGCGTCTCTCTGAGAATTGATAAATGTGGATCATCAAATTATCTGGCCTTGATCTTCCCAATAATGAAGACTGTGCAATAACACATGCAAGAAATCGCCTAGGCTCTGAAATATCCAACCTCACAAGTATGTTAGCCAAGGATCGAATGTCCAAAGCTAGTGGCCTTTCCTTTGTTGGAATGAATACCAAGCTACCCATACTCTCTGGCTTCCTACTTAAGGCATTCACGACCATATTTGTGTTGCAAAGATGATAACGAATGGTGATCATAATCCATCAGTAACTCAAGCCATCTACACTGCCTCAAATTAAGATACCTCTTCTTGAACAAATGCTATAAGCTCTAATGATTAGTATAAACCTCACATGACACCCCATATAGATATTGACTCCATAGTTTAAGAGCATGAACAATCGCGACCAACTCTATTTCGTGCACGTTACAACCCCTACTCACGTATGTTAGCTCATGCCATAAGGTAGTCAACGTAAATCCATGAATATATTATCTTTAAGATGATATGATGTTAATCCTATCGGTCTTAAATTATACAAAAGTGTGTAAGGATGGATAACAAGTATTATAGGTTAAACGAATCAAAGATGTTGTCATCCATATTTTTGAGTAAACCTAGAGGTGCTTAATACAATCAAGAGGTAGTGTTTAAAGGTATTTGAATCATATAATATCCGTATTATAAGTCTTGAAGTGAAATGAGTCATGAGACAAAAATTGTCAAAAGTTGTCGCAACTTAGGTTCATAATTTTACTTAAACATTATATCAAATGTTAATAAGCTTTTATCACAATTTACACAGAATTATGGGGTGATATACCCAAAAAATTGAAGATATTTGAGTCTAGTTTCCAACTTATTAAACCGTTCATTGATATGATATCTAAGTAGAAAGATATTTGTGCTTTCACGAGACTGTGCCAAGCACCTCTCCATGGGGCCCACTTAGGAGGTTTAAGACATTTGTGTATATATATGATGCCTCCAAAACCATTTTAAGTCATTTATTATCACTATATTCTGACCTTGGAACCCTAAGAACACCCTCTCAAGTTTCTCATATGATTCAAGACCCAGGCAAAGGGCAAACAACACAAATCAAATGTTGGGAATCCCGTGGCGCTAGTAAGTTTCTTTTTCTTCTTGTTGTGGCTCATTTTTTTGTTGTTCCAGATCATGTGAGTGGTTTTTAAAGGGTTTATGTTCTATTAATACTTCCTCATGTTCTTAATATCAATCCTACGTGATTTCAAGCCTTCTAAAGTTATTGTAGTCTTGGAAAACACTAATTGGTTTCTAGTTTCGCTTTCTTGTTGTTGCAGCAGCATTTGAGGGATATTTCACGGAAAATTAAGGTGACATTGGAGTTTTTCTTTCTGTATAATGGTAAGGAACCTCTTACTCTATATATATTTAAGAGTTTCCAAGTGGCAGCTAAGTCATTGAAGCTAGAACTTGTGAAATATATATCGGAAGGCTTGGTAGTAATATTATCGGTTGGTGGACTATTTTGGGAGTTTCAATATGATTTAAAATTGATTTTGTTTGGTATGTGTGATGATTGTTTTCACTTGTGGGAAGTCATATAAATAGGGGTGGTGTTGTTCGTTTCATCGAAAAATAGGTTATGGTGTGTACAATATAGTTACCATGCTTAAACGTTAACGATAGTGTCATTTCTCCTATTGTAGACTAAGGAGTCGTGACATTTGTGTAGCTTGTGGTTGGGCAGTGTACTCAAAGTATGTGAGGTTATCCCTTTCCTTCGTTTGCATGACTCCGGTTGTACATAATGTAATGAACGTGCTTCCAAAGATACTCTACTCTTATAAGCTAGCAGTACTTACAATGTTTCCCCTGTTATGGAAAAATTGATGTTGATGTTGATTCTCTTTTTCTTATGTTATCAATGATGTTGGTACCTTCTAATTATTATGAGGTTCATGGTAAAGTGTTAGTCATAAAAACATGTACAATGGATACCGTCATTACATCACTCCGAAAGGTTTAGAATGTGATTCCATGAGTCGAGCATGCATTATATATGTATCTATTTTAATCTACTGAGCTGCACTATAGCACGGAGTGCATGGCACTTATTGTGCAACCACTGATCAGTTTTGTTTTACCGAGCTCCACATGACTGGGTACGCTTCTACTGAGCCTTGTGATGGCCAGGTACATTTTTACCTAGCCTATTATGGCTAGGAACGATAAAAGGATGATGATTCAATAGAGGCATATTAAAAGTTAATGTCTATAAAACATATGTATCATGCATTGCATGTCAGTAGCCCTCGAGGGTACCCAGATGTTACAAGTTGTATAATCTCTATCCCTACTTACATTCCTATTCATACTTATGGTTCCCTTGCTTACATACTCAGTAATTTATTCGTACAGACGTCCTTTTATTTGTGGGCACTGCATGTCGTGCTGCAGGTCCTGATAGACAGGCATGCGCATCTCCCCCCACCATAGTAGGCTGTCTAATTCAGTGGTGTTTGGCGAGATCCCTTCTTCGGACTTGCCGTGGTCTTGGTATTGCTGATACCCAACTTTTTCCTAGGTATTTAAATACTCAGAATACATTAGAAATAGCATATATATGCATATATAAGAGTACCCAAGTGTTTTAATATTTTTTCCATTTTTTAAGGATTTTCAAAATCAATTTACTGTCTATTTTAGCAGGATAAAATCCAATAATTTTTCCCCAAAAATTTTCATTTTGGTGAATAACTTATTTTATTCTTATATTTACACCAAAATAAAATTAAGGTGATTTTTATACATTTTTCACAAATTTATTTAGTATTTTGAAGCTAAATTGCACTTAATAGTAATCTTAGCCTATTTTATGTTTTAATTGAGTTTATAATTACAAAATTAATTCCACTATTTTTAATATAGTATTTACATACCATTAATGTACTTAGTATTTTTAATTTAATTTCAGAAATTATTTTATTATTTTATAAAAATAAAAAGGGGAAAAGTGGCTGTTTAAATGCTAGCCAGAATTTATTTCAATTCTAGCCTATATTAACCCCAAAACTAACCCAATCTCTGATCCAGTTAACCTAACCGAATAACCCATTTAAACCAACCTGCACGGATTACTTTAAATCCAGGCAGTTGATTGTTTTGATCAACAACCCAGATTACCCCTTTCCTTTTTAAATCTCATTACCCTAACCTAATCTCCTGATTTTCATTTTGATAGCCACCCTTGAACTCCCCCATCTTCTAACTCTCTCTCAACTTCTCTTATAAACCCTAGCCGCTACCCTCAATCACCACTCAAAACCGACCAAATCTATGGCTTCCGAAGCCATTGATGGCCTGTACTGTAAGGTCCCGTGAAAATGAGTGCTCATATGTTAGCCGCTCATAGAGTCGAGTCTACCTGTGTGGATCAGATTCTTTTTACTGTTTTGTACTTAAAAATGAGAAATCGAAATTTTTTCCAGAAAATGGTCAAAATGCGGTCCTAGATCAGCTATACTGACCGCATTCCTATCGCAGAGTGAATTCGAGAGCGACAAATTTTTGATGTTGAAATTGCGGTAAAATCTGCGATCGCATAATCAATATGCGGACCGCAGAATGATCGCATATTGTCCCTGAGGAAATTTGAAGGTCAGTTCCGCGGTGCATTTTGTAACTAGAGAACTAAAATGTGGACTGCATATTCACCGCATTTCTAACCCGAGAGGTTTGAAACTTGAGCCATTTATGCGGTCAATTCTATGGAAAACATGTCTGTTCTGTGATTGCAGAATGCGTCGCAGATCGAGCTCACCTGGTATTTTTCTAAAATTTTATACCTGACCCACCTTTTATTAAAACACCTTCTCCGTCATTTTTAACGCACTTCTGATGAAAATAAGAGAGAGGGAGAGAGGGTTCTTGAGAGAGAGAAAGTTAATTTTCATCATCTAGTCTTTCAAAACTATTGGAGCTCGGAAATTCTTGGTGCATTGTCTTCTCCGCTAATTTCTCAGATAAAATCCGTAACCCATTTCCCCCAAATTATGAAATTAAGCTTGGGAAGGGAACCCCATACACTTGCTTTGAAATTTCTTCATAAAATCTTCATGCATGTCTTCAAAACCCTAAAATCTTGTAAAAAGGGAACTGGGTAGAAACTACGAGTTTAAATTTCTAAAACCTAAGTGTTGCTCATGAACTAGATTGACTTCTTGATTTTTTGGCGAATTGGACTAGAGGTTTAAAGGGGATAATCAACTCCAGGTATGTATGGCTAACTGTGATCCTTGTGAAATCGCCATGTGTTAATTTGTGGTTGTTAGTTGATATTCATGTGGGAATCATTGTGAAGCTTTTGCGTTGTATATTTGTGTGGTAACACCTTGTGGTGAATGTTGAGGAACCTGTAATTGAAAGAGTTCTGAAATGGAAACAATGTGGAACAATGGAAATGGAAATAATGTGGAAAAGTGGTAATGGAAATAATGTGGATCAATGTGTGTGATTTGTTGTGAACAATTGTTGTGGTAACCCAAATTGTGTACCAATTTGATGAACATGAGGAAATTGTGTTGCTAGTTGTGGAACTACATAATCCTTGTTGTGGAACTGGTTTGATAATTTGCCATAGTTGATTTCTTCTATTTGTTGTTGTGTTGTATGTTGTGTGAACTAAAACTGTCAGGCGGGGTCGGGTTGCGTGTTGCAACATGGTGAAATAAGGTGTGGGTTTGGGTGATAAGGGTGGCCGAGGTAAAACTTGGTATCGGATCTTAAGGTTTTAAAGAGGTCCTAGGATGTCTCGGAGCCGTGCGTAGTAGAGCCTTTCTTATCGGTGTGTTGTCGACCACATCCATAAGTTGGGGGCTACATAGGCATTTAGGAAAAATGATCCTTTTCTTTGTTATTCCAAGTTTGTGCGATGAATTGATGTTGTGTGTAATTCGTGCTCTATTTTGAATTTTTAGTAATGGCACCCAAGAAGAAAGCTAGACTTGGCCTAGGGGCCAACGCCACTTCCAGTTTGGCTTTGGATCATGCACCGACGGCCGTGTGGGAGAGTGATTCCCCCGTGTTGAATTTGCCTGCTCCATCCGTTCCAGATCCAAGCAATCATGTTTCAGCAGTGGCCGAGTGTGCTACTATCCCTCCTGCCAATGCTGCTAATCCTGATGTTGCTCCAGCTTCTGATCTCGGGATTTCTGATGGAGACCTTAGGGGAGCTATTCGTATATTGACCCAGTTAAGTGGCCGCCAAGGCCCAGAGATCTCATAATGCCCCTGTGTCCTCCAGCGGACAGGGAGATTCCTCCAGCTCCAGAATTCACCAGTTTCTGTGGTTGTCCCCTCCAGAGTTCTCAGGTACAGAGCCAGAGGCCGATCTGCAAGAACTTCTTGATGAGATGTACAAGACCCTTCGAGTGATGAAGGCAACAGAGGTAGAAGGGGTAGAATTGGCTTCATACAGGTTGAAGGGAGACACGCGTTCGTAGTTTGAGATGTGGGAGGATTCCCGTGAGGACGGGAGACCTCCAGCTAGATGGGTTGAGTTCGTAGATGCCTTCATGGACCACTTCTTGCTTGCCGAGACCATGGCAGCCCGTGCCACCGATTATGAGGTTCTTAAGCAGGGTAGCATGAGTGTTTGGGATTATCATATGGAGTTCGTGAGGTTGTCCAAGTACGCTCCTCTGTTGGTGTCAACTATGGAGGCCAGAGTTCGGCGATTCGTTCGGGGTCTCAGTCTTTTGGTGGTAAATGAGGCTGCTACAGTAGCTTTGCATTCAGACATGAACTACGGGAAGATTGTGGGTTTTGCCCAGGCCACAGAGGCCAGGAAGTTGAAGATTCGGGCAGACATGGAGAGTAGGAGCAGGACCCCGTCTATGGGACACTCAGGAAGGTCAGCTCCAGGGAGAGGTTCATCAGGACCATCTCAGTCTTATGCTCAATCCTCAGCTAGTGCACAGCCATCCATGCACTGTTTCCAGCTGAGTAGCCCTTTGGGGCCAGGTTCAGGCAGCAGGAGGTCCTGCTAGTTCAGTCATTCGGGAATGAGACCTCGGCAGCAGGGAGGTATATGTTCTAAGTGTGGGAGATTTCATACTGAGGCCAGTTACTTAAATACTCCAGTGTATTACAATTGTGGGGTGAGAGGTCATATACAGCAAGACTACCGTGCGCCCAGGCAGGGCACAGGTAGGGAACTTGCTTATCCATACAGTTCATCACTTGCTACGTAATCAGTGCGCCCTCCAGCCCCAGCAGGGCGTGGTGCAGCTAGCGGTGGAGCTCGTGGTAGGGGCGGACCCAATAGGTTTTATTCCTTGGGTGGCCGTTAGAGTGCTGAGGCTTCCCCAGATGTTGCCACAGGTATCCTATCGTCCAGACCATTGATTGCTATGATCTTATTGATCCGAGGTATTCTTTGTCCTATGTCACTCCATTTGTCGCTTCGAATTTTGGGATTGAATCCGAGCAGCTTCTTGAGTCGTTCTCTGTATCGAATCCGGTGAATGATTCTATTACAGCCGCGCGGGTCTATTGGAATTGGGATGTCATGGTATGTGGTCTTGCTACGACGGCCGACCTTATCGAGCTTGGGATGGTGGATTTTGATGTAATCATGCGGATGGATTGGCTCTATTCGTGCTTTGCTAAACTTTATTGCTGAACGAGAGTCATGAGACTCGAGTTCCCTAATAAGCTGGTTGTTGAGTAGAAAGGAAATGGTGTTGTGCTGAAAGGTAGGTTTATTTCCTACCTCAAGGCTTCGAAGATGATCAGAAAGGGGTGCATCTATCATTTAGTCCGGGTGGTGGACACTACTCCAAAGGTTCCTGCCCGCGAGTCTGTGCTACTTGTGAATGAGTTTCTTGAGGCATTTCCAGATGAGCTTCCAGGAATTCCGCCAGATAGTGAGATTGATTTCGGGATTGGATGTATTGCCAGATACTCAGGCAATATCTATTCCACCATACAGAATTGCGCCAGCAGAGTTGCGAGAGTTAAAAGAGCAGTTGAAGGATCTATTGGAGAAGGGGTTTATCCGGTAAAGTGTGTCGCCATGGGGTGCTCCGGTTCTTTTTGTGAGAAAGAAGGGTGGGTCGCTTCAGATGTTTATCGATTATCGGCATCTTAATTAAGTCACCATCAAGAATAAGTACCCTTTGACTTGGATAGATGATTTCTTCGATCAATTGCAAGGTGCAAGGTTCTTCTCCAAAATTGACTTGGTTTGGGTACCACCAATTGATGATCAAGGAGTAGGATATTCCTAAGACCGCTTTCAGAACGCGTTAGGGCATTTAATTCTTGGTCAGGTATTTTGAGCTAACCAATTCCCCGACAACTTTTATGGATCTTATGGATCGGGTCTTCAAGTAATTATTAGACTCCTTCGTGATTGTTTTCATTGACGACATCCTCGTATATTCGCGGACCAAAGAGGATCATGCCAGTCACCTTAGAGCAATTTTGCAGACTTTACATCAGCACCAATTGTGTGCCATGTTTTCCAAATGTGAATTTTGGTTGGAGTCCATCGCTTTTCTTGGTCATGTTGTTTCCAGTGAGGGGATTCAGGTGGACCCCCAAAATATTGCTGCGGTGAAGGATTGACCTAGGCCCACGAATCTGACGGAGATCCGTAGCTTTTTTGGTTAGAAAGGTATTATTGTAGGTTTGTAGAGGGATTCTCAGCCCTCGCCTCCCCATTGACTAAATTGACGCAGAAGTCAGCCAAGTACCAGTAGTCATTTGTGAGAAAATTTTCCAGGAATTGAAGAAAAGGTTAACTTCGGCACCAATATTGGCCTTCCCAGAAGGCACAGAGGGGTTTGTGGTTTATTGTGATACCTCTAGGGTTGGTTTAGGGCATGTTCTGATGTAGCACGGGAAGGTCATAGCATATGCTTCCAGGCAACTCAAGAATCACGAGAAGAATTATCCGACGCATGATTTAGATGTTACAGCAGTTGTGTTCACCTTTAAAATATGGCAGCATTATATTTTTGGGGTTCATGTAGTTGTGTTTTCACATCACAAGACTCTTCAATATTTATTCAAGCAGAAGGAGCTGAATTTGAGGCAAGGGCAGTGGTTAGAATTGCATAAAGATTATGATATGGACATCTTGTGCCATCCAGGGCAAGCGAACGTGGTGGCCGACGCCCTAAATTGGAAATCCATGGGTAGCTTGGCTCACTTGAGAGCGGATCAGAGGTTCCTAGATCGGGAGGTACATCAGTTGGCCACCCTTGGGGTTTTCATCTGGGCCCCAAACGAGGAGGAACTTATGGTGCATAATACATCAGAATCATCGCTCTTGGCAGTGGTTAAAGAAAAGAAGTTTGTTGATCCCGCATTGGCACAATTAAAGGAGGCAGCTCTAAGCAACAAAATTTCAGCATTTTCACTCGGCAGCAATGATGGTGTACTACGGTGCCATGAAAGGTTATGTGTCCCGAATGTGGATAATCTTCGGGTGAGGGTAATGGCGGAGGCTCATTATTCTATGTATTCAGTGTACCCAGGCTCTACAGAGATGTATCACGATCTCAAGGATATTTATTGGTGGAGTGGTATGAAGAAGAGTGTAGCGGACTTCGTCTCTAAGTGTCCGAATTTCCAGCAAATGAAGGCCAAGCATCAGCAAGTGCGAGGGTTGACTTAGCTTATAGAAATACCGATGTGGAAGTGGGAAATGATCAATATGGACTTCATGACAGGACTACCTCTTACTCATCACAAGTTTGACTCAATTTGGGTAATTATGGATAGGCTCACCAAATCAGCTCACTTTTTGCCAGTCAAGTCCACCGATACTTCGGAGCAATATGCTCGGTTGTATATCAAGGAGATAGTGAGGCTTCATGGTACGCCACTTTCTATCATTTCGGATTGAGGAGCTCAGTTTATAGCTAACTTCTGGAGTAAATTTCACCAAGGTTTGGGTACTGAAGTGAATCTCAGCACAACTTTCATCCATAGACCGATGGCCAAGCAGAGCGGACTATTCAGACGCTCGAGGATATGTTGCAGGCATCTGTCTTGGATTTCAAAGGTAATTGGGATGATCACCTTCCCATTATAGAGTTTTCTTATAACAACAACTTCCATGCTAGCATCCAGATGGCCCCATTCGAAGCATTGTACGGAAGAAGGGGTAGGTCCGCGATCGGGTGGTTCGAGATTGGTGAAGCAGAATTAATAGGGCTAGACCTCATGCATCTGGCCATGGAGAAGGTAAGAGTAATTCAGGAGAGGATGAAGAATGCTCAAAGTCTCCAGAAATCCTATGCGGACGTGCGTTGAAGAGAAATGATGTTTCAAGAAGGAGATTGGGTATTCTTTAGGGTTTCCCTTATGAAGGGAGTCATGCGCTTTGGGAAGAAGGGAAAACTAAGTCCTAGGTATGTCAGGCTTTATCATGTCACCCGGAGGATCAGTCAAGTTGCGTATAGGTTGGAATTGCCCCCTGAAATACCTTTGGTGCACCCGGTGTTCCATGATCCATGTTAAGGAAAGTTGTGGGTGATCCGTCTAAAATTGTGCCCGTGGAAGACATCAATGTTACAGAAGAGTTATCATATAAGGAGATTCCAATTGCTATTTTGGATTGACAGGTTCGAAAGGTGGGAAACAAGGAGATTACTTCAGTTAAGGTGTTGTGGCGAAACCAACAAGTCGAGGAAGCCACGTGGGAAGCAGAAGATGAGATGAAGATAAAATACCCCCATCTATTTGAATAAGTTCAGAAATGATCATGCGAATCCTGCCCTAAGAGAGAAAGCGTTGTGTGCCATTAGGTGTAAGAAACCTTCCTTCTCTCCCCAAGTGCCTACTATTGTAGTTTCTCCAAGTCGTGCCAACAAAAATGATGTGTTGTAACTATTTGAGAGATGCACAGTCCTTTTTGGTAATGAAAGTTTTGTGCCCCCATGGTAAGGTGAGTTATGGAAGTAATAATTAAATTTGCATGGAGACTTTGTATCAAAGTGTTCTAATTGTATAATGATTAGTTTTGCATGGAGGAATCATATTGAAATGAATAACTGTTTCGTACCCTTGTGATAGGTAAATGGCTTTAATAGTACAGATGATTAATGCTTAATTTTATTACATGTTGTGTGCCAAATGGTTACAAGTGTATCAAGAGGTTGAATATGTGCAAGTGTCAGGATTATGCATTTTACAACAGTTGTAGAGGTGGCAAGTTTGTGTAGTACTGCTTGGGAATGTGTTTTGGGGATTCTTTGGCAGGTGGTTATGTCCATATTACAAAGGAAACTCTGGCAAAATTTTTCTAAAACAACCTTGAAAGTTAATAAAAGTGTAGAAACTTGCCTATCATGTTTTCAAACTCATTTGGTTCCCAAGTCCTCATTCGAGGATGAATGATCTTAAGCGGGAGAGGATGTAAGGCCCCGTGAAAATGAGTGCTCAGATGTTAGCCGCTCATAGAGTCGAGTCTACCTGCGTGGATCAAACATTTTTTTGCTGTTTTGTACTTTAAAATGTGAAATCGAAATTTTTCCAGAAAATGGTCAAAATGCGGTCCAAAATGCGGTTGCAGATCAGCTATACAGACCGCATTCCTACCACAGAGTGAATCATAGAGCGATAAATTTTTGATGTTGAAAATGCGGTCAAAGCTACGATCGCACAATCAATATGCGGACCGCAGGGTGATCACTTATTGTCCTTGAGAAAATTCGTAGGTCAGGTCTGCGGTGCATTCTACGACCGTAGAAATCAAATGTGGACCGCATATTCTTCGCATTCCCAACCCGAGAGGTTTGAAACTTGAGCCATTTCTGCGGTCCATTCTGCGATCGCATGTCTGTTCTGCGATCGCAAATTGCGTCACAGATCGAGCTCGCCTGTTATTTTTCAAATATTTTGGACCCGACCAACCTTTTATTAAAACACTTTCTCCCTCATTTTTAACACACATTTGATAAAAATAATAGACAGGGAGAGAGGGTTCTTGAGAGAGAAATTGAATTCTTCATCATCTAGTCTTTCAAAATCATTGGAGCTCGGAAAATTCTTGGTGCATTGTCTTCTCCACTGATTTCTCAGGTAAAATCCCTAACCCATTTCCCCCAAATTTCGAAATTAAGCTTGGGAAGGGAACCCAATACACTTGCTTTGAAATTTCTTCATAAAATCTTTATGCATGTCTTCAAAACCCTACAATCTTGTAAAAAGGGAATTGGCTAGTAACTATGAGTTTAAATTTCTAAAACCTAAGTGTTGCTCATGAACTAGATTGACTTCTTTCTTTCTTGGCGAATTGTAATAGAGGTTTAAAGGGGATAATCAACTCCAGGTATGTATGGCTAACTGTGATCCTTCTGAAATCGCTCTGTGTTAATTTGTGAAATTGTTGTTAGTTGATATTCATTTGGGAATCATTGTGAAGCTTTTGTGTTGTATATTATTGTGGTAACACCTTTTGGGGAATGTTGAAGAACTTGTAATTGAATGAGTTTTGAAATGGAAATAATGCGGAACAGTGGAAATGGAAGTAATGTGGAATAGTGGAAATGCAAAATAATGTGGAACAATGTGTGTGATTTATTGTGACCAACTGTTGTGGTAACCCAAATTGTGTACCAATTTGATGAATATGAGGAAATTGTGTTGCTAGTTGTGGAATTACATTATCCTTGTTGTGGAACTTTTTTGATAATGTTCCATAGTTGATTTATTGTATTTGTTGTTGTGTGAACTGAAACTGTCTAGTAGGGTCGGGTTGCGCGCCGCAACATGGTAAAATAAGTTGTGGGTTCGGGTGATAAGGGTGGCCGAGGTAATAAGGGTGGACGAGACAATAAGGGTGGAAAATGTGATCCAATATCACGATTGATATGAATATGAATCATGAAATGATAAATGTGGAATTGTGAAAGCAGGCAACAATAGAGTTTGTAACCTGTGGGGCACTGATTTCCCCTTTGTTTGACTAATTGAATCATTGGTTGTGAAATATGTGGTTGTTGCTCCATGGTTGTACTTGTACTATTGTTGTTCGGTCCTATACTTGTATGTGCAATTTATCTTGAGTTTACTTGGGAAATAGTTTGTTCAAACATGCTAGTACAATTCAAATGTACTGACGTCCCTTTTGCCGAGGGCGCTACATTCGTGTTATGATTGTAGGTGGATCAGTTGCAGGCACTCCAGTCCACCGTTTGTAGCTCCTCCTCCTCTCTATCGGCAGTATTTGTATTTGGTGAGCCCCTTTCCTTTCGAGGCCTTGTCTGGCTCATGCCACCCATGTTGTTGTATTTTGGAGTCTTGCGTCCTTCTTTTAAAGGTATGGTCGGGGCCTTGTTGCCGGAAAGTTTTGTATTAATTTCTCTTAGAGGCTCTGTAGACAGTGTGTGGGTTAGAACTTATGTATAAAGGTGTATGTTTTGGGTTCTGTAAACTTGTACACCACATTCCTTGTTGATCATTGTTAATCATAATGTGTGTTTATAAAAGAGAAATCATATGTTCTTTCAAATGCAATTTGGTATCTTTTGGCTAATTAACATTCAATAATGTGAGGTAATGCGTAGGAAATAGGAAAGACACCCAGGTCCACTCGAACGGGGATACCCGGTGGAGTGCCGGTACCTACCTCACATGACTCCTATACGTTTGATCACCATGGTTTCAAGGTCAAACCTTAAAGAAGCTTGGCCCAAACCTTGTCCGATTCAAAGATTTTGACCATCTCCGGTGGTTCTTGGTCTTGTGAGCCTACTTCCGACTTCATCCGACTTAGATTGGATTCCAAGACTTTCTCATTTTAAGGGTTCTTCTAAAACCCTAACCATTCAAGGTTTTCTCTGGTTTTCTTAGATCTTTTGTGTATTCATACTCTATCAGAGTTTTTGAACGATTTTCCTAATGTTTCTTTCAAAAAATTACTTTGAAAGGTTACTTCTTCCCGATTTAGGGTTTTCTGAAAATTTTCAAAATGTTTTCTTCTTCTTTTCTTTGTGTATATTTGGATTTTAGCTTACCTCGTGTACTTACTATGTTTTCTTACCTTCAAACTGTATTTGTTTTTATTACTCACTGGGTCGGAATACTCACTTTACTCCTTGCACCTTGTGTGCAGATCCAGAGCATTCACGGGCTAAGTGAGCTTTGACCATCTTTTCAAAGACATTCTCCGTGAGTATTTGACGTAGTTGCATGGCGTTCGCAGCCAAAGATTCTCCCTCCAATTTCTTTCTTTATATTCAGCATTTTAAACTTTAGACACACTTTGTAATAGGATGACATACTATATTTTAGAGGCTTATCGTCGTGCCACTGGGTCCTAGTGGGATTATATTTTGTATTCTTTTAATTTCTACACTTTATCAGTAATTCCATACTTCTGATGTACTGTGTTAATTATCTGGAATCCGTTTAATTATCAGGAATTGTGGTAACAAGGTCGGGCTTGCCTAGTAGTGTGTCGGGAGCCATCATGACCAGGTTGGGGGTCGTGACAAGTTGGTATCAGAGCCTAGGTTACTTGGTCCCGCGAGTCATGAGCCGGTTTAGTAGAGTCTTGCATATCGGTACGTAGACGTTCGTACCTATCCTCGAGAGGCTGCAGAACCTTTAGAAAAACTTCACTTTCTTGGAATTCTTATGGTGCGACTTTGTTGGTCCGAGAACTAAACCTCTGTTATTCTATTCTCTAGCAGATGGTGAGAACACGCACTACCGGAGGAGACGGATGACCACCAGTACCACCCGCTGCGGGCACCAGAGGCCGGGGACGTGATCATGGTTAAGGTCGTGGTCGACGCCGAGCTCTAGGGGCAGCACCTGTTGACCCACCAGTTGCCCTGGCTTAAGATCAGGCTCCAGCTGTGGTGACTCCAGCAGCACCTGTTCAGGCACCAGCCGTGCCTATTGTTATTCTGGGTTTTCATGAGGCCCTAGCTCAAATTCAATCAGTTTGCACTATCCTAGCTCAGGCAGTCCCAGCCACTACTGCGGCAGCTACTTTACAGGCCAGAGGAGGCAATCAGAACCCCGCTGCTCGCACACCTAAGCAAGTAATGCAGGGTTTGCAGACACCAGAGGTACCACCAGTTAAGCAGTTTACCCCAGTTCAGACGGTTTTCCCGGTTCAGGATTTTTTGGCTCCAGCTGTGCCAGATGATAAGCAGCATCGTCTTGAGAGGTACAATAGGCTTTCATCTCCTACTTTCAGCGGTGCTCAGGGCGAGGATGCCCAAGGTTTTTTCGAAAAGTGTCGACGTATGCTTAGGACAGCAGGAATTTTGGAGTCGATTGGTGTATCCTTTACTACCATTAAGTTCTCTGGAGCAGCCTTCACTTGGTGGGAGACATATGAGCGACATAGGCCGGTGGTTGCAGCGCCTTTGTCATGGCAGGAGTTCTCCGCTCTCTTCCTGGAGAAGTGGATACCGCAGACTCGGAGGTAGGAGCTACATAGAAAGTTTGAGTACCTTCGTCAGGGAGATATGACCGTTTCTCAGTTTGAGGTGAGACTTTTGGAGTTGGCTCCTTATGCTCCATGGATGGACTCGATTGATCGAGAGAGGATTATGAGGTTTGTGGATGGACTCATCCATCCCATTCGTATTCTGATGACCCGAGAGAGGGTTCTGAGTCATACCTTTGAGGAGGCAGTTGATATTGCTCGTGATATTGAGACAGCTCGCCGTCAGGGGAGAGAGAGGAGAGAGAGTCCAAGAGGTCTCGTAGATCGGGAAGTTTCAGTGGTGCTCCGTCTAGGGGCAGTTTCAGCAGAGTAGAGGTCGCTCTTTTACGCCTCATCAGTTGGCTCGTCCTGACTATCGTGGGGCGTCTACAGGCCGTGGTCATCAGGGTCCAAGAAGGGCCATTCTTCACTGAATGCCCTCCCAGCACAGAGTTCATCATATGCTTCCTCAGCTTAGGGTTCTTCTGCACTGAGCGTATCGACTGGTCCTTCTGGTGCGAGGGTTCCCTTCAGTCCCCTTCTCCAGTACTGGGTAGTTGCTATGAGTGCGCGATATTGGTCATATTAAGAGGTATTGCCCTCGACTTTATGGTAGTCAGTCTCAGCAAAGGGATCCGCCTTCATCTTCTTCTCCTGTTTCATCAGCACCCACTCACTCGGCTAGGGGTGGAGGCCAGGTAGCCAGAGGCCGCCCCAGGGGTGGAAGCCGGATTCTATGCTCTTCCAGATAGTAGGGATGCCATTGCATCAGAAGTTGTTATCACAGGTATTATCTCAGTCTTCCACAGGGATGCTTCTGTCTTATTTGATCTTGATTCTACTTATTCTTATGTGTCATCATATTTTGCTCAATATTTGCATTACATGTGTATTTATCTACCCCAGTGGGCGATACTATTGTTGTGGGCCATGTGTATCGGTCCTTTCTTGTTACTATTGGGGGTCTGGAGACCCGAGTTGATTATTTCTTTTGATCATGGTATACTTTAATGTTAATCTGGGCATGGAATGGTTATCTCCGTGTCATGCTATTCTAGACTGTCATGCAAAGATAGTCATCTTCGCTATGCCGGGTGTTCCGAGGATCGAGTGGTTGGTATGACTGATTATGTCCCTAGCAGGGTTATATCTTTCTTGAAAGCCTAGTGTATGGTTGGGAAGGGTTGTCTATCATATTTGGCCTTCGTGTGTGATGTTGGAGCTGAGGTTCCGAGTATAGATTCTGTTTCCATTGTAGGGGATCTCCCTGAGGTATTTCCTGCAGACCTATCGGGTATGCCCCGGACAGGGACATCGATTTTGGTATTGACCTGGTGTTGGGAACTAAGCCTATTTCCATTCCTCCGTATCGTATGGCACTATCAGAGTTAAAAGAATTGAAAGATCAGCTTCAGGAACTCCTAGAAAAAGGGTTTATTTGGCCTAGTGTGTCACTGTGGGGTGCACCTGTGTTATTTGTGAAAAACAAAAATGGCACAATGAGAATGTGCATTGACTACAGGAAATTGAACAAAGAAATAGTGAAGAACAATCCCCTGCCTCGCATCGATGATTTATTCGACCAGCTACAGGCAGGAAGGGTGTTTTCTAAGATTGATCTCCGTTCGGGTAATCACCAGTGGAAGATTAAGGAGTTAAATATTCTTAATACTGCCTTCAGGACTAGATATGGTCACTATGAGTTTCTGGTTATGTCTTTCGGGTTGACCAATGCCCCAGCAGTGTTCATGAATCTGATGAATAGTGTATTTCATCCGTATCTGGATTTGTTTGTTATTGTATTCATTGATGATATCTTGGTATACTCGCATAGTCAGGAGGAGCACGCAGAGGATTTACAAGTGGTATTGCAGAGATTGATGGAGGAGAAGTTGTATGCCAAGTTCTCCAAGTGTGAGTTCTGTCTTACTTCTGTGGCCTTCTTGGGATACGTGGTGTCCAGTGATGGTATTCAGGTGGATCTACAGAAGATTAAGGAAGTTCAGAGTTTGCCTAGACCGTCCCCGGCCACGGAGATTCGTAGTTTCCTCAATTTGGCGGATTATTATCGCCAATTCGTTCAGGGTTTCTCATCTATTGCCTCATCCTTGACCAAGTTGACGCAGAAAGGTGCTCCATTTGTATGGTAGGATGAGTGCAAGGAGAGCTTTCAGAATCTTAAGACAGCTTTGACCACAACTCCAGTTTGGTCTTGCCATCGGCTTCAGGTTCTTACACCGTTTACTGTGATGCTTCAAGAGTCATGATTGGCTGTGTATTGATGCAGGAGGGTAGAGTTACTGCTTATGATTCTCGGCAGTTGAAGCCCCATGAGAAGAACTACCTTATTCATGACTAAGAGTTGGTTGCTATAGTTCATGCTTTAAAGATTTGGAGGCACTATTTATATGGAGTATATTGTGAGGTATTCATCTATCACCGTAGTCTTCAGCATTTGTTCAAGCAGAAAGATCTTAATTTTGAGGCAGCGGAGGTGGCTTGAGTTACTTAAGGACTATGATATTAAAATTTTGTACCATCCGGGAAATGCCAATGTAGTGGCCGATGCTTTGATCCGAAAGGTAGTTAGTATAGGGAGTTTGGCTATATCCTAGTTGGGAGAGGCCCTTAGCAGTTGATGTTCAGGCTTTGGCCAATCGGTTGGTGAGACTAGTCATTTCAGAGCCTAGTCGGGTATTGGCTTGCGTGGTTTCTCGGTCTTCCTTGTATGATCACATTAGAGAGTGCCAGTATGATGATCCGCATTTGTTTTTCCTCAAGGACAGATTTCAGCAGGGAGATGCTAGAGATGTGACTATAGGTGATGATGTTGTGTTAAGGATGCAGGGCCGGATTTGTGTTCCCAATGTAGAAGGGCTTAGAGATTTGATTCTTGAGGAGGTCCACAGTTCGCGGTATTCCATCCATCCGGGTGCCGCAAATATGTACCAGGACTTGAGATAGCATTACTGGTGGAGGAGAATAAAGAAGGACATTGTGGGATTTCTGACTCTGTATCGAAATTGTCAGCATGTAAAATATGAGCATTAGAGACCGAGCGGTTTGCTGCAGCAGATGGTTATTCCTGTGTGGAAATGGGAGAGAGTTACTATGGATTTCGTGAGCAGTCTTCCTTAGACTTTGAAGAAGTTCGATTCGATTTGGGTGATTGTGGATCGGCTGACCAAGTTCACGCATTTCATTCCAATATGTACCACATATTCTTCGGAGCGGCTAGCAGGTATCTTTATTCGAGAGATCGTTCGGTTGCATGGTGTTCCAGTTTCTATTATATTGGATAGAGGTACTCGGTTCACTTCTCAGTTTTGGAGGACTTTTCAGCACGAGTTGTGTACTCAGGTTGAGCTGAGTTCAGCATTTCATCCTCAGACAGACGGACAGTCCCAGCGTACCATTCAGATATTGGAAGATATGTTGCGTGCATGTGTGATTGATTTTGGAGGTTCTTGGGATGAGTTTCTACCTCTTGCAGAGTTTCCCTACAACAACAGTTATCAATCTAGCATTCAGATGGTGTCGTATGAGGCCTTATATGGGAGGCTCTGTAGATCTCTGGTCGATTGGTTTGAGCCCGGCGAGGCTAGGTTGTTGGGGATAGATTTGGTCCAGGATGCCTTAGAGAACGTGAAGGTGATTTAAGAGAGACTTTGTACAGCTCAGTTGCGTCAGAAGTGTTATGCGGACCGGAAGGTTCGAGATGTATCTTACTCGGTGGGTGAGAAGGTCTTGCTGAAGGTTTCACCTATGAATGGTGTGACGAGGTTTGGAAAGAAAGGAAAACTGATTCCGCGGTTCATCGAACCTTTTGAGGTGCTTATACGAATTGGGGAGGTGGCATATATGCTTGCTTTGCCACCCAGCTTGTTGGACGTTCATCTGGTATTCCATGTATCCATGCTCCTGAAGTATGTTGGGGACCCGTGTCATGTTTTGGATTTAAGCATGCTTCAGTTGGATGATGATTTAACTTATGATGTGGAACCAGTGGCTATTTTGGGTCGTCGGGTTCGGAAATTGAGATAAAATGACATAGCTTCGATGAAGACATAGTGGAGAGGTTGGCCCGTGTAGGAGGAAACTTGGGAGACCGAGCAGGAGATGCGGAGTAGATACCTGCACCTATTTGAGACTTCAGGTATGTTTCTTGACCCGCTCGAGGATGAGCGTTTGTTTTAGTTGGGGAGGATGTGACGACCCGACCCGTCGTCTCATGTGTTTCCGTCCCGTTTTCCTAATTTTATACTTCTACATGCTTCGTTATATGTGTTTGGTGAGTTTGAAGTGATTCGGATAGAGTTTAATAAGAAATGAGACAATTAGTCTATTAAAGGAAGGTTTGGTTTGGAAAAGTCAGCCGGATGTTGACTTGTGAGTTAGAGGGCTGGGATGTGTTTCCGACGATTCGGTTAGCTTCGGATATGATTTGACGCTTAGGAGCGCAATCGGAAGTAATTTTGGAGGTTCGCTGTAGAATTAGGCTTGAATTGGCGACGTTAACATTATGGCGATATCCGGTTGATAGGTGAGATTTTGATCCGAGTGTGTGCAAAAATTTAATTGAATCGGAGGTGGTTAGGTCGGGTTTTTGATCGAATGTGAGATTTGGAAGTTTTGGTTGAATTTAGGCTTGAATCCGTTGAGAATTGATGATTCTTGTGTTGTTGGATGTGTCTTTATGATTGGAACATGTTCTTATGATGTTTTAGGATGGGTTGACACTTTTTGTTGAGGTCCCGGAGGCCTCAGGGTGATTTCGGATAGCTAATAGAGAGTTTCGAGGAGTTGAGGAGTTGCAGATTTTGCACTGCAGTTGCAGGCCAATTTTTGCCTTCGCGTTTGCAAGGAAGTGATCGCGTTCGCGTGGGTTGTGGTCCGTGTTCTCCGTGTTCGCGGTTGGGACCCCGCATTTGCGTAGAGGAAGTTTGGGGGTCCCTGACCTTGTGCATCGCGTCCGCGACTGGGGGCTCGCACTCGCGGAAGAGGGAGCTAGTTGGCCTTCACATTCGCGATCATGGTTATGTGTTCTCATAGTTGGGCCAGGTAGAGCATCGCGTTCGCAGGACAGGCTTCGAGTTCGCATAGACTAAAGTGGCCTAGTGACGTTTGGCCATCGCGTTCGCGAAGAAGGATTTTTCAGTTGGGTAGAAGGGTTTTAATAACTTTTTATCCGCGAACAAAGTCTATTTTCCACCATTGTTAAGCAACCTTGGGAGCTTTTGATGAGATTTCAAGAGGGATTTGACTGGGAATCAATTGGAGGTAAGTCCTATGACGTAGAAACATCATCAAATTGTGATTTCAACACCTAAATTCATGAAATTTGAGTAAAAAGGGAAAAACTAGGGCTTGGGTTTTTGAATGAGAAATTGGAATTTGAGGGAGCATTTGGAGCTCCAATTTTGATGAATTTTATATGTATAGACTCTTGGCGAGATAAGGATCGTATAGATGTAAATTTTTCTGAATTTCGAGAAGTGGGCCTGGGGCTCGGGTTTTTCTAATTTCATGATTTTCGATATTTTTCGAGTCTTTTCGATTGGGTTATATTCTCTTAGCCTATTGTAATATATTTGTTGTGATTTGGCCAGATTCGATGCACGAGGAGGTTAATTTGAGAGGAAAGGGAAGTGCGAGCTAGTTTTTGGTCGGCTAGAGGTGAGTAATATATGTAAATGTTGTCATGAGTGTTTGAAACCCAGACTTTCATACTGTAACACTATATTGAGGCGTGACACGCACTCCATGACGAGTGCGAGGTTGATTACTATTGGGGATCGTGACTTGGTCCATCCCGAGTGAGATTTATACTATATTGGTGATTGATACACATACTGTATTGATGTTATTCGAGCTTGTTGCCATGTTTGGGGCCTTGTGTCGCCCTGTAGAATCCATCAAGGATTGATATTACTGCTTCAGCATATGTTGCATATCATTTGATTTTTGTCAAGATTTTAAACTTTTTTTTTTTTGCAAACTCAGTCATACTTCTAAGGTTTGAAAACTCAAATAATATTTTAAATATTATTTCGGGCTAAGAACTACTGTTTCAAAAATGCCCAAGGAGCTTATGATGTTTTCTGGACTGATTATGGGTGGCTCGAGCTGCGCGCCGTAGCAGTAACTTGAAATAGTGGTAACAATGGCACTGTGTGATATAAATTGGTCAGGTAACAATGGCGGACCAGGATTTGATTGATGCCACGAGATGGCTTGTTATTGTTCTTGGGGTGTAGGAGCCCCTCTGGAGTCTGTACACACTCCCAGTGAGCTTCGTCGACGATAAATGATTATAGGTGGCTCGGGCTGCGTGCCTTTGCATTTTTAATTGTTGTTTCAGCTGTTAAGTTCCATATATTGTTGTATATTTGGAATATAGCTTACCTTGTGCGTTTACTGTATTTTCTTATGTTCGGACTGTATTTATTTTTATTACTAGCTGGGTCGGAGTACTCACTTTTACTCCCTGCACCTTGTGTGCAGATCCAGAGCATTCATATGCTGAGTGAGCTTTGACCAGCTTTCAGAGACATTCTCCGGGAGTATTTGAAGTAGATGTATGGCGTTCCCAGTCGAAGATTCTCCCTCCTATCTCTATCTTTATATTCAGCATTTTCAACTTTAGACACACTTTCTACTAGGATGACATACTGTATTTTAGAGGCTCGCGGTCGTCACACCGGGTCCTAGTGGGATTATATTATATATTTTGTTAATTTTCGCACTTTATCAGTAATTCCGTACTTCTCATGTACTGTGTTAATTATCTTGAATCTGTTTAATTATCGGGAATTGTGGTAACAAGGGCGGGCTTGCCTAGATGGGTGCCATCACGGCCGGGTTGGGATTGTGACAAAACTTTAATATTTCATGGCTAAGAATTACTACATATTGCTACAAGAATTTTTGATGTGGCTATATTGGTAAAAATTTGGCCACGAAAAATCTATATCTGTAGCTAATTAGTTTATTATTTTGCTACAACAAACCAACTTTGTAGCTATCCTTTGTACATTAGCCCCAAAGGGATGTATTGTGGCAAAAGGTGTAATTTATTTTGCCACAAAAACATTAACATGTAGCTGTGTTCACATATTAACCATGTAGTGTAGTTTTTATGTTTAGCTTCAAATTCATTAGTTTGTAGCTACAAATGGTCACAAATATCAATGATTAAATTTTTTTACTATATTTTATTATCTAATTAAATTTCTATTTACATTTTAAATTAGTGATATTTTCAAATATTCCAAGTCCATGCATATCTTATTTTATGAAAACTAGAAACATAATAAGCTTTGGATATCAATTACTTCATACAAACTGACATATCACTAATTCCAAAAGTTAATTCTAAAATATACAATTATATATCTAAAATTCATGCATTCTCAATATACATATAACTCTTCTACAAGAGAAATAATAAAGATAATAGAATAAAAACTAGCTTTTGGAGGCTAAAAATAAGATGGACTCAAATTTAAATACTTGTCAAACTAAACTAATACAAACTATGTATATTGGGTTAAATATTTTTTTCTTTATCTATTAAATTCTAAGGGTTCCGCATTAAAAAATAAGCATTTGATTTGCGGATTCAAGATGTTGCCACCCGATTGCATTCAAGGAAGAAATAGCTTCAATCCTTGCATTCAAGAATTTAGACGCACCCTGTAAATTAAAAGAAACAACAATTAGCACAAAAAGGATTAGCAAACCCAAGAAAAACAATAATACAAAGATGCAAGTTTAATTTGTAAAAAATATAAATAAAATTTTAAGAAGAAAAAATAACGTCTTCATAATTCTTCTACACAATTTTTTTTTTAGAAAAATGAAGCTAAGCTATTTTTTAGTAATTCCATTTCATCAGTAGATCAAAATATTACAGAGTTCACCAGTAGCCGCTGACTAGCTACTCTTTCCAAGCAGTCTAATATGAATCACTCCTATATGTTGTATTTACATTAAGCTCAAGACAAACATATAATTCTTTTCTTCTTTTTCTACGGGTAGTGATCCAGTCTACGCAAAACATCCTTCCAGTGTTTAAGAGAGGTTCCCTGAATATGCACGTGAACTGCTATCTCGTTGCATGTATCCTTTATAACTGAGATTCCGCCTTGGAACCTAATCTTGTTCTTTTCTCGCCACAGACAGTATATTAACATTCCAAAAACACTGGTGGTTATTTCAGCACATCCATTTTTCCTTTTTGCGATGTTGCTAATCCATTCGACTTCTCCGTTCCAGTCACAAATGGTTCTCTGGTATCCCAGCCATACAAGCAGTCTATTCCACAGCCCCCATGATATCGGGCAAGCAAAAAATAGATGGTCAAAAGATTCATCTACTTGCTTGCACAGCACACGTTGTTGAGGAATCTGTATCCCAAGGAGCATTAGCCGCTCCATTGTTGCCAGTCTTCTGCGCAATGCTAGCCAGATGATAAATTTGAATCTTGGGTGTAGTTTTGGCTGCAGTACTATACTTTTCCATTGTACTTTAGGGGTTTGAGGGAGCTGGATTCTGTAGAGTTTGTTTATGTTGAACAGTTCTCCCCTCTGTAGCTGGATAGTTTGACATTTCAGGTTCCCCTGCATACCCTGGATATTTGTTATCAGTGATCTGGTCTCAAAAATCTTCCTCACAACCCAGGCAGCTGTTTTAGGAGTAGGTACATTCTCTACGGCATTGTTCTTAATGTAGTACGTGTGCAACCATTTGATCCACAGGCTATCCTTCTTCATTGTTACTGCCCACAGATGCTTTGCTACAGCTGCCTTATTCTAGATTGTTAGGTTCAAGACATTTAGGCCCCCAGCACTATATGGTAGACATATAGTTTCCCATGCGACTAATGCTTTTTTGGACACATTTGCTGCACCAGTCCATAGAAAGGATCTGCATATAGCTTCGGTCATCTTCATTACCTTTTTTGGAAGCAGGAAGATTTGGGACCAGTACGATTGCATTCCAAATAACACTGTCTTGATCAACTGGAGTCTACATGCATAAGATAGAAGTCTTGATGTCCAGCAATTGATTTTCATTGTTAGTTTTTCTACTATTGGCCAACATTGTATAACTGATAATTTTTTGGAGTCCATGGGAACACCAAGATATTTGAAGGGGAGAGACCTTTCAGGGAAGTCCATTTCTTGCATGATTTCCTCCTTTGCCCAGTTTGATACCCCTGCTATATAGATTGCACTTTTGTCTGCATTTGCTTCCAATCCTGAGGTTTCCGCAATGTTTTGGAGCGTCTGTTGTATAAGTCTAACAGATTGGGTATCAGCCTTGCAGAATAGTAGCAAAATCATCTGCAAAACATATATGCGACACTCCTAGATTCTTACATCTAGGATGAAATTAGAATTCCTTCTTTCCCGTCATAAACTTGAGTTCCTTGTTCAAATATTCCATGACAATTACAAATAGGTATGGGGACATTGAGTCTCCTTATCGTATACCTCTTCTACCTTTATAAGGACGTGTCAGCCCTCCATTGAGATTCAAAGAATATGTGACAGAAGAGATGCATTCCATTATCCATTTTGTAAATTTGTAGGGGAAGCCCATGTCCAGCAGCAGTCTCTCAAAAAAACACCATTCCACTGTGTCATAAGCCTTTCTCAGGTCAACATTTAGTACACACGGAGGGGATATTCCTTTCCTGTTGTACCCTTTAAATACTTCCTGAGTAGAGAGAATGTTGTCTGTTATGCTCCTTCCCTCAATGAAAGCTGATTGTGAATTGCCAATCAAACCACCTATGACTGTTTTGATTCTTGCTGTGAGAACTTTGGTGATTATTTTATAAAGTGTTGTGCAACAGGCGATTGGTCTATAATCTTTGACAGTAGTAGGATTTTTGTTTAGGAATCAGTGATACTATTGTGCTGCTTACCCCTTTGTGCATCTTAACTGTTGTAAAAAATTCTTTCATTGCTTCATAAACATCTTCAGCAATAGTGTTCCAGTGTCGAGTGAAGAATTCGACTGGGAAGCCATCTACTCCTGGAGCTTTGTCATGTGGCATATCATTTATTTCTTGGGAGATTTCCTCCTTTGAAACTAGCCTAATCAGAGACTGCTTCTGCTGCATGTTTTAACATGGTCCCTGTTGAATGATGACAGTGTTTGAACATTTACTGACAGGTTTTTTTCCTCCCAGAATCTTGCTGAATTTGTCTAGGAACTCTTGTTCCACTAGCTTAGGATCAAACAGCGTTTCCCCTGAGTCATTGTAGATGGAACCAATTGTCTTCATGTTTGTTCTCTGCTTCAGTTGTGCATGGAAGTATTTGGAGTTAGAGTCTCTACAGGTGATCCACTGTGCTCTGGATTTTTGATGCAGAATCTGCTCCGCTATGTTGCTCCATTTCTGTATTTCTACTGAGGTTGTCCTTTCCTGATCTATCAACTGCTGGTCCATGTTGTGTTTTCTCAATTCAAACTGAATGGCTTCTAGTTTGTGTCTTGCTGCATTGAGTTGTGTTCTGTAGGATGCTATATAGGTGTTCAGTTCTTTCAACTCCCATTTCAAGTCTTTGAGCTTGTTCCATATGGTGTGCATGCCTCCTGTTTCATCCTTTTCTTTCTGTTTCCAAACCTTTTCTACTATAGTAGTAAAGCCAGCATGCTCCGTCACAGGTATGTACAGTTTGAAAGGTTTAGGATGTAAGTTGTTCCTCTGGATTCCAGTTTTGCACTGTATTAGTATAGGAGAATGGTCTGATGCCCCCGGATTCAGATAATCAGTTTCAATGTGACTATACCGGTGTATCCATGTCATATTGCCAAAAATCCAGTCTATCCTGCTATACACCCTTCAGCTGGGTTGTTGTTTGTTGCACCATGAGAAGTAGCTGCCCAAACTTTTCAATTGAGTAAGCTGAAGGGCGTTGATTGCTTCCTGGAAGCCTTTGAGTTCATTTTGTGTCACTGGTGAACCAATTCTGTCGTCTGTATGAAGAACATTGTTGAAATCCCCACTGATCAACCAGCATTGTTGTACAGAAGCACCCAGGAGTATCAGTCTATCCCACAACTGCTGTCTTTTATGAATTTCATTGCTTGTGTATACCACTGTGAGAAGTGTTTTAAAATTGGTACCTACTTGCTTAAATTCACAGTGAATGAATTGTTCATCAGTCATCAAAATTGTCACTTCACTACTGTGTTTCCACAATAGCCAGGTTCTGCCATTTGAATGTTCATTGTAATTACAGCAGCTCTCCCACTCTCCATAGACAGTGTTCAGTATTCTCCTTGCTTTTCCTTCCTTTACTCTAGTTTCTAGACAATCTATGACATCCACCTTATGCTTCCTCAGAAAGATGTTTAACTCTTTCTGCTTATGAGCCTTGTTCAGGCCCCTGATATTCCATGTGCAGAGTATCATTTAGGGGTGAAGCTGGATGGGCCAGCGTCCCCAGGATTGTCTTCCATCTATAAAGGAATGAATCTGTTGCTTGAGCTCAATTTGCAAGTTTCTGGTTGTTGTTCAATCTTCCCCTTCTATTTCACATTTCCTACTGCAGTTTCGCAGTTTGTTCCTTCTGATTCCTTCTTTTCCTCAATTATATGTTCCTCCTGAGTTGCCATTTGTTTTGCTTTTATTTTTGGAGTCCATCTCTTAGCTACTCTGAGATTCTGTTTCAGCTGTCCTGGTTTAGGCTTGCTCCTGTCTTCCTTTGTATTTTGTTGCTCTTCCTTATACCAACAGTCAGCAGTACTATGCCCAAAACTGATATAGTTATCACAGAACTTTGGTTTTCATTCATATTCTATTTGTTGCACAATGAGTCCTCTGTTGGTTTGAAGCTCTAAACTATCTGGCAAAGGCTTGGATGTGTTAGTTTCAATAAACACTCTAGCATAGGACACCTTCTCCAAATCAGCAGTGTACTTATCATTGTACAGAGGCTTTCCCACCACACTTGCCAGTTTACTTAATACTGTATTTGACAAGAATCCTAATGGTACACCAGGGAAGTTGATCCACAGTGGAATCACAGTTATATTAGCCGGATCAAATTTGAAATCCATTTTCCATTGCTGCAATATCAGTGACTTGTTATGAAATGTATTGGGTCCTGCTTGTAACACGCGATCCTTATCCTCCGCATTGTCAAATCTGAATAGATAGTACCCATCATCATGATACATTATTTGAGGCTGATCGACAAAATTCCACAGGTTTGCAGCAAAATTTTCCATAGTCTTCTCATACAGAGACTCCCCAAGTACATACCCTATCAATGCATTACTCCAGTAATTCTCTAATTCTTTAGTATCGGCATCGTCAATTTGAACTACAAATCTCCCATCCCTTTGCGCAGGAGAGATGTAGGTTAGGGCATTACCTTTTTGAGGGCTTCTATTGGAAGCCTTTTTCTTTGCAAGCTCCTTTGTGTCTGCTACCGCTAGTTTGATTTGTTCTTTTTCTGCATGCGCCGAGAAGTGCAGTCGCCGGGGGACCTGTGACAGAGTTCCCTTCTCTTGAGGGATTTCCTTACCCTCTTCAATTTCGTCCCCAATCGGTTGAAATTGCTTAGGTATAAAGCTTCCAAGAGTCAGTGGACTCAATCGCTGCTGGATTTTCGACTCCGGTATCACTATCGCACCATTTTTTTCAGCATCATCTGGGTTGTGGTATACTGTAGGTGCGGATCTCATGCCGGTTAACCATCGATTTTGTTGGTTTATTGGTGGTGTGACTTCCTGAGTTTTGTCGCCTATCAATTCTGGTACTGATTGTTGCTTCTTCTTCTACACAAATTTTTAACAAATAACAAAATGTAAATACTCAAAGCAACAGCACAAGTACAAAAACCTGTCATTTTTAGAATATTTCTTAAAAAATATTCATCCCAACATTACATCCTTGTAATTTTCAAGTTTTCACGCAATATTTATGTATAAAATATAAGACACGATATTTATCAAATTATTGGGATAACCCGTAAAAGTTAACCCAGAATCTAAATCACATATATTTAAGAAGATTTAAAAACCTTAAAATATAGAGATGTGAATATAATTGGGAAGAAAGAAGGCACTTATCTAACAATGGTTGAAGAAGAAAATGAGAAAGAGGGAGGAGGGAGTAGTGGCTGAGAGGGAGATGATTTGAGGTGGAAATTAGGTTTTGGTTTGGCTTTGTCGTTGTTTTACTTTTTCTTATATACTATTTTTTCTGCTTCACTTGTTACTTAAATAAAAATACAAATACTATTTTTTGGTGCTTTAGTACAAATCAATAAATGCAAATAAAGTAAATTACAAATTCATATTAGAAAATTAACTATGCAAACAAAAAATAAATATATAATTTGCGTCAAAATGGAATAAAAGCAAATATTCGCATGACAATAAAAATATAATTTGCGTCACAACGATATAATTAACATAGGTTATATGATAATAACCATACTAGTGAATGGACTTATATGTTTGCTATAGGCCGATATGTATGAAATTAATATAAACGACTATTATATAAACAGTCGATATTATTAAGAATTAAAGGATATAATTAGTATAAGTTATATGACTACAACCATATGGTTGCTATAAGCCGATACGTATGACCATAATAAATTAAATTATATAAACGACTATTATATAAACGATCGATATTACTAAGTCACAACGATATAATGAACTTAGGTAATATGACGACTACCATATTAGTCAATGGACGTATATGGTAGTTATAGGCTGATATGTATGAAATTGATATAAATGACTATTATATAAACACATATATTACTAAGAATCATAATGATTTAATTAGCATAGGTTTTATGACTACAACCATATTAGTCAATAGAGTTATATGGTTGCTATTAGCCGATAGGTATAAAATTAATATCAACGACTATTACATAAACGATCGATATACTAAGAATCACAATAATATAATTATCATAGGTTATATGACTTCAACCATATTAGTGAATGGACTTATATCCATATTAGTCAATTGACTTATATGGTTGCTATAGGCCGATACTTATGACAATGATGAATTAAATTATATAAACGGCTATTATATAAACGGTCGATATTACTAAAAATCACAACGATATAATTAGCATAGGTTATATGACTATAATAATATTAGTCAATGGACTTATATGGTTGCTATAAGACGATACATATAAAATTAATATAAACGACTATTATATAAACGGTCGATATTACTAAGAATCACAACGATATAATTACAATAGGTTATATGACTTCAACCATATTAGTGAATGGATTTATATGGTTGTTATAGGCCGATATGTATGAAATTACTATAAATGGCTATTATATAAATGGTCGATATTATAATGAATCAAAACGATATAATTGGCATAGGTCATATGACTACAACCATATTAGTTAATGGACTTATATGGTTGCTATAAGCCGATATGTATGACATTAATATAAACGGTCGATATTACTAAGAATCACAACGATATAATTTGCATAGGTTATGTGACTAGAACCATATTAGTCAATAGACTTATATGGTTGTTATAGGCTGATATGTATGAAATTAATATAAATGGCTATTATATAAACGGTCGATATTACTAAGAATCGCAACGATATAATTAGCATAGGTTATATGACTACAACCATATTAATCAATAGACTTATATGATTGTTATAGGTCAATACGTATGAAATTAATATAAACGGCTATTATATAACGGTCGATACTACTAAGAATCACAACGCTATAATTACCATATGTTATATGACTTAAACAATATTATGAATAGACTTATATCCATTTTAGTCAATAGACTTATATGGTTGCTATAGGCCGATACATATGACAATTATAAATTAAATGATATAAATGGTTATTATATAAACGTTCGATATTACTAAGAATCACAACGATATAATTAACATAGGTTATATGACTACAACCATATTAGTCAATGGACTTATATGGTTGTTATAGGATGATATGTATGAAATTAACATAAACAGCTATTATATATACGACCGATATTACTAAGAATCACAATGATATA
The DNA here is from genome assembly GCA_034376525.1 of Nicotiana benthamiana. Lineage (NCBI taxonomy): Eukaryota > Viridiplantae > Streptophyta > Magnoliopsida > Solanales > Solanaceae > Nicotiana > Nicotiana benthamiana. The sequence goes on along the minus strand of CM067329.1, from coordinate 4,257,741 downwards.
ATGAACTTAGGATATATGCCTATAACCATATTAGTGAATGGACTTATATGGTTGTTTCTGATATGTATGAAATTAATATAAATAGTTATTATATAAATGATCGATATTAAAAAGGTTCACAACGATACAATTAGCATAAGTTATATGACTATAACCATATTAACTAATGGAGTTATATGATTGCTATAGACTGATATGTATGAAATTAATATAAACAACTATTATATAAATGATCGATAGTACTAAGAATCACAACTGTATAATTAACTAGGTTACATGAATTCAACTATATTAGTCATATGACATTAGCCATATTAGTCAATGGACTTATATGGTTGCTATAGGCCAATATATGACCATAATGAATTAAATTATACAAACGGCTATTATATAAATGGTCAATATTATTAAGAATCAAAACGATAAAATTACCATAGGTTATATGACTTCAACCATATTAGTCATATGAATTCAATCATATTTTTCACGACCCAAAATCCACTATGGGTCGTGGTGGCGCCGAACACTGTTGTCAGGCAAGCCAACCCAATTACTTAACCAAATCCCGTTTTAACAAAAATACATGATTTTTCTTCCATATTTAGAAATTTTTAAAGAATATAAATTTCTAAATCAAATTGAAAAATTAAGCCAGCAACACAATATTTCAAACCATCCCAGAACCCGGAGTCATAAGCACATGAGCATCTACTGATAAGAGAATAAAAATACAACATCCGCCCGGAATACAGTGGACGGAAAGTGAATAGAGTGCAAAGGAAGGGACTACTCCAGCTGCGGCCGCCTAGAATGATGCAACTAACCTAGTCCCGGAATCATTCATGCTGCTATGCCTAGCAAACCGCTGGAGTCACATATACATGTGCAACAAATGCAAAGCAAGTGTAGTATAAGTACAAAAATAACGTGTACCCAATGAGTGTCCTGCCTAATCCCGAACAGGTAGATACAAGATGGTCAACCTTCACACTCACTAGCAATCTAATGATTATTTATCTTTAATAAATATATTAAACAGTGGATTTATTTTATAAACATGTTTCTAATCTAGATAGAGGGAACAAGTAAACACATAATTCTTTCATGGAAAATTCCCTTAGACTTCTTGTCAAAATTAACAGTATAAATCTCCAGCCTTAGTGTGGCATAAAACGACTCAAATGAGTCCAGGCAGCAATACAAGCATGCAAAAATCGTACCATGGCCACAGCCCGATTTAACAGAAATAAATGTGCACTTGCCGAGGGTCGACGACGTGCGTATAGATACATCTATTAATCTACCGAGGGATACGACCCGTTCCAAAATAAACATACGCAGACATACAATCTATCAAACAGTCAACATGAAGCAAATATCCAAGAAAGATCAATTCTCTTTAATAATTTGAGAAAACAAAGCTTAAGTCTTTCTTTTGGAAATCCATTTATAAATTTAATATGATTTAAGCAATTCAAGCTATTAATGGGTTCTCAATTAATTCAAGTATAACATGTTTTAGGTCCTAGACTACCCAGACTGTAACGACCCGACCGGTCATTTTTGAGCCTTAGCGCATCGTTCAGCAGTCTGAGGCCATGAGTAGCTTCATTTCAGGTATTGTGACTTGTTCGCATGGTCAGAATTGGAATACATAAAGATCGAAATTAAATTTAAATGAAAATTCTCATTTTAGGAGCTTATAGTTGAAAGAATAAACTATGATTAGATTTCTTTAGTAAACGACCTCGAAATAGGGAGCTGAAGGTTCGATCAAGTTTGTATAATGATATCAGACTTGGTGGTATGCCCGATTCATGTTTTGGATAACCCGGGAGCATTTTTGTGCCTATTGTGGAAGTTAGCATTTTGGAAGAAATTTCATAAGTTTGGCGTAAAGTGCATTTTAGCGTTATCGATGTCCGTTTGGAATTTCGAGACTGGAAGTAGCTCCGTATGGTGATTCTAGAGTTGGGAGCGTGATCGGAAGTGAATTCAGATATCCATGGGTCATTTTGAAGCTGTTTGGCTAAAGCTAGAAATTTGAAGATTTTTGAGAAGTTTGACCGCAAGTGAACTTTTTGAAATCGGGGTTGGAATCCTATTCCGGAAATTGGAGTAGGTTCATAATATCGAATTTGACTTGCGTGCAAAATTTGAAGACAATTGGAAGTAATTTTAAATGTTTCGACATCAGAAGTAGAAGTTGAAAACTTCAAAGTTCATAAGGCTTGAATTGGATGTCGATTTGTGGTTTTAGCATTGTTTGATGTATTTGAGGCCTCGAGCAAGTCCGTAATGTGTTTTAGGATTGGTCAGTATGATTGGTTAGGGTTCCGGTGGCTCGGATGGATTCCTGATGGTTAACGTATCGAAAGTTGGATTTTTAGAAAAACGTGGGAGCTCGTATCTGGTATTTCTGCTTTTGCAGAAATGGGACCGCAGAAGCGGCCCCGCAAAGGAGAAATATGGACCGCAGAAGCGGTATTGGCCAATAGAGAATGGAACCGCACATGCGGTCGGGCAGCCGCATAAGCGAAACCACACCTGCTGTTTGGCGAGTTGCAGAAGCGGAAGAGGGGATGGAGCCCAGGACCGCAGAAGCGGCATTTTTTACCGCAAAAGCGAAACCGCATAGGCGGAAATAATTCCGTAGAAGCGGAAAGAGCTAGCGCAGATGGGTTGTTTGAAAAATAGGATTTTGGCTCATTTCTCTCATATTTTCATGACTCGGCCGATTTTTGGGGAGCTTCAACAGGGGATTTTCGTCGTCAATAATTGACCTATTTTTGAGTTAAACATATCAATGTTTGTGTGTATTTGGGCATGAAAATTAGTATAAAAACTGAGGTTTTGGAGTAAAACCTAGAAAATTATATCCTCGAATTTCGACCACGATTTTGAGTAGGAAATTAAGAGAAAATTATATATTTGAGTTCCTAAGGTCATGGGCAAGGTTTATCTTCGAAAAATTTTGGATTTCGGGCACGTGGGCCCGAGGGCATTTTGTCAACTTTTCGTTCGGGATTAAGAGTTGATACAAATTGAGTTGTAGAGTTTAATTAAACATATATTAATGGGTTTGAATGACCATTGGCTAGTTGTGGAGCATTTTAGCGTTGGTTCGAGCTTCCGGAAGGATGTAGAGGGCTGGTTATGGATCTTCAGGCGAGGTGAGTCTCCTTTCTAATCTTGTGAGGGGGAATTACCCCAGAGTTAAACTGATTATGTGATCCCATTTGTGGGGGATAAGTACGCATGAGGTGACGAGAGTCTGTGCATAGCTACTATTATACTATTAACTCTGGGGTAATTTCCCCCTCATAAGATTACAAAGGAGACTCACCTCATCCGAAGACATAACCGGCCCTCTACATCCTTCTAAAAGCTCGAACCAATGCAAAAATGCTCCAAAACTAGACAATGGACATTCAAACCCATTAATATATGCTTAGTTAAACTCTAAAACTCAATGTATCAATTCTTAACCCCGAACGAAAAGTTGAAAAAATGCCCTCAGGCCCACGTGCCGGGAATCCGAAATTTTTAGAAGATAAACTTTTCCCATGACCTTAGGAACTAATATATATAATTTTTTCTTAATTTCCTACTCAAAATCATGGTCAAAATTCAAGAATTTAATTTTTTGGTTTTCCACCAAAACCTCAATTTTTATACTAATTTTCATGCCCATATCCACACAAAATTGATATGTTTAACTCAAAATTGGTGGGGATAACTTACCTCAATTATTGATGACGAAAATCTCCTCTTGAAGCTCCCAAAATCGCCCCAAGCCAAAAATGAGAAGAATGAACTCAACCCACGCTTTAAAATAACGTCCTGCCTTCAGGCATTTTTGCTTCTGCGATACCTTGTCCACTTCTGCGTTTGTCGCTTTTGCGACTTTTTGCTGCTTCTGCAGCTTTGGGAAAAAGGGCGCAGACCGCTTCTGCGGTCCCTGGGATGCTTCTATGATTCGTTGGTCATGTCCCCCTTCCGCTTCTGCGGTCCCATTTCCGCAGAAGCGGAAATACCACATACCAGCAACTCAGCTCTTCCAAAAGTCCATTTTTTTATCCGTTAACCACCCGATATCCACCCGAGGCCCCCGGGATCCCAACCAATCCCAAAACATATCACGAGCATGCTCGAGGCCACAAATCACATCAAACAACGATAAGATCATCGATCGACCTCCAATCGATAACGCTAAAATGCACTTCAAGCCAAACTTAGAAATTTCTTCTAAAATGCTAACTTCTACAATAGGCGCCAAAACGCTCCCCGGTTATTCAAAACCCGAACCCGGGATATGCCCATGTCCGAAATTATCATACGAATGCTTGAACCTTCGAATCCCAATACCGAGGTCGTTTGCTCAAAAATCTAATCCTAGTCCATTCTTTCAACTCTAAGCTTCTGAAATGAGAATTTTCATTTAAATTTAATTCCGATCTTTCTGAATTCCAATTCCGACCATGCGAACAAGTCAGAATATCTGAAATGAAGCTGCTCATGGCCTCAGCCTGCTGAACAACGCGCTAGGGCTCAAAACGACCGATCAGGTCGTTATATTCTCTCCCACTTAAACATACGTTCGTCCTCGAACATGCTGAGAACTATACTGGGGTAGCCTGAAATCACTATTTAGCACTTCATGCACCTTCCCGCGCTACCACAACTTAGTTGAGAACATTAGCTCGATAAATGCTGAAGATATTCCCTCTTTACTCAAGCTATTAAGACTTAGAGTCCAATTCCAACATCCGGAATTTTATGCCAGGCCTATTTTCATCATAATATCACCAAATCATTCACCACACACTGTGGCCAACATGACTGTATAACTTTGTTGAATCCACTCTTTGCATCACTTTACTCATAGGGCCATAATAATATTTTTTGATCAACTTAGCCAAACTTCGACGAATCAGATGCTCCCATTGCACCTTATGACCTACATAGGTCTTACTCTAACTTCTATACCACTAACAGTGCGGAAGAGATGCGCCGAAATTCCTAACCAATCACTGAATGAACAAATCATATACCCCTGACAAGATCATAATATCACCAAATCATTCACCACACAATGTGCCCAACATGACTGCATAACTTTGCAGAATCCACTCTTTGCATCAATTTACTCATAGGACCATAATAACATTTTCTAATCAACTTAGCCAAAATTCGACGAATCAGATGCTCCCATTGCACCTCATGACCAACATAGGTCTTACTCTAACTTTTATAACACTAACACGGCAGAAGAGAAGTGTCGAAATTCATACTAACCGCTGAATAAACAAATCAATGAGTCTATACCCCTGACATGAGTCATTGCCTTTTCCTGAACCCTCTAATGGTCTTAGCTCCATAATATGCTTCATATAATCAACTTTCACTGATCCTAAATCCCATTGTCTTGTCTTACCCACTACGAACTGCTCAGGCAACAAGCCACTTCAAATGCGATCAAAAGTCCTATATGACGCCACACTGTGCCACTAGGCCACCAATCAGAAGCCATCACAAATCGAAAATCGAACCCTGGATGGAATTACCTTACCCCGCACTACTACGGAATTTTCCTTGAATATAGGAAACAAAACACACAAAATAGCACATTGGAAACAAGACTCGACGTCACACTGCTGCGGCGCACAACCCGATCCGAATAATAATAGCTCTCAATAAAGGAGATGCATATCGAGCTAGATTGCTCATTACAACAAAATACCAAATATCGGTCATAGACACCCTAACGTGTATAATACCATCCCCGAGGACACATATAGCGCTATAGGCTACAAAAATCAAGCACAACTGAGGTGCAATACATGATTAAAATATCGAGAGCCATCCTACTCATATGACATTACCGCCAACAAAAACCTCAACACATAAGAAGTTACCAAGTCGTCTCACAACTCATACAGCGCAATATATCGCTACATAAAATAGCTGACCACGAAATGATATCGCGACTACTCTTCCATCAAGAGCGCATTACTGAGATGAACACAATTGGTCTGACATAAGGCTTACGTCCACGTTTAAATCCATCCACCAACCTCAAGTCGATCCTGATCGGGCCTAATTAGGCCAATGACCTTTCAAAGTTCCATGCTAACTTACCTCTCTTCATAACACACAAGAACATCCATCACAACTAGAGCAACCTCCTCCGTTCATAATCCAATAAACATAGGGCCCTTCAGGCATACATTCTCAAATTAATGATATTACCAAAATCTTCATACCTTTTTTATATCTCTAGTCAATCAAGTGACTAACTTATATAATCTTCCGGTGGAACAAGCTCCCACAAATCTTCCGAACTAATTAAGGGGTCTGCACATTCAAACCACTGGCTGCACTAATGTTGAAAAGCGACAATCCCTAACCAGAATGCAAATGCTTTCTCACAAAACAAAAATCTCAGGTGATTCTAACGACAATATCAATCTTACTCAAAACATTGAAACTCCTCTTCTGCTCATCCGAGCTCGTGACATCACAGTCATTTACCAAACTACAACCTTGGTTCTCACTTCAAATTCCATACCACTCACTGCACCCAACGTGTTGAGATACGATGGACATGATTTCCATCACAACTTTGGTACCAGTGATAGGCTAACACTTCTCCACATAAAACTTTTCACTTAACTCGCTTCAAGAGAACTATAGCAACATACAGGCGAATTCTCATAACTATCAAATATGCCAACCTCTAAGTACTGATCCAAGCCACCATAACCTTTCCGCGATCCGCCTACTCATAACAGGGCATAACAGAAATATGCTTCTGAATAGCATCAATCACTGCGGCCGACAAGCATCACATGCACCGCCACAAATCACATGCATGACTTGATCGCACTGGATAAACTGATCACTACTACCAATATGCCAAGTTAACCATGGCTAATCAATCTACTTCCTTCCACTGAATCCTTTATTGCCTTAAAAATAATACTTCTTCATTCAACACATAACATACTCCATATACACCCATCCCAAGTGACCTCGAATCACGAGACCATGCTGCCTTAAATCTCACGAACCATTTCATATTCTGCAAATGCTTCATCACGAGTCAAAATATCATAGAACATTCTGGTCACCTTCTCATAAGCTTCTATAAAGCTTGATTCTTAACTGTACCCACATGCTCGAAATTATCGAGCACCACTCTTAAACTCCCGAATTCACTAGGATCATTATTGAGAGCCACTCGCTCCGTCTTGGTCCTGAATATAACTCACACCATAGATCTTATAACACACGAACACTGTCTCAGCGAAGTACTCGGTGAAATCACTTCCTCTGAAACATATATCTATATGAGGCATAAATCCTGAACTTTTCCAAGTCCGAACATGAGCCAATAAGGCCAATCATCGGATGCCTCCAACAATTCATATGCTCGAATTACCACTTATGTTATTTTCTCATAGGTTAAATAATCCATCAAATCTCTTTTAACCATAAATCTCGCAAATAAATAATCATACAGCCTAATCATAAGCGGTGGGACTCTCCCACTAAGCTTGAATCTATCCTTTCGCAATTCTAGAGTTCACCCAACCTTTTTACCTCTTATTGACATAACCTCGTGCCATAAGTTACCAAAATTTCTCGGAATCTCCCTGTAAATCCCCATCTTACGTACTCTAAATTATTAACCACATTCGCACGACCGATCTCCTTGTTGAACAACCAATACAATTCTTGCAGAAGCTTGCCAACCACGCGACCGATAACCTGCTCACGGGGAACAACCCACCTAAGGGAATCACCTCCCGACATCTTCCCACGCTGCTGCACGAGGTACATTCACTATGACACCAATAGCCCTACCTGAGTAGGACTTCACCTTCCGGCTGCACAAGTCCATTCACCTCCCGCTAACATCCATTGAATGTGCGGCAACATCCTTCAAATTTTAGGGTTATGCTGCACACTTCTCCATTTCAAGCAGTTCCTTTTCGCCATATCAATCATCTGCCGCTGAACAGACCATACATCACATCATACCTGTAGGCTTCAATCACTATTCTCTGAAATTCTCGGATCGTTCCAAACTCTCCTTAAGGCACGTAGTCATCCTTCTACCAAGCTCATATGCAACCCCTTCCACTATCCCACTTTGGTGGAACTCATCTCCTTAATCGGCCACTCAACCTTGGTTCTCATACTTGGCCTTCTAGAAATTTTAAACACCACCTGACACTTCCCACATGTCCTTCCTCATACTTTGCTGCTCAATTGTTGCCTTAAATGAAATCTATCTTCGTTGCACTTGAATCTACCATTGTTGCTAACTTTAGAACCTTTCCAAAGGTCATCCTTATCGATCTATCCACATTAGAAATTCAGAGTCGATCTGAAACCACCACACCATGTGATATCTGACAGATGTATCTCTAATACTATTTCACCATATCCTGCCATAAAGGCAAATTCTAGCAGATTATTACATTGACGAACTTGGTACATTCCATTGGGACCACGGCACCCCATCATAGAAGAAAAGCTCCACCATGCTTGCAAATACCAGGTCTCATTACTTCCACCATCCCAAATCTGACCATCCTTACTCCGACTGCCTTTCCTTTGCCGGGAATAAAATATTGGATCCCTTGATTACACAATGAGTAAACTTCCCTTCAATTCATCCACTGCCCCTACACGGGGGCACACATCCTACCATCACAACAACACTACGGAATAATAGTTCATAAGCATCATGAAAACCTATCCCTAGCCTCAAGGCTCTTAGAAGTCCTGTTACTAAGCTGAATAATAGTATACCCTTCTATAAAGCGACTATAATAGTCCAATCAACTATACCGGGAAAATCATCCCACACCACATTTGTAGTGCCATTTCCATTCTTTGAATTCTCGATTTCTAGACAGCGCTCACGTTGCGTAAGAGAGAGTAAGAAGGAATCAAAGTCATAAGTATCAGTGGAATCAAACCGCACGGTAAGGAAACCAAGAAGGGAAGTACTCCTAACAGCCATGTAGCCTCCCGAGGATAAGTACAAACATCTCTGTACCGATGCGCGAGAATCTACTAGACTTGCTCGTGACTCCTGAAACCGACATGAACCTAGTGCTCTGATACCATGTCGTCACGGCCCAAAATCAACTAAGGGTAGTGGTGGCGCCAAACACTACTGTCAGGCAAGCCAGCCCAATTACTTAATCAAATCTCATCTTAACAATTTTTGAAATGCAGAATTTTTCTTTAATATTTAGAAATTTTTAACGAATACAGATATTCGAATCAAATTTAAAAGTTAAGCCAGCAACACAATATTTCAAACAATCCCCGAACACAGAGTCACGGGTACATAAACATCTACTAATAAGAGATAAAAATACAACATTCGCCCGGGATACAATGGACGGAAAGTAAATATAGTGCAAAGGAAGGGACTACTCTAGCTGCGGCGGCCTCGAATGATGCAACTCACCTAGTCCCTGAATCATCCATGCTGCTATACCTAGCAGACCGCTGGAGTCGCATATACCTGTGCAACAAAATGCACAGCAAGTGTAGTATGAGTACAAAAACAACGTGTACCCAATGAGTGTCCCGCCTAAGCCCGAAGGGGTAGAGACGAGATGGTCAACCTTGACACTCACTAGCAGTCCAATGATTATTTATCTTTAATAAATATATTTAACAGTGGATTTATTTTATGAACATGTTTCTAATCCAGATAGATGGAACAAGTAAACACATAATTCTTTCATGGAAAATCTCCTTAGACTTCTTGTTATTATTAACAGTATAAATCTCGAGCCATAGTGTAGCATAAAATGACTCAAATGAGTCCAGGCAGCAATACAAGCATGCGCAAATCATACCATGGCGATGGCCCGATCTAATTGAAATAAATGTGCACTTGTCTAGGTCAACGCGGTGCCTATAGATGCATCTATTAATATGTCGAGGTGTATGGCCCGTTCCAAATAAACATACGCAGACAGACAATCAGTCAAACAGTCAACATGGAGCAAATATCCAAGAAAGGTCATTTCTCTTTAATAATTTAAGAAAATAAAGCTTAATTCTTTCTTTTTGGAATTCTTTCATAAATTTAATATGATTTAAGCAATTCAAGCTATCAATGGGTTCGCAATTAATCCAAGTATGACATGCTTTTGGGTCCTAGACTACCCGGACAATAGCATAATTGTAGCTACACACGGACTCTCGTCACCTCATGCGTACGTAGTCCCCTACAAATAGGAGCATAGAATCAGTTTAACTCATCTATGGGGTAATTTCCCCCTCACAAGATTAGAAAGGAGACTCACCTCGCCTGAAGATCCATAAGCGGCCCTCTACATCCTTCCGAAAGCTCGAACCAACGCAAAATGATCCAAAACAAGCCAATGGTCATTCAAACCCATTAATATATGCTTAATTAAACTCTACAAATCAATTTTTATCAATTCTTAACCCCGAACGAAAAGTTGAGAAAAATGCCCTCAGGCCCACGTGCCCGGAATCCGAAATTTTTCGAAGATAAAGCTTTGCCCATGACCTTAGGAACTCAAATATATTATTTTATCTTAATTTACTACTCAAAATCGTGGTCAGAATCCAAGAATTTAATTTTCTATGTCTCCTACCAAAACCTCAATTTTTATACCAAATCCATACAAAATTGATATGTGTAAATCAAAATGAGTGGGGATAACTTACCTAAAGTATTGACAACGAAAATCCCATCTTAAATATCCCAAAAATCGCCCCAAGCCATGAAGAATGAGAGAAATGAACTCAACCCACGCTTTAAAATAACCTTCTGCCTTCAAGCATTTTCATTTTTGCGATGCCTGTCCGCTTCTGCGGTTGTCACTTTTGCGACTTATTGCCGCTTTTTCGGCTTTGGGAAAAATGGCATGGACCTCTTCTGTGGTATGGGGGGCGCTTAAGCGACGCCACTTCTGCGGTCCCTGGGCAGCTTCTGCGATTTGTTGGTCCTGCCCCCCTTCCGCTTTTACGTCTCCCCCTCCGCTTCTGTGGTCCCATTTCCGCAGAAGCCGAAATACCAGAAACCAGCAACTCAGCTCTTCCAAAAATCTAATTTTTGATCATTTAACCACCCGGAATCCACTCAAGGCCCCCGGGACCCCAACCAATCCCAAAACACATCACGGACCTGCTCGAGGCCTCAAATCACATCAAACAATGATAAAATCATCGTTTGACCTTCAATCCAAACTTTATGAACTTTGAACTTTCCAACGTCTACTTTTGATGTTTAAACCTATCAAATTACGTCCAATTGACTTCAAATTTTGCACACAAGTCACATTTGACATTGCGGACCTATTCCAACTTCCAAAATCGGATTTCGTTCCCGATATCAAAAAGTCCACTCCTAGTCAAACTTCTCAAAACCTTCAAATTTCTATCTTTATCCAGTGGCTTCAAAATGACCTACAGATCTCCGAATTCACTTCTGATCGCGCTCGCAACTCCATAATCACCATACAGAGCTACTGCCATTTTCGGAATCACAAACGGACATCGATAACGCTAAAATGCACTTCAAGCCAAATTTAACAAATTTCTTCTAAAATGCTAACTTCCACAATAGGCGCCAAAACGCTCCCGAGTTATCCAAAACCTAAACCGGGCATATGCCCAAGTCTGAAATAATCATACGAACCTGCGGGAACCTTCAGATCCCGATTCATAGGTCGTTTACTAAAACATTAAATCCTACTTCATTCTTTTAACTCTAAGCTTTTGAAATGAGAATTTTTATTGAAATTTAATTCCGATCTTTTTGAATTTCAATTCCGACCATGCGAACAAGTCACAATACCTGAAATGAAGCTGGTCATGGCCTCAGACTGCTAAACAACGCTCTAGGGCTCAAAACGACAATTGGGGTCGTTACATTCTCTCCTACTTAAACATACGTTCGTCCTCGAACGTGCTGAAAACTATACTGTGGTAGCCTGAAATCACTGTTTAGCACCTCATGCACCTTCCCCCGCTACCACAACTTAGTTGAGATCATTAGCTCAATAAATTCTGAAGATATTCCCTTTTTACTCAAGAAATTAAGCCTTAGAGCCCAATTCCAACATCCGAATTCTATGCCAGGCTTGTTTTCATCATAATATCACCAAATCATTCACCACCCGCTGTGCCCAACATGACTGCATAACTTTGCTAAATCCACTCTTTGCATCATTTTATTCTTAGGACCGTAATAACATTTTCTGATCAACTTAGCGAAAATTCAATGAATCAGATGATTCCATTGCACCTCATGACCGACATAGGTATTTCTCTAACTTCTATAACACTAACACGACGGAAGAGATGCGCCGAAATTCATAACTAACTGCTGAATCAACAAATCAATGAGTCTATACCCCTGACATGAGTCATTGCCTCTTCCTGAACCCTCTAATGGTCTTACCTACATAATGTTAGAAACACGTTCTCAATGCAATATACTAAACGTGTACTCTTTTGTAGGTTTTGATGAATGACAAACGAAGCAAAAATTGATATATGACGGAATTCAAGTACAAGCGCACAATGGTTGCGAATAAGATTGAAGTTCAAGATATAGCTTTTAATTGTTATTGAGTTGTTCTAAATTGTAATCTCGATCCTATAACTTGACTCATAGTATGGCCTCTCTCATAAAACTATTTTCCAAAATCATGCATATTTAATTCTGTGTCAAAAAGATTTTAAATCATGCATATTTACATTAGACAAAATGTTTTCTAAACATGCCTCAAAAATCTGGGCTAAAATAATCGATTATGTACTTATGATAATCGATTGTTTCTGAGCCAAGACTGCATGACAATCGATTATGAATTAATGGTAATCGATTGTGAGTAAGACAGTGAACATCAGGTTTTTCCAAATCTGCATGATAATCGATTGTGAACAAATGACAATCGATTGTTGTTGAGGTAAAGTTTTTCAATACTCAAAATAATCGATTATGAACTAATGGTGATCGATTGTGTTGAGTTGATGTCTTCCAGTGATTTTAAATTTAATTAAGTAATCGATTATGTCTTTAGATAATCGATTATCACTGAGACAGTAAGTTTTATGATTTTCAGAAAATAACAAGTAATCGATTGTTGCAAAGGACAATCGATTGTTGAAGCTGGCCGTTGTCAAATGATTTTCAAATACCATAAGGTAATCGATTATTGATTCTAGATAATCGATGTTCTGCTTAAAATCTGGAAATGATTTTTAGAACGTTGCTGAAGTAATCGATTATTGATTTTATATAATCGATGTTTTGCTTAAAATCTGGAAATGATTTTTAGAACGTTGCTGTAGTAATCGATTATAGATTTTATATAATCGATGTTTTGCTTAAAATCCGGAAATGATTTTTAGAACGTTGCTAAAATAATCGATTATGAACTTAGTGTAATCGATATCTGATTTTGAATATTGCCAGTAATCGATTATAGATTATGTATAATCGATTGTGAAGCGTTAAATCCGGGATTGATTTTTAAACTGACTGGCAGATAATCGATTGTTTGGTCTTAATAATCGATTATCACTGAGTAATTTCAGCAACTCTTAATTGGCAATTAGACAACGGTTGAACCAACTTTTTCAACTATAAATACAGCTTCATTTCAGTGTTTTAAATACAACAACATACACAAACTGATCATTACATTGCTATAAGCTTTCATTCAATTGTTCTTCATTTTCTACTCATTTCATAAAGCTTTTGAGAGCCATATTATTGCTTAAAGTTGTTGTGATCTTGAACATATTCTTTTACTCATATCTACTCAATAAGGAGTACTTTAGTTAAGTGAGTGTCCAAGTATTTGATATACTTGTAAGAGAATTGCGATTCTCTTGTTTCAAGGAACTTGCGTTTCCTTGGGTGAAGTCTTTGAGATTGCGATCTCCGAGCAACTGTTTGAGGCTTGTGTCCTCAAGTGTGTAACGGTTTGTTGAGCACCCTTAAGCTTAACAAGATAGTGAAAAATCTCGAGAGAGTCTCTCGGGACTGGACTAACCACGTTGGTGGCCAACCAGTATACATCTTTGTGTAAGTTTATTTTTCTGCATTTATTTTACTTCCTGCAAAGTTTAAATTCCGCAAGAAAACGCTAAATTCCATTAATACGCTATTCACCCCCCCTCTAGCGTAAAGCGTAGTTTCTAACACATAATACACTTCATATAATCAAATTGCACCGATCCTAAGTCCCATAATCTCGTCTCACCCAGTACGAAATGCTCAGGCAATAAGCCACTCCGAATGCGATCAAAAGTCTCATATGATGCCACAATGTGCCCAATAGGCCACCAATCAGAACCCAATATAAACCGGAAATCAAACCCTAGAAGGAATTACCTAACCGTGCACTATTACTGACTTTCCCTAGAATATAGGAAACAAAACATACAAAATAAAACATAGGAAACCAAACTCGACAACACACTGCTGCTGCGCGTAACCCGCGAATAATAATAGTACTCAATAAAGGAGATGCATATCGAGCTAGATTGCTCATTACAACAAAATACCAAATATCGGTAATAGACACGCTAAGGGGTATAATACCATCCCTGAGGACACATATAGCGCCATAAGTACAAAACTCAAGCACAACTGGGGTGCAATACATGATCTATATCTCGAGAGGCATCCTGCTCAAATGACATTATTGCCAAGCGGAACCTCAACACATAAGAAGTTACCTAGCCATCTCACAAATCATACGGCGCAATATATCGCTACATGAAATAGTTGACCACGAAATAACACCATGACTACTCTTCCATCAAGAGCGTATTACTGAGATGAACACAACTGGTCCGACGTAAGGCTCACCTCCATGTTTAAATCCATCTACCGACCTCAAGTTGATCCCGATCAGCCCAATTAGGCCAATGACCTTTCAAAGGTCCATGATAACTTACCTATCCTCATAACACACAAGAACATCCATCACAACTGCAGCAACCTCCTCAGTTCATAATCTAATAAACAGAGTGCCCTTCAGGCATACATTCTCAAATTAATGATATTACCAAAATCCTCATGCTTGGTTCAAATCTCTTACTCAATAAAGTGACTACATGTCACACTTATACAATCTTCCGGTAGAACAAGCTCCCCCAAATCTTCCGAACTTATTAACGGGTCTGCACATTCAAACCACCGGCTGGCCTAACGTTGAAAAGAGACCAAGAATCCCTAACCAGGATGCAATGCCTTTCTCAAAAAACATCAATCTCAGGTGATACTAACGACAGTATCAATCTTACTCAAAACACTAAAACTCCTCTTCTGCTCGTCCGAGCTCATGACATCACAGTCATTTACCAAAATGCAACCTTGGTTCTCACATCAAATTCCATACCACTCACTGCACCCAACGTGCCGATATATGATATACACGATTTCCATCACAACTCTGGAACCACTGATAGGCTAACACTTCACCACATAAAACTTTTCGTTTAACTCACTTCAGGAGAACTATAGCAACATACATGCAAATTCTCATAACCATTGAATATGCCAACCTCTAAGTAGTGGTCCTAGCCACCATAACCCTTCCGGGATCCGCCTACTCATAACAGGCCATAAAATAAGAATGCTTCTGAATAGCATCAATCACTGCGGCCGACAAGCATCACACGCACCGCCAGAAATCACATGCATGACTTGATCACGCTGGATGAACTGATCACCACTACCAATATGCCAAGTTAACCATGTCTAATCAATCTACTTACTTCTACTAAATCCTTGATTGCCTTAAAATAATACTTCTTCATTCAACACATAACATACTCCATATGAACTCATCCCGAGTGACCTCAAATCACGAGAACATGCTGCCTCGAATCTCATGAACCATTTTTCATATTCCTCAAATGCTACATCACGAGTCAAAATATCATAAAACATTCTGGGCACCTTCTCATAAGCTGCTATAAAGCTTGATTCTTAACTGTATCCATAGGCTCGAAATTATCGAGCACCACACTTAAACTCCTGAATTCACTAGGATCATTATCGAGAGCCACCGTCTCCGTCTTGGTCCCAAATATATCTCACTCCATAGATATTATAACACACGAACACTCTCTCCACAAAGCACCCGACGAAATTAGTTCCTCTGAAAGCTGTATCTATACGAGGCGTAAATCCTTATCTTTTCCAAGTCCGAACATGAGCCAATAAGGCCAACCGTCGCATGCCTCCAACAATTCATCTTCTCGAATTACCACTTATGTCTTTTCTCATAGCTTAAATAACCCACCAATTCGCTGATAACCGAAAATCTTGCAAGTAGTTAGTCATACAGCCCAATCATAAGCGGTGAGACTCTCCAACTTAGCTTGAAGCCATCCTTTAGCAATTCTAGAGTTCACCCAACCTTTTTACCTCTAATTGACATAACCTCGCGCCATGAGTTACCAAAATTTCTCGGAATCTCCCTATAAATCCATATCTTACATATCCTAAATTATTAACCACTTTCGCACGACCGATCTCATTGTTGAACAACCAATACAATTCTTGCAGAAGCTTCGCCAACCACGTGACTGCTAACCTCCTCGCGGAGAACAACTTACCTAGGGGAATCACCTCCTGATATCTTCACACGCTGCTGCACGGGGTACATTCACTATGTCACCAACAGCCCCATCTCGAGTCCTAGCTCACCTTCCGGCTGCACAATCCATTCGCCCCTCGCGAACATCCATTAAATGTGCGAAAACATCCTTCAAATTTCAGGGTTATGCTGCACCTTTCTCCATTTCAAGCAGTTCCTTTTCTTCATATCAATCTTCTATCGCATAATAGCCCATACTTAATATCATACATGTAGGCTTCAATCCCTATTCTCTAAAATTCTCCGAACATTCCAAACTCTCCTTAAGGTGCATAGTCATCCTACTACCAAGCTCATATGCGAACCCCGCCACTTTCCCACTTTGGTGGAACTCATCTCCTTAATCGGTCACTCGAACTTGCTTCTTATACTTGGCCTTCTAGAAATTTTTAACACCGCCTGACTATTCCCACATGTCCGTCCTCATACTTTTTTGCTCAATTGTTGTCTTAAATGATATCTATCTTTGTGGCACTTGAATCTACCATTGCTGCTAACTTTAGAACTTTTCCAAAGGTCATCCTTATAAATCCATCAATATTAGAAATTCTGAGTCGATCTTAAACCACCGCACCATGCGATATCTGGCAGTTGTATCTCGAATACTATTTCACCATATCCACCCATAAAGGCGAATTTTAGTAGATTATAATATCGACGAACTTGGTACGTTCCATTAGGACCACGACACCCCATCATAGAAGAAAAGCTCCACCACGCTTGCAAATACCATGTCTCATTACTTCCACCAGCCCAAATCTGACCATCCTTAGTCCGACTGCCTTTCCCTTGCCAGGAATAAAATTTTGGATCCCTTGATTACACGCTGAGTAAACTTCCCTTCAATTCATCCACTTCCTCGACACGAGGGCAAACATCCTACCATCACAACAACACTACGGAATAATAGCTCATAAGCATCCTAGCCCCAAGGCTCTTAGAAGTCCTGTTACTAAGCTGAATAATAGTATACCTTTCCATAAAGCGACTATAATAGTCCAATCAACTATACCGGGAAAATCATCCCACACCACATTTGTAGTGCCATTTCAAATCTTAGAATTTTCGATTTCTAGCAAGCGCTCACGTCGCGTAAGATAGAGTAGGAAAGAATCAAAGGCATAGGCCTCAAAGTAATTGAACCGCACGATAAGGAAATCAAGAAGGAAAGTACTCCTAACACCCCTGTAGCCTTCTGGGATAAGTGCAGACGTCTCTATACCGGTCCGCGAGACTCTATTAGACTTGCTTGTGACTCGTGAGATCGACGGGAACCTAGTGCTCTGATACCATGTTGTCACGACCCAAAATCCACTAAAGGTCATGGTGGCGCCCAACACTACTGTCAAGCAAGCCAACCCAATTACTTAATCAAATCTCATTTTAATAATTTTTAAGTACAGGATTTTTCTTTCATATTTAGAAATTTGTAAAGAATATAGATTTTCAAATCAAATTTAAAAGTTAAGCCAGCAACACAATATTTCAAACCTTCCCAGTACCCGGAGCCACAAGTACATGAGCATCTACTGATAAGAGAATAAAAATACAATATTCGCCCGGAATACAATGGGCAAAAAGTAAATGCAATGCAAAGGAAAGGACTACTCTAGTTGCGGCCGCCTCAAATGATGCAACTCACCTAGTCCTCGAATCATCCATGATGTTATGCCTAGTAGACCGCTGGAGTCACATATACCTGTGCAACGAAATGCACATCAACTGTAGTATGAGTACAAAAAAATGTGTACCCAATAAGCGTGCCGCCTAATCCCGAAGGGGTAGAGACGAGATGGTCAACATTGACACTCACTAGCAGTCTAATGATTATTTATCTTTAATAAATATATTAAATAGTGGATTTATTTTATAAACATGTTTCTAATTCAGATAGAGGGAAACAGGTAAACGCATAATTCTTTCATGGAAAATTTCCTTAGACTTCTTGTTATTATTAACAGTAAAAATCTTGAGTTATAGTGTGGCATAAAATGACTCAAATGAGTCCAGGCAGCAATACAAGCATGCACAAATCATACCGTGGCGATGGCCCGATCCAACAGAAATAAATGTGCACTTGCCAAGGGTCGACGCGGCTCCTATAGTGCTTCTATTAATATGCCGAGCCGTACGGCCCATTCCAAAATAAACATACACACACAGACAATAAGTCAACATGGAGCAAATATCCAAGAAAGGTTAATTCTCTTAAATAATTTGAGAAAATAAAGCTTAAGTCTTTTTTTTAATCCATTTATAAATTTAATATGATTTAAGCAATTCAAGCTATCAATGTGTTCGCAATTAATCCAAGTATAACATGCTTTTAGGTCCTAGACTACCCGGACAATAGCATAATAGTAGCTACACACGGACTCTCGTTACCTCGTACGTATGTAGCCCCCACAAATAGGGGCATATAATCAATTTAACTCTGGGGTAATTTTCCCCTCACAATATTAGAAAGGAGACTCACCTCGCCCGAAGATCCATAACCGGCCCTCTACATCCTTCCGAAAGCTCGAACCAACGCAAAATGCTCCAAAGTAGTCAATGGTCATTCAAACCCATTAATATATGTTTTTTAAACTCTACAACTCAATTTGTATCAATTCTTAACCCCGGACGAAAAGTAGATAAAAATTCCCTCGGGCCCACGTGCCAGGAATCCAAAAATTTTCGAAGATAAACTTTTTCTATGACCTTAGGAACTCAAATATATAATTTTCCCTTAATTTTCTACTCAAAATCGTGGTCAAAATCCAAGAATATAATTTTCTAGGTTTTCCACCAAAGCCTCAATTTTTATACTAATTTTCAAACCCAAATCCATACAAAATTGATATCTTTAACTCAAAATGGGTGGGGAAAACTTACCTCAATTATTGACAAGGAAAATCCCCTCTTGAAGCTCCCCAAAATCGCCTCAAGCCATGAAGAATGAGAGAAATGAACTCAACCCATGCTTTAAAATAACCTTCTGCCTTCAGGCATTATCGCTTCTGCAATGCCTTGTCTGCTTTTGCGATTGTCGCTTTTGCGACTTTTTGCCGCTTCTGTGGCTTTGGGAAAAAGGGCGCGGACCACTTTTGCAGTCCGGGGGCCGCTTAAGCGGCACTGCTTCTGCAGTCTGGGGGACGCTTAAGCGGCACCGCTTCTGCTGTCCCTGGGCGGCTTCTGCGATTTGTTGGTCCTGGCCCCCTTCCAGTTTTGCGTCTCCCCCTCAGCTTCTGCGGTCGCATTTCCGCAGAAGCGGAAATACCAAATACCAGCAACTCAGCTCTTCCAAAAATTCAATTTGTGATCCGTTAACCACCCGGAATCCACCCGAGGCCCCCGGGACCCTAACTAATCATACCAACCAATGGCAAAACACATCACGGGCCTGCTTGAGACCTCAAATCACATCAAACAACGATAAAATCATCGATCAACCTCAAATTCAAACTTTATGAACTTTGAACTTTCCAACTTCTACTTCTGATGTTTAAACCTATCAAATCACGTGCGATTGACTTCAAATTTTGCACACAAGTCACATTTGACATTACGAACCTATTCTAACTTCCGAAATAGGATTCCGACCCCGATATCAAAAAGTCCACTCCCGCTCAAACTTCTCAAAATCCTCAAATTTATCTTTAGTCAAATGACTTCAAAATGACCAACGGATATCCGAATTCACTTCCGATCGTGCTCCCAACTCCAGAATTACCATACGGAGTTACTTCCATTCTTGGAATCCCAAACGGACATCGATAACACTGAAATGAACTACAGCCAAACTTAAGAAATTTCTTCTAAACTGCTAACTTCCACAATAGGCGCCAAAACTTTTCTGGTTATCCAAAACCTGAACTGGGCATACGCCCAAGTCCGAAATCATTATATGAACTTGCTGGAACCTTCGGATCCCGATTCCGAGGTCGTTTACTCAAAATTCCAATCCTAGTTCATTCTTTCAACTCTAAGCTTCTGAAATGAGAATTTTCATTTAAATTTAATTTCGATCTTTCTGGATTCCAATTCCGACCATGCGAACAAGTCACAATACCTGAAATGAAGCTACTCATGGCCTCAGACTGCTGAACAACACGCTAGGGCTCAAAATGACCGTTCGGGTCGTTACAATATTAGTCGATGGACTTATATGGTTGCTATAGGCCGATACGTATGACCATAATGAATTAAACTATATAAATGACTATTATATAAACGGTCGATATTACTAAGAATCACAACGATATAATTAGCATAGGTTATATGACTACAACCACATTAGTAAATGGACTTATATGGTTACTATCGGCCGATATGTATGAAATTAATATAAACGGCTATTATATAAATGGTTGATATTACAAAGAATCACAATGGTATCGTTAGCATAGGTTGTATAACTACAACTATTTTAGTGAATGGACTTATATGGTTGATATATGCCGATATATATAAAACTAATATAAACGTCTATTATATAAACCGTCGATATTACTAAGAATCACAATGATAAAATTACCATGTGTTATATGACTTCAACCATATTAGCCAATGGACTTGTATGGTTGCCATAGGCCGATACGTATGGCCATAATGAATTAAATTATACAAACGGCTATTATATAAACGATCGATATTACTAAGAATCACAATGACATTATTAGCATAAGTTATATGCCTACAACCATATTAGTGAATGGACTTATATGGTTGCTATAGGCCGATACGTATGACCTTAATGAATAAAATTATATAGACGACTATTATACAGGCAGTCGATATTACTTTGAATCACAACGATATAACTAATATAGGTCATATGACTACAACCATATTAGTCAATGGACTTTTATGGTTTCTATAGCCCGATACGAATAAACTTATTGAATGAAACTAATATAACCGGCTATTATACAAGCTGTCGATATTAGTATGAATCACAATGATATTATTAGCATAAGTTATATGCCTACAACCATATTAGTGAATGGACTTATATGGTTGCTATAGGCCGATACGTATGACGTTAATGAATAAAATTATATAGACGACTATTATACAGGCAGTCGATATTACTATGAATCACAACGATATCAATAATATAGGTCATATGACTACAACCATATTAGTCAATGGACTTTTATGGTGTTTATAGCCCGATACGAATAAACTTATTGAATGAAACTAATATAACCGGCTATTATACAAGCTGTCGATATTAGTATGAGTCACAACGATATAATTAGCATAGGTTATATGACTACAACCATACTAGTCAATGGACTTATATGGTAGCTATAGGCCAATATGAATGACCTTATTATAAACGGCTATTATATAAATGGATATTTGACAACTACCTCATCAATGGGCTATATCATTTTTGTATCTTTTTTTTCAGTTTTCAAAGAATATGCATTATTCTTTGAAAATTCGTAAAAATATTTTCCAAGTATTCTTCAATGTATTTCGTATCTTAAAAATATTCGTAATTTTTTTGTATCTTTTTTTAGCTTTTTGTTCAAAGAATACGCATTATTCTTTGAATATTCATAAAAATATTTTACAAAAATTATTCTTCAATGTATGTTTTATATTCCATGTTTAATGGCTCCAATCTATTAGGTTAGCATTCATGTTTAGGTTAGGGGGATTGGTGGTGAATTATGCGCTTAATGAAAGTTTTCTTAACATAAGTGTATGATATAAGTTTGTATACCGTATTAAAAAAAATATTATATATAGATACTAGACTTTTGATCTTCCCATCGTATATATTGTATTTTTAAAAAATACGTAATAGTATAGGTATACATATGTGAAGGCTTTTAATTTTCCTATACGTATAAATTTTATTTAAAAATAAAATAAATACGTAATAGTAAAGGTATACCTATGAAATTGGTTGATCTTCCCATAAGAGAATGATGATTTACGAGATCAATATTTTGGGATAATTAATATTTATTAATTAATTTTGGAGGGAAATATTTTGAAGGAAAAAATAGCCATCAATCCAAATGTGAAACAAATGGCTTTACTGGTACTTCACTAGTGTGATCATTGTTGGGCCTCGCTGAGTTTGGCCGAATAACATCTCTCTTTTACAAAAGGGATTTTTACATATACATCCCATATAACAAACCTTATAACCACTCATGTTTAAGGTTAGTATTTATTACATTTAAGTATACCATGTTTCAATTTATGTACCAAAATTTACTTTTAAGATTTAATTATCAATGATTTATTAAGGGCTTGATTTGTGGAACAAAATATTTCCATATCTTCTTTCCCAAATTATATACGTACCCTAAAATAATTAACATATTCTACAACTTAAACACGGTAAAAAGATAAAGAAAATAGCTCTTAAATACGGTAGCTTCCTATAAATGAGGAAACTGAATGTCAAATTCATTTAATAAAATCAAATGTTCCCTAAACATTCTCCATCGCAATTCCTATAAATAAGGAAATTAAATAGGAAAAATTCTTCATTGCCTTTTTATTTGTATTCTCTTCTCCAGCACATTCTTAAAAACAATCCATTCTTTATCAAATTCCTCTTCTCTAATAGTTGGAGAAATAATCTTTAAAGGACCAATTTGACTAGTTTGCTATCGAACTAGTGATAATATATACTTTGAGCATCTACTCTCTTCTGCTCTCGTCTCATGTGAATTCTTATGATTGCGCAGGGTCCTCTATCATCATCATTTCCCATTGAAACAGGAATATTCCAGTGAGCATGAGAGCATCAAAAGATCATTTCAATCGAACAAAGAATCTCTCTTTTGTGAAGCGAATCTCATATTTCCATTTACTGCTGCTGCTGGCCAAATTTTTGGACATCAATGCAGATGTTCCAGCGTTTAATTACAATGCAGATGTTCCAGCGTTTAATTACAAAAAAAGTAGTAGCTGTTGAACTTGTTTGCAGTGAGTTTTTAAAATCTAGTCAAATGTAGTCAATTGTAGTTAAATGTAGTTAAGGTTATATGAAGTGTTTCCAATGAATTTTTAAAATGTAGTCAAATGTAGTTAAATGTAGTTAAGGTTATATGCAGTGTTTCCAGTGAGTTTTTATAATGTAGTCAAATGTAGTTAAATGTAGTTAAGGTTATATGAAGTGTTTCCAGTGAATTTTTTCCTTTCGTGATCATATTGAGTCTCAAGTTAATGTTGTTATGTATGTTCATGGAATATTGTTGTTGTGGATTCTTTAAGAGAAAATTTGAAAGAAGTGTAACAGAGAACATATTATGGACCTGTAGTAGTTTGTAGATTCAGAAGGATACACTACTGGTGGGCATCCACCAATCACATTAACTACATATAACCTTAACTACATTTAACTACAATTGACTACATTTGACTATCGGAATTTCCAACGAACGCAACCTCCCTTCTTAGTATTCTATCGGAATTTGAAGCTTTGAAGTTTGAAACATTAGTGTTGTCTGAGTTCATGAATCGCAAGTTGGAGTTGATGACAGTGTCTGAAAACTCCTTCGTATTGCATGCAAGAGTCTGAAAATATCCTTTATGAGAAGATCTAGTGTTCGAGAAGTATAACCTTAACTACATTTAACTACAATTGACTACATTTGACTATCGGAATTTCCAACGAACGCAACCTCCCTTCTGAGTATTCTATCGGAATTTGAAGCTTTGAAGTTTGAAAGATTAGTGTTGTCTGAGTTCATGAATCGAAAGTTGGAGTTGATGACAGTGTCTGAAAACTCCTTAGTATTGCATGCAAGAGTCTGAAAATATCCTTTATGAGAAGATCTAGTGTTCGAGAAGTATAGCAGGAGCAATCTTGGCAAATTTTCCCATCCTTGGATCGTGTACTCAACAAACTTCCTGTTCAGGATTACATGTTGAGAACCTGATGAATCAAGCAAGCTTTGGTCAACAAAATGGCATTCAACAAACGTGTTTTTCTTGAAGGGAACCCCTCTGCGGATCCATATACGACTTCAGAAAGAAATTATCAGAAAATATTTTAGCCTGACTGAAGAAGTGAAAAATTAAAGAAGCAATTAAGAGTTAAGACCAGACAAAATGTAAAAAGGCACCAATAGATACTTGTGGAGTACAACAGGCAACAAAAGCCTAGGATTTTGAATGCAACACAGTTGTTTAGCAAAACAGAAAGTTTCAGAATCGATTTTCCTCAATAGGCATTAAAATAATGCTCACTGCAAAAGATTCACACAACGAGAGAGACAGAAAAAGAAAGACGGGGAGAGAAAGAGAGAAATTGATAGGGTATCAATTATTACCTATTTAATTGTTTATAATGATAATCATTTATAATTAATAAGTATATAATTGGTAACATAGATTTAGCCTTAATATTCCGTTTGGTACATATTGTGTAACAAAAACATGGGATATGAGGGTAATAAACAAACAATGCACAATAATGGTAGTAAGGTTTGTTATATGGGATATATAGGTAAAAATCCCTTTACAAAATCTATATTGTTCTTTGATTGTAGAAATAGATTCACGTGTATTCTTGTGGTTCACATAAACTGCTAGAAGAAGTATATGATTCAAAATTTAGATGCAAGTTTATACAATTATATTTTTTGGTCCAATTATATAACCAAATTTATATTAAAGTAAGATTAATATTAGCCAATATTAATATCTAAAAGATATATTAAATAATTTTTTAGTAAGATCTCATATATGATATTCGAGCAGCAGTAAATAACAATAATAATACTATCATCAATGTAATAAATAACAATAAGTAGCAATAAATATTATTTAAGTAAACTCGAAGCTCAGCGAGTAGAGCCGTCAAAATGAATTTGGCCAATGAGGCCAGCCCAACCCAACGCGTTACTTTAGTAGAATTGAGCTAAAATTTTTTGAGCCCATTTAAAATGAGGCTTATATGCCCGACCCAAGTTAGCTCGCTGGCCATTGAGGCTTGATTGAGGCTGGCCTAGGCTGGCCCATGGGTCAAAATTAATTAAATTCAAATTAATTACTATTAAATATTTAGAATTTTAAAAAAATTAAAAAATTTTAGAAAAATTATTTGTTAAAATCCCCATTCCCCAATATTAGATTGCGTATTTACCCTTCCATATCAACTAGATTTTTTATTTTTTACATGCATATAATATGACAAAATTCGTTTTTCTTGCTTAATTAATAACAAACTCGAAAAGTTTTAGGTGACGAATAATAAATCTTTTTAAAAAAAATATTATTTTTAGTGGACAATAATCAGTTTGGATTATATTAATATACTATTAATATTTAAACCGCTTTTCAGAATAGAAAAACATCGAGTTTAAATAAGCAAAAAAATTTCCACCACAAGATATTTTAAAGAATTTAAAATTTTTGACAGACTATAATGATGAAATCAGCAAATGATATTGATCCTAAATTAAAAACCTCAGCATATAAAATTATTGAAACAATCCCTGAGGAAAATGAAAGAAAAATATTAAGAAAATATTTATGTAATTTTTTTTTAAAAAAAGCAATAGATATAAAAACTTTGCATTTCAAGTATGAGATTCCTCGTCAAATATCAAGCTTTTCGTACGCTTTAAGCAAACAGAAGTTGTATACATGATTAATCGACTATGTTACTAAAAAATATTTAAGAATTTAAAGAATTTTTTTTTAAATAAATTGAAGGGCCGGCTAGATTGGGCTGGCCATTTGAAGGCTCATTCATATGGCGGGTCGGTCCGTTCTAGCCCACCAAATTAAAAAGCCCATGAGAATTATGTTGGGCGAGGCTGCGGCGACGACGCACAGCTTATTTTCTTCTTAACTATTTAATAGCAGAAAAATTAGCTTCTCTATATATACACAAATATTTTCTTTCCTTGTAAGTGTATCACTAAAATTGAACTAATTCAAAATTTTATTTTCCTCCATTTTTTCCTCACCATTTTTTATTCACACCCCTTTTATTATCAATAACAAAATCCAACAAGTAATACACAGAATAATATTCCTGTCATCGCGTCTAAATAAAATATTACGGATAATAAATTTCATGTTCGAAGCATGTTCATAAAAGTTGCTAGAACGAACATTTGAACAAAAATAGAAAATTTGTTTGGTTGACTTAATACTTGGTCTTAGCTGCCCAAGATGTTTAATTAAGGAAAATTATGTATATTTTATTAGGAAATATTATAAATATCTTTTGTGTATCTTTTATTATTGCTAGAATATTCTCTCATTAATTGTACAATCCTATAGTTGGTAGGTTTTGATTTTCCTTCATTATTGTACAATCCTATAGTTGGTAGGATTTGATTTCTCTGTACTCTATATATACTTTGGTGAGCAATACAAGAAACTCACTTCTCCAAAACTCTCTACATGGTATCATACGCCAATGGCTTATCGCCAAACAAACCCTAAATACATACTACCCGCTGCCGCCGTAGCTCCTCTCATCGGAGCCCGTCGCCGCCGCTGCTGCACTAGTCGGCAGCCCTCTTTTTCTCGACGTCGTTCAGCGCCTCCTCTCCTTGCCTCGCGCTCATGGCCGCCACGACGTCAACCGCGCCTCTCCAGCCGATTGCCATAAATGCATCGGCTCAAATCCCACTCAAGTTGGACTCCACTAATTACCTGGCGTGGAAATTTCAATTTCGAACCCTCCTTACGGGTTACGATCTCCTCGGCTTCATGGACGGATCGAAGCCATGCCCACCGACCACTATCGTCGACAACGACGTGACTTCCCCCAATCCAGCATATCCTTACTGGATTCGCAGGACAACCTTATTCTTAGTGCTATCATATCGTCGATCACACCGACGATCATCTCCTTCATTACCGCTGCGGAACCTCTAAAAAGGCCTGGGACATCCTCGCGCGCACATACGGCACCGCTTCTCGTGGTCGTATCATGGCTCGCAAACAGCAGCTCCACAATCCGGTAAAAGGTTCTAAATTTATTACTGACTTTATGCACGGTATTCGCGTGATTGTGGATGAATTATCTCTCCTGGGTGTTACCGTTGATTATGAGGATCTTGTCATAAAGGTTCTAAATGGTCTTGATGACCCGTATATGGAACTCTCTCATGCCATCCAAGCCCGTGAGTCTCCCATCTCTTTTGCTGAATTACATGACAAACTGTTAAGCATGAAGGCTCTGATTACTGCTCGTGTGCCGGCCACCTCCGTCACATCCAACTCGGCTCCGTCGGCTGCCTTCGTCGCCGGACAGGAGCCAGTCTGTCACCGATTCGGTAACCGCAGGCGCGGCCGCATCAGCCGCGGGTCAGTCTCCGGTCGCGATGGTTACTCCAGCAATGGTCAATCTCGCGGGTACAATGGGAAGTGCCAACTCTGCAGTGAATTTGGCCACTCCGCGCGCCGCTGCCCATCTTATCCCGTCTCCGGCGCCAACTAGCCCCCTTACGGTGGACCATTGCCGCGGCCAGCTTATGCTTCGCCGCCCTATCCAGCTGCTCACACAGCCCATCACTCTCCGACGATTCCCTCTGCATCCGATTGGATCCTGGACTCTGGTACCTCTCATTACGTAACCTCTGATCTTGCCAACATGTCTCTTCACAGTCCTTACACTGGCTTCGACAATGTGGTTATTGGTAACGGTGAAGGTTTGACAATTACTCATACTGGACAACTTAACAGTCATTCCTCTCTTTCATTACCTGGGGCTCTTTGTGTTCCACATATGTGTAAAAAAAGTTTGATCTCTGTTGCCCAATTATGTCGTCACAATAATATTGACGTTGTTCTTTCTGATACTGATTTTCGGGTGAAGGATCGTCGCACGTGGGCAACACTCGTTCGCGGCCCACTTAGGGGCAACACTACTACTCGCCGGCGGCTCTCAGTCTCCCATCTGCCCTCACGGCACAAAAGCTCTCTGCGTCATTGTCGCATTCTCGGTTTGGTCACCCGTCAGCTAAAACCCTGCGTCATTTAGTATCGTTTAGCAGTATAGCGTCCAGTAATGTGTCTGATCTTGCCTGTGTATCTTGCAAACTTCATAAGTGTCATAAGTTACCTTTTTCTGAGTCAAGTCTGTCTTCTACTGCTCCCCTGGAGCTTATTTTCTCTGATGTATGGACCTCTCCGATTATTTCTAATGAAGGGTTTAAATATTATGTCATCTTTGTTGATCATTTCTCTAAGTATGTTTGGTTTTTTCCTTTACGCCGTAAATCTGATGTCTCACAAACCTTCCCCATTTTTAAATCATTGTAGAGAAATATTTCTCTGCTAAAATCATTACTCTGTATACTGACAATGGGGGTGAATTTCTCGCTTTACGCTCTTTTCTTTCCTCTCATGGCATCTCCCATCTTACGTCACCTCCTCATACTCCCCAGCACAATGGCAATGCTGAACGCCGTCACCGTCATATTGTCGATACTGGTCTCACTCTCCTTCATCATGCCTCTATACCTCTCATTTACTGGCCTTATGCCTTTGCTACAGCAGTCTACCTCATTAATCGTCTTCCCAAGACAAATCTCTCGATGCGCTCCTCCTTTGAGTCTCTCTTCCAGAAACGCCCCAACCTTGCCAAATTACGTGTCTTCGACTGTCAATGCTTCCCTTGGCTTCGGCCCTACACCTCACACAAAATGGAACCCAGATCTCGTGCCTGTGTCCTTTTCGGCTACTCTACTACTCAAAGCGCCTATCTCTGCTTTGATCCCTCAACGTCTAAAATCTTCGTCTCGCGTCATGTCACCTTCCATGAAGATGTCTTCCCGTTCTCCAAAATGTCTAACCCCGAGTCTCCCCCTGTACCCATTCCGGTCTACCTAGAAGTCCTTCCGCTGCCGCCACCAGTACCTGTCGTTGCTCCCACCAGCGATCCTTCACCGGACGCACTCCCGGCGCCACCGCCCGCGCCACCAGCGCCCCTTTCGGCACCGCCAGCGGCCCCTGCCGCCGCTACACCCATTATGCTACCACCTGCATCCTCTCAGGGTGGTCATCATATGCAGACACGCAGCAAAAATAACATCTTTATGCCCAACAAGAAGTTTGGTATTTCTGCTGTCACCTCTCCTGCTGTTACTGAACCTCAGACCCTATCCAGTGCTATGTCTGATGAGCGCTGGCGCGCTGCTATGTCATCAGAGTTTGATGCTCTGCTACGGAATGGCACTTGGGATCTTGTCCAGCCTGATTCCTCGCAGAATGTTGTGGGTTGCAAGTGGGTTATCGCATCAAACGCAAGCCTGACGGCACTGTGGATAAGTTCAAAGCCCGGCTTGTTGCAAAGGGCTTTCATCAGCGTCCAGGTGTGGATTTCTAGGAGACTTTCAGTCCGGTTGTTAATCCGGCAACTCTGCGTTTGGTTCTCAGTATAGCTGTATCCAAGGGCTGGCCTCTTCGTCAAATGGATGTGAACAATGCCTTTCTCCACGGGAGGCTTACAGAGGATGTTTATATGGCACAACCACCGGGCTTTGTTGACAAAGCCTATCCATCTTATGTCTGTAAGTTACAGAAAGCTATTTATGGTCTCAAACAGGCACCCCCGGCATGGTACAGTGCGCTCCGCCAAAGCCTTCTGACCATGGGTTTCGTCAACACTACCTCTGACACTTCGCTCTTCGTCTTTCAGCACTCTGGTATTACGGCCTATTTTTTGGTGTATGTTGATGATCTCATATTGACTGGTAATGATTCTGCTTTCTTGAACCGTGTGATTGACTCTCTTGGGTCTCAGTTTTCTCTTAAAGACATGGGTGATCTAAGCTACTTTCTTGGTGTTGAAGTTCTGCGCAGCTCCAAGGGGTGTTTTCTTTCTCAGCGTAAATATGTTGTTGATCTTTTGACTCGTCATAATATGCTGGAGTCAAATCCTGTTCAGCCAACAGCGGTGTCAACTCGCCTTCATCTGGCCGACGGCTCGGCCCCTGCCGACGCATCCGCCTAACGAAAGGCCCTTGGGGGCCTCCAGTATCTCTCCTTCACTCGTCCTGATATCTCCTTTGCTGTGAATAAACTCTCAAAGTTCATGCATGCTCCTACTGTCACTCATTGGGGTGCAGTTAAACGCCTATTCCGGTATCTGAATGGGACGCGTGACTTTGGCGTCTGGCTGCGTCCTTCATCTGCTATACCTCTGCATTATTTCTCTGATGCTGATTGGGGTGGAAACTGTGATGACCGCTCCTCAACTGGTGCCTATGTTGTTTTTCTAGGGCCAAATCCTATTTCATGGAGCTAGCAGTGTTCCGTTGCACGATCATCTACTGAGGCTGAGTATCGTGCCATTGCTTCTGCTGCCGCTGAAGTACGTTGGCTTCATTCCCTGCTGCGCGAGCTTCATGTCTCTCTTCTGGCTGCTCCTGTCATTTACAGTGACAACATTGGCGCCACTTATCTCTGTGCCAACCCTGTGTTTCATTCTCGCATGAAACACATCTTCATTGATTATCACTTTGTTCGTCAATTGGTCCAGAATGGGTCCCTTCGTGTTGCTCACGTATCCTCTGCTGATCAGCTTGTTGATGCTCTCACCAAGCACTTATCTCGTCCTCGGCTTCTTCTGCTGATGTCCAAGATTGGCGTGTCTCCGGCCCTCCATCTTGAGGGGGCGTATTGGGAAATATTGTAAATATCTTTTGTGTATCTTTTTATTATTGGTAGAATATTCTCTCATTAATTGTACAATCCTATAGTTGGTAGGTTTTGATTTTCCTTCATTATTGTACAATCCTCTAGTTGGTAGGTTTTGATTTCTCTGTACTCTATATATACTTTGGTGAGCAATACAAGAAACCCACTTTTCCAAAACTGTCTACATATTTTAGTCCCTGAAATATTGACAAATTTTAACTTTTGTCTGGTTAAGAATATTTGACCTTCAAATTTTTTAAATTTTAGTTGATAAGTAGATAAACCTTCAATTAATTTAAATATGTACTTGTTTATCTTTCTGGCGATTCTTCACAAATTTAACGAACTGTTAACTTTTAAACCATTTAATTATTGGAGTAAACAAATGATTTTCTAAAGTTCAGGATCGTGTCAATAAAGATAGTTTGACGCAGTACCGAGCTTAATAAAAAAAATTATAATCTTAAAAGTTTAAGGGACAAAACTTTGTGGGTCATGATATTTGTGTGATTATAGAAAATTTTTATTAAGAGTAAAATGAAGAGATTAAAGTTGAATTATTTCTAAATTTAGACATATATCATTTATTTTGAAACTGACTAAAAGAAAAGTATATCATCTAATTTGAAACGGAGGTAGTACCTTTTTTCGAAAAAAATTTCACTTTTTTCCAAAATCAGTATTTGACCATGAGAAATTGGTCTCCACTTCTAATGAAGAGGTTGTGAGTTCGAATCTCCCCAAGAGCAAGGTGGAAAGTTCTAGAGGGAAGGATGCCGGGGTCTATTTGGAAACAACCTCTCTACCCCAAGGTAGGGGTAAAATTTGCATACACACTACCCTCCCCAGACTCCACTAAATGGGATTATACTTGGTTATTGTTGTAATTGTTGTAGTGTTTGACCATAAATTTTCGAATTTCACTTGAAGATGAATTTTGAAATTTTTTTAAAATTTTAAAAACTCCAAAAAATAATTATTTAAAATTTTAACTTTAGCCCAAAATTATATTCATGTCCAATGCAACATTAATTTTCCAATACCATTTTCACTTGATTCTTTATATCAAAACGCCCACTATATTTCTTGCTTTCCCTTTCTCGGTTACTTTTTGGAGTGGAAATTAATTTTGGAGTAGTTAATAGAAAGGAAAAAAATAAACTAGATAAAGAAATTGCAATATTTTTCTAAGAAAATGACATTATTAATTATGTGAAGAGTTTTAATTACGCAAAAACATTTAAATTCACGAGATAATTTCCAGTCAACTCGGATTATATTTTTGCTGTTTTATAGCCTAATATAATTTGTTCGACAAATGTCAATTTTATATTTGATCGAAACCCATTTAAACGACAGGGTCAAATTTCCCTTTATTCTTTTAGAGCAACTTTTAGTTTAATTAAATTTTAGGTTTAATATTATCTGGTCTTTAGGAAAAGCTTTATTTTTTTTCTATGATCTCTGACGAAGCTCAAATTTGAAAATAATACATAGTAAAAATTGACAGATAATATTAAAGCTCCCTTAATAAAAAGAACAAATACAAGACTTACTAATTGCAAGAATACAAATAACAGAGAGAAAAATTAGATTATTGCAAAGAAGGTTTAGAATATTTCCCAATCATAAACATAACAGCAACTCGTATTTAATAGTATAAATTTTAAGTAGTCAGTAACCAAATACTATACCTACTATAGTAAATTAATAACCATATAGTTTCCAAGAAATAGACAAAATATTTGACTTTACCTAATTAATTATGGTGGACTCACGGCACTCAACAAACTGTCTTGCCTCTATCTACACGTTATATATTTCTTTGTCATCTCCCTATCCTTTCTCCTGGATTCAAGAATCCCAAATACCAAATTCATTTCCCATTGAAAATTCAGAAGAAATAAAAAACATTGCATAAAAAATCAAGGAAAAAAGTGTTCAATGGAAAAATGTGGTTATGGACGTGATGGAATATACAGATCACTTAGACCTCCTCTGTTTCTTCCAAAAGACCAAAATCTTTCTATGGTCTCTTTTCTCTTCAGAAATATTTCCTCTTTTCCTGAAAAACCAGCACTTTTTGATGCTGATTCTGGTCAAACTTTGACTTTTTCTCAATTCAAAACAATTGTATCCAAAATTTCCCATGGCCTAATTCACCAATTTGGTATCAAGAAAAATGATGTTGTTCTTATTTTTGCACCTAACTCTATTCAATTCCCTCTTTGTTTCTTTGGTGTTATTGCTTTAGGTGCTATTGCTACAACTGTTAATCCTATGTACACAGTTTCTGAACTTTCTAAACAACTTAAAGATTGTAAACCAAAGCTTATTATAAGTGTCCCCGAGTTGCTTGATAAAATTATTGGCTTTAAATTACCTATTTTGCTTTTAGGTCACAAAAAAGATTGTAATTTTAGTGGCGCAACGTTTACTGAGTTAGTTGATAAAGCAGGGTATGTGAATTTGGATAATACTGGGATAAAGCAGAGTGATACTGCTGCATTGTTGTACTCTTCAGGTACAACAGGGGTTAGTAAAGGAGTAGTTTTAAGTCACAGGAATTTCATTGCTGCATCTTTAATGGTAACTGCTGATCAAGATTTGAAGGGTGAAATGCATAATGTTTTTTTGTGTGTTTTGCCTATGTTTCATGTGTTTGGTCTAGCTGTTATTATGTATTCACAATTGCAAAGGGGTAGTGCCATTGTGTCTATGGCTAAGTTTGATTTGGAAATGATTTTGAAGACTGTTGATAAGTATAGGGTCACACATTTGTGGATAGTGCCTCCGGTTGTTTTAGCATTGGCTAAGATTCCTGTGGTGAAGAAGTATAATTTAACATCGTTGAGGAATATTGGCTCGGGGGCTGCACCTTTAGGGAAGGAATTGATGGAGGAATGCGCTAAGAACTTTCCTCACGCTGTTGTTTTTCAGGTAATTTTTTTGCTGCATTATTTCTACCTCGAATGTTGGAATGATAGGGAGTGTTGGCGCAATGGAAAAGAGTTGCCGCCATATGATCAGGAGGTCACAGGTTTAATCCATAAGAAAAGTCTCTTGCAGAAATGCAACTAACGCTGTATACAATAGACCCAGTGTGATCTAATCTTTTTCAGACTCTTTGCAAAGTGGGAACTTAGTGCACCAAACTGATTTTTTTGTTGGAACGGAACATGTCAAAATGGATGAGAATAGATGTAGAGGATTGCATAGCTGACCCCAACTAGTTTGAAACTGATCGTTTGTTAATTGTAGTAGTTGTTGTTTTAACCTTTCAGTAATAGTCTTCTCCTTGTCTAGGCATTTGCCTTCAAAACATCAAAACAACTTTCTTTTTATGTTTGTCGAAACATCAAAACTTTAGTGACCTTTGATGCTTTTGTTTACAATGTTCTGTTAACACCAAAACAGTAGCGAGAGAAATAAATGAATAACCAGACAGCCCCTATGGGCAATATGGATAGCTTCCCATGAATGGTCATGACATTTGGTAAGTACCTTAGGAGGAATTCTCATCGTACATAGTGCTATAATTTCAGGGATATGGTATGACAGAAACATGTGGAATTGTGGCAGTGGAGAGTCCCTATGTTGGACCGAGACACACAGGATCAGCGGGGACCTTGGTTCCTGGCGTGGAAGCTCAAATAATTAGTGTTGATTATCTGAAGCCTCTTCCTCCTGGACAATTAGGGGAAATATGGGTGCGTGGTCCCAACATGATGCAAGGTACAGTCTTTGCCAAATTTGGTGTAGTTATATATGTATGACTAGAATAGAATTCTATTCTTTTGCTATCATATAAGGTAAAACCGGTACAACGGAAATTGCACTTTGTACCTTGTTGCATGTAAATCTGCTGAACTGTATTTTTCGAGCTACTATGTTTCTTTTGGACAAGGAAATAATTGTTATTCTGAAAATGAATTGTTTTCATATGACAGTTTACTCAATTCTGTTAACTATGAGGAATACTGGTTCTCATTTCGCGATGGGCAGGCATTGCGAAATATGTCCTGTTCTTTATGGAGTTTTGTTATTTGCAGGCTATTTCAATAATCCACAGGCCACAAAGCTCACTATAGATAATCAGGGTTGGGTTCATACGGGAGATCTTGGATACTTTTATGAGGAAGGAATGCTCTATGTCGTTGATAGGATCAAAGAGCTTATCAAGTACAAAGGTTTTCAGGTACCCTCTTTTTGGTGATGGCAAATTTTCCTCTGGATTTTAAAAATAAGTGGGCGTTTGGACAAAACAATAACAACAACAACAACCCAGTATAATCCCACTTAGTGGCGTTTGGACAAAAGAATTGTAAAATTCCGGAAAAAAGTGATTTTTTTTGAGTGAAATGGTATTTGAAAATTAGAGTTGTGTTTGGACATGAATACAATTTTGGGTTGTTTTTGAATTTTTGTGAGTGATCTAAAGTGAAAATTTTGAAATACAACTTTTTGGAGTTTTTCAAATTTTCAAAATATATCGAAATTCTTCGGAAAAAGTAAAAAAAATTCGGAAAAAGTGAATTTTTTTATATGGCCAACGGTAGCAAAGACTTAGCTGAACTTGCTGTATCTATATTAGTACATGCTGTCTTGCCTCGAATTGGTGCGTATAGCATTAGTTCCCTGGCCAAAATTTGATATGCTGAAGGGAGAAAAAACACCGTGTCTTTCTGATTCATTATGTCTGTTTATTCCAAGGGACTAAAATTATGTCTGTTTTTTTCCTATGTCAACTGCCTTTTTCTTGTCTTGAACTTAAGTTTTTAAATTAGGAACTCTTTGTTTGTTGGTGGTCTTTGGATTCGACTGCTGGGTAATTTTTAGTAATGAATTAGGGGGGGGGGGGGGGGGGAAGTTACATGTTCAATTAGTTTTTTGTGAACAAGCTTTTAGAGAACATTTTGTTTTGGAAAACCTGAGTTGGTTTTGTTTAGGTTTCTGGAAAGCATTTTGGTCTGATTTCAGGAAACTGATATCTGTTTTAAATCAAATTGGTTTTTGTCTGAGGAAAGCTTCTTGGAAAAACATTTTTGTTTGATTCCAAAAAGGATCACCTTTATTAATTTCTCGCAACTGCTCAAAACATGATCTTCTCAACTATATATTGCGATTCCTCCCATATGTTCGATACTCTTTAACAGGCTTTGTATCACGTGTTGGCGAAATTCCCCTTGGGAGGTCTATCTATTTACAAGCTGTACATCACAGTAGGTCCAGTCAGCCTCTGTTGTTGTTGATATTTGTTTGATCCTGTCCATCCTCTCAATCCGAGGGTCTTTTAGAAATAGCCTCTACCTCCCAGGGTAGGGGGCAAGGTGTGCGTACACACTACCCTCCCCAGGCCCCACTTATGGGATTTCACTTGGTTTGTTGTTGTTGTTGTTGTTATTATTATCCAGTCAACCTCTGTGGTGGTTGCTTCATGGGATAATGCCCGTGGCAGCCCCAATAGAGGAGACTCAGTATGTTTTCTGTGCAATGGATCAATAAACTTTGGGCATTGGACTATGGCATAATATGATTGTGCCATAGTCCTAGTTGACTAGTTCAACTTTTCCTGGCCCACCATTTCTTTCAGATTCGGACTATGGCATAATATGATTGTGCCGTAGTCCTAGTTGACTTGTTCAACTTTTCCTGCCCCACCATTTCTTTCAGATTCGGACTATGGCATAATATGATTGTTCGACCATTCTTCTCAGAAAGAGGAAACTCCAGGTTTACCAGTTGAATGTGTTGCTGAACTTAGCACTGAGGTTCCAGTTTAGGGTGCTCTCAATAATAGATTCTTTTATTTGTCTGTCCTTCTTACTCGGGATGAACTTCTTTTGACTAATTCATCCTCTTTGAAAGAACTAAAAGAAATATAATATCTACCGCTCTAGTCGAATTAAAGATTGTCAAAACTCATTATACTTCAAATAGCATTGGAGAGAAACTCCATAACTAAGCAATCTATGTATATCATCAACTTTGCTCTGCACTTAAATGGATAAACTCTACCTTGACCCGTTTATGTTCGAAACATAGTATCCTGGGTGTACGAAAAAAAGTTGGAAGAGCTGAGTGTTGCATCGCTAAATTTTGATACTTCTTACTGCTCTGATCTTTTCTTCTCCTGGCAAGATCGCCTCTCACCCCGTAGATAAAAATTGCACGTGCAGTACACTTAGGGTTCTTGATGGTCTCGGCAAATGCAGAAT
This sequence comes from Nicotiana benthamiana, assembly GCA_034376525.1. Lineage (NCBI taxonomy): Eukaryota > Viridiplantae > Streptophyta > Magnoliopsida > Solanales > Solanaceae > Nicotiana > Nicotiana benthamiana. The sequence goes on along the minus strand of CM067329.1, from coordinate 4,220,204 downwards.
TAAGAAGCTAGATCTCTTCTTCCACCTTGAGGGTTGCGGGATGCTAAGCATGTTTCTTTCCTCAAACTTCCTATGTCTATGTCTTTTTAGCCTGAATTATTCAGTACAACCTGACCACATTAAGTTACTCCATATGAGACTCACAAACAAGTAAATCCCCCTATAACCTTTTATCCCATGTATTTCTAAAAGCAGAAGAAGGGTGTAGAGCTGCTGGATCCTTCGTTTCGAGGTCCATCACTTGAGTCTTGTGTGTTAGTCCATCTTCACTGCATTTTCAGTCTTATAAAAATGAAACTTCAATAAAACAAAGATAAGCAGAATACAAGAATCTTCATACATGCTTTTTCTGATGGATAAAATAGCTTGATGTGGGAATAAGACTAATCCTTGTAATTGCCAGCAGGTGTTTTTCTCTTTTTCCATATTGCTGGTTTCTGCTCAAATAACTTCCAGGAAGATTCTTTATCCCATCCTTTTGATAACCGTGGTATCTGGTTCAGTTTGCGCTGCACCTCGACTAATTACACGGGGTACTTGCTACCTCCTGCCAGAATGCTGGGATTTGTACTTGAGACCTCACGGTTCTCAACCCACTTCATTGATCACTATAACATATCCGTGGGTGCTTCTTTATCCTGTTAGTTAGACTAATATGCAAGTTGAAAGGATGGGTAAAAGCTCCAACATCGATTCCTAGTAACCTAGTGAAAATAACCTTATAAAGTAGGTGTTGTCAAGTGTTCAACATTAGGTGTCTATTTTCATTTCCATAAGCAATGGATTATTTAATGTTTCCAGATGCGTTTTGATTTTTATATCAATTAATCAAGGGTGATAGTTCAAGTTTATTTCTTTATCAGGTTGCACCAGCAGAGCTTGAAGGTCTACTAGTTTCTCATCCTGAAATATTAGATGCTGTTGTTATCCCGTAAGTATTGCTCTAGTAAATTTTGAAGTTATCTTATTCGAAAAATGTCATGTGATACTGTAGTGTTATTTGAAAAGATGATCCAAGAATGTATGGAAGTTAAGAGTTTGTTATAGGTTTCCTGATGCTGAGGCTGGTGAGGTTCCAATTGCATACGTTGTTCGCTCACCTAACAGCTCTCTAACTGAAGAAGATGTTCAGAAGTTCATTGCAGATCAGGTATGATTGCGAAACAGTGACATCTCTTAGATATTCACATATGCGCGCACCTGCACAACAGGCTTAGAAGATCAAGGTAAGATGAAAATAAAGCAGTAGCACAAGCATTAACAATAACAAGATAACACGAAAACGAAGCAAAGGGGACAACACGTAAAACTATAAATCTCACAATAGTGTCGCAGCAGACTAACACTAATACTATTGATATGTAAAAGAAACATTCACGACTACCAACTAGCTTTCTACCTTTATCGACTTCCATACCTTCCTATCAAGGTTCATGTCCTCGGTAAGCTGAAGCAAAGCCACATCTTGATCGCCTCTCTCTAATACTTCTTCGTCTGACCTCTGTTTCTCCTCAAACCCACCAGGGACAACCTCTTGCACCTTCTCACTGGGGCATCTACGCTCCTCTTTTTCACGTGCCCAAACCATCTAAGTCTCGCTTCTCGCATCTTATCCTAATCATTTAGATATCTGCTCTTGGATTGATTATTTGGAGTGGTTTAAGCAGTGTAGCCCGGACTATCTTCAGACTATCTGTTGGTGTGGGATTTACTAAATTATACTACTAATTGTCACTTCACAAGCTAATTATATTGAATATTTCGCTGGAACAGAACATGCTCTAGTAGATCCAAAGGTGGAAATCATTATCAATCGTTCTCATGAAAAATGACTTCCGTTATACCAAATACAATTGAACATTTACATGTAATTTCCATATGCCTTGCAGGTTGCGCCTTTCAAAAGATTGCGGAAAGTGACATTCGTAAACAGTGTCCCCAAGTCAGCCTCTGGGAAAATCCTAAGACGAGAACTGATCGACAAGGTTCGATCAAAACTCTAAGATCTGCACAGTTTATTCATGAGAAGTTAAATTGCGCTTCCATCTACTGTATTTTTTTGAATTGTGGCAGAATTTGTATGATTATGTGAACTTAGAAGTAACATGTATAATAAAAGGTTCACTATTGGAACTGCTTATTTCCTTTGTTTTTGTTTTTACATATTCTATTTGACCATTTCCTAGTCCAATTTGTGTTAGTTTTGGTAAGAACATACATTTGATTTGCTTTATAATTTCGGAAATAGTCTTAACTTTCAGAAAAAGAATATGTTCAATGAATCAAACGACTTTGGTATGATTGTCAGTTTGTTGTTCCAAAATGGAGTTTAATAATATAATACGATATTATGGAGTATGGTTTGAAATAATTGCATCGACCATTTATCCAATTTTGTCCTTTGGATGTCATCCTTTGCATTATAAGGAGAGGCAATAGTGTCATTGCAGGACCTAATACGTTATATCACAACCTTATTTGATAATGTGTTGTTAAATGTCAATCTCTTATCCAAGTACCAATAGTCCTCAGTGTTTTTTGCAAAAAGCTTCACAATAAAAAAGAAATATAACGTTGTCATCTTTTTTCTGTATATCGAGTAATCTTTTAGGGATTTTTACATACTTATACATTATTGAAAACTTTATTACTAAAAATGTCCATACTTTTCTTGTCTACATATTACCCTCCCCAGACCCCACCTGGTGGGAGTATACTGGGTAGTTGTTGTACCCTGATTTAGATATGCTTTGTCTACAAAATATATACATTCCACCTTAAAAGTCTCCCAATCCATTATTTGTGCCTTAAATCAAGGGATTTAGTTATACCTTTTTCCTTTTTCTCTCATCTCTCCCCTCTTCTTTCCAGATTGAACTTATAATTAGGAAAAATACCAGTTGTACTCTTGCGTTCAACACTCTTTATAGTAGGAAAGTTGTTGCGCTTTTGTTTGATTTATGGCTTGGATTATGTCCATTTTTATTTGAAAAAATAAATGGAACCAATGTGATTTTCTTCTCGTGATCATGATCCGCCAAAAGAACGTATTCTGCTGATCGCCAACCACAAAACCGAGGTCGATTGGATTTACCTGAGGAATCTTGCATTGAGGAAAGGATGTTTTCTCTCCTCTCGCCCCTCTTCTCTCCAAATTGAACTTATAATTATGAAAAATACCAGTTGTACTCTTGCGCTTCTTTAGCACTCTTTATAGCAGGAAAGTTGTTGCACTTTTGTTTGGTCTATGGCTTGGATTATTTCCATTTTTATTTGAAAAAATAAATGAAACCAATGTGATTTTTTGTCGTGATCATGTTCCGCCAAAAGAATGTATTCTGCTGATCACCAACCATTGAACTGAGGTCGATTGGATGTACCTGTAGAATCTTGCATTGAGGAAAGGATGTTTAGGCCATATCAAATATCTACTTAAGAAAAGTTTGATGAAATTTCCTAAAGACTAGGGATTTTATGTGCTGGAATTCATCCCATTGGAGAGGAATTGGGTAGTCGATGAATCAGATAAGACACACACTTTTGACGTTTATCCCTAGGATCCATTGTGGCTAACTGTTTTCCCTGAAGGAATATATTACACTTATCTACGACATTCATATATTATTTCTATGTAGTTATATACAACTAAAATATTATACCACTTAAACCTAATTTTTATACAATATGTATTTTGTTTATTATCTTATTTATACATAGTAAAAATAAATTTCATACATATGTATAAATAAATATTTATATATATTATACAGCTTATCTACAAGTTTCATATATTATTTCTACTCAATTATATATGACCAAAATATCATACAACTTTAATATAATTTTTATAATATATTGTTCAACTTTTATATAATATTTAAATAAAAAAATATATATAAACAACAGAATATAATTTTACTACAATTTTACTACAACTTTTGCAGTACAATGTCATCGTCGTCTTCTTCTTCTTCTTCTTCCTCTTCTTCTTCTTCTTCTTCTAGTTTCAATCTGGAATTCTGCCAAACTCAAGTCTAATCTTCACCAAAATAGAGATATAAGTTCCAAACGATATTCCCAATTGTATTGCAACAACACCCAATCCAAATAAATAATGCTTTTTGAAAATCCAAATTCGAATTCAAAGCTTCAAAGCTTTTTAATGGTGTCAACGGTGGAATTGCTGCTCTTTTTTCCTTTGCTTTACATTACTGAAATTAGAGATTGAGAGATTGAGAGAGACGTAGAGAGAATTCCCAATTGTTTGCAACAACAACCAATTCAAACAAATAATATTTTTTGAAAATCCAAATTCGAACTCAAAGCTTCAAAGCTTGTTAATGATTGTCAATGGTGGAATTGCTGCTATGTTTTCCTTTGCTCTATATTACAGGAATAAGGGATTGAGAGAAAGAGAAAGACGAAGAGAGGGAGAGAGAGAGAGAGAGAGAGTAAGGATGAGAAATAATTGATTCCTAATATAAAGGGATACTCATTTAATTCCTAAAGTGTATATAATTGGTAAATTTATACATATGAGGTAATTAAATTGAATCTTGAGTAGGGAGGGTAATAATTCCAATAGTGTATAAGTAGGTGAAAACATATCTATACAATATTGGAAACTTTATTACCAAAAATGTTCATATTTAGTTAATTACCCGACCTAAACAAGTTTTGTCTACAAAATATATACATTCCACCTTAAAAGGCTCCCAATTCATTATTTATGCCTTAAACGAGGGATTTAGTAACGCTCTTTTCCTTTTTCTCTCCTCTCCCCTCTCTTCTCTCCAGACTGAACTTATATTTAGGAAATATACCAGTTGTATTCTTGCGCTTCTTCAGCACTCTTTATAGTAGGAAAGTTGTTGCGCTTCTGTTTTTCTTATTTGAAAAAATTAAATGAAACCAATGTGGTTTTTTTGGTGATTATGTTTCGCCAAAAAAACGTGTTCTACTGATCTATAACCACAGAACTGAGATCGAATGGATGTGCATGTGGAATCTTGCATTGAGGAAAGGATGTTTAGGCCAAATCAAATATCTACTTAAGAAAAGTTTGATAAAATTGCTAGTCTTTGGCTAGGGATTGTATGTGCTGGAATTCATCCCATTGGAGAGAAATTGGGTAGTCGATGAATCAGTGATAAGACGCACTTTCGACGTTTACAAATCCTCAAGATCTATTTTGGCTAACCGTTTTTCCTGAAAGAACAAATTATACTTATTTAACTCTTGGCTACAACTTTCATACATTATTTCTATCTAGTTATATATAACTACAATATCATACCACTTAAATATATTTTATATAAATTTTATACAATATGTCTATTGTATATTTTGCATCTGATTTATACATAGTAAAAATAAATTTTATATAACTACAACTTATCTACAATTTTCATACATTATTTCTACTCAGTATATACAATTACAATATCATATAACTTAGATATAATTTTTATACAATGTTGTTCAACTTTCATGCAATATATATATATATATATATATATATATATATATCTAAGTTATATGATATTGTAATTGTATATATAGAATACAAATTTTTAAAAATTTTACTACAACTTTACTACAATGTTTGCAGTATAATGTTCATTAAAACACCCTCAAAATTGAGATATAAACTCTAAACAATATTTCTGATTGTTTGCAACAACACCCAATCCAAACAAATAATGATTTTAAAAATATAGATTGAAATTCAAAGATTCAAAACTTTTTAATGACTGTCAATGGTGCAATTGCTGCTCTCTTTTCCTTTGCTTTACATTACTAGAATTAGGGATTGGGAGATAGAGAAAGACGTAGAGAGAATTCCCAATTATTTGCAACAATACCCAATTCAAACAAATAATGTTTTTTTGAAAACCCAAATTTGAATTCAAAGCTTTTAAGGTTGTCAGTGGTGGAATTGTTGGTCTCTTTTACTTTGCTCTACATTACTAGAATTAGGGATTGAGAGACGTAGAGAGAGAGAGAGAGAGAGAGAGAGAGAGAGAGAGAGCAGAAGAGAGAGAAAGAGAGAGAGAGAGAGAGAAAGAGAGAGAGAGCACATGAGGAAGAGAGAATAAGGATGAGAAATAATTGATTCATAATATAAAGAGATACTCATTTAATTCATAAAATGTATATAATTGATATATTTGTATATAGAAGGTAATCAAGTTGAAACTTGAATAGCGAGGTTTATAAAGTCCCTAATAATGTATAGGTATGTAAAAATTTCATTCTTTCAATGTGGACCTATGACAAATACGCTACTTTCTCGCTTAGCCGAGAGACATTTTTTGCAATAATGATACTAATAAATACTGGTCAAGTTTGTTTTTTGACATAATTACCATCACACATTTCAAATACTGCAAAAACTTCTTTTATTTACACTTCTATACAAATAGCAATTATGAAGAAGTCCTATTTTACCGTCACAAATCTATAAACTTAAGAGCATATATCAATTAGATTTAGCTTCTTTGTCACGATCCCAATTCGTCTTTCGTGAACTATCATATTGGCATGTTGGCCCAAGAGCATGTGAAGTTTTAAAGATTGACAAAAGAACTCAAATATGGACCAGGTCCACCTTATGAAGCAAAGTCATGATCAACTTGTACATATGATATGCACGTGAATGAGATAAATCTAACTTATCAAGAAGCAAATATCTCCTGATCTAATTGAAAAGGTTGCATAAATTTATAAGGAGAGAGAGAGATTCTTTATATGAATAAAACATCGTTTAGGAAGAAGATAATGTTAGAGTTTGAGATCACCTTGAACTCCTCCACGATAGAAGAGTAGCATTTGAATCCCAGTCAATCTCTAATTACTAACCCATCAAATATCAGTGTTGTTCTCTTTTATAGGTAATGCACATAAGCAGAAGTTAAACTTAAATTGAGAGCAAAAGAACAAGGCAATTTTGCAAGAAATTTATGTGTGATTCGAGTGTGCAATCCTAAAGCTACTTGGACAAGATAGAAGAACCAGCTCCAAGTGTCTATATTTTATTCTTGTTCAACTGTAGTAGGTGATTTTACATTGTACCTTTCAGCTTTCATAGAAGCAATTGTATTAGGTACCTAGAGTGTTCAAGTTAAAGTTAACTTGAAGCTGTCGCAACAGTTGAAGCTGTGTGCGACAACGGGATTAGAGTTAATACTTAGGTTTACAAAGAGTTATGTAAATATTGTTTTGGCTCAGTGATTTTAGTGAAAGTTTGGAAAAATCCTACTGAGTAGTAGGTCATGGCTTTTTCACCTTTTGAGATAGGTGTTTTCCACGTAAAAATCTATTTGTTCTTTACTTTATTTATTTATTATTCCACAAACAGTAATAGTTGGAATACATAGAAGAACCATGTCCTTCTATAGTTCAGTTAAGCGAAACTTGGGTACCACATAAAGCACCCCCTTCTTGTGTGGTATTGACATTTAAAACATTAATTGGTATTAGAGCGGATTATCCTTGAAGAGGTTAACACCTTAGGAAAAGATCAAGATGAGTTCACCACCTAGAAACTAGGAAGGGCAATCCACTACTAGGCCTCCACTCTTTAATAGTCAGTACTATTCTTAGTGGAAGAACATGATGAGAGATCACATCATAGGAGAAGATTATGAACTCTGGGACATAGTCATTGATGGTACCCTGGCAATTACAAAGAAGAATGCTGGGGGAGTGGATGTGCCAAAGACAAGAGCTGACTACACGGCTGAAGACTTGAAGAAATGAGAAAAGAATGCCAAGGCCAAGAAATGGCTTGTGTGTGGACTGAGTCCAGACGAGTACAACAGGATTCAAAGTTGTACCACTGCTAAGGAGATATGAGACACTTTATAAGTGGCTTATGAAGGAACTCCTCAAGAGATCAAGAGGAACACTGATATATTCTCAATATAAGAATTTTACTATGGAGAAAGAAGAAACCTCCAGGAGACGTACACAAGGTTCACAACACAAACAAATGAACTTAAATCACTTAGGATAATTATCCTTGAATAAGCCAAAGTTGAGAAAATCTTGACAGGGGTCTTACCGGTGACTTGGGAAAGCAAAATTACTGCTATTCAGGAATCAAAGAACATTGCCACACTCAAGTTGGATGAACTGATTGGAAACCTCACTACCTATGAATTGAGAAGGCAAACCATGAAAATGGATGCACCCAAGAAGGAAAGGAGTCTGGCTCTCAGAGTAGCTGAAGGTGCAGATATGGAGAATGATGAAATATCGATGATCATAAGGGATTTCAAAAAGTACCTAATGAGAGGAAAGGGTTCTTCAATAGGTAAAACCTTTAACAAACCAAGGGATTCTGATAAATAGACCAACGAGGGTTGCTACAAATGTGACAAGACTGATCACATAATCAAGAACTGTCCTTATTGGGAAATTGAATGAAAGAAGGAAAGGGCCCAACCAAGGAACATGTTCAACCCAAAAAGGAACAAAGGATCAACAAAGTTATGGTTGCTGCTTGGGGAGAAACATCAGATGAGGATTTAGAAGATGAAGCTGGAGATGAAGAAGCACTTATGACCATCGAAAAATGAGATGATGAACAAAAGGTAAGTGTGCTTCATCTCAAAGACAAGATTAAATTTCTATCTAAAGAAAGGTTATCTGAACTATTGCTAGTCTTCATCGATGAGTCTAAGATAATTAACAATGAAAAGGAAGAGTTGTCTAGGGAGTGTGTGATCTTAAAAGCCAAGTGCAAAAATGTAGAATCTAGGGCTAATGAGAGTGGTAAAAATGTTGAGTTGAAGAACCAGGTTCCTGAACTCGACACCAGTATCCTAGAACATCGCTCGAAAAATTTAAAACTGAAATTAGGAACAGGTAAGAAGAAAGCTGATCACACACACATCACCTTAGAAGAAAACCTGTGAAGAATAAATGAGGAGTTGTACAGGAAAGATGAGCAGATAAGAGTCTTAAAGGAAGACCTAGGGAAGGTAAAGCATGAACAAGATAGAACTTGCAAATGGAATAAGGATTCTGATGCACTATCCTGTCTACAAGAACATAGCAGTAGCAATAAGAGAGGACTTGGCTATGGGTCCCAAGCACCTAAGTAGGATCCCAAAGAAAGTACCTCACTCTTCCTAAAACAAAATCTACGCACACTGTGGCAAGATTGGTCATTACAAAATGAATGTAATGCAAAAGAAAAGGCCATCAAAAGAACAAAACCTTTGTTCAAGAGAAAAATAGGCTGTTTGGGTGGGCTAAAAGGAATTTAATTTACCCCTTTGACTATAGAAAGGGACCCAAACTAGTTTGGGTTCTTAAGACTAACCCCTGATTTCTTTTTGTTGGTCCAAGTGAAGGGAAGTAGCAAAATATGGTACATTGATAGTGGCTGCTCAAAACATATGAGTGGAAGCAAGAACCAGTTCCTTTCACTTGAGGACTTAAAAAGAGGTAATGTCTCCATTGGAAATGGGAATAAATGTGAGATTATTGGGGTTGGAAAGGCAGGTAAGACAGAGTCACAGTCCATTGAGAATATCTACTTGATAGATGGCTTGAAATATAGCCTAATCAGTGTATCACAACTATATAACAGAGAGAACCTTGTAGCATTTACCTTTACCAAATGCTTTGTGATTAATCTTACCATTGACAAGATTGTTTTGCAGGAAAAAAGAGTTAACAGTATTTATATTGTAGATTTGTCGACTCTCTCAAAAAATAAACTCACTTGCTTGAGTGTGTTCGATAATAATCCCCTCTTGTGGCACAAAAGACTTGGACATGCAATTATGGATCAACTCAACAAATTAGTCTCCAAGGAGTTCGTGATAGGGTTACCTAACATCAAGTTGAATGAAGGCAAAGTTTGTAGGCCTGTGCAAGGGGGAAGCAGGTAAGATCATCCTTTAAAAGCAAGAAAATGGTAAGCATAACCAGGATATTGGAACTGGTTCATATGAATCTATATGGTCCAATGAGAACATTGAGCAGAGGTGGTAAGAAATAGGTGATGGTACTTGTTGATGATTATTATAGGTTTACCTGGGGTACTATTCTTAACATCTAAGGATGAAACATTTGACATGTTTGCTGCCTTTGTTAGAAAAACTCATAAACAACTAGGTAATAAACTTGTATCAATCAGGTCTGATCATAGAACTGAATTTGATAATGCAAAGTTTACTGAATTTTGTGATGAGCATGGTATAGATCACAATTTCTCTACCCCTAGGACTCCTCAAAAAAATGGAGAAGTTGAAAGGAAGAATGAGACTCTTGAATATATGGCTAGGACTATGCTTCTTTCTAGTAAATTGAACATAGCTTCTGGGCAGAGGCTGTAAATAGTGCATGTTATATCATTAATGATGCTTGACTAGACCTCTTGTATAGAAGACTTCCTATGAGTTACTTAAAGGGAGAAAACCAAATATATCTCAACTTCGGATATTTGGATGCAAGTGCTTTGTGCATAATTGATAATAGATGAATTTAACTATATTCAAGTCCTAAATAACCACCTCCTTGCATAGTTTTGGTAATAAAAGTGATAACAAAATGCTCTTATGAGTGCTTTTCATGATTTGCAGGTTATATATGACCAGGGAAGGCTCAGGAGTACTTTTGGAGTCAAAAATGAAGAAAAAGAGGCCAACCGTGAAAAGTCCTAAGTGAACCACGCCTAAACAGGTTGAAGAATCATAGGAACTGTACTGTCGCGGTTCCACCGCAACCGCGGCAGAACCGCGGTGAGATGCTGTCGCGGACAAGATAAGTATTAGAGGGGCTGTTTGGCCGTAGTTCTACCGCAGTAGGCGCAGGAAACTTCAGGGACTAATGTGCAAAACAAGGGATTTTTAGACCAAAACCCTATTTTAAACATTAGACTTCGCCCAAATGAGGCGTGTATTCAGTTTTTGGAGTTCTTTGAAGGAAAAACCATTGTGAGAGATCACCCAAAACATCTTTCTTCTTTTCTTTGATTTTTATTGCTAGTTTTTTATGATGAATATTATATTAGCTTGTTTACCCATGTCATGAGTAGCTAAATCCCTTGTATAAGGTTTTGATGGAACCAATTGGGGAATGAACTTCTCTTTTATGTGAATACAAATTGCTAGTTTCAATCTTTATTTATTCAACTATGTTCTTGTTGTAGTTAATTGACATGATCCTCAATTAGTTGTGCCTCTTTAGTGTGCATAACTCGGAAGAGAGTGCATATTTAGGTTATTGTTGAATAAAACCACTCCTAAAGTATAAGAGGAATCTATAACTACGGGTTTAAAGGCGGGATTAGTGATAACGAAGCCTTGGGTGTTATCTTAAGTGAACTGTGTTAGTTAAATCTAGCTAGTGTATCTCGGGAGAGTGTAATAGTATATTGCAGTGATTACTCGGGGGAGATTTACGGTAAGACGAGCGTTCATGATTGATACAGGTGTGTTGGTAAATTTGTATGAAGCATAAACAGAAGGGATTCCATCAATAGGGGAAATCATTACCTTAGCTTTCTCTCATCATTGTTTACAACCTTAGTTATTCAGTTTACAGCTTGATATTTTACTGCAATCTTAGTTCATATAGAAACCTCCAACTTTGATTTGAAAGTCTTGGAAAGCTGGTTCTGAAGAGTTTAATGGATCTAAAGATAGTGATTGATAGGTTAACTCTCTGTGGATTCGACCATGGGCGTTATACTCGGGTTATATTTACAATGTCAGCAGATTCCTTTTTAGAGGACATAGTTGGGTGTGATCAAATTTTGATGTCGTTGCCGAGGATTTAATGGAATTATCAATTGCCATTGATAGAAATACAAAAATTCTTAGTGTAGTCAGTTTCTCTACACCCAACTTTTGATTGAAACTTTTGACAGTTGTTGACTTGGTTACACAGGTGTATGCCTAGAAACTCTACAAGGACTGGAGAACTACTTGAAGGACTCTCAGACCCTGAGAAAATATTTTGGGCATTGAACCGTGCCAACAGAAGACATCAACCACCTCAACAAACAGACAAATTCGAAACTGACATGGAAGACGTAATCGACCACAACGGAAACGGCAGGCATGAGCAAGTCAACTTGAATGTTAGAGAAGCGGCACCTTTTGTACCCGAGGGTGCACTGTATGACAGCCCACAACTGACAATATGGCCACTGCCATAGTTATGTCTGCCATACAGGCTGAGTCATTCCAGATCACAAACAATATGCTACACTTGTTGCAAAACAAGGGACTATTCTCTAGGAAACAACTTGAAGACCCTCAGCAGCACCTGAAAAATTTCCTGTTGATATGAAAAACTCAAAGGTAGCCCAACGTCACTCTAGAGACAATCAGGCTATTATTATTCCCATTCTCAGTGACAGGAGCTGCACAGGTTTGGCTTAACTCATGCCTCATAAACTCTATTGCAACTTGGATGAGTTAGTCAAATAATTTCAAACAAGCTATATCCACCCAACAAAACTGCCCAACAAATTGATGAGATCGTGAGCTTGAAGCAGAACCGATGAAGACACTGCATGAAACATGGGGCAGGTTCAAAGAATTATTGGTTATGTGTCCACATAATGGTGTTCCAGAACAGATGTTGGGACAATGATTTTATATGGGACTGCCAGATGGGTTGAAGAATATTGTGGATGCCTCAGCTAGTGGGGCATTCCTGAGCAAGACATGGAGAGAAGGCCAGAGTTTACTTGATAAAATGACACAGAATTCGGGATGGACATCCAAATATGCACCCATCACCCCAGTGGTGCACTCAATGCCTCTTGATCCTTCAAATACTATGGATGAAAATATGACAAATCTCCTTACACAAATGAGCATCCTCACCAAAAAGGTGGAGGAATCACCGCAGAAGCAGCAGGACATATAGCTGACACTACCAATGGAGGCTTGTGCACATCTTGAATTAGCCAGCCAATTGGTAATCCTTGGAATGCAGAGCTTGATCAGCACCACCAATACCCCGAAGATATGAACTATGTGTCTAACTATGGGTGGCAGAGACAGGGAAATCAGAACTGGGGTCAGCAGACTCAGTAGCAGTATAGTCCACCTCAGCCACAGTATAACGCCGGAAACATGGGAGGTATGAGACCCTCCAAAAATAGGGCACCGTATCCTAGACCATAGGGTTACAATAATCAGTAGCAGGGGTACAATAATATGCACCAAGGGTACCACCCACCTCAGCAACAGAATGGTGGAAGTCAAGAAGATGGGTTTGCTAGATTGGAAGCAATGATGCAGCATGTTATTGGTCGAATGCAAAGATAAATGAAATAGTAGATGCACATGATGTAGCTATTAAAAATAATGAAGTGCAAGTGGGACAAATTTCAATATCTCTGAACAACCATCCTCAAGGGACGCTACCTGTAGATACCCAAATCAATCCAAAAGATCAAAGCCCGAAGCAGCTGATGGCGGTGAGTCTCTGTAATGGTAGGAGTCTTGATGTAGAACAGGAGAGAGCTCGTGCCAATATACATGCTGAGACACTCATTCAGGTACCCATTGATAGTCCAGCCTGCTCAGGAAGAAAAGAAATACTCAGCAGGAGACCGAGAAAGTTGCGAAAGCAGTTGAAGAGCCGGTAGTGGAGATAGTAGACGAGAAAGAAAAGTCCCAAGTGATTGGGAAGAAAAGACCTCCTGCACCATTTCCATAGAGGTTGGCCAAGCATCAAAAGGGGTAGCAGTACAAAAAGTTCTTTGAGATGCTCAAGAAAATTCAGGTAAATATTCCATTGATTGAAGCCTTAAAGGAGATGCCTGGATACACAAAAATGATGAAAGACTTGATGTCCCGGAAGTTTGACTTCCAAGACTTGGCCACGATGACACTTACTCAGACTTACAGTGCAGTGGTAATTAGACCTGTTGCTGAAAAGCTCTGTGATCCATCGATTTTTACTATTCCATGAACTCTTGGGAACTTTGCTTTTGCGAAATTACTATGTGATTTAGGGTCCAAAATTAATATTTTTCCCCTGGTATACAAGAGGTTGGGCATTGGGAGAGCTAGACCCACTTCTATGTTGTTGCAGCTGGCTGACAGGACTGTGAAGTGTCCATTTGAGATCCTTAATGATGTGCTTATTCAGGTGGGGAACTTTGTGTTCCCTGCAGATTTTGTGATCTTGGATTGCAAAGTGGATAAAGAAATTCCTATCATCTTAGGAAGACCATTTTTTGCCACAGAAAGAGCTCTGATTGATTGTGAGACCGGGGAGCTTAAGATGAGGCTCAATGACGAAAAGATTATATTCAATGTGAAGAAATTTATGAGGCGACCAAGTGACTTTGGTAATTGCTCTCTTATTGATGTCGTGGATGTAATCGTACAGTCTGATGATGAAGTGTTGACAGTTAAGGATCCCATCGCTGCATGTTTGACGAATTTGGAGGAAGTGAATGGTGGGGACTTGGCAGAATGGGTGTTGGTAGTGGAAGGTAGAGGGTCTTGGGAAATAAATCTAGAGTTTGAGCCCCTACACTTAGAAAGGAGAGAGACACCTCCAGCTAAGCCATCCATTGAAGAACCACCAAAGCTAGAACTAAAGCCATTGCCAGCCCACCTCAGGAATGAATTTCTGGGACCTTTATCCACTCTACCTGTTATTATCTCATTTGGTTTGTTAGATATGCACGTGCAAGTAGGACCGGAACTTGTCGAACGCGAACACCACAGCTAGGATCTCCTTTTTCACTCGCCGTATAGTTCAACTGGGCTCTACTCAGCGTTCTACTAGCATAGTAGATTGGTAGCATCAATTTGTCCTTCCGCTGGCCCAGCATTGCCCCCATTGCGTAGTCACTAGTGTCACACATTAGTTTGAACGGTTGCTCCCAGTTGGGGGCAACAATGATGGGTGTTGTGACCAGCCTCTGCTTCAACTCCTCAAAGGCTACCCTGCAATCATCAGAAAATACAAACGGGTGATCTTTCTCTAACAACTTACAGAAAGGGTTGGCGATTTTGGAGAAGTCTTTTATGAACCGCCGGTAGAAACCGGCATGTCCAAGAAAACATCTAATTGCTTTGACCGAAGTTGGTGGAGTCAGCATTGCTATTACATCAACCTTTGCTCAATATACTCTATTCACTTGCTTGACTCCCTGTACCCCAACACTATGCCTTTTTGTAGCATGAAATGGCACTTCTCCCAGTTCAGCACTAGATTAATCTTGATGCACCGTTTTAGCACATGCTTCAGATTCACCAGGAACTCATCAAATGAATTCCCCACCACTGAGAAGTCATCCATGAACACCTCCATTATATCCTCAACCATGTCAGTGAATATGGCCATCATGCACCTTTGGAATATGGTCGGTGCATTGCATAGGCCAAAGAGCATCCTCCTGAAGGCATAAATGCCATAAGGGCATGTGAAGGAGGTCTTCTCTCAGTCCTCGGGTGCAATGGAAATCTGATTGTACCCCGAGTACCCATTCATAAAGTAGAAGTGTGACATCCCTGCCAATCTATCCAGTATCTGATCAAATGAGGGAAGTGGGAAGTGGTCATTCCGGGTGGCTAGATTCAACTTTCGATAATCCATGCATATTCTCCATCCGGTGACGGTTCTCATTGAGATTAGTTCATTATTCTCATTCTTCACAACCGTCATGCCACCCTTCTTAGGCACACATTAAACTGGGCTAATCCAGCTGCTATTAGAGATTGGGAAAATAATTCCCGCATCTAACCACTTTATCACCTCCTTCTTCACCACTTCTTCATATTTGGTTTGAGCCCTCTCATGTTCCCTGGAAGGTAGTCACTGAACAATTGGCTTCCAATTTTTCCTCATTCGAGTCTTTTGACTCCAATGTTTTGGCTTCGAGGACGTAGTTGTTAGATAATACGCTTAACGCTAGAGGGGGGGGGGGGTGAATAGCATTATAATAAAAATAGCGTAAACTTGCGGAATTTAAAAATTGCAGGAAATAAATGAGTGCGATAAGTAAATAAATAAGAACGAACGCACCGATATATCCTGGTTCACCACAACCCGTGGCTAGTCCAGTCCCCGAGAGACTCTCTCGAGATTTCCACTATCTTCGTCAAGCTTACGGGTGCTTAACAAACCGTTACAGTTGCTCAAGGATACCGCACCTTAATACTTCACTTGCTTGAGGATACTTCACCCCAAGACTTCAACCACTAAGACTTTGGGTACTTAGCAAACCCGACAAATGAGAAGATATGTTCTTCTCAAAACAACTCTCTTTTACAACAAATATCTCTCAATAGAGTGGATAAAGAGAAACAAAATAAGCTCTATGAACAACACAAAGTTGTCTAGCAAATGGCTCAACAAAAGCTCTAAAATGATGCTTGAAAATGATCAATATGTATATCAATATATGCAAGAGTTGTGGTCTTAAAATCAGCTCAAAAGACCTCTTTTGATAGGTGAAAAAGTGGTGCTGACCGTTGCTTAATAGATAAATAAAATCCCTGATTCTGTGCTCAGACAATCGATTGTTTGGAGGTGACAATCGATTGTCTGACCAACGTTCAAAAAACAGATTCCTGATTTTAGGCTAAACAATCGATTGTTAAACCTGAATAATCGATTGTTCTTCAACGTTCAAAAATCAATTTAGGATTCTGTGGGAACGGTCAAAGTATAATCAATTGTATGAAGGTGACAATCGATTGTTGATAATCGATTGTATGACAAGACAATCGATTGTTTTGATGTTTAAAAACTTCGGTTGCATACTGTCTCAATATAATCGATTGTTAAAAGTAGACAATCGATTGTTGACTTCATATAATCGATTGTGTACTTCATATAATCGATTATGTTGTTCCAGTGTTCAAACCTTTGGCAACGGATCGATTATATACCATTGATAAACACTGTGTATACCAGAATTGAAAACTTACTTCAAAATCCATTTTGGTTAAAAATGAAAACGTTAAAATCATTTTGTTTGAAGTATATTAAAAATATGTATGATATATATGATGTAATAAAATGATTTACTTTAATAAAATGATTTTATGCATATTTATAATGACCTAATGTTGAGCCAAAAGATAAGATAACTTAAACGTTGTTCTTACATTGGTTCTACCTAACGACCTACGTCTTGGGTCTTCGGTCTTGAACTCTTTGGCTCGACTTGGCTTGTCTATGCAATCCCGTCATCAATATGCTTCTCGCCATTTGATTGATTGTCATATTATATCGTTGTTTGACACTTGACTTCATTGTTTGTCATTCATCAAAACCTATACTTGAAAATCATGCTCATACAACCAAAGCGCATATATCATAGATATACATGATTTCCAACAATTTCCCCCTTTTTGATAATGACAAACAACGGAAGATATGCATATTTAATTCCCCCTAAATTCATGCTATTTCTCAACATACAATTTATGCAACCAATTCAATATAGTCAATTCAATATAATTCCCTTTAATTGAATATTCCCCCTCAATTAAAGCATGCATATCGCCCATATTCTTCCCCCTTTTGGCATTAGCAAAAAGAATATACCAAAAGTTATTTAACCCATTGACGATACCTGTCGTTATAGACAAGATCATATAAAAATTTAGTAAATAGCATACTAATAATAACGATCATTTTTCTCAACTATGCCAATTGTTATTTAAACTAAAAGTATTCATCAAACATGGATCAATCATTTACTGTAAAACCAATTGATACTAATTGTTATTCAAAAATAAAGCATGTATTAACCAAAACAGATATAGATTATTTGCACATATCAACTCATTGCGTTTTTATTCAAAATACGATAACTAACCGACGTTCCCCCTTAATGCATTAAGGTTTAGTGCTTGGTGCATCCACTACAATATTGTAGTCTTCAAGCACACCTGCAAAATGAACCTAAAAATAGGTTTTTGGTACCCAACTTCTTTTGGGTCCTTGGGGGTTAGGATAATAATAATCATAATCAATACATAAATCTCTATGTTTAGCAAAACAAACGGGTGCAATGAGTCCTACCCGATTATAATAGTGACATATAACATTAGGATTGTGCATATGTCTAGGTTGAGCCAAATGCGTTCTAGGTGATCTAAAGTTGTTCCCCCTAGAAACGTTGAATTTCCTAGAGTCATGTCTAAGTGGTCTAAAATTATTCATTCTAGACTCATTTACAAAATTCCTAGAATTGTGTCTAGGTGGTCTAAAATAATTAATCTTAGACTCATTTGTGAGGTTCCTAAAATTCTTTCTAGATGGACCAACCTCATTACTTATGTCCTTTTTATTCTCTTCAATTTTAGGACTATCAACACTACGTTTTTCTAGTGCGTTCCTAAGTTCTATGTTCTCTAATTTTAAGGAACTACAAGAAGAACAATTAGAACATTTATCAATAGAAGAGGCTTCAATCAATTCCTTGATTTTATTTTTGAAATCAACAATGTCATTTTCCAAAAATTTATTTTCTTTTTCTAGAACTTCAATTTTATTTTTAAGAACACCATTTTCATTAGTCAATTTTTCAAGATCTATTTCTTTCAAAGAAGAGGATTTTTCAAAATCTTTTTCTTGTAAAGAAAGTATTTTCTGAAAATCTGTTTCTTGCAAAGAAAGTGTTTTCTTCAAATCTTTTATCATTTTGGAAGCATTAACAAATTCATCATACAATTCATCATAGGCATTTTGTAATTCTTCAAACGAGTGAGAGTTAGATGTACTTACCTCTTCTTCGTTTGCCACGAGACACAATGCGGCGGTTCCATTGCCTGAGCTGTCCGAATCCTGTGATACGCGCCTATGGTGTTTCTTCTTTTTCTTGTCCTTCTTCATAGACTTACAAAACTTTTCAATTATATCATTGGAAATATTATCATCATCCCTTTCCGAATCACTTTCCTCTTCTCTTTTAGAGGATGAGGCTTTGAAGGCAAAATTCGAATTTCTTCTAAGATAAGGATTAAGAATTGTGCTATCATAGGTTTCGAGGTTACCTCTTAGTCCATCAATTGTGATATTCGTGAATTCCATCGACTCTTGGATGGCATTGGCTTTGGAACGCCATTCGGGAGTGAGGCTCCGTAGGACTTTTCGAACAAGATCTTTGTTCGTGTAAACTTTTCCGAGAGCATGTAGATCGTTGACGATTTTTAAAAATCGTTCAAACATAACACCAATGGGTTCCTTCTCCATTTTAAAGATTTCATATTTATGAGTTAGAAAATCAATTTTAGATTCTCGGACTTGAGGCGTACCTTCATAGATGATCTCGAGTTTATCCCACATCTCCTTGGCGGTTGTGCAGCACGAGATTTTCCTATAGTCATCCGCATTGATCACACAGTACAATACATGGATGGCCCTTGCATTATTTTCAACTTTCTTGATGTCCTCGGCATCATATTCATTTTCCTCCTTTGGAACCGTGGTTTCTCCAACTTTCTTTGTCGGCATTGGTTCACCGTTTTTGATGATTTGCCACAAACGAAAACTGTTTGCTTTGAGGAAGATACTCATCCGATCTTTCCAATATGTATAGTTTGTTCCGTCAAATAGTGGAGGGCAAGTGGTGGATTGTCCTTCATCCATCGTTCCTGCGTTCAATATTCTCAACAGAACAATATATATTGCTCTCAACCGGTTAAGGCTTTCAGAGAGTTAGGCTCTGATACCAATTGTTAGATAATACGCTTAACTCTAGAGGGGGGGTGAATAGCGTTATAATAAAAATAGCGTAAACTTGCGGAATTTAAAAATTGCAGGAAATAAATGAGTGCGATAAGTAAATAAATAAGAACGAACGCACCGATATATCCTGGTTCACCACAACCCGTGGCTAGTCCAGTCCCCGAGAGACTCTCTCGAGATTTCCACTATCTTCGTCAAGCTTACGGGTGCTTAACAAACCGTTACAGTTGCTCAAGGATACCGCACCTTAAGACTTCACTTGCTTGAGGATACTTCACCCCAAGACTTCAACCACTAAGACTTTGGGTACTTAGCAAACCCGACAAATGAGAAGATATGTTCTTCTCAAAACAACTCTCTGTTACAACAAACACTCTCTCAATAGAGTGGATAAAGAGAAACAAAATAAGCTCTATGAACAACACAAAGTTGTCTATCAAATGGCTCAACAAAAGCTCTAAAATGATGCTTCAAAATGATCAATATGTATATCAATATATGCAAGAGTTGTGGTGTTAAAATCAGCTCAAAAGACCTCTTTTTATAGGTGAAAAAGTGGTGCTGACCGTTGCTTAATAGATAAATAAAATCCCTGATTCTGTGCTCAAATAATCGATTGTTTGGAGGTGACAATCGATTGTCTGACCAACGTTAGATTCCTGATTTTAGGCTAAACAATCGATTGTTAAACCTGAATAATCGATTGTTCTTCAACGTTCAAAAATCAATTTAGGAGTGGGAACGGTCAAAATATAATCGATTGTATGAAGGTGACAATCGATTGTTGATAATCGATTGTATGACAAGACAATCGATTGTTTTGATGTTTAAAAACGTCGGTTGCACTGTCTCAAAATAATCGATTGTTAAAAGTAGACAATCGATTGTTGACTTCATATAATCGATTGTGTACTTCATATAATCGATTATGTTGTTCCAGTGTTCAAAACTTTGGCAACGGATCGATTATATACCATTGATATACACTTGATATACACTGTGTATACCAGAATTGAAAACTTACTTCAAAACCCATTTTGGTTAAAAATGAAAACGTTAAAATTATTTTGTTTGAAGTATATTAAAAATATTTATGATATATATGATTTAATAAAATGATTTACTTTAATAAAATGATTTTATGCATATTTATGATGACCTAATGTTGAGCCAAAAGATAAGATAACTTAAACGTTGTTCTTACATTGGTTCTACCTAACGAACTACGTCTTGGGTCTTCGGTCTTGAACTCTTTGGCTTGACTTGGCTTGTCTATGCAATCCCGTCATCAATATGCTTCTCGCCATTTGATTGATTGTTATATTATATCGTTGTTTGACACTTGACTTCATTGTTTGTCATTCATCAAAACCTATACCTGAAAATCATGCTCATACAACCAAAGCGCACATATCATAGGTTTACATGATTTCCAACAGTAGTCACCCACTTTGAGCGATCTTATTTTGGCTTTCTTGTTGTAATATCTTTATGCCTGCCGTTTTTGGGTTGTCATTCTTATATGGGCCATGTCTCTATGTTCTTCGGGTTTGTCTAGATCTTGCAATCTGCTTTCGTTGTTTTCTGCCCCGCCGGTATAGGAATATCTCAGGCTTGGCTCCCCTATTTCGACGGGTATGACGCATCGGTCCCGTAGACCAGTGAGTACAGCATTTCTCCCGTGCTGGATTTGGGTGTGTTCCGTTATGCCCACAATACTTCAGGTAGTAATTCGGGCCACAGCCCTATAGCTTTCTCGAGCTTCTCTTTTAGTATGTTCAATATCGTCATGTTGAAAGACTCGGCTTGGTCGTTAGCGGCGGGATGATACGGAGTAGAGAGTATTCGCTTGGTGTGCCACTTCTAGAAGAACTTAGTCGTCTTCCTACCAATGAACTAGGGCCCATTGTTATAGCTGATTTCTTTGGGGATGCCGAAACGACTTATGTTGTTTTTCCATATAAGCAATGACTTCTTTCTCGCGTATCAGTGCGTACGCACCTGTTTCCACCCAGTTGGAAAAAAAATCAGTCAAAACAAAAAGAAAACTTACCTTTCCTCGTCTTGCTGGTAGAGGACCGATTATATCCATTCCCCACTTGATGAAGGGCCATGGTGAGGTGACTGAATATAGAAGCTCCCCCACTTGATGTATCATGGGGGCGTACCTCAGGCACTCTTCGCATCTTCGAACATAATCTGTCGCCTCTTTTTTCATAGTAGGCCAGTAATGACCAGCGCGGATGAAGAATGGTACAAGGGCGTGATTACCTGTATGGACGCCACAGTGGCCTTCATACACCTATTCTAATACTTGTCTCATTTGATGCGACCGAGACACTTCGTAAGGGGACCGCCAAACGTTCTCTAGTAGAGGCCGTGATTTATCAGGCTGTATCAGGCGGCTTGTACGCAGAGCTTCTTGAATTCTTTCTTGTCATGCAAAAGTTTTATGTCCTGCAGATAGGATACAAACTGGTTGCTCCAGTCCCAAGTTAGGTTTATACAGAGTACCTCGATATGATTGATGGCCGAATGGAGGAGGGTGACCAGACTTTCTTTGTTGATATTCTTGGTGGCCGCAACCAGTTTAACAAAGCCATCTGCCTGGACATTTTGTGCCCTGGGATTTTCTCGAAGCGACATTTGTCGAACTCAGGCATCAGCTTATGCATTTCTGATTGGTAATTTTGTAGCCTTTGTTCTTTGGTTTGGTAAGTCCCGGTGACTTGATTTACTGCGAGTTGGGGGTCACAGTGGAGGATGAGTCGACGGGCCACGTATTTGATGGCTAATTTCATACCTGCAATCACAGACTCATACTTGGTCTCGTTGTTAGCCATCTCAGGGCATCGTATGGACTGAAAAATTATTTCACCCATGGGGACTTCGAGGACAAGTCCCAGTCCCGATCTCGAGGCATTCACAGCACCGTCAGTGTAGAGAGTCCAGAGGTAAGTATAGGTGGAGGCGCAAAAGGCCTCTTGCTCCACCTCTGGCAATATCCCGCGCTGAAGTCGGCGACAAAGTCGGCAAGTACTTGCGACTTAATGGCGGTTCTTGGGTGGTAGGATATGTCATGATCGCTGAGCTTCATGGCCCATTTGGCAAGCCTACCCGAGAGTATCGGGCTTATGCAGAATGCTTCTCAAGGGGAAGGTTGTTATTACTTTTATGGGATGACATTGAAAATAAGGTCTAAGCTTCCATGAAGCCACAACCAGTGCCAGAGCCAGTTTTTTGAGGTATGGATACCGTGTCTTGGCATCTATTAAAATTTTACTGATATAGTAAATAAGGTATTGGGCAACTTTGTTTTCGCGGACTAAGATTGTACTGACAGCAACTTCGGACACTGCCAGATACACCAACAAACACTCGCCCGAGTTAGCTTTGACGAGCAACGGCGGCGAAGATAGATATGTTTCTAGTTTCCTTAGGGCCTCGGTGAATTCCCTATTCCATTGTAACCCATGATCTTTCCTCAGTACGTTGAAAAACTTGTGGCATCGGTAGGAGGACCGTGAGTTGAATCTTGATAGGGCGGCTGTTCGCCCGGTCAATTTCTGTACCTGCTTCTTACTATTCAAAACCTCAGGTACGCGCCTATGGCCTTGATCTAATCTGGGTTGGCTTTGATACCTCGTTGTGATACGAGGAAACCTAGGAAATTTCCCAAAGATATGTCGAAGTCATATTTTTCTAGGTTCAATTTCATCATGTACTGCCTCAGCATCCCGAAGGCTTCTTTCAAATGATCGATATGGTCCTCCTTTTTTGCTGATTTTACTAACATGTCATCAATGTAATCCTCCATTGTCTTGCTAAGCTGTTCCTTGAACATCTTCATAGCCAATATTTGGTACGTTGCTCCCGTATTTTTGAATCCGAAGGGAATAACTTTATAGCAGTACGTCCCTTTGTGGGTGATGAAAGTCGTTTTCTCTTGATCATCTTCGGCCATCAGGATCTGGTTGTAGCCGGAGTAGGCATCCAAGAAACTTAGCAGTTCATGCCCTGCAGTTCCGTCGATCAGCTGGTCGATGTGGGGCAATGGGAAGGAGTCTTTTGGGCATGCCTTATTCAGGTCAGTGAAGTCCACGTACATTCTCCATTTTCCATTTTAACCATGATGACATTAGCGACCCATCATGGGTATTTCGATTCTCTAATGGAACTGTTGGCTACTTCTTCAATGACCGACTCATTGATTGCAGCATTGAATTTCCTTCTTATCTGTCGTACGAGCGTATAGTGTGGGTCGACGTTCAACTTATGAGTGGAGACGTCTTTTGGGATTCTCGACATATCTGAATGAGAGAAGGCAAATAGATCTGCATGGTTAGTTAAGAATTTGTGGTACTTACTTGGGTCGGAGAGGTTGTGCCCGATGTAGGCTTTCTTTGAATTGTCGGTGTTGTCCAGCTAGATCGGGTCGAGGTTCTCGACTGTCACTTTGCAAGCTTCTACAACATCTGGGTCCCTGGTGACTTCTGCTATCGGGTTGATTTTAGTTCTCGACATGGCTGATTGTTATGCTCCCACGCTCACTCCCTTTAGTTCTTTGGTATGTGTATAGTCTTGGGCGATCCAATGGCATTCCTGGGTGGTACATGGCTTACCTCGAATACTGAATATTCCCCATGGGGTGGGAAATTTGATTACCTGGTAGAAGCTCTAGGGAATGGCTCGCATGATGTGTATCCAAGGATGCACTATGAGTGCATTTTAAATCGTTTCCTAATTCATGATGTGGAATGTGATTTCCAGGGTGACTCCCCCTGCCAAAATTGGAAATGATATCTCTCTTGAGGTCCGCTCTACATCAATATCAGACTTATCGAAGGTGATACTGCCTTCGAAGTCGTCATAGTGAGCGATCGTGCGCTTCAACTTGTGTGTGGTGGTGAACTTTACGTGGTTGATTGCTGAATCATCGCTGCTGCCGACGATCATCAGAAGGTGGTTTTAGTGGTCCTTGGGACTGGTTGCGTCCTCTGTTAAAATTAGCCTTTCCTTTATCGCTAAGCAGCTCCTTCAGGTATCCTTGGTTCAGCATTCTAACTACCTCCTAACGTAGACCTATGCAATCTTTGGTCTTGTGTCCTTTTTCCTAATGGAATTCGCATAGGACATTTGACCTCTTTGCACTAGGATCTGATTTCATTTTTTGCGGCTACTGCACCTTTGTGTCCAGCTTCTCTAGTGCGTACACTATTTCTGAAGGTGAGACACAAAAGTTATGAGCAGACAATAATGGGGGCATACCTCTTTCATTTCGAAATGGGGCGACATGTCGCTGCACGGAGTTAGGGTACATCGGAGGAGGTGGATTCGGAGTTCTGACGTAGGGCCGATACCTTCCTATATTGAAACATAGGGGTTGTTCCCATCGCCCATCGTTGCGTTGATCTCTCCTTATCTCTGACTGTACTGACGTTAGTCGTTGGGTTGCACGTTAAGATAGTCTTCTTCTGCTCTTACTTCGGCGCAGTAGCCATTATGGATCTCTTCCCATGTGGTGGGGGGATACTTCAAGAGTTGGCTGAGCAGCTTCTTGGTTGCTTTTGACCCGTCTCTATTCAGCCCGTTTTGGGAAGCTGCGACTGCCATTCCTTCTGATAAATTTGGCAGTCCCATTCTTACCCAGTTAAATGGGGCCAGGAAGTCCCTGAGTCCTTCACTCGTTGTTTGCATGATGGAAAAGATGTCGTTGACCCTAGCTTCGACCTTTTTTGCTCCTACATAAGCGGTGGCGAATTTGTCTCCCATTTCTTTGAACATTGATATTGATCTAGCTGGGTGTTGAGAGTACCACGTTAACGCCCCTCCTGTCAAAGTTTAACCAAACGTTTTCTGCAGTATGGATGGCACTTGTTCTTTTGATAGGTCATTGCCTTTTACAGCGGTCACATAATGGATCAGATGGTCTTCTGGATCTGTAGTCCCATCATATATTCTCAAGTATAGTGGCATCTTGAAGGTTTTTGGGATTGGGTGAGGGGTATCTTCCTCACTATACTGTTTTTCGACGAACCTTCCCTTATCGCGTTTCGGCAGTAGCTTAGGGGCGCTAGGAATTTTCTCTACCCTTTCCTGGTGCTCTTTCATTTGATCGCGAAGCGCTTTGTTCTCATTCTCCATTTCTTCCATTTTCTTAAGGATGGTTGTGAGTGCATCATCACTGGCATTGGTATTGATGTGGGCGTTGTTTATTCGTACAACACTGGGCTCGCCAGTGGTGGTAGCGATATCTGCCGTTGACGAATCTCTGATATTTCCTTGAGGTCGTTTCTCGAGCATGCTACTTAGAGTGTTTGTCAACCATTCCTCTAGTAGCTATTTGAACACTGGGGGTATTTCCTTGGCTGCAGATGTAGAGGCCCTTTTTTCATGCAAAATTGTCAGATCTACGAGTGAAGAGGGTGATATCTCCCCCTTCGGTACACAATTGGGTTTTGTACTCGTGGTATTTTCTCTACCGGCTCCGCTGAGGGGGCCTATGAGGTTGGTTCCGAAATCTGCTATCATTTTCAGACTTGATTCTTTCTCTGCCATTTGTTAGTTTCTGTGGAGTCTGAAGGACACTGATTGTTATTTCTGGTATCCTAGGCATCAACTATGATTCAATTATTGAAATCCCCACAGACGGCGCCACATTGTTTGACTCAAAAGTTATCGAACACTTTCTAAGCAAATCAATCAAAAAGAAAAGAAGGGGTAAATCGTAAACGAAGATAATAAGACCCTAGGATATTCTTAATGCCCTATTTAACAGTCACAGTATATGTATGTGTGAGAGAGAGAATGTTAGAGAGAAGAGAGAGAACAAGAAAGTTTTTAATACTGCCCCCCCCTCCTTTACAATGCCTGGATCCCCGTTATATAGTAGGGGATCCTTCTTGAAATATAAAATAATAGAGATTAAGTACACGCTATAAAGGGGCCGACGGGATTATGGAGTCGTTCCTTTCACTGACCTTGAGTCATGATTCTATCTTGGCTTGTATATTTTCGGTGGTTGATCATCCTGGTCTAGGAATGTTGTTGATCAAATTCAACCCCACACAACGACATGTGTCTATATCCTAGAACCTCCTAATGGACTGATTACCGTAAAGACTAAGCTGGACTCACTATGGACTAAATGACACTTAGGCCTTATTGAAGAAAATTAACGTGGGCTAAGACCAAAATCCTTTCTCATTCACAGACCCAACTCTTAACATAGCCATAGCTACAACTTCAGCCACCAGGTTTTTAACGATCAAGTTCATTCTTTCTGAAAATTGATTGCTGCAAAAACAAACACCCTTTCTGTTTGAATTTGATCACAACAACAACAAAAAGTGTCACACTCAACAATTACGAAGAGGTTGTTAAACACTTTCTCTCTCTTGCAATTATTTTGCTCTAAAGGCGCAGGTTAAGTAGAGGTTTGCTAACGTGCTCATTCAACGATGTTGCACCTGAAACGGCAGGCAGGCAAAGCTCTGACCACTAGGATGAAGGCAGATCGAGATGTGAGGGTAGTTACTCCACAGTTAGGGGTTCGTCAAGCTATGGAACCACTGCAACTGAATAATTGGGTAACGTCTGGAGAAGGATTAAGCTGCATGCAACAGGGCACAACGATGCCGGCGATGCTACAGAAGGAGGATTCACCTAAAGTTACTACTCGAAGACCGAATTTCTTGAGAAACAAGCTGTACAAAGTCCGATCAAAGGAAACACTAAAGCTGAAGGAGGAAACTCTGAAGCTGAAGGTTCGATCGAAGAAAACTTGAAAGCTGATGGTCCTACTATGGCGGATGTGGCGAAAAACAACCGCGCTCAACATCTAGGTATGAAATTGAATTTTTTACCTCCGGTCATTAAAAATGGGGTTAAAGTAGTGCAATTAACGAGATTGAAATGGAGAAGCAGAGTAGACAATGGATAAATGCTTTAATTGGCTATGCATTAGGAGGCATGCCTAGTTTCAAAGAGATGCTACAATTCGTGTATGGAGTATGGCACTTCGTGTCAACTCCCAGGGTATTCCTTCGTGATGATGGATACTTCATATTCAAATTTGATTTGGAGGACGATAATAATGTTTTGCTTCAGAATGGGCCATATACATTCAATAGTAGGCCGATGATCCTGAAGGAATGAATACCAGATTTCAAAATGAACAGGGAGCCTCTACGGCTTGTTCCACTGTGGGTATCATTCCCTAAGCTACCTCTTCAATGCTGGACTGAGGAAAATTTGGGCAGGTTGGCTAGCTATCCAGGTCGGCCAATATGTACTGATAAATTGACAGCAACAGAAGATAGGATATCATATGCTAGAGTACTTATAGAGATGGATATAACTCAGCAGCTCCCAGAGATGATAACAATTAATAAATCTGATGGAACCATCCGGCAACAAGATATAGAGTATGAGTGGAAGCCTAGATTTTGTCAAAACTGTGCACAATTTGGGCATTTCACTGAAAGCTGTGGGAAAGAGGATAAGCAGAAGCAAAATGCTCAGAAGAAAGAGCAGAACAAAAGGAAATACAATCCAGCACAAGAGAAGAAAGAATGGAAGGTTAAGCAGACCAAACCATAGCCACAAGTTCCTATTGCTGTTAAGGAAGAGCAAAATGTCCCTACCAAAGTGCAAGTTCACAGAAGTGGAAAGCATGTAGTAGTGTTTCAAGGGCAGAGGCAGGGAAATCAGCATGAGGATCAGTATCACCAGGAGGAAGATATAGATAGTGACTCAGATGAATCACTAGGGATAAACAAATATTCTGCCTTGAGATGTTATGAAAAAGTAGTTGAAAGGAGAACAAGTCAGAGACTTGCTAAGAAACAACCTCTATGATTTTCTATTCCTGGAACATTAGAGGGATTAATAAAGAAACAAAAAGAATTCAAGAACTATTTGCTTGGAAAAAAGATAGATTTAATTGGTTGCCTTGAAACTAGAGTTAAACAACATAAAGGTGTTAAAATAACCAGAAAGTTTGAAGTGATTTGGAGTTTTATACAGATTAAACTCATGATCCTAATGGAAGAATATGGATTGGATGGAGGAAAAATTCAGTCGATGTTATTATTAGATATAGTCTACACAATTAGTTCACTGTTTTATTGAGGATAGACAATCTCAATTCAATTGTGAACTGACATATGTCTATGGGTACAACACAACTGCAGGGAGAAAACCATTGTGGGATTAATTAAGGAACATTAAAGTTTCTATAAATGGACCTTGGATACTATTGGGAGATTTTTATTCTATTCTGACTAGTGATGATAGAGTTAATAGATTACCAGTACATCTTGCTGAGACTGTGGACTTCCAGAATTGCATCACAGATTTGGGAATGGGGTAGGTAAATAGAAAAGGGTAGTAGTTTTCCTGGTGCAACAAGAGAGATGAAAATGGAAGGATATACAATCATATTGATTGGGTATTTGGTAATGCTCAACGGTTTCATGCATATGGTAGTATTGAGCAACTATCTGAATCCTAATTGTTTAGATCATTCTCCTATTGTGATCAACACTATGGTATAAACAGTGCCTTAAGAAGCCATTTAGACTGCTAAATGCCCTACTGCAACAGGATGCTTTTAAGGCAATTGTTCAGAATGTGTGGCAGCAGAATATTGAGGGGCATTGTATGTATGAATTGTAGTATATGTTGAAGCTGGTGGAAGTATAGAAAAAACAGCTGAATAAAGAATACTCAACTTTCGAAGGAAGGATATTAAAGTTGAAGCAAAAGTTTGGAGAAACTCGAGACAAATTAGCAGAAGATTTATTCAAATGCAGCCTGATCAATGAAGAGAAAGAGATACTAATATAGATGGAGAAATGGGGCACTATTCATGAAAAAATTCTTTGACAAAAATCCAGAGCTACATGGATTTCCTCAAGAGACTCAAATACAAGATTCTTTCATGCTCTTATGAAAGCTGGACAGGCAAAGAACAAAATTTCTTCTATACAGAATGAACAAGAAGTTATACTCACTAATCCAAAAGTTATCCAGCAAGAATTTGTTCAGTTCTTCAGAAAGTTATTAGGTACTGCTGCTGAGGAGTTAACTTGTATTGATACAACTATTGCAAGGGATGGTCCATGCTTAACTATAAACCAACAGAAATATTTGATCAAGCCTATTACTATAGAGGAGGTAAGCCAAATTGTTCAAAACCTTCCCAATGATAAAGCCCCAGGAATTGATAGTTCCCCGATGACTTTAATGCAAACTGTAGTATTATTGGGGAAGACATTATAACAGCAGTTATGCAATTCTTTGAGAATGGCCAGCTTCTGAAAGAAATAAATTGCACTACTATAACCCTGGTGCCTAAAGTACCAGCCCCCACCTTGGTTATGGATTTTAGACCAATAGCTTGTTGTGCAACTATATACAAGATTAATTTCAAAATACTAACCGAGAGATTGAAGACAGAGGTGGATAAGATAGTAGGTCCTTCTCAGTCAGCCTTTATTAAAGGAAGAAATATTCTAGACAATGTCATTGCAGCTCATGAATTGGTGAAAGGATATACTAGGAAAGGGGTGTCCCCTAGATGTATGATAAAGATTAACATTAGGAAAGCCTATGATTCAGTAGAGTGGAGCTTTTTATAGATGGTGTTGCTTGAATTTGGGTTTCCTATAAAGATGGTAAACTGGATAATGACTTGTGTTTCAACTCTCATTTATGCCTTGTTAATCAATAGAGGACTGATTACCAGATTCCAAGCAAAAAAAGGGCTCAGGCGGGGGGACCCAATGTCACCCTACCTGTTTGTATTGGCAATGGAGTACTTGAACAGAATCTTGAAGAAGTTGAATGCTAATCTTGATTTTAACTATCACCCCATATGTATAAAGTTTCAAGATAATTAATATATGTTTTGCAGATGATCTGCTACTATGTTGCAGAGTAGACAAAATTTCTATCCAGTTGATGTTGCAGGCTTTCAATTACTTGTCTGAAGTGTCTGGGCTTACAGCTAACATGGAGAAGAGTTCATTGTATATAGCAGGGGTATCAAATGAATTCAAACACCAGATTATACAAGAGATGGGCTTTGCTAACGGAGAAATTCCATTCAGATATCTAGGTGATCCTCTATCTTCAAGGAAGATCAAAGTGCATCAGTGTCTACTTCTAGTAGAGAAGATGATTGCAAGAGTTAGATGCTGGTCAACCAAGCTATTATTATACAGTGGAAGGTTGCAACTAATAAAAAGTATCATGTTTGAGATGCAGACATACTGGGCTCAGATCTTCTTACTGCATAAGAAGATCATCAATATGGTGACTAGTATATGTAGATCATTTCTTTGGACAGGTACAAATGAGGTATCCAGAAAAGCTCTAGTGGCTTGGGAGAAATTGTGCATGCCCAAAGCAGATGGAGGTCTGAACATAATAAACTTCTACAGATGGAATAACTCAGAACTTTGCAAGTTTTTTTGCGCTGTCAATCAGAAGAAAGACAACCTATGGGTTAAATGGATCCAATGCTTTTATATAAAGAAAAAGACTATATCTGATTGCCCTATTCCTAAACAAGCAAGCTGGCTAGTTAGGAAAATATTGGAGGCAAGAATATGGTTGGAGAATTATGGGGATCCTGTAACTATACTAAGAAGCTGTGAATCACAAGGAAGTTCAGCATAAAGAAAGCATACAAACTCTTTACCCCACAGTTTCAGAAGGCAGAAAGGAAGAATGCAGTACTGGTACAAAGCATTATACACAGACATCAGTTTATCCTATGGTTGGCAATACAAAACAGACTACCCACTGTGAACATGTTAGAGAAATGGGGGATCCAAGTCGACAGGAGATGTGTACTATGCACAAGTAGAAGAGATGAAAAACTGAAGCATATGTTATTTGAATGTACTTACTCTCAACATATGTGGAATTCTATGTTGAACTGGCTAGGCATACAGAGAAGTACAGGGACCTGGCAGGAAGAAGTGCAATGGGTGGAAAGCAAAATTAGCTCCAGGTCATCGACACATATCGAAGGTGACAAGGCTATGTTGTAGCTCCAGCTTTGAAAGAGGCCCAGCTACCCACGCGGCGTCACTGTCGCAACCAGAGCTCCCCTCTAGCACAACTTTGTAGACCCTTGTAAATGTGTACCAGAAACACGTTGTAACGACCTGACCCGTCGTCCCGTGAACTACCGCCCAATTTTCCCCGTTTTATTTTTCTATATGGTCCATTATATGTGTTTGGGGAGTTTGAAGTAATTCGGGTAGAGTTTGGTTAGAAATGAGCCAATTAGTCTCTTTGTGAGAAGGTTATTTTGGAAAAGTCAACCGAATATTGAATTATGAGTAAGAGGGCTCGGAATGGATTTCCGATTATGCGACTAGTTTTTGGTGCTGATTTATGACTTAGGAGCGTAATCGGAATTGAATTTGGAGGTCAGGTGTAGAGTTAGGATTGAATTGGCTAAGTTTGAATTTTGACGAATTACGGTTGATAGGTGAGATTTTGATCTGGGGGTTGGAATGAATTCTGACAGTTGCAATAGCTCTGTTAGGTGATTTCGGATATGCGTGCAAATTTTCAGGTCATTCGGAGGTGTTTAGGTCGTGTTTTGGATCAAATGCAAGTTTTGAAAGTTTTAGTTTAACTTAGGCTTGAATCCGTGGTAATTTGATGATTTTGCTGTTTATGATAGTGATTTTATGGCTTGAGCAAGTTTGAATGAGATATTAGAGTATATTCATGCTTTTGGTTGAGGTCTCGAGGGCCTCGGGGTGATTTCGGATGGTCAATCGAGCTATTTTTGGACTTAGAGGACTGTTGGTGTTCTGCTGTTAGTGTTGCAGAACTTTGTGCTTCGCGTTCGCAGGGGTTTGTATTGAACGCGTATATGAATTTTGGAGGGCCAGGACTTTGGCGTTCGTATTCGCGAAGGAAGGCCGCGTTCACGTAGTTCTGGGGGCCTGTGACCTTCGCGTTCACGTAGTAGGCTCGCATTTGCGAAGGTGAAATGCTGAGGGGACTGTTTTGTGCTTCACGTTCGCGTCCCTGACACGGGTTCGCGAAGGAGAAGTGGGTAGCTGTGCATCGCGTTCGCGGAAGGGCCTCGCGTTCGCGAATAAGGTTCGTTCTCAGTCGCGAACCCAACAATATTTCGTCCATTATTAAGCAACCAACAGAGCTTTTTGAATGATTTGAAGAATTTTTTCAACGGGTATTGATTGGAGGTAAGTCTCTCGACTTAAAAACACCATTTTTAGGAAGAATCAACCCTTAATTCCATGAAATTGGGTAAAATTTTTGGAGAACTAGGGCTTATTTTTTAGAAACGAATTTTAGGGATTTGAAAGATCATTCGAGCTCCATTTTCGACAAAATTTATATGTACGGAAACATGACGAGACGAGGAATCCAAAGATATAATTTTTAGAATTTTTCGAGAAGTGGGCCCGGGGCTCGGGTTTTACCAACTTCGTGATTTTTAGCAATTTTCGAATAATTCAGTTGGGTTATGTTTCTTTAGCCTATATTTATGTATTCGTTGTGATTTTGACTAGATTCGACGCTCGAGGAGGTCGATACGGAAGGAGAAGGCATTGCGGACCAGTCTACGGTCGACGAGACGCGAGTAATCTATATAGATGATGGCCTTAGGGTTTGAAACCCTGGTTAATCACATTGTGACGCTATGTTAGGGCGTGACCCGCACCACATGGCAGGTGCGGGATGGTATATGATTGGGGATAGTGACTTGTTCCATCTCGAAAGTTGAATATAAATTATTGGCAGTTGATATGCACATTGTGTTGTTGATAATTGGGCTTAATGCCATGTTTGAGGCCTTGTACCGATCTGTAGTTCCGCCTAGGGTGAATATCTATGTGATAACATTATTAGTATAATCATTGATCTCAGTCCTGTGCTTAATCACTGTTATTAAATGCTAAGTCACCTTATTCTTGAAATTTATTAGTTAAATTACATTATGTTAAAAATTGGAAAAATGGGAAATTAGATTAAATCTGTTATGTGACTCATATGCATACTGTGGACTGATTATGGGTCGGGCTGCACGCTGTAGTGGTGATATGATAATATTGCGCTTAAGATGAAGGAGCCCCTCAGAAGTCTGTACACACCCTCAGTGAGCAACGTCGATGTTAAACGGATCGGGCTGCACGCCCCAGCGAATTCATGTGCATTGCATTGCATCTTTATATGATACTTGACTGCTATATTTACTATTGCGTTGCGGTTAGTTTGTAGTTAAGGTGTAGGAAGATTAGTTTTAGCCTTGCTTTGTGGCATTTTGTTGATTTCTTACTTTCAGACATTTTCTATGCTTATTATTCATTGAGTCAGTACTACTCACCCCTACTCCCTGCACCTTGTGTGCAGATTCAGGTACACCGAAGGCTTAGCTGACACTCGTAGTCTCCAGATATTTTTCCAAAGTCGTTGAGGTAGCTACTTGCCGTTCGCAGGACCTGGCTGCTCTTCATATTCCAGTTCATTTTTATTATATAGATTCCAGATTTTTATATTTTCATTCAGATATTATTATCCAGTTTTGTTTAGAGGCTCTTGACTCGTGACCCCAGATCTTATGGGAGTGTTTATCGGTTTCGTAGTTTTCAATATTACCCTATTAATATTTTTGGGTTATTATTCTAAAACTACTATAATATTTCCTAAATTGTCGAGATTTGAGACTTAGTGTTAAATGGAAAGTGATTGTGGTGAGGCTTGCCTAGCTTTAGTGTTGGGCGCCATCACGACCGGGTTGGGTCGTGACAAGTTGGTATCAGAGCCTAGGTTACTAGGCCTCACGAGTCATGAGCCGGTTTAGTGGAGTCTCGCGGATCGGTATGTAGACGTCCATATCTATCCTGGGGAGGATACAGAACTTTTAGGAAACACATAACTTTCTTGAAATCTTATCGTGCGTCCTTGATTCAGCTTGAAAGAGTAACCCTTGAAATTCCTTCCTCTCACGCCTGCATCCACGTATGAGCGCTCGGTATTATATGTGCTTCGATGGCTTGCGATTCCCCGATCGAGGGGCGAGATGTAATCTTCGTGAGGTTGATGTTGGGCCAGTCTGGAGGACTTGAGGCCGAATCTTTCCTAGGGCTTGAGCACTGAGGTGCTTATTGTACGAGCTAGTGCTTTAAAATTTGATGTTCGGTATTGTCGCTATTAGCCAAAATGGCAGTTTGGTATCTGCATGTTAAGTATGTTAGTACTGCGAGATGCAATTATATGACTTGGTAGTAACGAAGAAGTCAGTTGGATAATAGATGAACTGTCAAGGGATTCATTTCCTATTGTCGTCCGATGAGTAGCCCGGGTTATGGGCGCGTAAAGAACCTTTTCGAGTCTCCTAGTAGGAGTGAAGTCAATTGCACGATACGATATGAGTTCAAACTCAGGAAGACTAAGTAGCTGTGTTATGTGTATGACGCTGGAAGGTATACAGAAATGTTATATTGCGGCGAAGCAGGTGGGTTACCTCCTGCGGAGTGTTCTGACGTGAAAGTAAGACCGCTCAAAGTCGTCGACTACGTCCTCAAAGCCAAAACACTGGCATCAAAGGACCTGAATGAGGGAAAGTTGGGAACCAACTAGGGTGGACCGTACAAAATCATAGCGGTCTCTAATAAAGAAGCACTCCAACTAGAAACAATGGAGGGAAAACCGCTTCAAAATAGTTGGAACGTCGCCCACCTCAAATATTTCCACTTCTTAAAGGCATCTCCCAAGTCGTACTCTTTTTCCCTCACCCGAGTTTTATCCCAACTGGGTCTTCTCGGGGAGGTTTTTCATGAGGTGGCGAAGGGGATAATCGATGGTATTAGAGCGTAGTTTCATCACATCGGCCAGTCAACACAGTCTCTAGGCTATAATGAAAGAACTACACTAGTCAAGCTCCATTGCATAGACAAGAATCTCGATTGTATAGACAAAATTCTCCACTGTACAGACAAAATTCTCCAATGAATGAATAGAAATCTCCATTGTAAAACGGAATTATCTAATGAATGAAAATTGACAATGGCTAAGGCCATTGACATTGGATTCGACCATGTTTGAACAACGACAGATACTACTACCTCGACGACCGTCGAAGTAACATCCTAATGGCTAAGGCCATCGATATTGGATTCGACCTCGTTCGAACCACGAAGGATACTACCTCGACGATAGTCGAATTAACATCCTAATGGCTAAGGCCATCGACATTGGATTTGACCTCGTTCGAACCACGACGGATACTACCTCAACGACAGTCAAAGTAACATCCTAATTGCTAAGGCCATCGACAATGGCTAAGGTCATCGACATTGGATTCGACCTCTTTCAAACCACGACGGATACTACCTCGATGACAGTCATAGTAATATCCTAATGGCTAAGGCCATCGACAATGGCTAAGGCCATCAACATTGGATTCGACCTCGTTCAAACCATGACGGATACTACCTCGACGATAGTCAAAGTAACATCCTATTGTCTAAGGCCATCGACATTGGATTTGACCTCTTTCAAACCATGACGGATACTACCTCGATGACAGTCGAACTAATAACCTAATGGCTAAGGCCATCAACATTGGATTCGACCTCGTTCGAACCTCGACGGTTAATACCTCGACGACAGTCGAAGTAACATCCTAATTGCTAAGTCCATCGACAATGGCTAAGGCCATCATCGGTTCAACCTCGTTCAAACCACGATGGAAACTACTTCAACGGCAGTCAAAACAATATACTTATGGCTAAGGCCATCGACATCGGTCCGATCTCACTAGAACCCCGATGAGGTCTTCATGACAAATAACAAAAACAACCACCACGGAGGCTAAGCACTATAAAAAAAACAAGGCAAAGGCAACAAGTAAACGAAGCAACAAAGGTAAAGCTTGTATTACGACAAAATATATTTACATTCGCCCCATGAACGAGATCTAATACATTCCACAAACCAAAAAATATACAAGTATACAGATCTACAACTGCTCGTCACCCCCTGGAGGATAGATGTTGTTGTACCAGAAATACGAGTTGAGGTGATTGACATCCCCGAAAATGGAACCCTCCCCATCAGGAGAGTCGGGGTAATACCCATATGACTCGCGAGCAGAACAAGCCTCGCTTTTCCTGGACTGAACCTCCTCCTTTTTTACCCTGATCTCATCGTGAAGGTCTCTATACACATCGAGTTTTTTCTCCGCAAATACCCAGATCTCATACACACTACAGTGCGAACCATGATCGGATGGGGGACGGAGGGCTGAGAAAGTTGACCTGCTTCCTCTAACCTTGGGGGAGCAACCTCCCTTTGTAATTCCACCACTATGCTGGCACTAACACTTAGCTCCGCCTAAGTTTGTTAATTTCTATCGTCCTGGCGTCAAGCTCGGTGACCAAGTTGGCCACTCTCCGCTGCAGATCGATGTTCTCCGCCGCCACCCCTCGAATCAGTTCAAGCTCGTCATCTTTTGCCCAAAGGAGTATTTCCACCTCGTTGTTACGGTCCATGGCTTTCATGAGCTCATTTTTTGTCTCTTCCAGATCGAACCCCTGCACTCCAAATGGGCCTGCCTCTGTTCAAGCCCCTCGCGAAACACTCAAAATTCGTAGTCCTACTGGTAGAGGTCGACTACTGCTTGATGCTTAGAGCAATTATTTTTATACTTCTTAAGAATTTTCTTGTAGAGGGCCATCCTCTTCTGCTCCCAGCTGTCCCTGTCCACCTCTTGAACGAGGGCCTGAAAAGAAAGCAGAAATATGCATGCCTTCAGGTCGATCCTATTATACACGAAGGAGAAAGAGAATGAAAGAATACCTTTAAAGCCATGCCGGCAACTCTTTGTGACATCTCTGCATGGGTCACAATGTCGAGCGTCTCACTCTCAGGGGCTGCACACAACAGGGTAAGGGCTGACGCACCCTGCTCACTATTTTGCAACAAGTTGTAAGCCCCCGGAATTGTAATATGATGGTCGAACCCATCCGTCGGTATCTCTACATGGGTATGCCCACCGACAAAATCATCTACATCTTCCTAGGCGATACCAGAGTCCAACTCCGCCTCCTTGTCCAATCCTTCGACATTAGTCGACGACCCCTCTTCAGCGACACGCACTAAACTAGCAGTAGGAGCGGCACTCCTCTACTGAGTCGGCCTCCCAGATAGAATGGCGTCATCCATAAACACATGCCTTGGCATTACTTGGGGCGTCCTAGTCTCGTCGACTTCGGTGGACCCCTTCTTTCCGATCTCCACTCTTCTCCATTTTCTCTCCAATGGCTCTTTATCGTCGGAAGGTTCATCGACGAGTTGTGGGGTCGGCACTGGAAATGTTGCCTCCACCATAGCTACGGTCGCGGACGTAGCCCCCTGTTGAGAAGATAGAGGGAGACCTTCTCGGACTGACTCGCACAACACGTCGCGAGCGTCCAACCGACATTAGATTGCATGAAAGTGGGGACCGGTGCCCTTATCCTAGGGGCACCTCGACCTGTTGTAATAAAAATACAGAAGTGAGCAGGATTGCAAAACTTACAAAGTAAAAGCTAAAAGTCTACCTGAAAAGACCATGGGGCCATGGCGCTGCATGAAGACGGGCCACGTGTGGGTCTCTTCTGCATGGGGTAGCAAGCTAGCAACCCATCTTCTGAGGCCGATGATGGGCTGGGGCGGACGAGCCATGGCTGCAATACAAGAATTAGAATCACAATAGCACAAGTAACAAGGAACTTAGCAGGTTGCTATACTTACGTGACGAATTCCACATTCTGGGAATCCGGTAGGGTTAGAGACCATATGCTCGGTCTTGATGAAGAAGTACTTACGCCAGAATATGCGAATCGCTCGGTCGTCAGTTCCATCCACCAATCCTCTCATACCATGACTCCCCAGGTGCACCATGGTCCCTCTCAGATAACTGACATTAAATAATTGTAAGAGGTGGTGGATAGTGACCTCGCACCCGGTCAACTTCGTGTACCTGGTTAGTAGCAGAAGCATTTTTAGGGTATACGCCGTGAGTTGGGCGGGGCAAATATTGTATAATCGGCGAAGCTTTTCCGCTAAAGGCAATAGAGGGAGGCCATAGCCAATCAGAAGGGGTACTCATAAAAGGCACAGTACCCCGGCCTGTGGACATCCATGTAATATCCCCCAGCAGGAATCGTCTCTAAATAAGCTGGTATGTCGTACTTGACACCGATATTGTCTAAGTTCTTCTTCTACAAATGGGAAATCACCAGAGCCGGAACATGTGAATCCTTATTGAAATTGCTTCGAGATGAAGGATTCTTCGGCAACAGGGCTTCAGCTGTAAGAGGACTGATGTCCTCTTCCTCCTCCTTCTTTTGCCATCGTATGTGGGTGGCACGTTCAATAGAGCAGCCGTTGGAATCCTCTCATCATCACGCTGAGGGTTTGACATGATTTAAGTCAAAAAAGAAGTTCCCAACAACTTAATGAAGAAGAAGAGAATTCTCGATTAAAGGCAGAAGCACAAGAATGTGAAAGTGTAATCTGAAGGGTCAGAATTCCCTTACAAATGACAAAAGTTTGAACTAAATCAAACCCTTCCCCTACTTATAGGGTTGGGTGGCACCGGAATCGAGGCGTCAGACTTCAAATCAGCCTGCGAAACCAAGCGACAGAGTGTCTATTTTCCTGCCTCGAAAATAGGTGCCATGATGACGCATATGAACGCTGACGTCATACAAGGGAAGGCGTTTTGTTTTGACATTCTGATAGTTATAATTATTCTTCCGCCAGTCACGTCGTCCCTCTTTGAGAAGACAAAATCTCACTGAATGGAGGATCGATTCCGCCCTTCGAGGGAACATCTCGCTGTGACCCCGACGGGCGGAGGGACTAACTGTATGGGGTCGAATTTGACCAATCACGTCCCCGAGTCATCACGACCGACCATTGAATATACGCGAGTCGTGACAATGGGATGACTTAAGGGCAATAAGAGAAACGACTTCATAGTCTCATCGTCCGCCTAATGTGATGTACATTAGATCTGACTTTTTACACTTCAACACAGATCCCCTACATATAAAGGGGATCCGAGTTGCGTAAAAGACAGATCTTTCTTAATATACAAGTTCTCCTGCTCTGAAAAGTAGAAAGCTTCAGTAGAAAGCCAAAGTACTGTAGAAATTAAATCTTGAAAAGTAGAAAGCTTCAGTGTCAAAAAGGGGATGCACAATCATTACTCAAGTTCTTCAGTGACATGCAACAAAAAGATAGGGAATTTTACTACTCCGTAGATGTGGATTGTTTTGGTCGAATTTGTAATGTCATATGGATTCATTCACACCCTAAGGTTGCATATGAGCAGTTCAATTATGTAATATGCCTTGATACCACATACCTTGTGAGTCGATACAATATGCCATTTGCTTCATTTGTTGGTGTCAATCAGCATAGGCAGTCCATACTTTTGGGATGTGCTCTTATGTCTAGTGAGGATATAGCAATTTACAAAGTGGTGCTATCTACATGGCTTGGGCCTCTAAACAATATTCATCCATTAGCTATCATGACTGACCAATGTGATAGTATTATGGCTGCCATCAGTGCTGTGATGCCAAAAACACTACATAGATATTGTATATGGAACAATTCGCAAAGTTGCCTACAAAGTTAAGTAGAGTTCCTGATGCAAAGATTGCAAAGGCAGAATTCAAGGCATTAGTCCTTGATAGCATTAACGTTGCTAATTTTAAGAGATGATGGACTGATTTTATTGAAAAATATAACTTAGAGGAGAGGAATTGGTTTTATAATCTTTATTTGGAGAAGGAGAAATGGGTCCCGGTATACCTAATTGACCACTTTTGGGATGGGATGTTGTCCACACAAAGAAGTGAAGCAATGCATTCTT
This sequence comes from Nicotiana benthamiana, assembly GCA_034376525.1. Classification (NCBI taxonomy): domain Eukaryota; kingdom Viridiplantae; phylum Streptophyta; class Magnoliopsida; order Solanales; family Solanaceae; genus Nicotiana; species Nicotiana benthamiana. Next base: position 4,179,577 of record CM067329.1, on the reverse strand, counting down.
TCTTTGACGGATTCATCACCCGGCAAAGCACTTTGAAGCTATTTGTTCAGCAATATGAGTTAGCCATAAGAGCTAAGTTCGAGAAAGAATTGGAAGCTGAATATAGGTCAAAGTGCTTAAAACCAAAATGTTTATCTCAATTTGCATAGGAGGAAAATTTTCGAACATGTTATACTCGTGAAGTGTTTGAATTTTTTCGAGTACAGTTAAGGAAACTGTACCACTGTGAAATCAGCTTCCCTGAAGACCACCAAGCAACAGCTGGGGTAGAGAATTACATTATCTCAGATTATTTGTTCACGAGTTTTAACACTATAGATCCATTTGTATTCATGGTTGAATATACATCTATTGGCGAATATCTATGTTGCAGCTGCAAGTGGTTTGAAACAAGAGGTATTCTATGCTGCCATATACTTAAGGTGTTGTCTCATAAGAGGATTACTAACGTTAATGAGAGGTATATATTGACAAGGTGGATAAAAGATGTTGTTCGTCCGCACTTGAAACGTTTATTTCTTGGAGGTTACCCATGTATGACTTCTGAATACATGATGTACGGGGAACTATTAAAGCATTTTACCGGGTTTCTGATATTACATTAGACACTAAAGTGATGAGGCGATATATTAAGTATCATTTGAACATATTGGACCATGTCCTTTTTGAATAAAGATGATGATCAAATGATAATTCCAGATTGGGAATTTGAAGATACACCTGATGGTGTGGGTGAGGGTGGGGGTGTGGGTGAGGGTAGGGGTGAGGGTGATGGTGAAGGAATAAATATAAGAGATCCTAGATACGTACTTTCTCGTGGACGTCCAAGTTTGAATAGATATAGAGGGCGAATTGATTTATACATTAGAAATTCACAAAACCGTGATAGAGGCCGTGGTTGAGGCCGTGTTAGAGGTCGTGGTAGAGGTGGTGGTAGAAGTGGTGGTAGAGACACTGATAGAGGCCGTGGTAGAGGCCGTGGAAATACTGGGCTAGCGGAAGGTATTGAGGTAAATTATATCAAATTATTATTATATTTTTTCCAAAAAAATACATTGCTATTTAGTGTTATTTACTCTATACATCAAGATGATACAACAGTGCAAGCATACAGTAGCTTGCCTGATCTTAACGATGAAGCATACTGGGAGATAGAAGACTTGACCGTTTAGATTGAGATGATTTAAGATTGAATCTTATTTAATTTGATTTGATATAGATTTTTTTGAACTTTTTGACGTTGTTTTGTAATAATTTAAAAGTGTGATATCATTGTTAAATATTTTTACATTTTAATGTTACTTTATTTTATCGGACTACACTAACAAAATGTGATTAGAAGTGAAAGACTTCATAATCAGTTCAAACTAGGGCTCGTTTGGTTGAGGGAGAGACCTCCATAGTTTTGGTTGATGTTAGTTGAATTGCATTTATTTCAGTGAAAATTTGGTGTTAGTTGGCTTGCATTTATTTTTCGGTTACCAACCCTATATTGAACTAAAAATTATTTACATTCCAACTATATAGTTACGTGCAATTGGAAGATAACACAGAATTCTGTAATTTCGACCAACTCAAAGTTAATTAGCCAACCCCGATAGATGTTATTTTCTATCACAAAATATTTCCAACCGTCTTTGAACCATCTCCGCTTACCCATGTTAATTTCTATAAACCAAGGCTGGCCATCATAGTGAAGAACCACTGAGCTATGTGATTCAGGAAGGTGTTCGTAAAAATATTTTGGAATATGATGCAAACAAAAAGAAAAAAATTGAAAATATGCAATATGTATACTGTTGGTTGAGAGATTAATAGAAAAAAACAGTTTGTTTGATATTTTATTACAACTAGATCTGTTGGTTTCAAACTGGATTGGGTTGAAACTCAAATTTTTTATGTTACTTGGTTGGTTGAGAGATTAATAAAAAAAAATTAGAAAAATAATTTCTTTGATATTTTATTCCAACCAGATCTGTTTGTTTTAAACTGGATTTGGTTAAAACTCATTTTTTTTTGTTGAAACAAGATGTGCCCCTCTTCAGAAACCAAATCGAAACATCACTTAGTTTATTTCTGATTCTTCTGCAAAATCAAGTCGAAAATCACAAACATTTTTTAAAAAAATAGAATTTTAAATGAAAAAGAGCTCATTTACCATATAATCTTGCGTTATGAATGAATCCTTCATTAGAACTTCAAAAGATGGATTCATATCTTTGTCAGATGGGGATTGTTTGGTTCAAGGATTTTGGTAAGAGTTAGGGTTTAAAAGTTGTGTGTGGTTGGGTATGGAGTTTGAGATCCAATGGACTACTTTATATATATATATATATATATATATATAGTGGTTGGGTATGGACTATTAAATATTTCTAGAATTTGATCTATTGAGTTTGCATGAGTTTGAAAAGAATATCTTTTAACTATATCTTTTAAAAACTGTTATTATTTATGTGACCTAATGTTAAATATAAAATTACAGATATTTTGTAACTCCATATACTTTTAGCACATTTTCTCAAATATTTATAAATTAATAAAAATAACTTACTATATAAAAAATGACATTAAGTCATTTGGTGAATTTAGTATGTAGGTGAACACAAAGCCATTAGATTTGGTAGGATATTTAGTAGACATAATTAGTGTTCATTGTCTTCAACTTGTTTCCATTAAACAAGATCACTATCTCTGTTAATGCAAAAGTAGGAAATTCAATTTAACAAACACACATGGCATTATGAAAGATTCACTTCATAAGAAAATTAAACTAGCCAACAAATTATAATTGTCAAAACATGGCATTTAACAGAATTGTTTAAAAAACCACAACTGTAACAGGCAATAAAACATGCCATGTAACAGGCAATAAACCATGCCATATACCATAATTTGTCCAAAAATGTAATTTAACAGAATTGTTTAAAAACATCAACTATAATAGGCAATAAACCATGCCATGGTACAGGCAATAAACCATGCCATGCACCAGAATGTATCCAAAAATGCAAGCTAACAGAATTGTTTAAAAAACATCAATTATAACAGGCAATAAAACCATGCCATGGTATATGCAGTAATGCCATTCACCAGAATTTATCCAAAAATTTAACAGAATTGTTTTAAAACCCCACAATTGTACTAACATTTCAGTACAAATTCAGCAACATGTGATGCACACCTAAATTCAGAATTCGAAACTGCGGATTTGAGAACTTCATGATCTGCACTCGTCATGGCCTCGATTGTGATTTCTGCAAGAGCCGGAGCTTTTGCCACAAGAAGATTCACCAGTTGCATGTGTGGTCTTATCCCTCGAATCCTCCTAATCATAATTTTTCTTAGGTTGATGAATGTTATTTCTACAAAACTTGCTTCCAAATCAATGTTATCACGTACCATTGGTACAGAACAAGGTTCCACCTACAATATAATTAAAAAGAAACACCAAATGATTTCAGCACCTAAGAATTCACTATCTTAAGTAAACGTAAGAATATAACCAAATGATTAAGTAATAGAGTAACCTTGATTTCCATAAGTTCTAAACATGGAAAGGTTTTTATCAAAGACAAAGTACAGGCAGCGTAATACAATTCACCGAGATATAGACCAGAAAGGTAAAGATTTTTGATACCGGCAACACGAAAGGGGAGACTAGTCGGTACATCTCCTGCACGTGAAGCCAATAACTAGAAAGAACATCCCAAATAAAAATGATGGAACATAGAGCACAATATAACCCATCTATGAAAAAGCACTAGACTGAAGTTATGAAGCATATTTACCTTGAGGCCATGGTTATCCAAATGGACATTCTCCACCCCAGATAAAGACTGAAGAACCCTAGTATAGTGAGGTATTGCTTCCAGGACAAAGCCTCCCCTAAAAGCAAGTGTGTCTTGTTCCAGAAGAGGAACATTTCTTAAACTGATATTCCATGCTCTGCCTGTGAAGTCAAGGGACTTCAATTTGGGGGAATCAACAAAAATGACACCATCCTGATCATATCGGACACAAGCACCGAGCAACGGGCACTGAGAGATGAAGGCTAAAAACAAATTATTCTCCATTGAAACATTGTACAGCTTTAGGCAAACTAACCTCTCAAAACCTGCGAAGGGCGTTGGATGGTCTATTGTACAATCTTCTAGAGATAGGTGCCTCAAACACACACAACTGAAAAATAATAAACCGTCCAACTTGTAGGGTGTCATCCTATAATGAAATTTGATATTGAGATGTTCAATACCACTTCGATTGAGGTCTAACAATTGGTTAAAATAAAAAAATTCCTCCGCATATGGAATTAAGAGGGTAAAGTGTTTAATAGGCCCTCGATGATAGTTCAAAAGATGGTGGATTATAGTAGCAAAGTAAGTAGGTTGGTGCATTCTCCAAAGGGTTCGATAAGAGTTACCTGTGGAATTATACACCAAGTATATCACCACTTCCTACTTAAGATGCTTGTTCTAACAGCATCTGGTAAAGGCATCTGTACATGAATATTATCAATAACATCATCAGGGAGGTTGCCTAGTATATCAAAGGGTAAATTTCTAATGCAGTTTCTTCTTACGACTGGAGCCATTGTTAGACTTAGATAATAGTCAACACGAAGAAGATGAGGAAAAATAAAAGTGAAGATTGCAATTATGGAAGAAGAAGATGAAAGTAACCTGTTGATAACTTGAAATTTTGAAGATGGAGCGCCAAAAGACCATGGACGGATCAACTCCTAAACCGAAATATTGGGGGTATCGATTAAACAATCCCAAGGTAGATATGTATAGAGCCCTAATTAGAATTCCAATGTATATAAATGAATGTCTAAAACGCATCAAAGTTGTAATTGGTTTGTTGGTTAAGTAAGCGTATCTATAAGCAGCCGTCTCGAGATCGAATCTCACATTTAACAGGGTGTATTCTAATTTTTTCCAATCAAGCCAATTATTTTTTTTAAAAAAAAAAGGGTAAACTAGTAGTTACATTTTTTATCTATTTAATTTACATTTTGGAAAAAAATGGTTAAACAATTCTTTTTTTAAAAGGTTAAACCAGTAGTTACATTTTTTATCTACTTTATTTACATTTTGAAAAAAAGGTTAAACCAATATAAGTCTATTCACTACTATGTATGTAGTAAGGTAATTACATCGTTGTGGTTCGTAGTAATATCTGCCGTCTAGATAATAGCCGTTTATAGTAAGGTCATACGTATTGGCCTATAACAACCATATAAGTCCATTCACCACTATGATTGTAGTAATGTAATTACATCTTTGTGGTTCGTAGTAATGTCGGTCGTCTACATACTAGCCGTTTATTGTAAGGTCATACTTATCGGCCTATAGCAACCATATAAGTCCATTCACTACTATGATTGTAGTAAGGTAATTACATCGTTGTGGTTCGTAGTAATGTCGGTCGTCTAGATAATAGCCTTTTATAGTAAGGTCATACGTATTGGCCTATTGCAAACATATAAGTCCATTCACAATTATGATTGTAGTAAGGTAATTACGTCATTGTGGTTCGTAATAATATCGGGCGTCTAGATAATAGCCGTTTATTGTAAGGTCATACGTATCGGCCTATAGCAACCATATAAATCCATTCACTACTATGATTGTAGTAAGGTAATTATATCGTTGTGGTTTGTAGTAATGTCGCCTGTCTAGATAATAGTCGTTTATAGAAAGGTCATACGTATCGGCCTATAGCAACCATATAAGTCCATTCAATACTATGATTGTAGTAAGGTAATTATATCGTTGTGGTTCGTAGTAATGTCGGTCGTCTAGATAATAGCCATTTATTATAAGGTCATATGTATCGGCCTATAGAAACCATATAAGTCCATTCACCACTATGATTGTAGTAAGGTAATTACATTGTTGTGGTTCGTAGTAATGTCGGTCGTCTAGATAATAGCCTTTTATTGTAAGGTCATACGTATCGGCCTACATCAACCATATAAGTCCATTCACTACTATGATTGTAGTAAGGTAATTACATCATTGTGGTTCGTAGTAATGTCGGCCGTCTAGATAATAGTTATTTATTGTCAGGTCATACGTATCGGCCTATAGCAACCATATAAGTCTATTCACTACTATGATTGTAGTAAGGTAATTATATCGTTGTGGTTCATAGTAATGTCGGCCGTCTAGATAATAGTCGTTTATAGTAAGGTCATACGTATCGGCTTATAGCAACCAAATAAGTCCATTCAATACTATGTAGTAAGGTAATTACATCATTGTGGTTCGTAGTAATATCGACCGTCTAGATAATAGCCGTTTATAGTAAGGTCATACGTATCGGCCTATAGCAACCATATAAGTTCATTCAATACTATGATTGTAGTAAGGTAATTATATCGTTGTGGTTCGTAGTAATGTCGGCCGTGTAGATAATACATCGTTGCGGTTTCATAATAATTGATAGTCTATATATTTTCATTATTAAGGTCATACGTATCGGCATATATCAACCATATAAGTCTATGCACTAATATTATTGTAGTCATGTATCTTAAGCTAATTATATCATTATGATTCCTAGTAAACTCGACCTTTTATATAATAGGCGTCTATATAACTTCATTATTTAAGGTCATATATATTACCTTATTTATATAAGTAAATATATAATTATATATATTTATTGATTATTATTAATTATAATATAAGGTAAATCATGATACTTTTAGGACTAATATATTCTAGCTTCTTTTTTTTATGAGGGGAAACAAGAAGACATTTTTTGAGTAAAGTGTTAAATACAAATTTCGGAGGGAGGCAAAGGGAAAAGTAAAAATACAATTGGAGGGGAATCAAAAGTTTTTACTCTTTATTTATCTCTTAAACACAAGAACAACATCTCCAACTCTCTAAATAAAATAGATATCATAAACATGAATGCTAACGTATGGATTGAAAAAGAATTCTATCCATGGTTTCGGATGAATGTGCCAAAATCGTACATTAAGCGTGATTTTCTGGTAATTTTATTTTTCTTAAATTTTCTTGATTTGATAATTTTGATTATCCCAACTAGCCATGAACCCTGAACCCTATCTATACATTATGTTATTGCAATTTATTCCAAAGAGATTCTGTAGCTATCTTCCTCCTATCTTTGTAAAAACAATGCTTCGATGTAATGGGAAGGAGTGGGTTGTGATTCTCAAAAGTGGTGGTCGTAGAAGACTCGTCAATGGGTGGAAACACTTTGTTATCGACAATAATCTGAAGAAAGGGAATGTCCTTCTCTTTGAACTAGTTGAGGCTACATCAGGGGTCGTGATCTTCTCTGTTAAAGAGCTAGGATTAACTAATTTTTAGCTTGATAATTTTATCTCTTTAGTTATATGTAATGACTTCAAAAGGATCGTAGTATGATTGTTCTCTTTAGTAATGGATTAATATGATTGTTCTTTATAATATTGTTTGTGTTTTTTCCATTTGTTATTGTTATATATATTTTTATTTCAAGAAGACTATTTTTTTATAAATAGCCAATTAAAATTGGGAAGTCATTAAACATTGTAGAAGTCCCCAATTTTTTTCTATCAGTTTACAAACAAAAACAAGACTACGAAGACTATTTCCTTTTTCCAAAAAAGTTTAAAAATCGACATCAAAACCTAAACCTGAACGAACCTAAATCAAAAGAGAACGTAAACCTAAAGCTAAACCTAAACCTAAACAACGATCAAATAATCCTTGTAAGGATAGAATATGATGGAGTTACGCTAAGTATAGAGAGTGACAATCGGTTATTTTTCACTTTCCATCAAAGTGGGTTAGTGGGGAGTTATAACCATAATTAACTTCCCATATTTTATCCAAATATTAATGTAACAACAAAACATATTTATATTTAAACCAAAATACTCATATTGGCCATATTATACAATCTTTACATGGATTAATCAAGTATTCTAAGGTAAGACTATATGAGATAAAACCTATAAAGTGCACTGGCAGAATTTTAAAAAATAAAATAAAAAGAAACTGTCAAATTCTGTATAAGCGGATAGATAAATTAAAGACTAGCTTATATAATTAACTGTAGTGATGGAGGAGTGTAATGGTGCATAGAGGAGTGAAATATACTACTGGAAACTGTAATGGTTGCATGAATGAGTGTAAATAAATGGCTACTAGGAAGTGCAATGGATGCATGGAGGAGTGGAAGGGGCTGCTATTGGGAAGTGTAATGATTGCCTAGGGTCTCTACAAAGAGATTTTAATTCCTACCGGGAAGTGAAAAGAGATTATAATCCTTCCTATATATTTTTCTGAAAATATGCTACACCTACATAAGACAATCAAACTAGAAATACTACTAAGCATAATGATGGATAAGACCCCGACAAAGAATCCTGCTAAACAGACGTTGCATGGCTCACCTGTGAGTCATAACATCGTGTACCAAGATCTGAAGCGTGATTACACCAAGCTGAAGCATGAGGTTACAGAGTTGATTGAGAGGGTGGTCAGTGATAGTAGCATTGATTACCTCAAGAGTGTCATGCTGGAAGAGCATCACCTTACTTCGCTCTATACTATGCTTGACGATATGCACATACCATCCGTCCAGAGTGGAGCTAAGAGCAATTCTGTCATTGTTATCACTAGTGATACCGAGTCCGCCTCCAAGACTTCAAAGTCTCTTTCAGTGAACCAGAATATTGAGTAGTTATAAAGATTTGTTTCGTTTCTTTTTGATTATGTGTTTGTTCGTCTATGAAGTTTTCTACTACCCATATATTGATGTTTTTATTTATCAACTTATGTAATTGTGATGTTATCACCCAATATCGTATAAATAAAGTAAATTATTATTATTATGGTTTGAATCTTTTTTATATTTTATATTTTTTATGAACTTTTTCCAGATGATAACCTGGGGTCTTGTATTTGCAAGAATAGAGTTTGATGATACAATAAAAGGGTATAGAAAACCCTTCTAAAAACAGCGAGGCCTAATGAACGTTTGATTAAAGTTAACAAAACAGTACTATTGTCTTCAATATTCCAACTTTTTGTTTGATGCCTAATGAAATGAAAGTACTAATAATAATATTTGTATAGATTAATTAAGTACTCTAAATATTTCCAATTTATTTTCCAAATTAATATAGCACATGAAACTTATGACAACAACACTTGACTAATAGGAAAATGTATTGTCAATAATGAAGATAATTTAGTACTTCAAGATTCAAAATATAGCACATACTGAACTTATGGAGATAGTTGATGAGTACTTGAAGATAGTTGAGTGCTTATGAATAAATATAGTAGGGATTAAAAAAAGTTTAAATTGATAACACCTTGGCACTTACAAGGTTTCAGCAATATAGACAAATTAAAACATTCAGTTCATTTCAAAATATTTTTTTAAAAAATTTATATTCTTATTTCATTCAAACACGGAGTACAAAAGACAAAAGCTTTTTCATCCTAAATACAAAGGCTTTGGCATCTATTCTACAGAGATTGAATGTGGCAACCAGTAACACATCAAACTAAACAATCAAACTGATAATAACCAAAATAAACAATAATAAAACTGAACAATTTTTGGAAATTTTCATCTCTACAAATATTCCAGCTAACAACACAGATGATATAGCACTTGCTCCAACATCACTTTCATCAACACATGAACTTGAAGATTGTTCTTCACTGTAATATTTTCTTTTTGAAATTCATTGAATGCTACTACTGCTTCATCATAAGATTTGTAAGCCTTGAATATGCTTCCTTTGAAACCTATAACCATAGGAGCACACTCACACCAAGAGTTGTATAATCATAGCTTTTTACCATGAAATACTACATACACCTTTGGTGCCGATATATTATCAGCTTGAGATCCATTTCTAAACTCATTAAAAGCTTATATGGCTTTATCATACGTTTTGAAAGCCTTGAAGATGATACCTTGACACCAATAACCATAGAACCACACCGATGCCAAGAGTTGTATAATCCAGGCCTCTTACCACGAAACACTGCATAAACTTTCGAAGCATTATTCCTCTTCCCGTGGTCCATTCCTTAATCTAACCCTAAGAAAGATAAGAGATGAAGAAGGAGAAAACAAAGATAGAAAAATGGGGGCTGAAAAAGCATTTTAGGTTTGGCCAAATATATTAAGTGTTTAGTGTTAAAAATTGACCACTTTAAAATATCAGTAGTATAATTTTTATATGTATTTTCTCCAATATATTATCTGTATATTTTAGTATATTTTGATTAATTGGTATAGTATATGTAAATTTTAGTGTATTTCGTTTAGTTAGTATAGTATATGTATATGTGCTTTATGAAAATTGATGAAGCATGCATCTTGGGAAGGTAAGACAAATAAATTAGTGAGAGAAAATTGTTGAAAAAATGAGTTTAAAACAAAAAATCTGCCAAAGGATATTTGTGAAAAACGAAAATACACGGATATCCATTATGCCCTCATAAATCGTGCAAAATTACCATTATATCCCATTTAGGACGTTTGGTCCATTTTTGGTGTGGTCAAATATATTTTTGGATAAAATAATTCTAGTTGAAGGACAACTTAAGACCGCCCATTCAACACGAGTAAACTGACAAGATGGAGAATTTCAGGAGAAGGATAATTCCAAGGAGTCGTCGGGTCACGCGAATCAGACAAAAAAACATCTCGTGATCATTTATTAACTCGAGAAAATTATAGCCGTATTCATTACTACGAACAACTACCTCGCCATTATTAGAAAAACCCCTTCTCTTTTCTGTTTTCACACTTCACATTTCGTTTCTATGGAGAAGAATTTTGTAAAACTATTTCTGGTGCTAATATTTCTCAGCTCATTGCAACTGCTTCAAGCTTCTGGAGGGAAAAATTCACAACAAAAGTTGAGATTTGATAGCAAAAATGGGGAATTTAGGATATTGCAGGTGGCGGATATGCATTACGGAAATGGAAAATCGACGCCGTGTGAGGATGTGTTGCCACAGCAGATGTCTTCCTGTTCCGATCTTAATACCACTGCTTTCATTCTCCGTATGATTCATGCCGAGAAACCTCATCTCATCGTTTTCACCGGTGATACTAATACTCTCTCTCTCTCTCTCTCTCTGTTGTTTGTACACATTTGGCTTTGTATTCATACGAGAACAGACTTCAAATATGGAGAAACCTGATCCGTTCTATATCGGACAATTTTATGTAATGTTTGACTGAGACAGATTTTAAGAGAGAGAAACTTATGAAACTTCAACTTGTAGTCTAAAACAAGCCATCTATATTTGTGTGGCAATAAATCATCTCATTTGGGCTAAATTGAAAAGTTTAAAGTTAAATTATGTCTAAATAAAAGATATCATTATTTTTGGGACAGACCGAAAGGAAAGTGCATCACATATGTTGGGATGGAAGTAGCATTAATATTGCTCGATGAATAGGAATGAGGATGCAGTTTTACACTTCTCTGGCATTTGCTATTATGTGAGTTTGATTAAGCTTGTGAATTTCTGGACTAAATGCATTAATTTATTAACTATTTGTTGCAAGCGGGGGATTAAAGTGCAGTCGAGCTGTTACGTAGTAAATGGTGAATCAAATTTGGAATCAGAACTCAATGCTATAACCTTTTGCTATAGCGCGTTACCATTCCAACTGTTTTAGTTTATTAATAAATGCTATTAAATAGAGTTACCAACAATTGCCTTTTAAGTGACCTGACTGTGTAAGATACTGTCTGTGCACACAAGTTAAATCCTAAACAAATCTCACGTTTGAGATCACTTATTGAGCCACTAACATTACCTTATGTATAGAAGAATCATTTTCTACAGCAGTCATTTCAAATTCTTGCTGAAATCCAAGGACTTAAAAAAGTCATCTTTTGCTGGTTGTTTCAATACTCATCCTAAGAGGTAACTCTTAACCAAATATAAACTTACCTGATGCAGGGGACAACATTTTCGGATATGATGCAACGGACGCTGCAAAATCCATGGATACTGCCTTTGCTCCTGCAATTTCTTCAAACATACCATGGGCTGCTATACTAGGAAATCATGACCAAGAATCTACACTTTCGAGGGAAGGCGTAATGAAACATATTGTTGGCATGAAAAATACTTTATCTCAGCTGAATCCTCGTGAATTTCCAGATATTGATGGTTTTGGAAATTATAACCTGGAAGTCCATGGGACTGAGGGTTCCGAGCTGGCTAATAAATCCGTTCTCAATCTATATTTCCTTGACAGTGGAGACTACTCTACTGTCCCATCCAGGATCCCTGGTTATGGTTGGATTAAACCTTCTCAACAGCTTTGGTTTCAACGCACATCTAAGAAGCTTAAGGTACCAGAACTTGTGCTGCGTCTGAAGCCTTTAGTTCTGTGCTGTTATATTGATCACTATTAGGCACTGTAGCTCGGACTCGTGAGCAGCAAAACTAATTCAACTAACCTTTCAAATGCAGAAAACTTACATGTACAATTCAAGTGCTAAGAAGGTTCCTGCTCCAGGCCTTGCCTACTTTCATATTCCGCTGCCTGAATATGCAAGCTTTGACTCATCAAACTTCACAGGGGTTAGACAAGAAGGCATAAGCTCTGCTTCAATAAATTCAGGCTTCTTCACCACTATGGTGGAAGCTGGTGATGTAAAGGCCGTATTCACTGGCCATGATCACATAAATGATTTTTGTGGAAAGTTGATGGACATAAATCTTTGCTATGCTGGAGGCTTTGGATATCATGCGTATGGGAAGGCCGGATGGTCGAGGAGGGCAAGGATGGTAGCAGTATCTTTGGAGGAAACAGGGAAAGGAGGATGGGGAGCTGTCAAATCTATTAAAACATGGAAGCGACTTGATGATGAACATTTTACTATCATCGATAGTCAGGTGCTTTGGAGCAAGCGCTCTGCTGGTAAGGTTCTGAGAGGGTAACTTCTTATCTCAGGATTTGGGCTGTCCCAAGTTATATTATAATTTCCAATGGTACTTTTCAGTTAATTTAGTTGAATTAATACATGTGAAATTGTTTGGTGTTAGTGTTCAGTGAGAGTGTGCGGATTTGTTGCTGATTATCTATTGCTCTTTCATCAACTACACACCAACTTCACAATGAGCTTTAGATTTTTTAGCATGTTGCATGGAGCAGTGAAGTAATTGAGTTCAATAGACATCGAATATGCTCCTATAACCATCTGTACATCACTATTAAGACTGGCTGTGTATAATGAAATATGTTAGCTAGCTAGGCTAGCCCGCAATGGCTTTCTCTAATAGGGGTTTGGTTTTTTAAGATCTGCCAACAATGAAAGTAACTAAGAATCTGCATATGCTCGTATCTGTACTTCATTTTCCGAACTGATACATAGAGATGTTACCACAGTGAATGGTGTATCTGCATCAGCATGAATGGTGTATTCAATTTTCCTTGGAAAAGCTTCTTGTTTTAGAACGAGTTGTTCTTATGGTGCCTATTATCTACTTTATCTAAAATACATAGAAATCCTTATTGGATTTTAACCGTTTTCAAAATGAGTTCAAAATATAGAGACTGTTAGATACATTGACATTAACCCAAAAGTTGAGTACACTATTGGAGAATACCAAGGCCCCTAATTTGCAAACATGAGTTGTTTATATACCAGAAAATTATAAGCAAGCCCTGCTTTAGTTCCTCAAAATCAAGTGATTAAACTTTTCCATTCTTTCATCATGAGGACTGTTAAGCTTCTAGGTTGTGTATGAGCCGAAGTATCTATACATCTTAGTACGTTTAGGGGTTGTTTAGTTTGCGAACTTGTTATGCAGGGTTTATAATGCAGAAATTGCTTGTGCGGGTGGATAATAATGTAGCGATTGTTACCAGGTGAAGAATAATGTAGGGATTGCTATGTGGAGCAAGGCTTTTTGGACTTTAGTTACCCTTGCATGTATTGCTAATACACTTATTGTTATTCCACATCTGGCACACAGAAAAATATATATAGGATTCCGCATAACTTATGTGTGTATTAACTATGGTGGATTTCAATATCGCCAATGAGATGCTGCATTAAGTTTTGCGGCGCTTATTTTTCTTGTATGACCAAATTTTTATGTTGTGTTGGATAGTGGAAAAGATATGTCTAAGTGTGAAGAGATGTCAAATCACAGAGCTCCGTTATAGTGTATAATCATCTCAACAACAACAACAACCCAGTATAATCCCACCTAGTGGGGTCTGGGAAGGGTAGTATGTACGCAGACCTTACCCCTACCCTTGGGTAGAGAGGCTGTTTCCAAATAGACCCCCGGCATCCTTCCCTCCAAGAACTTCCCACCTTGTTCTTGGGGAGACTCGAACTCATAACCTTTCGGTTAGAAGTGGGGGTTGCTTACCATCAGAGCAACCCCTCTTGTCTTGTATAATCATCTCAAAAAGTATTAAATTTCTTCTTCGTGTATTCTTCTCTTGTTTCCCTTCCCTTCATGTTTCAGTGTTTTTAACATCTCTGGCTCCCCTAGCACTAGTTACTACCTTAGCCAGGTAATCTTGCATGCATGTGATCTAACGAAACCGTTGTCTTTTTCTATTGTGTTTGGTTTTTCTTTGAACAGGTACTCGTAGAAAAAAGCCTATTGGCCACCAGTAAGAAGAGTCTTATCTACTGAAGCATGAGCAAAAATTGTTAGCAGAGGCTTCTTCAATTCATATTTATTGGAAAGGTTGTATCTGTTGTCATGGTTATTTACTCGGGTCAAAAGTTCTTTAATGTGTAATGTTTAAAGGTAATGTAGGAGCAATATATGCAGGTCACATTCAGAGAAGAAAAATAGGGACCAAATAAATGATTAATATAGTTTGCTTTTCAAAGAGATGTACTAAAAGGCATGAACTATTTTGTAGGACTTGCGTCCAAGTATAACACGTTATGCATCTCGATTCATACGGTTATTCTATTTAAGAAATATGGTACCTGAGGATTGTCAAATATGTAATTCTCAGTTTATTGGTAAGTAAATCTCAGTTACTACTTCCTTGGTTGGTTGGGATTTAGCTTCCCATTTGTTATTTCTCAAAGAAGAGGAAATAATAGTAAGTATGAAAGGGGAGACTAGGAAAATGAAGTTTGTTCAACAGTGTACAACTTTCATGAACCCCTACCAAAATATACTACATAATGTTCGTTCAGAATTACATCATGAACTTTAAACTGACTCAAGAAGTATCACTAAGATAACTTTTCTTCACAAGGAATACGCGTTCATATCAGCACCCTTAAAATTAACCATCGTAGTGTTCAAGGTCGCATACAACATTCGTGATGGTGAAAACCAAGACTAAAACCTAATTAACAAATTACTGTAGGAAATAGTCCATAAAAGCGCACCCAAAGAAAATACTAAAATAAAAGAGCAAAACTTTCATTGTGAACTTCATCCTCAGAGACTTGATATTCTTCTTTTGCATGGTTCGCATCCAAAAACCTTGAAATTTCAACAAAAAGATCCCAACCATGTCATAAAAAAAATCTCCGTCGACTTGTATCCATCTCCGGCTGAAATAGAACAAGCTGGATTAGAGAATTTATTGCTAACGATAAACTATAAGAATTCATTACAGGTACTGAAAAGCAGCTCCAGTTAAAAAAGTTTATATAAACTGCACATGATTTCTTCGACATGGATTACCTTGTGAACCCATTCATATTCCCCACCCTGAGTATCAAAAGTACCATGCTGGAGACTGATTAACTTGAGAGTAAATCGAGGACCACATTCCTGTAAATTGTAAATCGCCAAATCAACGTCAGGCTATATATCCATTGCTGGAAGAAGGTATGGAAGAAAATAAATGCAGGTGAAAACATAAGGAACACAATCAAAACTATATTCATTCATCCAAAATGTTCGCTCTCGCAGATAAAAGGACAAAACAAAGGCCAAATAAGAGATGATATCAGTTCACACCTTCCCCTCAGGCCCAAAGGAAAGGAAAAGATAAGATTAGAACTTGGGACTCCATTTGTAGCTAATCGCCAAGCTGTTTCACGGATTCTTTTGTTCAATTAATATTTCCTAGTTACTAGATACAACAGGATTGCATCTCTTCCGTTCATTCGAACATCGACTAGAAATCCTTGTTGATAAATTTAGGCTTCAATTGTATGGCATATAGGTCTTTAGCTGTACAAACTATGAACATAAATACTCATGCAGTTTTATGTCAATACAAAATTCTTTTCAGAGATATTAAACACCTGCTCTGTTGGCTTCTTTTCATTAAGTTCTTCCCTTTACAGCAGGAATTTTCTCACGGTTTCCAGAAAGACAAACTCTACCTACACTTGTTTAACTACAGCAGAAATCCATGAGAGTAGTACAAGAAACGATATTTGTTCCTTTCCAATCCAACATCAAGGATTTGTCATCCTTTATCCAGAACGGACCCATCAGATGTGATCAGCCTCCATTCAAGGTTGTAAAGAGTCCTAAGGTATTTAAAATAACATTGAATTCCTAAAACCAACGTAGTAGAAACAGAACAACCAACCTGCAGACGGGCAATTGTCCTTTCCTGTGGGTTCTTCGCATCCTTGCTTTTCTTACCTTTTGATTCTGTCTGTTTGCCCTCTTTGGTTTCAAAAATGTAGCTTCGCAAAAGGGAATAAGTTTATTGGTAAAACATGTTAGCACAAGTCTTACTGTTCAAATTAAGAAACTGAAGCATATCACAGTATCAACACAAGAGTAATGAGGGCATACCGGTGATGGCGAAAGAATATGAAATCACGTTGGTTGTGAAAGGTCACAACTCTACGGCCACGAAATTCAGGGTCTTGTGGGAAAAGTGACTGTATCATCCTAAATGAACATAATCAACAGACAAATACATTAGCCTAGGTAATCGTATATACCTAAAGTTTCTCAGAGCATTTTCATCTTAATTCTATCTATTCACCAGTAAAATTTATCAAAACCATATCAATGTTTGACATATATTGATAACTCCGTCTCTGGAAACAAATATGAGGATTATAAATAATCCTGGAAAATCATAGACTCTACCTCCCAACTCGATGCCCCAAACGCGTCGTGAAATTGGTCAAAACTAGCTCAGGCTTGTGACTTGTTGGCTTTCCATGATTCTGCAAGCAATATAGGAGTGGTTAGTCGTACATCTACTAGCTATACATTCTGCTTCAAATTAACCCCATTCATTGACTAATTCAACATACTCACTTGCAACATTCCATGCTAAGATATATTTAGATTCACACAAACCTCAGCACTAGAATCATTGTGAGAAAAGGATTTTCTTAGTGAGAGTTCACTTACAAAAAATTATGCCTCATTCCCAAGAAAAAATATAAGGGATCTTACTATACATATACAAACAATGAATGACCTAGATGTAGCTACAAACTAAGAAAAGAAACCTCAATGACAGGAAACAGAAAAGAATGCACCCTACTTTCACATTCTCATGTGGGATCCTTCTAGCAGAAATCCGCAATAAACTAGTACCACTTTTGATAAAGTGAGCAAGTCCTAAATAATTCCTCTAAGAGAAGGGGAGGGCTCGGCATGAAAGATCTGCGTGTATAAGATAAAGCTTGTAAGTGGATGTGCAGATTTAGGACAGAGAAAAACAGACGAACTATGGAAGGAATAACCACGGAGAAAAATGGATTCATGGAGGTGGTTTGGAGGACTAAAAATCCATATGAAAATCAGACACAACAGAAAATGTAAGTGATTTCTAAGAGGCCAGATAACCCATATCTTGATTTAATTCAAACAACTCAGTTGATGCAAAATACCAATTATGGACTACTATCGTAGACACCAGCTCACACTTGCCCGGTTCTGTTGTATGAATCTAATAAAATTGTAACCTGTAGTGCAAAGTAGAACTATACTAGCAGCATTTAGATCAAAGTATAAGTTTGTTAGCGACCCAACTTTCCTATTCTTTTCCTCTATTTTTAGGAAAGGTGGGGGAGAAAGGATCTGCTTAAAAGGAGAACTACCAAACCTTGATATCCTTCCGTAGCATGAGCTTTGAAAGCTTAAAATGAGCAGTAGGTCCATCAGGTAAGCCAATAATGAGAAGAGCATCTAAAGAAAGAATATTAACAAATGGATCAGATTGCTGGTATAGATCACAAGCTGGCAATCCAGACTGACGAAGGCACAGGTACAATCTATAGCTACTTAAAGGAATAAAAAGCAATGTGGTTGAGAGAATGACCTGGTTCACGGCGATTAGTGTGGACTACAATAATAGATGAAAACTCCTTCTCATTTGCATATTGGACAATCTGCAATAAGTTAGAGAAGCAATGAAAATCTTAAACTAGCACAGTGGAAGAACTTCTTTGCTTTGAATAATATAAGGGCGTCAATATGACAATATCACCAAGCAAGACAAAGAACGGAAAGAGAAAAGAAAAAGGCAAGTAAGAACCTTTTTCAAGTCATATGTCCCTCGTTTGTAGTAATGAGCATTTGGAATCACAGAAATAAGATCAGAAATAAATGCTGGTCCTCGCTGCAAAATGGAATGGCCAATTATGTGTTGAATTAAGTTCAAAACAAAATCAACTATAAAAAGCAATAGGTAAACACAAAATACAGGCTTACTGTAGAGTTGTAACGGGATGTAGTAATCAATATTTTCGGATCACGCTCCTTCCTCAGAATTGCACTAAATTCATCAACATCATTGCCAGCAAATAGCTTCAAACCATATCATAGGACACACCAAAATATTTAATGGGCAAACTTCAAATGGATAAAACTACATCTTTTGCTCTGGTTAATTTGCAAAATAAAACAAGCATAAGGGAAAACCTCTTCATCATCAGGTCTACAGATAGTCTCATCCAACTCCCTTGTATTCTCAATCGTACGAGGTACCATCTTCGGTGGAGGCTGTTCGCAAAAATAACATCAACCCATTATTTAGTTAGCATTGAAAAAACCCCAAAATGCTCAACCGACTACCCAGAATCCAAAAAAAAAAATACTAAGAACAGGATATTGGAAATTTAGGCAGCTTGTTCAGAAAAATATCATCAACCCATTAGTTAATTTTAGTATTAAGAAATAAACCCAGAATGCTTAAACGGAAAATCAAAATTCAAAAACAAAATACATTAAACCCTAAGAACCGGATATTGGAAATTTAGGCAGTCCGATCACAGAAATTTCATCTACCCATTAATTAATTATCATCAAGAAACAAACCAAAATATTCAACCCAACAATCAAGAGTCAAAACACTAAACCCTAAAGTTCAAATCTTTTTGAAATTTATACGGCCTACTCACAAAAATAACATCGACCCATTTAATCAATTAGCATAAAGAAACAACCCCAAAATTTTCATTCATGCATTCAACAGTAAAAACACCAAAACCCTAAACCCAAAAACAGTAAAAATTGTAACTTTCAGCAGATTTTTACTTCCTCGCCTAGCTCGAGAGCTTTTTTCTCAGCAGCTTCGCGAGCTTTAGCTTTCTTCCGCTTATCAAGCTTCTTCTGATGCTTGAGCTTAGCATGTACAGCTGATCTTTTCTCCTTGTTTTTAATCATTGAAGGACGCATGCTTTCTCTGCCCTCATTATTCTCTTTCATCTTTTTTATGGGTTTTTCTTCTTCGGTTTCCCTCTCCCCGTCTTCGTTATTGCTTCGTTTCCGCCCCATTGAAAGTGTGTAGTGCTGAAGGTTTCTGTGGTTAAGCTTGTGGCGTCGTTAAAGGAAGGTTGGAGAGGAGGAAAACGGCGGCTTGTTTTTGGATGGGTAAATAAGGAGTATTGATAGTTTGGCCACTACTTTTGAGTTTAGTTGTCAATCTTCTCTGTAAACTTTATAATATTTTTATAAAAATAAAGATTTATCCGTTCTAGAGTTTTTAGTTTTAGATTGTTGTTTTTAGTTTTAGATTGTTCATAAGTTTAGCGGGTAGGACAACTCTCATAAAAGTCATTTTAACTGCAATCCCAAATCATGTTATGCATATCTATGACCTACCTAAAACAATCCTTAATAAGATAGACATTATTCAGAGGAAATTCCTATGGGAAACACTGAAGAAAAGAAAAAATGTCACCTAATTAAATGGAGCATAATGACCAAACCAAAAAATCAAGGGGGATTGAAAATTCCAAACTCTTGCTTGAAAAACTCCTCCTTTAATGCAGCACTAGCATGGAGGTACAAGAAGGAGAAAGAGCGCCAATGGGCCAAAGTTATCTTTGATAAATATGAGACGGAAAGAGCTTGAATTTAGCTTCCCACGCTTGGAAAGTTATAAAAAAAGGGGAATGAAATCTGTAACAAAAACATAAAATGGTTAATTGGGAATGTGGAAACCATAAATATAAGCAGGACAATTGGATTAACCAATCAGGAAATCTCCGGGAATCAATCCAAGGACCTATCCAGGAGAGAGAAGCGACCAATTATCATACCTTATTAAAAATGGGAGTTTCGACTTGAGGGAGCTATCCTTTGAACTACCCCGATATTTGTGTCTAAAATTAACTGCACACACATAAAACAAACGGACTCCTGTGGAGATTCCTACACATGGAACTCCCTACATCACAACTTCTTCTCTATAAAGGCGGCTTATGAAGCTATATCGGAGTACACTAGCAACCCCATTAACTTAGAATGGATATGAAAAATCAATTCTCTAAATAAACTAAAATTCTTCATTTGGATTATCTTCTGGATAGGTTACCCACAAAGGAGCAGCTAAAAAAGTGAGGTATTTGCATTAATGATAATTGTAATATCTGTAATAAAGAAAAAAATGTAGAGCATATATTCTTCCGGTGTAACTACTCGAGGCAAATCCGGCACCAAGTTAAATCAAAAGATCCCTTTGGCCAAAATCCTAAAGGAATTAACACGCTTCAAGAATGGCTAAAGAAAAAACTCCTATCTAAGGAGCCATTTAATAATCTACTTAGTTGGGGGAACTTTCTTCCTTTCCTCCTATGGCACATATGGAATATTAGGAATATAATCATATTCCGTAAGAATATAACACCCATTAACATATGTCAACCCATTAATAAGGCTGTTGAATTCCTCTATATGGCAAATCATAACCGATTGAACCACATTAAAAAAGTCATCTATGTAAAATGGGAACCTCCGGACTCAAACTTTTTCAAGCTCGATATAGATGGAGCCTGTGTGGAAATTCGGGAGTGGGTGGAATAGGAGAGTGCTTAGAGACAAGGGAGATTTGGATCCTTGGATTCAATATGAGCTATAAGCACGCAACCAATATCTACATGGAGACCATAGCCCTATTCCATGGAATCAAGCTCGCAATAGACAAGAAGCTCCTCCCTTTGGTAATAGAAACACACTGCTTAGAGCTTTTAAACCTCTTAAATTCTAACAATAGTCTCTACCAAAACTTAGTTGATGATTGCAGGTACCCATTGAGGATGGCGCATGACCCACAGCTGAAGCACATCTTTAGAGAGGCAAATGGAGTAGCGGACCTATTAGCTAAAAATGCTTGTAGCATGAACACTTTTTGTACTTTGCAAATTTATGATATTCCGACTGTCTTTACTTTTCATGCACTAGAAAGAGACAGTCAATGCACTTTGTGGTCTAGACTGAGTTCTGGTTGTAAAAACTCGTAGTGTTTGCTGAATAAATCTTTGTTTACCTAAAAACAAATAGGGGAAAAATCAGAAATAACCTAATTTGTAACTGCTAATCAAAATTTAGTCAGAATTTTAAAAATAATTAAAATTTAGCTACTTTTTCATGTGAAATTAAAATTTAAACAAAAACATCCTTAACAATTCAAAACATAAATTTTTTTGACATATGAGATTCCAGCATAATGCGCTAGAATTTCACAATCCAACAGAATAGGTATTTTTGTCTAGAGTTTATCTCCGTATAAAATAGTGGTTATTTTTCAATGACTTTGCAAATACGGGCTATTTTTTAATTATTAGTCCAAAAAATAACTAGCCCATGCTATTTTCACTAATTAATTTGGCACGTAAGAAAATTAATTTCAAGTATATGGCTATACGTTAATGTTTGGTTCTCGATATAAAATTATTGGTAACTAATTAACATGGGCGAAGCTATATTGGTCCAAGGGTGATCAACTGAACACCCTTTGCCAAAAAATTATATTACATATAAGGTAAAATATTACATGTTATTGATTAAAAAATAGACTTTGAACACTCTTGTATGATCCATAGTCAAAGAATGTTCAAAATTTGAACACCCTTATTGAATTTTCTGACTTGCCATTGCTAACTAACATTATAATATTGAGTTTATAGTGTAAAAATATAAATAACTAAAATATGCACCGCTTATTTAGAAATTTATGTATTATTAATACGGCATTAAATGTGGAATGAAAATATATTTATTGGCAATACAAAAATTGAGCTCTTTGATTTAGTATTACTTTACTACTATCTAGAAATAACACTTAAACTCACACAGGCAAATCAGAGTCTATAAACTGAAATCAAGAGAAACTTTAGAGTGTGAAACTCTCACTTCTCTCTAAAAAAAATTCACACACCACCCAACTCTTTAATACTGACCTCTTAAATGTCCCAATATATCAACCAAGACACAATCCCTCCCAAACCATTTGACGTAAATCATCAACTAGCAATAATGGAAACTGAATCATCTTTCTTCAAGGAAAAATTAATCGCAAACAAACATGAAAGAAATATTTATATCATATCCCCACTCCCCTACCAAATTCCTACGGAAACTAACACTACTACTGATAACGAGGTAACTCAATTAGAGACAACTGATAGCAATAACTACTCTGTCTCAATTACTATGGAAGATAAACAAAGAATATACCACCCATGAAGATTCTCTCTCATAATTAAATTACAAGGCAAGAGATCCTTCATGAAGTCTTAAAGAAAAAATTAATAGAGCTTTAGAAACCCTCCGAGTCCTTTCCTCTAGTCGACCTGGGGAGGACTATTATATTGTACGCTTCAACAAAGAAGAAAAATGGGTAACTCCCTTCAAAATGGGTCATGGTTCATTTATGGGTACTTCCTCTCAATGCTGGGAGCCAAATTTGTAGCATCATAAGCGAAGCAATCCTTCACTGCAATCTGGATTCGCCTACCTCAATTCCCTACCGAATTTTATGATGGAGAAATCATACAAAAAGTTAGAAGTACAATAGGAAGGCTCTTGAAAATAGATGCATGTACCTCAGCAGCTCTGCATGGTCGATATGCACGTTTATGCGTGAAATTGCCTCTAAATAAGCCAATAAAACCATTCATCTTCATAGGATCTCATAAACAGCATATACACGACGAAGGTGAGAACCTACTGTGCAAATATTGTAGTCACCTAGATCATCCCACAAGACAATGCAATCATATTAAGCATAATGAAGCTACAAAAGAGAAAAGGCTAGAGACTTTCCACAACACAACTCAACCATATGAAGACAAAGAAGAAGTTTGGAAGACAGTCTCCTTCAACAAAGGGAAAAAGAAAGACTCAACAAAAACGTTAAGACAACATGCCACTGATAGGTATAAACATCAAAATATTCAAAGCAAAATCAGATAAGTTTCTAACCTCACAAAAACTAGCGTACATGAAGAAACAAATTTCAACTCATCCATATCTCTGTATAAGTTCGGAGATCACACAAATCTCAATATTAAAACAAAAAATCACTTTCTGCCACTTGAATAAAAAGACATGATTTTGGATAATACCACCAATAGCCATAATAATTTTACTATTAATAAATATAATCTTAATAATAAAATCTACATGACCCACTACCAATGGTCACCCCTAACCCTACTACCCCAATGCACCAGCCCACCTCCCATATCCACATATCATCTCTCATGCAAAATACTAATGGAGTCCTAATAACCAACAACCTCTTTAATAAAAGTCCAAATAATTTAAAACACATCTATCGTTAGACAGATAAACCTATTGTTAAGCATAATACTGATTTGCATGCGTCCCCTAACAAAAAACAGTTGGCAAGCTATCAGAACACCAATCAACAAATGGCCAACTCAATTCCCCACATATCACAAAACCAATCCCCTTCAATGGCCTTTAAAATTAATACGATATCCCATCCACATGTCATGCAAATACAATCCCTAATCATTGAAAACTTAGAAAATAACTCTCTTGTTACCAAGGGCGATCAATAGTTGGCTATAAATATTTCTAGTATCAAAATAGTGCCAAAAATACTAATATCAATGAGAAGGCGTTAATGCCTAATTCAATTACGAAGACTCAACCATAAAAAAAACATGGCAAACCCTCCAGTCCCACCAAGTCAGATTTCTAATCATTCAAGGATTCTAATCCAACCTTTATTACTATAAAATCTCAACCTCTATCATGGGCGGAGATGGGGCTGATGGGTCATGTCATCTCGTTCAATATCATATTGGAGGGGAAGGAAACAATAAATATTCTACAAAACACATACTACCTAGCACAAATTATTTCGGAAGGGGTTGATTAGCAATGAACAATTATATGAACCAAGTTTGGCTAAATAATGTTCTACACCAAATAGCTCCAAACATGACTGCCAACTTCACTCAAACTATGAGGGGGGAATGGAATATTCCACCACACTTTGTCCCTATCTACAACACAACTCCAATTATGGAACTCCCTTCTTCACTCTGAGATTGTAACGAATATCAACCCAATCTTCACCCCTTGGAATGCTTACGCAGACCATCCACAAACTTTAAATGCTCATGACACATAGAACATGCAGTTCCAAGGCCACCACAACCTCCAAAGCACTAAAATCAAGATCAAATGGAATACATAATGGAGGAAGAGGTGGATCATGTCAACTTAATACCACAAAAACTAGTCGAGGATTCAAATCTCGACGAAGTAAAAATCTTTCTATTCGCGGAGATGTAAGAGCAGAGGCAGATTCTCTTCTATCCAATGACACTTTACAAGTATACAATGGGCATAAGGCCTCCAATAGACCCAACGGTTAGATACATGCAATGGTTCTGGTACCTTTTCAGAGGAGGAATCCGATACATGCACTAAAGGTAAGGGAGAATGGGGACCTACACAACAAAACACTTAACATGAATAGATCAACCACTTTCATAATATGGAACATCCATGGAGGAAGTAATGAAAATTTTAGGTTAAACTTCAAAGACTTGGTTGACACTCACTATCCCAACATGGTCACTCTTCTTGAGACCAAAATGGATAGTCATCTTCCACTACTTAACCCCTTTGGCTTCTCAGATATGATTGAAATCCCAGCTGAAGGCCAATTAGGAGGAATGGTGATCTTGTAGAATCATACAGTGGTTAATGTTCACAGCTTTGTCGTAGGATTCAAGAAATAAGTGCTACAATTGAGGTAATTTCTACACACAAATCTTGACTATTTACCTTATCTATGTTAGTATGAATAAATCTTAAAAATAAAATATGGAGCAATCTCATAGACTTTCATGATTCATACAAAAGTCCATAGCATGTGGGAGGCGACTTTAATGATGTTCTAAGTGAAAATAAAAAATTAGGAGGCAAAGCTATTAGTAATAAATTTTCAAAAATAATACGAGATTGTTGCAATCTAATATACCTAGAATTTGCAAATGAGGAATGGATCACTTTTTTTCCTAAGGCCACTGTGACTCACCTTTCCAAAACCCACTCGGACCACAATCCTCTTTTAATAGAAATTATACCCAAGAAAAATTGATCTTTGCAAAAATCTTTTAAACAAGAAACATATTGGTGTAGGCATTTTGATTTTATCAATCTCGTAAAGATAGCTGGAAGGATTCTAATTACACTCAAGGATCTAATAAATTCCTTACTAGTGTTAGGGATTGAAAAAATAGGCAGTTTGGAGGAATCTTCAGAAAAGAAACAATGTTCTAGCCAGACTCAAAGGTGTCACGACCCAAGTTCTACCTCCGTGAACTGTCGTGATGGCACCTAGTCTCTATGACTAGGTAAGTCTAACAAATTACGTAAAAGGGGAATTAAATACAAAATTGGCAAGTTATGGGTAAAAACATAATAAAAGAGTTTTAAAATGCCGCTCTGTATATACAATACATAATCTCAATACTGAATCAAACTCCCAAAACCCGAATCTCGTGAAATCACAAGTTATAGAAAACTACATTGTTAGTGTTCTAACTCCAGAATATCTAATCAAAATCAAGTACGATTAGGAAGTCTACAGCTAAAAGGGAGAATGGAGAGTGCCATTTAGGTATCCGGATCTTCACATCCGCAGTGAGCGCAGGTACTTACTGAGTGCGAGTGTCGGGTGATTGGGAAGACTGAGTGATAGTGGGGTCTAAGTGACTGTGAGGGCTTAGTGATTGTGAGGAATGAGTGAATTGATACTCTGAGGTTATGCATATAACTTTATTACTGAGTCACATTGCATTTGACATGCACACGACATACAAGCATAGAGATGCATTTTTGTCATGTTGTACGGTATCACGTCATTCATGACTTTTTACACACATTGATATATGTGCATAGAGAGGCGATTCACACATGCTATCTGAAAATAAAATAAAATATCATATTTACCATTGAAAGGATTTTTGGGAAAAGTAACAATTTTCAAAGTTACTCATATTCTTGACGATTTTGGTAAAAGATTTGGGCTTTCATTTGTATACTTGAAAAGCAAAACTATTTTCGAAAAGCTATGAAAAGGCTGAGCACTTTATCTCTGAGCTATCTTCATTTATTTGCTTTACATTGTTATGAACTGCTATTTGGTTATTGGTGATGGACCCGACCAATGCTTCAGCTTGCCACTACTTTTAACCTGAGGTTAGGTTAGTTACTTTTTGAGTACATGGAGTCGGTTGTACTCATACTACAGTTTCTGCACATTGCGTGCCGATCTCGGATGCCTATGTTGTTGTGTTCGATGAGAGTTAGATCAGAAGATGTTCCTGCGTACCTATTGTAGCTGCCTCTTGTTCATGGTAGCCTTTTATTTTAACACTCTATTTATATACTTTTCAAATAGAAGATGTATTTAATTCATATCGTCTTTATAAATTCTATTCTTAGAAATTCATGATTTGTACTACCAGTCCTTGGGAAATGCATAAGACCTAGATACTTCTCTTATTTAAACTGCCTTATGGAATGTTGTTGGAATTGGATAGTATATTTGGCTTACCTAGTGGGTTGAGTTAGGTTCCATCACGACTAGTGGATTTTTGAGTCATGATAGATTAGTATCAAAGCTCTGGGTTCATAAGTTCTACAAGTCATGAGCAAGTGTCTAGTAGAATCTTGCGGATCGATATGATGGCGTCCATACCTATCTTTGAGAGGCTATTTGGGATTAGGATATATTCCTACCTTTATTTCCTTATCATGCGACATTGATTCAGCTTGAAGCGTAATCCTTTGAATTTATTCCATGTATTCATATGTGCACTTGAGCGCTCGGTATCAACAACTTATGATTCCTTGGATGAGGTGAGAGATGTGATTTTTGTGTGTTGATGATGGTCCGATATGGAGGACTTCAAGCCGGGTTTTGATTATAGCTTGAGCATTGAGGTGTTGATTGTGTGATCATGTGCTTTTGGATTTATACGTTTGGAAGTGTCCATGTTAGTGGAATTTCTGGTTGGATGCCTACGTGATGATTATGAAGTGACTGCAAGATGTGTTCATATGATTTGAATATGATGAGAAGGGTTTACTTGAGGTTTTGAATGAACTATTTGGTAATCGATTTACATATTGATTTGATGTATAGTCTCGAGTTATGGGTGTGTTAAAGGAACCTTTTCATGTTGTTTAGTTGAGGAGTAGAGTATATTTTCATCAACCAGGACTCTGGCTGTGAACAAATATTTACACTCGAACCTCCATCAACCAGGACCATGGTAAGAACTTGTCTTCAAATTGTATTATAATATGCAATGCTCGATTATGATTTATACCTTCGGGCGGTGTCTCATCTTTGTGGAAGATAATCTTGTGGCTTTCCAATACTTGACCAACCATGTTGGCCATTTCTCCACCAGTGATGTTATTGGGTACACAAGCCTCGCTCAATACTTTCATCAGAGAGTTCTTGTGTGCCTCTAAATTCTGCAATAGTGATAGGATAGATATCTGAGCAAGGACTTTGTTCAGATGGTCAATGACAAAATACTCTTTTGCATTTACTTTCCTTCACAGGTCATCTGGTCCTGTCTCAATGATAGGCTGCCTAGCAGTGGCATCCTTACTTGATCCTCCCAAATGTTCAGGTGTATAGACTCTTCTAGTCTAGTCATCCTTTGTGCAGTGTCAGATTCCTCTACCTTAGTCTTCCCTTTTCGCCGAGCCTTGACAATATAATCCCAAGGTATCGCTTTTGAGTTGAATGGGGGTATGGTTGATACTGTCATACTAAAAGGTGTGCCCACTTCTACTTCAAATGAAGTGGAGGTCGTTGCGGGTGGAGCAACTTCTAACTTGAATGAAATTGATGTGGTTACCTCAACATCAAAAATTACGTGAGTCTGAACCACAATAGGAGTGAGCGTGACTGCAACCTTAAAGTCATCTCACTCTCAAATAAGCCCAATTGACTCCTTAGGGTCCCATTCTTCATTTGTTTCTATAACATGCACACCGTCACCTCTATGATCAAGGAGGGTATTGTTGTAGACATTAGGTGCAGCTTCCTTTACTTGTATGACCTTGTTGCCAATGAGTGTCTGGATCTTATCCTTCAGCATTCGACACTCAGCAGTGGTGTTCTCTTTTTTACTGGAATGGTACGCACAAGTTTTGTTCGGATTGACCCATTACGATGTACTTTCTAATGCCACAGCGGGAACGAGAGTGACATAACCTGTGGCCTTTAACCGTTCATACAATTGGTTGATGGGCTCCAAAATGGAAGTGTATTATATGGGCGGCTTGCGGTTGAAGTTTGGTCTTGGTCTCTGATAATTTTGGCGAGTTGGTGGTGATAGGAAGTGGGATGGTTGGGAATTATAGATGTTATGGATAATATCTAGTTGGGAATATTTGGGAGATGAAGCTTGATATGTAGGTAGTGATGTTTGGTATGTGGGTGTAGGTGTTTGATATGTTGGTGGAGGTGTTTGATAGGTGAGTGGAGTTTTTGGGCCCTGGACAACCATTACTGCCCTAACATCTCTCTTCTTCGATATACCACCTGATTGTAGTGCCTTATTTGTAGCCTGCATTGCCTCAAAATTCGTTACCATGCTGATCTTGATTCCTTCCATGATCCTTTCCCCGAGCTTGATGATATCAGAGAATTTGTGATTTTCGATGACAATCAGTCTCTCATAATATTGTGGATCCTGTGCTCTGACGAAGAATTTATTCATCTATTCTTTGTCCATAGTAGGCCTGACGTTGGCGGCTTCCGACCTCCAATGAGTAGCATATTCACGGAGAGTCTTAGTAGGTTTCTTCTTAAGATTTTAATGTAGAAGACATCCGGTGAATTCTCTATGTTGAACCTGAATCAGTCTATGAAATCTGATGCCATGCTTACCCAATTGGACCATTTCTTGGGATTCTGGCTGATATAACAAGACAAGCGTCCCCAGTAAGGCTCCTCATAAAGAGTTTCATCCAAATCTTTTCATCTTTTCCAACCCCGACAAGCTTGTAACACTAGGTCCTTGGGTGAACCCTGCGATCACCTGTACTATCGAACATTTCAAACTTGGGAGGTTTGTACCCCTGTGGCAATTCCACATCTGGTTGTATGCACATATCTTCATAGTCCAAACCTTCTATTCCTCTATCGCCTTCTACACCTTGAACTCGGCTTGTTAACTTCTTGAGTTCTTCGGCCATGTTCTTAATGAGCAGGTCCTTCTCGGAGGATTCCGGTGCACGAGAGATTGGTTGGGTAGAATATGGTATAGTTTCCACGTATATGGGGTTACTTTGATGGGTACCAGGGACTTAGGTATAGTGATGATCATTGGTGGAGTTTTGTGGATCAAGAATGAGTGGTGTATTTTGGGGAGTGTGGTAAGTAATGGTTGGTGGGTACGGAATTGGTTGATGATGATGTTGTGGTGGAGTTGGTATTGGTAATGGATTGATATTTGGGGGGGGGGGGAGTTGCGTATTGATTTGGTGCGGTGGGATTTTGTGGATGTTGGTTTTGTGTGTTCTTAAGATGTGTTGGTTCTTTGCGTTTTGTTGGTTGATATTAGGGACATTGAGGGTGAGTGACAATTTTGACAAATTGCAGACCTTCTCGAGTTCTCCTTGTAATTCTAGTATCTTTTGTTCCAGTCTCAAAACCAAGTTGTTTTGTGCCGGAGTACTCCGGCCGTCGAAAGTCTCTGCGTTCTCAATATTTTACTTTCTGATTCTACTTATGTCGTCCATCTTTGATTTTCCTATGCCTTTTGTGTTGCTTGGAGGAGGAGGACGTGGAGAGCCTCTAGATCTGGTATGATATGCTGATGAGGCCAATATGAGCGAACCAATTTAATGGGATGGGAATAATAATAAAAATAAGCAAAAAACAACAAGGTAACAAGTTAGTGAGAATTCTAAATTGTTTGCAGTATTTAAAGATATATTGCAAAATGTAAATAATTTAGGATCCTCGTTGTGCCCGAGGCAGGCCTAGTGACAAATAAATTTGGAGAACTTCAAATGCCAATAAATGCTTCATTTCATAATATAAAAGTAGACGAATCCAAAAACAACACTAACATAATAAAACAAGTCACTACTGGCCCTTGGCCTTATTACATTTTAGGAAAAGCAAGTAAATCTAATCTATTTGGTCTCAGAAGGACCTTCCTCAGATTAAATGTTCTCATTGATCAAATCCCCCAATTTACTTAGGTTCGTCAGTAAGAACGCCTTTGCCAAATGTCCTCCTTCATTTCCCTCAGCGTTCTGGCAGTCAGTGACTCTCTTCCTCACTTTTCCTTCCAATTCCAATAGGCTGTATTCCATATATTCCAGCTTCTCACTGTATTTGGTGGCCCTCTCTTTAAGTTCATTGATTTTGTCATATGATGGAATATTCCTCCACTAGTCTAGCAAGAGTGAGGGTGTGCTAACTATACCGAAGCTGGGGACCTTGTGCCGAATTGTCTGAAAAACAAAAGGGTTAGACCTTACCCCTACCTGACTCGAATATTTATACATTTATGATCAACATATCGGTATTTAGTTCCTCAAATTAATGCACAGAATGTGGTTGTGTCTGTTGGGATTATGGAAAACCCGATGGACTTTGGATAACGCTTATCTTAAAGAATCATTATGTGGACAACATAACTTATCCGACTAGGTTTGACCATGATGCATGCACAATTTAACAAGAGTAAGGTTTCTATGGGGTTTTAGACTGGTACCCTCAAGCGGACAACTCAAGAGAGAAGGCACAGAACCGTCGACTACACAGCTGATCTCGAATGGTTTACCGCAAATAAGACTTTTTGAATTTACGGGTAGTAAATAGGAAGAGCGCAACCACTCATTAAAGCGTTGCTATCAGATTTGAGACGCACGATTGAAATATGATGCAGAGCATAACTTATGCATAAATTAATAACATGTAGTCAAATATTTTCACATAGAAAAATAAATATAGTAATTAAATAATTGATAGACAGTTACAAAAAAAGGAAACAAAGAGACAACTTAGTTTTAGGAATAAAGGGAATGATTAATGCTCAAAAAATAGACAGTTAAATTCAAATAAGGGAGAAGGGTACTGTGACGACCCGACCTGTCGTCACATGAGTTACCACCCCCTTTTTCCTGTTTTATGCTTCTATATGCTTCATTATATGTGTTTGTAGAGTTTGAAGTGATTCGGTCAGAGTTTGGTTGGAATTGAGACAAATAGTCTCTTTAAGAGAATGCTAGTTTGGTTATAGGTATTGGAATGGATTTCTAATGATTCAGATAGTTTCGGGAGGTGATTTATGACTTGGGAGTGAAATCGGAATTGAATTTGAAGGTCCGGTGTAGAATTAGGCTTGAATTGGCTAAGTTCGAACTTTGGCGAATTCCGGTTGATAGGTGAGATTTTGATCCGAGGGTCGGAATGGAATTCCGACAGTTGCAATAGCTCCGTTAGGTGATTTTGGATATGTGTGAAAATTTTCAGATCATTCGGAAGTGTTTAGGTCGGGTTTTGGATCAAATGCAAGTTTCGGAAGTTCTAGTTTAACTTAGGCTTGAATCCGTGGAAATTTGATGATTTTCATATTTATAATAGTGATTTTATGGCTCGAGCAAGTTTGAGTGAGGTATTAGGACCTATTTGTGCTTTTGGTTGAGGTCCCGAGGGCCTCGGGGTGGTTTTGGGATGGCTAACAGGGAGTTTGGATATTGGTTTGTGCTGCAGAAATTGCAGCAACTATTGCAGGTCAAGCTTGCCTTTCGCGTTCGCATGGGTGCCTCGCGTTCGTGTAGGCCTGGGGTCCATTGGCCTTCGTGTTCGCCTTGGCTGGATGCGTTCTCATAGGGGTCGTTTGGGAAGGGCCTGGTATAGTACTTTGTGTTCGCGTGAAGGGGACGCATTCGCGAAGAGTAAAGTTGGGCACATGCATTTTGGCTATCGCGTTCGCGGTTGGGCACCGCATTCGCGAAGATGGAATTGTGTCTCAGTGGTTTTTTTTCATCGCGAACACGGAAGGACCTTGCGTTCATGAAGAAGGGTGGTTCAGCTGGGCAGAATGTTTTAAGGGAAAATTTCAGTCGCGAACCCAACCATATTTCCACCATTTTTGCACCACCTTGAGAGCTTGTTAGTATATTTTGAAGAGGGTTTCGACGGGAAGTGATTAAAGGTAAGTCTTGTGGTCTAGAAACATCATTTACTCGAAGAATCATCCATTAATTCTCTGAATTTGGGTATAAAGTTGAAGAAACTAGGGCTTGAGTTTTGATATTTCATATTGGGATTTGATAGATCATTTGAGCTCGGATTTGGGAGTTATTGGTATATATGAACTCGTGGCGAGATGAGGATTACGGAAATGTAAGCTTCGTAATGTTTTGAGAAGAGGGCACGGGGCTCGGGTTTTGCTAGTCTCGAGGTTCTTACTATAATTCTGTTGTTTTCGATTTGGTATTGTCCATTTGCGCATTGTGATGTATTCGCTCTATTTTTGGCTAGATTCGACGCGCGTAGAGGCCGATTTGAGGGGCAAAGGCATCGCGAGCTTGAGATTTCGCCAGTTCGAGATGAGTAATACTTGGGAATGTCATTCTGAGGGTTTGAAACTCCGGATTTGCACATCCTAGTGATATATTGTGATGACTTGCACGCTGGACCTGAGCGTGGGGTAGAGCACCATTGAGGATTGTGACTTGGTCCGTCCGGGTTGTTAGTTTTACCGCTAAATTGTAAATGTTTTGTTGTTATCATTATGACTTTGGCTCATTTCCATACTTGGGGCTTATTGCTGATTATTTGGAACCATGGGGAAAATCACATTGTGGCGCTATATGAGGCAAGACACGCACTCCATGGCTAGTGCAGGGTCATATATGTGGGAAATTGTGACTCGGTTCAATCGAGGGATGGAATTATACTATATTATCGATTTCTTCGCACCCTATATTGATGTTATCTGGGCTTGATGCCATGTTTGGGGCCTTGCGCCGACTTGTAGAATCCTTTAGGGATTGATATTTCAGAGTTAGAATGATTTGCATACTATTTGAATTCAGTCCAGGGTTTTTAACACTAATTTTGCAAACTCAACCATAATTCTATGTTTTGAAAACACAAAAGATTCTTAAATGATATTTCGGGCTGACGATCATTATCTCACTATTTTCAGGATTGTATATTATTCTTGGAATGGTGGTAACTATTGGCACCGTGTATTGAAATGGAAACGGTGGTAACTATTGGCACCGTGTATTGAAATAGAAACGGTGGTAACTATTGGCACCGTGTGTTGAAATGGAAACGGTTGTAACTATTGACACAGTGTATTGTAATAGAAATAGTGATAACTATTGGCACTGTATGATATTGCGCTTGGGACGAAGGAGCCCCTTCGGAGTCTGTACACACCCTCAGTGAGCGCCGTCGACGTTTAATCATATGCATGGTTGGCCCGGGCTGCACGCCGCAGCGTATTCATGTGCATTGCATTGCATTCATGAATTTACTCCTATTTGTACTACATGTCATGACATTTAGTGCTCATGTATCATTGGCATACATACGGTTACTTGCCTTGTTGACAAAATGCCTTGGTGTTATAAGTTAAGGAATGCTGAGCCCGAAAGGCTGATGATTGATAATGTGAGTTGATATTGAGCCCGAGGGTCAGGTTTCTGATTACTTCCTACTTGTTGAATCTTTCTTTGAAATTGTTGAAAAAGCATATTTTCAAAAGAGATTTTTGGATGGAACTTGGGATTTTCTAAAGGGATTTTTCACAGTATTTCGATTTTTCTCAAAAAAGGTTGTTCTGTCTTTTATAGCAGTTTGGTGTGCTCACACATGATTTCGTATTGCTCAGATATTATTCTCTCTTATTACCACTGAGTTGGAAGTACTCACTTTACTCATTGCACCTTGCGTGATTTTGCAGGTATTGTTCGCCCGATAACGGGTAATTAGCAGGATCGAAGGCCATATTCTGGTAGTTGAGCAGGGTGACCGCCAGCGTTCGCGGCACCGTACTCCATCCTTGTATTCCGATTTTACCTTGTATATTTATACATTGTTGTTCTAGTAGTAGTGTCCCTACTCTTTATATGCTCATGACGTGTGACACCCTGGTCGGGATGTATTGGTATTCATATTTATTAATGTCATAAATTTTGATTCGATCTGTTATATTTGACTAATTGCTTTAAGTGGTGTAATTGAAACGGTCTGGCTGGCCTTGTCTTCACGAGAGGCGCCATTACTACCGAATTTGGGAATTGGGTCGTGACAAGTTGGTATCAGAGCCTAGGTTACTAGGTCTCATGAGTCATGTTCAGGGTTAGCAGAGTCTCGCGGATCGGTACAGAGACGTCTGTATTTATCCTCGAGAGGCTGCAAAACCTTTAGGAAAACTTCCCATTCTTGGAATTCTTATCGTGCGTACTTGATTCAGCTTGAGATATAATTCTTGAAATTCCTTCCACACATATTTATGCGCACGTGAGCGCTCAGTAGTATATGTTCCTTGATGGCTTGTGATTCCCCGATCGATGGGTGAGAGGTAATCTCCCAGAGTTCGGGTTGGGCCAGTCTGTAGGACTTGAGGCTGGATATTTGCTTATGGCTTGAGCACCGGGGTGCCGATTGTGTGAGCAAGTGTTTTGAACTTATATGCTCAGTGTTGTTCTTATTAGCCAGCATGGCGGCTGGATATCCATGCGATGAGTATGTTAGTAATGCGAGGCGTATCTATATAATTTTGGTAGTGATGAAGAAGTCTGATGGATAATTGATGAATTGTTAAGTGTTCGATTCCTATTGTGCTTTAATGTGTAGTCCGAGTTATGGGCGTGTGAAGAATATTTCATGTCTTTTAGTTGGAAAGTAAAATACATTCCTTGTGTCAGTATGAGTATAGACTCAGAAAGACTAAATGGTTGTGTATTACGTATATGATAGTGGAATGTATGTGGAAATATCGAAATGAGGCGAAGCAGGTGGGTTATCTTCTGCGGAGGGTTTTGAGCGGTACGATCCTTAGGTGTATGTAAGATATCTCATGTGTAATTGAAGGGTATGTGTTGTATTTTGAAGAATTGGGACGCTTAAGAAAGTGGACTCGGCTGATGTGGAAATGAATACGAGGTTTACAGAGAATGTCAGTGTTAGATGATCTGTGTATTCACAAAACTTGTGAATGATTTGAGATTGATCTCATTGTGGCATCATTAGAGTAAAAAATGTTATGAGTTGTTTAGAATTCCTTGATAGGTGGCTTTGAGCCAAGTTGGGGAGGTGGTTGTTGGTCAGCTGATTACATGGTTATGTGCCATGGTGGTTGAGGTAGGATGGTAGATTAATTTTGGTTACAGAATTTGAGCCGAGGATGGTTCGTTTGAAGGAAAATTTCTACAAAGGTTATATGGTGCTTCATAGGTGTGAGAAATACTGAGATGTTTTGAGCTGTTGACGATAAAGAATGCTCAATGTACAGAGAAGAAAGATGGTTGTTGTATCTGTATGAAATCATGGCACGCGGTGTCAGAGTGCTGATAAGGTACGGGGGGTTCGATTCATTAAGTCGAGTGATTTGCAGTGTGTATAATAGTGAATGACTTTCGAGATTTGTTTTATTGTGTTCTAGATTTTTACATGCAATAATCAGGTGTCTTACGGTTGTGTAGGTGGCTAGGGACCGTGTTTTCATTAGGAGAGATCAAGACTTGTGGTATGTTATGTCAATTATAGGATCCTGAAAGTTCTTGACTAGTTGAGTGCGTCGATGTTTGCGGCACATGAGAGAGATATAAGTCCTCATATTTTCCTAGTGTGGTATGGTCTATGTGTTATGATATGGAGAATTGAGATTTGCGTGTTCAAGGCTGTGGTTCAGTTCATAATAGGAAATTATTAAATTCTTGAGCAGCATGGACAGCTTCAGGTGAGTAAAAAATCGAGCGTCAGATGATTAAAGTGATGTAAATTGATGATACATCAGTAGTATTGCGACATTTTCTTGTTGGATCGACTGCGAATATTTGAGTTATTGATGGAACAGGAAATTTTGAATATCTTTAATGGTATGAATGGATACATGATGTGTGTTATGTATTCGTACGACGGAGTGTGGTATCGGGCATAGTGATTCATGCGTTATATGTGTTGGAGACTAGACGTTCTCGTGATCCGACCATGCGGTAGTTGTGAGTCGTGTGTATCGACATCGTCTTGCAGTTGTTGGAAACTGGAGGTCTGAGTGGATCTTTCTTTGCTTGGTATGTTAAATTTTGGTTATGATATCTGATGATAGACTGGTTGTTCCAGGGTCAGATTGTTTAGACTAATTTGTTATGGGCTATGCCAACAAATGCCACAGGCTGCGTGGCAAGGTACATCTGCGTTCTATTAGGGTAGCTTGTATTCCAGAGTCCAGCGGACGGCTAGCAAGTATTGCTTTGTTAATTGGGCCTTCGTGGCGGATGTCAGTGCAGAGGTTTCTACTATTGATTAAGTTCCGACATTGAGGTTTCAGATGTGTTTTCTTGTGATCGGGCCTAAGGCTATATGTGTTTATTGTAATGAGCAGATTTGACTTGATGTGCATCTTCCTTTTGTGAGATATATGTGCGGATCGGGTGGCACGCTGCCACGGGTATGGTATCTGGATCAGGTGGCATGCCACCGCGGGTGTGGTATCTAGATTGGGTGGCACGCCGCCATAAGGACGTTATCTGGACCGGGTGCGCGCCGCAACAATGTGATATGGAGAATAGTTTCCTATATGTTACATTGCATGCCTTGTTTCCTGGTTTGTGAGGGAAAATCCCTATTGGGTGTTGCTCGAGGAATAGTGCATTGGTTGTGTCCTTTCAGGATTGAATAGTGTATAATACTTGCTTAGCCGTGGGTGTGATGGATTGCTTGGGTTCAAACCCTAATCTGTGTGCGGCAGTCTGTGTTGAGCATGGTGGCTTGAGCTGTTTCATGGGTAATAGTGCTCGGATAGAATCGTGCATTATGGAAAGGCCACGTGATGTTATGACCTTTCGAGGAGGATTCACGTACTCTATTTCTATGATGTGAGATGGGATCTCAGTTCTATGTTGTGATCGTACGAAGGAATTTGAAGTACAGCTCTTTCGTTTGAGTCAGTGGTCATGATTTGAGTGTGTTCAGATCGTTTCTTATTGGTGCCTGTGTTGATAATGATGTGGCTTAGGCCGGTGTTGAGGTGTCATATCACTAGAGTGGCGTGTTTTTGTTGAGATGATCGTTGGCGTCATTAGTGAGTACGAGCATATTTGATTTCAACCTGTTAGAAAGATAATATCGAGGTTTGGCTCCGAAAAATCTGTTGTAGTATCAGTCAAGAGGAAATGGGTTCATGAATGGTTGATATGAGAGATGGGTTCTTTTTATCGTGGGTTTCAGTTTCCATTTGCAGTATATAAAGGTGTTAGGATAAGACTTTAGCTAATAAAAGGGTTTTTCTATCAGTATTTGGTTATTGTTGGCAATTTCTGTGAATGGAAGTTATCGCTGCATGTGTTGAGTTATGTGGTATATCATATGATTGCAGTCGAGGTTGCAGGTATGGATTATTACAGCTGGTTAGGGTTTACTCTGAGTAAAAATTTGAGATTCTGATCGTGTGTAAAATTTCACCTATATTGTGTTATCGGACCTATGTGAGATAGGGTGACGTTGGATCACCCCGAGTATGTGCTTGGTAATGTCATTCAGTTATTGGGTTGCTTCTAGTACAACTCTGGGTACGCTCGAGGACGAGCGTTTGTTTAAGTTGGGGAGGATGTGATGACTGACCCGTCGTCACGTGAGTTACCGCCCCGTTTTCCCCGTTTTATGCTTTTATATTCTTCATTATATGTGCTTGTAGAGTTTGAAATGATTCGGTCAGAGTTTAGTTGGAATTGAGACAAATAGTCTCTTTAAGAGAAGGCTAGTTTGGAAAACGTCAACCGGATGTTGACTTATGAATTATAGGGCTCGGAATGGATTTCCGACGATTCGTCTAGTTTTGGCAGGTGATTTATGACTTGGGAGTGAAATCAAAATTGAATTTTGAGGTCCGGTGTGGAATTAGGCTTGAATTGGCTAAGTTCGAATTTTGGCGAATTTCGGTTGATAGGTGAGATTTTGATCCGGGCGTCATAATGGAATTCCGACAGTTGCAATAGCTCCATTAGGTGATTTTGGAAATGTGTGCAAATTTTCAGATCATTCATAAGTGAATAGATCGGGTTTTGGATCAAATGCAAATTTCGGAAGTTCTAGTTTAACTTAGGCTTGAATCCGTGGAAATTGGATGATTTTCGTGTTAATGATAGTGATTTTATGGCTCGAGCAAGTTTGAGTGAGCTATTATTACCTATTTGTGCTTTTGGTTGAGGTCCCGAGGGCCTGGGGGTGGTTTTGGGATGGCTAACGGGGAGTTTGGATATTGGTTTGTGCTGCAGATATTGCAGCAACTGTTGCAGGTCAAGCTTGCCCTTCGCGTTCGCAGGGGTACCTCGCGTTCGTGTAGGCCTGGGGTCCATTGGCCTTCGTGTTCGCCTTGGCTGGACGAGTTCTCATAGGGGTCGTTTGGGAAGGGCCTGGAATAGTGCTTCGCGTTCACATGAAGGCGACAGATTCACGAAGAGTAAAGTTGGGCAGCAGGCATTTTGGCTATCACGTTCGCGATTGGGCACCGCGTTCGCGAAGACGAAATTGTGGCTCAATGGTTTTTTTCATCGCGAACACGGAAGGACCTCCAGTTCATGAAGAAGGGTCGTTCAGCTGGGCAGAATGTTTTAAGGGAAAATTTCAGTCGCGAACCCAACCATATTTCCACCATTTTTGCACCACCGTGAGAGCTTGTTAGTAGATTTTGAAGAGGGTTTCGACGGGAAGTGATTAAAGGTAAGTCTCGTGGTCTAGAAACATCATTTACTCGAAGAATCATCCATTAATTCTCTGAATTTGGGTATAAAGTTGAAGAAACTAGGGCTTGAGTCTTTGATATTCCAAATTGGGATTTGATAGGTTATTTGAGCTCGGATTTGGGAGTTCTTGGTATGTATGAACTCGTGGCAAGATGAGGATTACGGAAATGTAAGTTTCGTAATTTTTTGAGAAGAGGGCACGGGGATCGGGTTTTGCTAGTCTCGAGGTTCTTACTATAATTCCATTGTTTTCGATTGGGTATTGTCCCATTTGCATATTGTGATTTATTAGCTATATTTTTGGCTAGATTCGACGCGCGTGGAGGCCGATTTGAGGGGAAAAGGTGTCGCGAGCTTGAGATTTCGCTCGTTCAAGGTGAGTAATACTTGGGAATGATATCCCGAGGGTTTGGAACTCCGGATTTGCACATCCTAGTGCTATATTGTGGTGACTTGCACGCTGGACCTGAGTGTGGGGTAGAGCACCATTGGGGATTGTGACTTGGTCCGTCCGGGTTGTTGGTTTTGCCGCTAAATTGTAAATGTTTTGTTGTTATCATTATGACTTGGGCTCATTTCCATACTTGGGGCTTATTTCCCATTATTTGGAACGCCGATATATCACATTGTGGCGCAATATGAGGCAAGACACGCACTCCATGGCTAGTGCAGGGTCATATATGTGGGAAATTGTGACTCGGTTCAATCCGAGGGATGGAATTATACTATATTATCGATTTCTTTGCACCCTATATTGATGTTATCTGGGCTTGATGCCATGTTTGGGGCCTTGCGCCGACTTGTAGAATCCTTTAGGGATTGATATTCCAGAGTTAGCATGATTTGCATACTATTTGAATTCAGTCCAGGGTTTTTAACACTAATTTTGCAAACTCAACCATAATTCTATGTTTTGAAAACACAAAAGATTCTTACATGATATTTCGGGCTGACGATCATTATCTCACTATTTTCTGGATTGTATATTATTCTTGGAACGGTGGTAACTATTGGCACCGTGTATTGAAATGGAAACGGTGGTAACTATTGGCACCGTGTATTGAAATAGAAACGGTGGTAACTATTGGCACCGTGTGTTTAAATGGAAACGGTGGTAACTATTGACACCGTGTAATATAATGGAAACAGTGGTAACTATTGGCACTGTATGATATTGCGCTTGGGCTGAAGGAGCCCCTCTGGAGTCTGTACACACCCCCAGTGAGCATCGTCGACGTTAAGTCATATGCATGGTTGGCTTGGGCTGCACGCTGCAGCGTATTCATGTGAATTGCATTGCATTAATGCATTTACTCCTATTTGTACTACGTGGCATGACATTTAGCACTCATATACCGTTGGCATATATACGGTTACTTGCCTTGTTAACCATATACCCTGTTGTTATATTTTAAGGAGTGCTGAGCCCGAAAGGCTGATGTTAGATAATGTGAGTTGATATTGAGCCCGGGGGGCAGGTTTATGATTACTTCCTACTTGTTGAAACTTCCTTTGAAATTGTTGAAAAAGCATATTTTCAAAAGAGATTTTTGAACATAACTTGGGATTTTCTAAATGGAT
The DNA here is from genome assembly GCA_034376525.1 of Nicotiana benthamiana. Lineage (NCBI taxonomy): Eukaryota > Viridiplantae > Streptophyta > Magnoliopsida > Solanales > Solanaceae > Nicotiana > Nicotiana benthamiana. The sequence continues at coordinate 4,138,310 of CM067329.1, read as the reverse complement.
TTTTCATAGTATTTTGGTGTTTCTCAAGAAGGGTTGTTCTGTCTTCTATAGCAGTTTGGTGTGCTCATACGTGTTTTCTTATCGCTCGGATATTATTCTCTCTTATTAACACTGAGTTGGAAGTAATCACTTTACTCCATGCACCTTGCGTGCAGTTGCAGGTATTGTTCGCCCGATAACTGGTCATTAGCAGGATCGAAGGCCATATTCTGGTAGTTTAGCAGGGTGACCGCCAGCGCTCGCGGCACCGCACTCCTTCGTTGTATTCCGGTTTTACCTTGTATATTTATACATTGTTGGTCTAGTAGTAGTGTCCCTACTCTTTAGATGCTCGTGACTTGTGATACCATGATCGGGCTGTATTGGTATTCATATTAATTAATGTCATAAATTTAGATTCGATCTGTTATAACTGATTAATTGCTTTAAGTGGTGTAATTGAAACGGTCTGGCTGGCCTTGTTTTCACGAGAGGTGCCATCACGACCAGATTTTGGAATTGGGTCGTGATAGGTATGGGATAAAGCATGCTTGGACTGATTTGTAAAAGACAATTTTGTTATGGTAAGAGCCTAAAGGTATCCCTAGCAGAGTCGTCATGCTGTCGCGCTCCCTTTTTTCCCCTTTTGACGGCGAAGTCCGAATTTTGACATTCATGTGGGTAGTAACTCATTTCCTTTTAGGAAATGGGTATTCGAATTGTCGCCACCTAATGGATTATTGTGTATTAGGACACCTAGAGTGATTAATTCTTGGGTTGGTCTGCATTACCAGAGATTAGGGTAAGGGCTAGAAGTAACCTCGAGGGGAAGGTGTAGGCACCCCTCTTGGTCCACAACTGTATGTCCCGACCGAACTTATATTTACAAATTAGTCCATTACAAGTAAACAGTTGAATCACATAGGTTGCAAGTAAAGCACGTTAGATAACTCAAGTACTATGATCTAGATAAATTGTAAAACAAAGGTTTTTAAATAAAACAAAAGAAATGAATTTTTGTAAAGGAGGGGTCATAGGTTGGTTATCCTATAGGGTTACCCCTCACAATATCCAGTAAACACTCATCGTTGAGGGGATCACGTGATATTAGCGCATAGTCATCATATCCCATATCTGCTCTTCCCATCCCCTTATTGGTCATGCAAAGTGAGTGTTTGGTCAACGATTTCTATTGCGTGCTGCTACCCATCCCTTCTTAATGGTCCTGGAGGGAGTTAGGACCTCTAACTATACGTCATTCTAGACGTACCCCTAAGGTTTTAAAAGGCAAAAATTTTAAGGCGACAATAACAAATACTTAGGACTTTCAACACATAAAGAGAGCAATTAGAGGCTCAGAGTTTCCTCCTCAAACAAACACATAACAGCATGACTCAAGTACAGTTAAGGTCTTTTAATAGATAATGTCCTAAGGCAGGATATCTAGGTGAATATGCAGAAGACAACCAACCTCTTTTAGACTCAGAAGTTATCACCCTAGCAGTTGCCTATGGAATTTTTAAAGCCTGTTAGAATCAGAAAACATTAAACAATAGAGACAGTTTCAGAGATGTAATTTTGAAAATGCCCAAAGACCTTGCCTATACGCGGAGTATTGATGTCTATATTACGAAAAAAACAAGGTTTTGAAACGGACTCCTTTCATACCTATAGGCATGATATCTAATGAGATTGAGGTAGTTTGAAAGAACTTGTTTCAGGAAATACTTAATAAAAACAATTCAGAAATGAAATAGTCGTGATCAAGTTGACTTATTTAGACTAAATTAGATTGAAAGACAATATTTCGAATATGGTTCCGTATATGCACGATATCTAAGTGTAATACTGATTTTAACGATTTGCAGGATGGAAAAATACATAACACTCATTGCACCAGAATACGAATTAAGTCCTATAGGCATGTCATCTGTAAGTGACAAGATGTGGAACCTTATATACATGATTTCTACTTAGTAGGGCAAAGAGATTTAAAAGTAAGATCCTAGGAGCATGATTTCTACCCATATTACGCCATAAAGCATGTATCTACCCACCCTTTTAACTAAATACCCCAATATCTGTTTATAAGTTATTACAAACCAATGAATGAGTTATATAGGTAAATAAAAAATCAAGAAGCTATTCTATAGGGATCCAATTAGGCCCAGATTCTCCAAAGCCTCCAATGACCTTATATGCCTCAATTACATAGATAATGACATAGCCTAGGTGCATCAAAGTTCCCTAAGAATATCAAGGATCCCGGCAGTGCTTACAACTAGACTTGGTAATCAAGAATTGAAGAAGTTCACTGTGGAAGGGCCAACCTCAGTATGCCAGCGTTCAGAGGGTTCTCAAGAGGATCCCAAGGCAGTACACATATTGGAGGGGGCAGAGCTTATTGACTAAGAGTAGAGTGAAAGTGATTTACACAAGTTGGAAGGTTATAGTAAAAACTTGTATAGAAACAAAAGTCTTTTTGAAAGTAAATTAGTAAAGCAACATAGACTATTTGAATAAAAAAGATTGGAGTAGTTAACAAAGTCCAAACACCTTAAGATATGTTCATACACAGCCAGGAGACATACCATCAAGGCAGGTTTGGTAGTCACAAACAATGATAAAAGGGGTTTGGGAATACATATGGCACATAATTAAGTAAAGACCTGTGAATTAGTATAGTCATGCCCAGAAGCAGCTAACTAGACATAGTCACAAAATCAGACATAAAGAACAGACCCACATGCAATGGGATAGGGATTTGGGGAATTCATGGTGGTAAACATACAACAAGTAAGAGATGATTGGTGTATACATGCTCAGAAACAAACAGAAGGGAAAAGATATTGATCTTAAGGGAAGGGAAGACATGATAACATGCTAATAATGTAACCTTTAACTACAAGTTTCACAACAAAATCACAAATAGAAGCAAACTAGAAACAAGATGAACTGAAACAAGAAGAGAATCATATTATTGTTGGAAATTCGAAACTAGGAAATACCTGTAAAGAGGATAGTGAGTAGAATGAAAGAACAAGAGAACACAAATGGTTAGCCTTGGTTTGCAGCCGGCTAACTTAGAGTAGTAGCAAGTAGCACATGAGAGAGAGCAGAAATTTTTAAGTATGACAGATAGTTTTTAACCAAGAGTTCGTATCTGTGTGTGTTAATGAGAGAGCATATATATAGTTTGAAACTAGTTAGAATAATAAGGTAAGAATCATGTTAATTGTTTGCATTTTATTTGTGCATTTTAATTCATATGAAAAATATAAAAGAAAATACACTTGACATTTGCATTTAGGTTTTAATTTCAAATGTTAGGATTAATTAGTAGTTAAGTTTCTTTTAAAATAAAATATAAAGCAAATAACAAAATAGTCTAATTTGCATTATTTAATTGTTAATTAGTGAATTTGTCATGAGTTTACTTTTAAATAGGACTTAATAAATTTTAGGAAGTAGTTAGTTCATTTTTTGAATTAAATTAGGGTTTTACTTTAAATTTGGAAATTAATAAAATCAAAAAAATATAAAATACAAAATGAAAACAAAAAACGAAAGAAGAAAAAACAATTAAGAAAAGAGGAGAGCTTGCTTAATAAAGACACAAATTGGGCTGTTGACCTTAACCCAAAACAAATGCCACGCGATCCAACCCAATTCTACCCCAACCCGGTCCAATCTAGACCTTCCCATAAAACGACGTCGTATCGATTAAACACATATCAGCCGTCGAGAATCTTTGATCCAATGGCTGAGAACTGGGGTATGATTAATATAAATATGTCGGAATCCTCCCCATACCCCCATCTCATCTCCCTCACTCACCCCTTATCAAATAAACCCTAACGTCGCCGCCCTAATTCCCCACCACTGTTGATCGCGGCGCCGACATCCAAACCCCACCATATGAACACCCTAAACTTGCCTCAACCCTCTCATTCCAAATATCCAAGCCATTTCCCTCAAGTTTTGACCGAACTCTTCGAATCTTAAGTCGAAGTTTTCCGGCCAAAACCCAACTTTCTCCAAATCACCCCAAATTTACACCGTTCAATCCTCTCCCTCTCCTCTTTCCAACTCCCTAAAAATCATTATTCAAACGTCAATCTACCCCCCCCCCCCGAACATTTAAAATGTGGATGCCGCGTCCGTTGTTTATGATGGCACTGCTCCCAAATTACCTCAAAATAACGTCCCGAAATCCTGCTACCCTCCTCATGTCAAAACCCCAACCGTACCGGTCAAATCATCATCAAGCGGCCCAAATTTAAAATTTAGGGTTCGACCCTTTGAATTTAGGGACTGAATCAATCCATGTATTAAGGGCGTCCAGTGAGTTCTTTTCCTTTTTTTTGGTTGTGTTTTCTTTCTTTGTTTTCCTTCTTGGTTTCTCTTATTTTTCTATTTTTAGTAGTCAAGTCTCTGCTCTTCTTCTTAGAATTTTAGTTTAATTAGACTGTGAGAATGATTAAAGTAGTAAACATTCTTCATGTTTTTCTGATTACTTCAAGTTTCGTCTGGTCACTGTTTCATAATTGATTTTGTTGGGTTTAATCTTTTGTTTCATGATTCAGTTGGTTTTCAGTCGGTTTAATTGTTCTATTGATTCTATTTCGTGACAGTTGAGTTTTGTTTTGTTAAGATTTGGTTTTATTAGATAGAAATTAGATTAGATTTCTTGTTAATTGTTCTTTCATTTAGCAGAATAATTTCTAGCCTTGATTCTTAAAAGTTCTGACAATGTTAAATTGATTGGTTATAGTTGAATTAGACACATTAGGGTTAATTACATCTAATGGTTTTCATGTAAATTAAAAGGGTCTAAAGTTTAACTTAGTACTGGGTTTGTAGTTTCCAAATGAAATCAGGGGTGGTTTAGTACTTAGAAATGCATAAGAATGAAGTAGTTAAAACTAGAATTTTCTAGAATCTTCTAAAATAGGACTTTAGTTCTAATTTCAGAAAGTTAGGTTATTTACTTGAGAAACAAGTTAATGAATAGAGGACTAATCTGAAAATAAAATAGGGGCTGAAAAGAAAATGGAAAATTGAGGGCTGCCCTCATCTTTGCCTATAAAAGACATGTTCAATGCCTAGAGTCAGAAGTTTTTCAACACCTAAAACTTTCCCCAAAAAATAGTCTCTACAATCTCAGCAGATATGAAATTTGAATTCAAAATTCAAAGATCTCTAGATCCCAATTCATCCCAATAGAAAATAAAATACAAAAACAGAAACTACAGAAAATAAAAAAAACTGTTCAATTGAAAGTTTCAGGTTGATTTTGAGTTTCAGTGTTTGATTTGCATTTGTTTATTTATTATTTTTTTAAATAAAGTTGAACGTCGTTTAAAATGTGTCTTTGGATTACGCCACATGAAATGCACCCGCGATCCTGAACACATTTTATTCAACGTTTTGGGATTTGATTTGGGTAACATGAAATGCACACCCGAGTTTAAGAAGGTAATTTCATTAAAATAGCGCCTAAAGCAACTAACGCGTTATTTATTTTGGGGAAGACCATGAAATTCGCTAAATGGCTCGTTCCAAGGTGTAAGTATTTTAATATAGACATTTAAAGAGGGCCCCTCAATTTATGCGTTCTGTTTGGCGGAGCTCACCTCTTAAAGGCCAATCCTAAAGCAAACTACAATTTTCTACTCACTTTGTTTCTAATAATTAAAGAAGAAACCCTAACTAATTAGTAATGTTGATCACTATTGTTAAAAGCATTTAAGGTATTTGGGCCTTGAATTCATATCCACATTTAAACAAGAAGAGAACCTTTTAGCAAATTAGAATCAAGTGATGGGGGCAAAATCTCCAGTGGAATATTTAAGCCTTGGGCCCAAAACGAGCCCAACTTGAAATGAGGGAGAGTTTAGGAGTACTATCCCTTGCTGTTTTCAACTGGACCACACATTACAGCCATTTCAAATTATTTGGCTAACGTTTATACTATGCTAATTTAACACTCAAAATCATTAAAGAGGACAATTACACGATTCAAATTTTAAAAGGTAAACAGATGTGCTAAAACTCAAGTTCAATTCCAACCTCCAAACTAAAAAATTTATACATGCTTACAATTACGATACACATGTCATACCTCCTACCTAATGAACATACAAACTTAAACGATCAATCATCTCTGAACTCGATACCTTCGTCCTACCGGAACTCAGATCAGTCCAAAACAGTTGAGCAAAGTTCTATTTAATTATAGACTGAAAATGGGAACAACTACCAAAGGCTTTATCACATTTCTGAGTCACTTTTAAACAAGTTTATGAAACAGCTGACATGAAATCAACTAAAGCTAACATGAACTATTCTATTAATCTAACATGAAATTAGTTACAAGTAGTACTCAACTTAAGAAAAACTTATTACGCATTTTGAGTAGTAATGACTTATTTAGTCCAGTTATTACAAAACCAACATATATCTACATAACATCAGTGAACTAAGTCTTTAGATACACAAATCAGGAAGAGAATTAGTCAAAACTTATGCTTCAATTCTTCACATATATTCATTCTATATGTTTTCAGCTTACAATTGCCAAAGTTATAGTTGTGTACTTGGAATTAGAATAAACGTGACAAGAGAAGAAGATCAGCAGCAACAGAATCTTAATAGGGATCAGAATCAGCACAACTGGAATAAATTTTGAATCAAAAGCAACTTCACAAAACTCAGGGAAGCATCACAGAAGTGTAATACCCAACAGATGGCCAACAAACAAGTTGATAGAACCCAAAAAACCACTCACAATCACCTAGAAACTTCCAGAAAATATTAGTAACCAAACTATAGACTAAATGATGCAAATCAAACACTAAAACTCAAAATCAACCTGAAACTTTCAATAGAACAATTTGTTTTTGATTTTCTGCAGTTTCTGTTTTTATATTTTGTTTTCTATTGGGATGAATTGAGATTTAGAGAGCTTTAAATTTTGAATTCAAATTTCATATTTGCTAATATTGTTGAGACTATTTTTTGAGGAATTTTTAGGTCTTGAAAAACTTCTGACTCAAGGCATTGGACATGCATTTTATAGGCAACGATGAAGGCATCCCTCAATTTTATGTTTTCTTTTGAGTACCTATTTTTTTTTTCAGAGTCCTCTATTCATTGACTTGTTTCTCAAGTAAACAACCTAACTTTCTGAAATGAGAACTAAAGTCTTATTCTAGAAGATTCTAGAGAATTCTAGTTTTAACTACAATATTCTTATGCATTTCTAAGTACAAAACCACCCTGAATTGTTTTGGAAACTACAAACCCAGTACTAAGTTAAACTTTAGACCTTGTTAATTTACATCAAAACCATCAGCTGTAATTAACCCTAATATGTTGAATTCAACTATAACCAATCAATTTAACATTGTCAGAACTTCTAAGAATCAAGTCTAAAAATCATTTTGTTTAATCAAAGAACAATTAACAAGAAATTCAATCTAATTTTTATCTAATAAAACCAAATCTTAACAAAAACAAAACTCAAATGTCACGAAACAGAATCAATAGAACAATTAAACTGACTGAAAACCAACTGAATCATGAAACAAAAGATTAAACCCAACAAAATCAATTATCAAACATTGACCAGGTGAAACTTAAACTAATCAGAAAAACATGAATAACGTTTACTACTTTAATCATTCTAACAGTCTAATTAAACTAAAATGCCAAAAAGAATAGCAGAGACTTGACTACTACAAATATAAAAATAAGAGAAATCCAGAAGTAACACAAAGAAAAAAACACAACAAAAAAAGGAAAAGAACTCATTGGTTGCCCTTAATGCATGGATTGATTCAGTCCCTAACTTCAAAGGGTCGAACCCTAAATTTGAAATTGGGGCCTCTTGATGATTATTTGACTGGGACGGTTGGGGTTTTGACATGAGGAGGGTAGCAAGACTCCAGGACGTTATTTTGAGGTAAACTGGAAGCGGCACCACTATGACGACCCAACCCTTCGTCTCATGTATTTCCATCCCGTTTTCCTTATTTAGTGCTTCTACATGTTTTATTTGTATGTGTTTGGTGAATTTGAAGTAATTCGGATAGAGTTTAGTTAGAAATGAGACAATTAGTCTCTTTAAGGAAGGGTTAGTATGGAAAAGTCAACTGGATGTTGACTTATTAGTTAGAGGGATCAGAATGAATTTCTGATGACTCGGTTAGCTTCGAGGATGATTTAAGGCTTAGGAGAGCAATCAGAAGTAAGTTTGGAGGCTCGGTGTAGAATTAGGCTTGAATTGGCTAAGTTAGCATTTTGGCGATATCCGGTTGATAGGTGAGATATTGGTTCGAGGGTTGGATAGGAATTCCGAGAGTTGAAATTGCTTCGTTGGCTGATTTATGATGAGTGTGCAAAACTTTAGTTGATTCGGAGGTGTTTAGGTCGAGCTTTTGATCGAATGCAAGTTTCGGAAGTATTAATTTAACTTAGGCTTGAATCTATCATAATTTGATGATTCTTGTGTTGTTGGATGTATTTTATGATTGGAACATGTTTGTGTGATGTGTTAGGATGGGTTGGCACTTTTGGTTGAGGTCCCGAGAACCTCGGGGTGTTTTCAGGTGGTCAATCGGATCAACCTTGGCCTTTGGGAGTTGCAGAAAAATAGCTGAAGTGTTGCAGAGAATTTGCTCTATGAGATCGCATAAGGAGCATTGCGATCACATAGATGGTTTGGAAAGGGGTCCTATGTTGTGCTATGTGGTCGCATTAGGGGCTATGCGATTGCATAGGTTCTGAAGTTTAGGCTGTGCGTTTGCATAAGAGTGGGTGCGATCGCGTATATTTGGGCCTGGGGTCCCGGGCAGTGAATTGTTCTATGCGATCGCATGGGTTTTAGTACGATCACATAAGAGGAAATCTAGAGGTGGAGAATTTGTGCTCTGCGATCGCAAGCCTGGGGCTGCGATCGCATAGAGGAAAATCTGGGCAGACATAATGGTTTTAATAACATTTTATCCGCGAACCAAGTCTATTTTCCACCATTGTTAAGCAACCTTGAGAGCTTTTGACAAGGAAGTTAGAGGGTTTTATCTGGGAATCTATTGGAGGTAAGTCCTATAGCTTAGTAACGTTATCTTATTGTGATTTCAACACCTAAATTCATGAAATTTGAGTAAAAAGGGAAGAACTAGGGCTTGTGTTTTTGAATGAGAAATTGGATTTTGAGGGAGCATTTGGACTCCGATTTTGATGAATTTTACATGTATAGACTTGTGGCGAGTAGAGGAACATTTATGTGTAAAAATTGGTGACTTTGAGAAGTGGGCCCGCAGCTCGGGTTTTGCAAATTTTGTGGTTTTCGATTTTTTTCGAGTCTTTTCAATTGGGTTATATTCCCTTAGCCTATTGTAATGTATTCATTGTGGTTTTGGCTAGATTCGACGTACGAGGAGATCGATTTGAGAGGCAAGGGCATTGCTAGCTAGTTTTCGGCCGGCTAGAGGTGAGTAATTGATGTAACTGCTGCTCAGAGGGTTTTAAACCCCAGACTTTCACATCGTAACATTTTTTTGAGGCGTGACACGCATTCCATGATGAGTTCGGGTTCGTACACTATTGGGAATTGAGACTTAGTCCATCCCGAGTGTTGATTTATATTATATTGGCGATTGAAATACCTTATCATTGTGAATTGGGCTTATTGCCGTGTTTGAGGCCTTGTGCCGACCTGTAGAATCCTTAGGGGATCCATATGTGTTTTCCTCACTTGTGTGCATAACATAAATTCTCTGTCAAGTTTTCAAATAATAAAAACAATATAATAATTGTGTTTTATACATGATTATTAAATGGAAAAGGATATAAGGGCTGAGATCCCTAGAGTATGTCACACCCGATTGGCTGTGCACTTATTTGACTGAGATTGGTCGGGGACACAGTAGTGAGGATTGTTCCTTGATATGGATCGGGCTACACGCCATAGAAATTTTATATATATATATATATATATATATATATATATATATATATATATATATATATATATATATATTGATGTTGAGGCCGAGAGCCTGTTTTATACCAATACATAGCTGATATTACGCTTGGGGGTTAGGAGCCTCTCCAGAGTTTGTACACACTCCTAGTGAGCGCCGTCGACATTAAATAAGTGGAGCGGTTGCATGCCGCAGCGGGTACTAGTGTGTACCTTTATATGTGTTTCATGTATTATTTCTTAACTGTGCTATTTGTCGTATACTGTTTCAACTATTTTGGGTATGAACTGCTAGATATAGAGTACTTTGTGCATTTCCTGCGTTTTCTTGCTTTCAAACTGTAGTTATGGTTATTACTCACTGGGTCGGAGTACTCACTTTACTCCCTGCACCTTGTGTGCAGATCCAGGGCAGTCTTAGTCTGAGTAGCTCCAGCTGATCCAGAGTTCTTTTCGGGAGTATTTGAGGTAGCTGCATGGTGTTCGCAGCCGATGATTCTTCCCTCTATCTTTATCATTTATTTCCGCATATTTAGTTTTAGATGAACTTTGTAGTTAGATATTACTCTATATTCTAGACGCTCATATTCGTGCACCGCGTCCTAGTTGGGTTTTATTTGTATTTTGTCAGACTTTCCGCATTATTATCAGTATTTAAGACTTTGACTCAAATAGCTTTATCTTTACTTGTTTAACTAATTGGAGCAACTGTTATGAAAGGTCGGGCTTGCTTAGTAGTGTGCTGGGTGCTATCACGACCGGGTTGGGGTTGTGACAAGTTGGTATCAGAGCCTAGGTTACTTGGTGTCACGAGTTATGAGCCGGTTTAGTAGAGTCTCGCTGATCGGTACGAAGACATCTGTACTTATCCTCGGGAGGCTGCATAACCTTTTGGAAACTTCATATTCTTGGAATTCTTATCGTGCGACTTCGTTGATCCGAGAACTAAAATTCTACTATTCTATTCACTCGCAGATGGCGAGAACCCTTGTTACCGGACGTGGCGAACGACCACCTGTACTACATAATGAGGCCACCAGAGGTCGTGGACACTGTCGTGTTCGAGGCAGAACCGACGGGCAGCACATGTTGACCCACCAGTTGCCCCGGCTCAGGTGCAGGCTCCAACTGTTGAGACTCCAGCAGCACCTGTTCAGGCACGAGCTGTGCTTATTGTCATTCCGGGTCTTTAGGAGGCCCTAGCTCAGATTTTATTAGTTTGCACTGGCCTAGCTCAGGCCGTTTCAGCCACGACCACAGCAGCTACTTCGCAGGCTGGGGGAGGCAATCAGACCCCCGCTGCTCGCACGCCTAAGCAGGTAGTGTAGGGTTTGCAGACACCATAGGCACCACCAGTTTAGGAGGTCGCCCAAGTTCAGCAAGTTGCCCCAGTTCATCCGGTTTCCCCGGTTCAGGATGATGTGATTCAAGCTATGCCAGACGATGAGCAGCGTCGTCTTGAGAGGTTCAACAGGCTTTCACCTCCTACTTTTAGTGGTGTTCCGGGTGAGGATGCAGTGTTTTATCGACAAGTATCGACGTATGCTTTAGACCGCAGGGATCTTGGAGTCAAGTGGGGTATCATTTACTACTTTTAAGTTTTCTGGAGCAACTTTCACTTGGTGGGAGGCGTATGAGCGGCATGATTTCTCCACTCTCTTTTTGGAGAAGTGGGTACCGCAGTCTCAAAGGGATGAGCTGCGTAGACAGTTTGAGTACCTTCGTCAGAGAGATATGACCGTGACAGAGTATGAGGTGAAATTTTCGGAGTTGGCGCGATATGCTCCGTGGATGGTCCCGACTGACCAGGAGAGGATTCGGAGGTTTGTGGATGGACTCACCTATCGTATCAGAATTCTGTTGACCCGAGAGAGGGTTAAGGACCATACCTTTGAGGATGTTGTGGATATTGCTTGTGATATTGAGATGGCTCGCCTTTAGGAGAGAGAGGATATGGAGGCCAAGAGGCCTCAAGGATCAGGTAGCTTCAGTGGTGCTCCGTCTAGGGGTCAATTTCAGCAGAACAGGAGTCGTTCTTTCATGCCTCATCAGTCGGCTCGTCTTGATTATCGTAAGGCGTCTTCATGACATGGTCATCAGGGGTTCCAGCAGGTCCAATCTTCACTTTGTTCCCTCGCAGCTCATAGCTCTTCACATGACCCTTCAGCTCAGGGTTCTTCTACACAGGGCGCATCGGCTGGTCATTCTGGTGCGAGGGGTTCCCATCAATACCCTTCTCCAGCATCTGGTATTTGCTTCGAGTGTGGCGAGTATGGCCATATGAGGAGGCAGTGTCCTCGACGTCATGGTAGCCAATCTCAGCAGAGGGATCTGCCCTCATCTCCTGCTTCGGTTTCTTCAGCATCAAATCAGTCAGAGAGAGTCGGAGGCCAGGCAGCCAAGGGTCGCCCTAGAGTTGGAATCTAATCGGGCGGCGGCTAGGCTAGATTTTATGCCCTCCCAGGCAGGACAGATGCCCTTGCATCCGATGCTGTTATCACAGGTATTATTTTTGTCTGCCACAGAGATACCTCTGTCTTATTTGATCCTATTTCTACCTATTCCTATGTGTCTTCATATTTTTCTCATCATTTTGGTACGACCCAAGGGTGCCTTGCTTTACCTGTGCACGTATCTACCCCGGTGGGTGATGTTATTGCTGTGGACCATATGTATCGGTCCTGTCTTGTTACTATTGGGGGTCTGGAGACTCGAGTTGATTTATTGCTTTTGAGCATGGTAGAATTTGATGTTATATTGGGCATGGACTGATTATCTCCGTGTCATGCTATTCTAGACTACCATGCAAAGACAGTCACCTTGGCGATGCCAGGTGTTCCGAGGATCGAGTGGCGTGGTACGATTGATTATGTCCCTAGCAGGGTTATATCCTTCTTGAAAGCCCAGCGCATCGTTAGGAAGGGTTGTTTATCATATTTGGCCTTCGTGCGTGATGTAGGAGCTGAGGATCCCAATATAGATATTGTTCCCGTTGTGAGGGACTTCCCTGATGTATTTCTTACAAACCTGCCGGATATGCCCCCGGACAGGGACACTGATTTTGGTATTGACCTGGTGCCGGGCACCAAGCCAATTACTATTCCGCATTATCGTATGGCACCAGCGGAGTTGAAAGAATTGAAATATCAGCTTCAGGAACTCCTAGAAAAGCGGTTTATTCGGCCGAGCGTGTCACCGTGGGGTGCATCTGTGCTATTTGTGAAGAATAAATAAGGCACAATAAGAATGTGCATTGACTACAGGCAGTTGAACAAAGTAACCGTGACGAATAAGTATCCCCTACCTCGCATCAATGATTTATTCGACATGCTTCAGGGAGCAGGGGTGTTTTCTAAGATTGATCTCCATTCTGGTTATCTCCAATTGAAGATCAAGGAGTCAGATATTCTTATGACTGTTTTTGGGACTAGATATGTTCACTATGAGTTTTTGGTTATGTCTTTCGGGTTGACCAATGCCCCAGCAACGTTCATGCATCTACTAAACAATATATTTTGGCTGTATCTAGATTTGTTTTTTATTGTATTCACTGATGATATCTTGGTATACTCACGTAATTAGGAGGAGCACGCAGAGAAATTGCGAGTGGTATTGCAGAGATTGAGGGAGGAGAAGTTGTATGCCAAGTTCTCCAAGTCTGAGTTATGGCTTAGTTTTGTGGCCTTCTTGGGACACGTGGTGTCTAGTGATGGTATTCAGGTTGACCCAAAGAAGATTGAGGCGGTTTAGAATTGGCCTAGACCATCCTCGGCCATAAATATTCATAGTTTCCTCGGTTTGGTGGGTTATTATCATCTTTTCGTTCAGGGTTTCTTATATTGCCTCATCCTTGACCAAGTTGACGCAGAAGGTTATTATGTTTGTATGGTCAGATGAGTGCGAGAAGAGCTTTCAGAAGCTCAAGACAACTTTGACCACATTTCCAGTATTGGTCTTGCCATCAGCTTCAGGTTCTTACACCATTTAATATGATGCTTCGAGAGTTGGGATTGGCTGTGTATTGATGCAGGAGGGTAGAGTGATTGCTTATTCTTCTCAGCAATTGAAGCCCCATGAGAAGAACTACCTTGTTCATGACTTAGAGTGGCTGCTATAGTTCATGCCTTGAAGATTTGGAGGAACTATTTATATGGAGTATCTTGTGAGGTGTTCACCGATCATCGCAGTCTTCAGCATTTGTTCAAGCAGAAAGATCTCAATTTGAGGTAGCGGAGGTGGCTTGAGTTACTTAAGGACTATGATATTACCATCTTGTACCATTCAGGAAAGTCCAATGTAGTAGCCGATGCTTTGAGACGAAAGGCAGTTAGTATAGGGAGTTTGCGGTACATTCCAGTTGGGGAGAGACCCATTGCAGTTGATGTTTTGGCTTTGGCCAATCGGTTGGTGCGGTTAGATATTTCGGAGCCTAGCCGAGTTTTGGCGAGTGTGGTTTCTCGGTCTTCCTTGTATGATCGCATCAGAGAGCGCTAGTATGATGATCCGCATTTGCTTGTCCTCAAAGATAGGGTTCAGCATAGAGATGCTAGGGATGTGAATATAGGTGACGATGGTGTGTTGAGGATGTAAGGCTGGATTTGTGTTCCCAATGTGGATGGGCTTAGAGATTTGATACTTGAGGAGGCCCACAGCTCGTTGTATTTTATCAATCAGGGTGCCGCGAAGATGTACGAGGACTTGAGACAGCATTACTCATGGAGGAGAATAATGAAAGACATTGTGGGATTCGTGGCTCGAAGTCTCAACTGTCAGCAGGTGAAATATGAGCATCAGAGACCGGCTGTTTGCTTCAGAAAATGGTTATTCCTGAGTGGAAATGGGAGAGAGGTACTATAGATTTCGTGAGTGGTCTCCCTCGGATTTTGAAGAAGTTCGATTCGATTTGGGTCATTGTGGATCGGGTGACCAAGTTCGCATATTTCATTCCAGTATGTACCATATATTCTTCGGAGCGGCTGACACGGATCTTTATTCGTGAGATTGTCCGATTGCATGGTGTTCCAGTTTCTATTATATCGGATATAGGCGCTTAGTTGAATTCTCAGTTTTGGAGGACTTTTCAGCATGAGTTGGGTACTCAGGTGGAGCTGAGCTTAGCATTTTATCCTCAGATGAACGGACAGTCCAAGAGTACTATTAAGATATTGGAGGATATGTTGCATGCCTGTGTGATTGATTTTTGAGGTTCTTGGGATGAGTTTCTAGCTCTTATAGAGTTTGCCTATAACAACAGCTATCAGTCTAGCATTCGGATGGCGCCGTATGAGGCTTTATATGGGAGACGATATAGATCTCTGATCGGTTGGTTTGAGCCCGGTGAGGCTAGGTTGTTGGGGACAGATATGGTCCAGGATGCCTTAGAGAAGGTGACAATGATTCAGGAGAGATTTCGTACAACTCAGTCGCGTCTGAAGAGCTATACGGATCAGAAGGTTCGGGATGTATCTTACTCGTTGGGTGAGAAAGTCTTACTGAAGGTTTCACCCATGAAGGGTGTGATGAGGTTTGGAAAGAAAGGAAAGCTGAGTCCGCGGTTCATTGGACCTTTTGAGGTGCTTAGGAAGGTTGGGGAGGTGTCTATATGCTTTCTTTTCCACCCATTTTGTCGGGCGTTCATCCGGTATTCCATGTTTCCATGCTCCAGAAGTATGTTAGGGACCTGTCTCATGTCTTGGACTTCAGCACAGATCAGCTGGATGAGGATTTGACTTATGATGTGGATCCAGTGGCTATTTTGGGTCGACAGGTTCGGAAAGTGAGATCAAGGGATATTGTTTCGGTGAAGGTACAGTGGAGTGGTCGGCATGTGGATGAGGCGACTTGGGAGACCGAGCAGGAGATGTGGAGTATATACCCGCACTTATTTGAGACTTCAGGTATATTTCTTGACCCGCTCGAGGATGAGCATTTGTTTTAGCTGGGGAGGATGTGACGACCCGACCTGTCGTCTCATGTATTTTCATCCTATTTTCCCCGTTTAATGCCTCTGCATGTTTCATTGTATGTGTTTGGTGAATTTAAAGTACTTTGAATAGATTTTGGTTGGAAATGAGATAATTAGTCTCTTTAAGGAAGGGTTGGTTAGGAAAAGTCAACCGGATGTTGACTTGATGATTCGGTTAGCTTTGGGGGATGATTTAAGGATTAAGAGAGAAATCAGATGTAATTTTGGAGGCTCAGTGTAGAATTAGGCTTGAATTGGCTAAGTTAGTATTTTGGCGATATCTGATTGATAGGTGAGATTTTGATCCGAGGGTCGGAATGGAATTCCGAGAGTTTCAGTAGCTTCGCTAGGTGATTTTTGATGTGTGTGAAAACTTTCACTTGATTCGGAGGTGTTTAGGTCGGGTTTTTGATCAAATGAAAGTTTCGAAAGTTTTTGTTTAACTTAGGCTTGAATCCGTCATAATTTGATGATTCTTGTGTTTTTGGATGTATTTTTATGATTGAAACATGTTTATGTGATGTTTTAGGATGGGTTAGAACTTTTGGTTGAGGTCCCGGGGGCCTCACGGTATTTTCGGGTGGTCAATTGGTCAAATCTTGGCCTTTGGGAGTTGGAGAAAAATAGCTGAAGTGTTGCAAAGAATTTTCTGCAATCGCATAGGGAGCATTGCGATCACATAGGAGATTTGGAGAGGGGTCTCGTGTTGTGCTATGCTTTTGCATTAGGGGCTATGCGATCGCATAGGTTCGGAAGTTTGGGTTGTGCGTTCGCATAAGAGTGGGTGTGATCGCGTAGTGTATTTGGGCCTGGGGTCCTGGCAGTGAATTGTTCTATGCGATCGCATGGGTTTTAGTGCGATCACATAAGAGGAAATCTAGAGGTGGAGAATTTGTGCTCTGTAATCGCAAGCCTGGGGCTGCGATCGCATAGAAGAAAATCTGGGCAGACATAAGAGTTTTAATAATATTTCATCCACGAACCAAATCTATTTTCCACCATTGTTAAGAAACCTTGGGAGCTTTTGACGAGGAATTAGAGGGTTTTTACTGGGAATCGATTGGAGGTAAGTCCTATGGCCTAGAAACATCATCTAATTATGATTGTAACACCTAAATTCATGGAATTTGAGTAAAAAGGGAAGAAAAAGGGCTTGTGTTTTTGAATGAGAAATTGGATTTTGAGGGAGCATTTGGACTCCGATTTTGATTAATTTTACATGTATAGACTCGTGGCGAGATGAGGAACATTTTGGTATAAAAATTTTTGACTTTCGAGAAGTGGGCCTAGGGCTTGAGTTTTGCAAATTTCGTGGTTTATGATATTTTTCGATTCTTTTCGATTGGATTATTGTAATGTATTCGTTGTGGTTTTGGACAGATTCAACGCGCGAGGTGATCGATTCGAGAGGCAAGGGCATTGCGAGCTTGTTTTTGGTCAGCTAGAGGTGAGTAATTGATTAACTGCAGCTCTGAAGGTTTGAAACCCCAGACTTTCACATCGTAGTGCTATATTGATGCGTGGCACACATTTCACGATGAGTGCGGGGTTGTATACTGTTGGGAATTGAGACATAGTCCATCCAGAGAGTTAATTTCTATTATATTGGCGATTGAAAGGTATACCTTATCATTGTGAATTAGGCTTATTGCCGTGTTTGGTGTCTTGTGCCAACTTGTAGAATCCTTAGGGGATCCTTATGTGTTTTCCTCACTTGTGTGAATAACATAAATTCTCAGTCATATTTTCAAATATTAAAAACAATATAATAACTGTGTTTTATACATGAATATCAAATGGAAAAGGATATGAGGGCTGAGATCCCTGTAGTATGTCACGCCCGATTGGCTGTGGACTTATTTGACTGAGATGGGTCGGGGACCCAGTAGTGAAGATGGTTCCTTGATATGGATCGGGCCAGACGCCGTAGCAATTATATATATATATATATATATATATATATATATATATATATATATATATATATATATATATATATATATATATTGATATTGATATTGAGGTCGAGATCCTGTTTTATGCCAATACCTGGCTGATATTGCGTTTGGGCTGTAGGAGCCCCTCCATAGTCTGTACACACCCCTAATGAGCGCCGTCGATGTTAAATAAGTGGAGCGGGTTGCACGCCACAACGGGTACTAGTGTGTACCGTTATATGTGTTTCATGCATTATTTCTTAACTGTACTAGTTGCTGTATACTGTTTCCACTGTTTTGGGTATGAACTGCTAGATATAGAGTACTTTGTGTTTTTCCTGCATTTTCTTACTTTCAGGCTGTAGTTATGTTTATTACTCACTGGGTAGGAGTACTCACTTTACTCCTTGCACCTTGGGTGCATATCCAAGGCAGTCTCAGGCTGAGTAGCTCCAGGTGATCCAGAGTTCATTCCAGGAGTATTTGAGGTAGCTGCAGGGTGTTCACAGCCGATGATTCTCCCCTCTATCTTTATCCTTTGTTTGTGCATTTTCAATTCTTAGACAAACTTTTTATTAGGATATTACTCTGTATTCTAGAGGCTCATGTTCGTGACACCGGGTCCTAGTTGGGCTGTATCGGTATTTTGTCAGATTTTCTGCATTTTTATCAGTATTCCAGACTTTGACTCAAATAGCATTATCTTTACTTGTTTAAATAATTGGAGTAACTATTATGAATGGTCGGGCTTGCCTAATAATGTGCTGGGTGACATCACGATCGGATTTGGGTCGTGACAGCCACCATGAACCGTGGAGGCGGCATCCATATTTTTAATGTTTAAGGGGATAGATCGGTGTTTGAATAGTGATTTTTAGGGCGTTGGAAAGAGGAGAGGGAGAGGATTCAACGGTGTAAATTTGGAGAAAATTGGGTTTTGGCCGGAAAACTTCGACTTAAGATTCGAAGCGTTCGGTCACAATTTGAGGGAAATGGCTTGGATATTTGGGGTGAGGGGATTGAGGCGAGTCTAGGGTGTTCATATGATAAGTTTTGGACACCGACGCCGCCATCAATAGCGGTGGGGAATGAGGGCAGCGTTATTAGGGTTATTTTGATGAAGGGTGGGTGAGGGAGACGAGATGGGGGTATGAGGGGGGGGGGGGTTTCCGACATATTTATGTTAAACATTCCCTATTTCTTATCCAGTTGATCAAAGATCCTCGACGGCTGAGATGTGTTTAATCGATACGACGCCGTTTCATGGGGAGGTCTGGATCTGAGTGGGTTGGGGTAAAATTGGGCTGGATCGAGTGACATTTGTTTTGGGCTAAGGTCAACAACCCAATTTGGGTCTTTATTAAGCAAGCTCTCCTCTTTTTTTAATTGTTTGTCTACAAGCCTCTAGAGATAACTGAACTGTACCACGATCGGGATAGGGCCTCGACCTACCCCTCAAACCTATATATATATATATATATATATATATATATAATGGACTCCAAGGTCTAGACCTGGCGATTCCTAGGAAATGGAGCTTACCAACTAAGCTGATGTTTGACTTTGTCTGTTGGGAGGGTCTGTCCAACTGTCAATGAGGACCTGCAGGCATGAATGCAACATCCCCGACAAATCCGTAAGCTACGAAATAAGGAGGTAGCCTCCGTGAAGTTTTTGTGAAGAAGAAAGAATGTGGAAGAGATGACGTGGGAAGCGGAGGAAGAAATGAAGCCTAAATACCCCCACCTGTTTCAAACTGAAGATATGGCTTGAGATAGGATGCTACATCACAGCTCTATTCAAGCTAGTAGGCCATCAAGTAAGCTCTTATTTTGACTTTTAGTATTTATGATTTACGGCTGTGCACGCAAAAGTGTTGTTCTTTAAAGACATTGGCCATGTGTGGCCTATATAGTATGTTTCCTGGCTGCGTGCAAGCTGGTTTTAGTCTAGTGTACAGAGGAGACTCTAGCTAAATTTTCTAAAGTCTCCAAGAGTAAGCATTCGAGGACGAATGTTCCCCGGGGGGATGATGTTACGCCCTACATATGCATATGTAAAAGTGTGCCGTAAGCAAGCTAATGTAGGACTAAAATGAGATAATATTTGAAAGTATATAAAGTAAGTTAATCATGTTACCTCAGAGGTTACAAATATTGAATATCACGAACAAAAAGTACAAAGAGAGTTGGAAGGTTCAGAAGCTAAAGGAATGGAAGAAAGTAATGTTTCGTCGAACATTGACAAGATGGGAATGTTATAACATGTACTTTTAGGGCGAGACTAGAGTGATTAACATGATAAGGAGGTTATATTATAAATTAGGTTAGTCGTACGATAGCAATGTGTTATATTTTGAAGCCAAGCGAGATGTGGAATAAAAGTCGATGAAAGTCATCATAAGTTACATTCATAAGTTTTACTTAAACTTTAGGTCATATGTAATTGCGGTTTTATCCCAATATACTCAGAGTTGGGGTGTTCCACCCATCCAATTGAAGCTCTATGAGTCTATTTACTAACGTGTTAAACCCTTTATCAATAAGACATCGAAGTAGAGAGATATATGCATTTTTGCATGCGCAGGCTACTAGGTAACAAGTAGGTGTGTCACCTACTTGGTTAAATGAGAGTCCAAAAAGAGGCAATTTTGGATCATCCGAAGACCCATTTAAGGTCTTATCTCCTGAAATATAAACCTAATTATATATCACAAATAAAGAAACCTAAATCCATGCAAAATTCCTCCTAAAAATTACCCACAAACCCTAATTGAATTTCTCCCTTTCAAGTTCTAATTGGGGGTAAAACCTAGAGTTTGAAGAACCAAGACAAGGGTTGAGTTATCCAACAAAGAAGGTAAATTTACTGCTTTATTTCATCCATTTTTTCTGCTGTAAATTCATTGTAAGTCAATCTATAATTGAAAAAACTCACAGGACGGTGATCGGAAGTTGTGAGTTCGAGTTATTCACTTGTAGCAGACTATTTTGTGGATTATTTTGTGTTGCTGTTGGGCTGTTTGTTTTACTACTATTTTGTAGAGTTTTGGTGGAGGAAGGGTATGTATAAACACCGTATAGATGTAGGATGGTGGGATGGTAGTTCGTCGTAATATTTTTGGGTTATTTGACACTACTATGGTGGTCATTTTATGTATAACGCGATTGCTGTGTGTTGGGCTATTTTGTTGTATTTTATGGTGTATGTAAGGCTGGAAATTAATGTCCATATTTTGTTGTTATTGTTGTGTTCATGTGTTGTTGGTGTTATCTTGAATTTTGAGGAAGTAAGGATTATAGGGGAGATGCTGCCCATTTTTATACAAAATAAGCTTGTTGTTCGTTGTGTGATTGTTGTAACTTTTGCAACTTAAGGATATTATTATTATCTTTGTAGATTAAGGTACGAAGAGGTGATTTCAACTTGGTGATTGGAAATATTGTGGTAAGGTATGTTAAGGCTAAGCCTTTTCTTCATTTGGGCATGATCTCGTAACTACATGTGTTTGATGTATATAGTATTACAGTATTTTCACCACCATCGAGCTATAATCAACGGGCAGGCCCCTATTGGAAAACCTCTGATCAGATGGTAAGTTATATACCGAGCCTATTAAGTCAGAGCGTCTATGATCGAGCCTAGAATGGCCGAGATACAGAGCCTAGTATGCTGAGCGCCTTTGAGCAAGCCTACTAAGGCATAACAGTTACATGTTCCGAGCCTTATAGGGGCGAACATTTATTTTACTTACTATATTGAGAGAGTTGAGTTAGTATTAGCATGTAAGTATATATACAAATCATCTTTGATCCCCAGTTGATTTTAGTTATTGTGTTATCAGTTCAATTTCAGTTTTCGGTTATCTTAGCACCTTACATATTCGGTATTTATTTCATTGACATACGTGCAAGTTCAGACAAATAGACGAGTAGACCTCCTCAGTAGGTGTGTCTCGAGTTCATCCTGATTAGTAAGCTCCACGTTCTTTGGAGTTGCCGGGTCTAGATTTTTCTGTACATATTATGTATATATATTATATATGTTATAGGCAGGTCGGGGTTCTGTTCCAATCATAGTACATCCATCAGTAGAGACTTGTAGATATGTCATGTTAGTTAGTGCAATACATTGAGCTTGTAGGCCTTATATGTTTAATTTGTTGGTTTGTCAGCTGTAGTCGTTATGACGCCCTTATCGGGCCAGCTTTATAATGATGTTTAGTCAGCATTAGTTTTCGTTCAGTTTTATATTTTACTTCATAATTTGTCTTGAAATATGGCCCCATGGCTAAAGTATGATATTATATGTTCAAAATCCCTTAACTGCAAGTTGGTATGCAAGGTTAGGTGAGGCACGAGGTGCCGGTCTCTCCCCTTAGGTTCGGGGTACACTTTCCTTATCATGCATCATTGATTCAGCTTGAAGCGTAATCCTTTAAATTCCTTCCATGCATTCATATGCACACTTGAGCACTCGGTATCAACTGTGCATCAATGGCTTGTGATTCCTTGGATAAGGTGCGAGATGTGATTTCTGTGTGTTAATGATTGGTCAGTTTGGAGGACTTGAGACCGGGTTTTGGCTGTAGCTTGAGCACTGAGGTCCTAATTATGTAAGCATGTGTTTTGGGATTTATATGTCTGAAAGTGTCCCTATTAGTGGAATTTATGGATGGAAGGCAACGTGATGAGTATGATGTGTCTACGAGATGTGTTCATATGATTTGAATGTGCCGAGAAGGTTTTGCTTTAGGTATAGAAAGATATATTTGGTACTTGGTTTCCATCTTGATTTGATGTATAGTCTCGAGTTATGGGTGTGTTGAAAGATCCTTTTCATGTTGTTTAGATGAGGAGTAGAGTAGATTTCATGTCGTGATATATGTTTAGACTCAGGAAGATTAAGTGGTTGTGTAATAGTTATGACTGTGGAAGGGTATAAAAAGATGTCAGTTTGAGGCTAAGTAGGCGGGTTATCTCCTACGGGATGTCCTGATATTGTGTAATCCCCATATTGTTTTGTTTAAAGTTCTATTTTTACTAGTGAATTATATGTAGTGCAATTTGAGTTTGATCGCTTGTGAAAGTTGGCTTGACTGTTACGATGATGAATATGAGATTTGCAAATGATTTGAGGTATTATATGGTTTATGTTACATGAGCTTGGGAAGGATTTAGTTGAATCCTATTGTGGTGTTATGCAAGTATGAGGGTGGCTATTGTAAGTTATCAGATGTGTTATTCCTTGGCTTTGAGCCAATGGGGGAGTCTGCTATCGACGGGTTGATTGCACGGTTATGTGTTGTATTGGTTTCAGTTTGAGGTACACTGGTGAATCAGTTATGGCTTGAAGAGGTTGAGATCGGGGTTACTTGAGTAAAGGAAATTTTGGATTAGAGTTATATTATGCTTTATGGATATATGAGAAACTTTGGATGTTTGAGTATTTTTTTATAAAGGATGTAGTGTGCATGGAGTAGGGATTCACTCGGTTTCTTAGAAGAGTATATTACCTCCATAAGTATTATTATGATAATGGGGCACAATTTGTTCGGTTCGTTTGATCACTTTAATTTATTTCTGAGTAGACTGGTAGACTCTCACGAATGGTTCTAATAGATGCAAGATGTAAATATCGCAATTGAGAATTTCGGATTTGTACATGGCTAGATCGGAGGGTTATATTGGATGGTGTCAAGACTCACAGTATTTTTATATCATTGTGGATTCTACATTTCAGTATCAGAAAGGTTAATTGAACAACTTTAAACTCACAGAAGGTCTCTTCAGAGTGGGTATCTCGGTTGTGGTACTCGTGTGGTGCTTAAGAGAGCATTCAACCGCTTATGAGCCTTAGGACGGTCTAGTTTTATGCTTGGATCTTGTGTGGTAAGTCTTGGTTGAGGATTATGGTATTATGGCGAGGAGAAGTATCAATTTGAAGCCAATACAGAAGGAACTCAGAGAGTTGGGACAGTCTGGTAACATGTTGGATCAACATGGTAACAGATGGGATTGTCTCTTTTGGCCCTTATGATGTAGTGAGTTTTTATAGGTGTTTTGTGGCGATACTCTTAGGTTTCGACGACCTGCATAGCTTGGTTGAGTTTGAGGGATTCAGTCGTGATGGTTCGATTTTTGTGCAAATGGGATTCAGAGAGTTCTTGATGGTTTCTACCATAGTTGGAGATGTATATTCCTACTGGGATGAGGAGCATGTGAAGTATAGTGATTTTCTCCTGGATGAGATCATTGGAAAGTTCTTGGCTAATTAAGTATGCAGTTTTTATGACTCGGAGTGGATTATGAAGTTCTCGTATCAATCATAGGATGGCATGGTATATGTAGTGTGTGGTGTTGGATCGAGATTTCCATGTGCGAGGTCATGATTCAGTTTTGAAAGGAAGGTCACGAGTCCTTAGGCAACATGGCCAGTTTCAGATGACTAGATAAATGGCATTACTATTGGTATGGCTTGATGAGAGTATACATTTCAGAAGGGGCGATGTGTTTTGATTTATGGATACTTTATTGCTAATGTGGTGCTCTCCTAGTTGATTGACTGCTGATGTTCAAATTTTTCTTTGTGGTACAGAAGAATTATTAGGGTATTACTTTTTGGGATGATCCCATATTGGAGAAGTGTTATGCATTCAGGCAATGGAGTTGAGATCAAATATGGTGATTCATGTGTTCTATGGATTTGGAGACTTGGAGTTCTCATGAGTAGATTGTTTCGTAGTTATGGACTATGAAACGTAGCCAAGGTTAGTCAGAAGATAGTATGTGTTGTGATTAAGTTATTATGGAATTTCAGAGGGTTCTTTATCTATTGTGGGTGACCACAATTAATTTGGGTTTCAATGGTAGGCCCAATATGGATGCGTATTCTCCACCAGGTCGGATTTGTTGACTTCGAACTGCTATTTTTGAGGGATGTGCCATTGAGTTGTTGTTGAGCCTATTCTTGTTATAAAATGATGTGTGAGTTACCCTTCTATGTTACGAGGAGTTATGATTCATTGTCTATACACACATATGGTGCAGTATTATTTGAGCTTGATAAAGGAATTCGAGCGAGATGAGTATTTAAGGTATTGTATGATTGACTACGCGTTGACTATGTTCTTTCCGGATTATGGTATTGTGTTATTTTCTCTCCGTGGTTATGGTAATACACATTGGGTACTTGATGTCAAATTTTGCGTGGTTATTGATTTTGAGCAAGGCGGCTCGAGGTATATAATATAGACTAGCGTTCGGATGGGGTCAGGCATTGCAGCGAAGTTATGTTTGTTGAAACACGTTCTCAAGGCATTAAACTAAACGTGTGTTCATATTTGTAGGTTTTGATAAATGACAAACGATGCGAAATTGACATATGACGAGGTCCAAGCACAAGCGCGCAAATGTCACGTAACGAAGTTCAAGCACAAGACAAACAAAGATCAAGACTAAACAAAGTTATACATGAGTCGTTCTTTAATTGTGATCTTGATCCGACAACTTAACTCAAGACTTGGCTTCTCTCGTAAAATCATGTTTTATCAAATCATGCACATTTAACTTAGAGCAAAATGATTTTAAATCATGCATACTTATTTTAGCAAAATGATTTTTAAACATGCCTCTAAAACCTGGACAAAGATAATCGATTATGTACTTATGATAATCGATTATGTTAAGACAGCCGCAAGACAATCGATTGTGAACCTAATGACAATCGATTGTGTTAAGGCAGTGTCCATCAGATTTTTGAAATCTGCATAACAATCGATTGTGTACCTTATGACAATCGATTGTGTTGAGGCAGTGTCCATAAGATTTTTCAAAGCTACAAAATAATCGATTGTGAACCCTATGACAATCGATTGTGTTGAAGCAGTGACTATAAGATTTTTCAAAGATATAAAATAATCGATTGTGAACCTTATGACAATCGATTGTGTTGAGACAGTGTCTATTAGATTTTTCAAAGACTGATAAATAATCGATTGTCCATATAGCATAATCGATTATGTAAATGACCGTTGCCAAAATATTTTCAAACTCCATCAGATAATCGATTATAGGATTTTAGTAATCGATTGTTTGAAGTAAAATCTGAAAAAGATTTTTTGAACGTTGCCAAGTAATCGATTGTATATCTCTGACAATCGATTGTTTTAAGTAAAATCTTGAAATGATTTTTTGAATGTTGCCAGTAATCGATTATATGGCGTAAAATCTGGGAATGATTTTTGGAACGATTGAAAAACAATCGATTGTGCCGAGTAGACAATCGATTGTCATAGCACAAAATCAGCAATTCTTAATTGGCAATTAGGCAACGGTATTGCATTGTTTTGACACTATAAATACATCTTCAAATCAGTCTTACAAATACAACAACTGACAATTTTATTGCTAAAGCTTGCATACTCTCTTATTCATCATTTTCTATTCATTACATAAGTTTTTGAGAGCCAAATTGTTGACGAAAGTTGTTGCGTTCTTGAGCGTATTTATATTACTCATATCTACTCTTAAGGAGAGTCTTGTTTTGAGTGCAAAGTGTTTTTATACACTTGAAGGGAAAGTTGTTCCCTTGTATTGTAAGAAGGAACGTTGTGATTCCTTTGGTTGAAGTCTTGAAGTGTTGTATCTTCGAGCAAAGGTTGTTGAGACTTGTGTGACTCAAGTTCTGAGGTTGTAACGGTTTGTTGAGCACCCGTAAGCTTAACAGTGTTAGTGGAAATCTCGAGAGAGTCTCTCGGGTACTGGACTAGCCACAGGGTTTGGTGAACCAGGATACATCGGTGCGTTCGTTCTTTATTATTTACTTATCGCACTTATTTCATTCCTGCAATTTTTAAATTCCGCAAGTTTACGCTATTTTTTATTATAAAGCTATTCACCCCCCCTAGCGTTAAGCGTATTTTCTAACAATTGGTATCAGAGCCCAACTCTCTGAAAAACTTAACCGTTTGAGAGAAACAATCCATGGCTTCTACTCGTGATTCTTTTGCAGGAATAGGTGAAGGACAATGCTCCACCCGACCACTACTATTCGATGGCACAAATTATACATACTGGAAGGAGAGGATGAGAATATTCGTTCAATCGAATAGCTTTCATTTGTGGAAGGTTATAATGAAGGGAGAACAAATTCCAACCAAAAAGGTTGAAAATGAATGGGTTCCAAAATCCGAAGATGAATACGACGCGGATGATATCCGAAAAGTGCAGAACAATGCTAAAGCCATCAACCTATTATATTGTGCTGTAAACGCTGATGATTACAGAAAAATATCATGTTGCGCAACGGCGAAGCAAATGTGGGATAAGCTGGAAATCACGTACGAAGGTACGGACCAGGTAAGAGAGGCTAAAGTTGATTTTCTAACCCATGCATATGAACTGTTTCATATGAAGGAAGGCGAAAGGGTCGATGACATGTTCGCACGATTTTCAAAAATCGTAAATGACTTACATGCTCTCAAGAAGACCTTCACGGATAAAGAACTTGTCCGAAAAATCCTCCGAAGTCTCACTCCGGAATGGCGCTCAAAGGCCGACGCGATTCAAGAGTCTATTGGCGTTTCAAATGTCACCATCGACGGATTAAGAGGTAATCTTAAAACTTATGAATCTACTATACTTAACCCTCTTGTTAATGATCAAAGGAAACAAAGAATCGCCCTCAAGGCAAGCACAAGCCAACCTCAAAATGATGAGGACGGAGATAACGAGTTCGGACTCGTTATTAAGAGATTTCAAAAGTTCATGCGAAAAGAGTATGAACGAAAAGGCAAACAACAAGGTGATCAAATAAAGTGCTATGGGTGCGGAGAATCCGGGCATATTAAATCAAATTGCCCAAATGCCAAGAAGGAAAAGAAACCCTTCAAGAAACAACGAGCATACATATCTTGGGGAGGCGACTCCGGAGACGAGTCAAGTGAGGAAGAAGAAGACGAAGCCGCAAATCTTTGTCTCATGGCTCACGAAAACAATCAAGAAGAGGTATGTCAAATTTCTTCCAAAAACTTCTATTCTCTTGAGGAAATGCAAAATGCCTTTGATGAATTGTATAGTGAATTCATTAAAGCTTCCAAAACTGTTAAAAGCATTAAGGAGAATGCCTCTTTGAAAGAAAAAGATTTTGAAAAACAACTCTCTTTGAAAGAAAAGGATTTGGAAAAACTGATTTTGGAAAATGAGATGTTGAAAGAAGAAAACAAATTTTTCGGCAAGAGAAGCACCGACAAACCCGAGAGTTCTAGTAAAAATTGTACTTCTTGCATGCATCTAAAAGGTGAGGTAGAAAGACTTAAGGGCACCTTAGATAAGTTCAATTCTTCTCATAAAAATTTGAATGAGGTTCTTGTTAATTTGAAATCGACCAAACATGGGATAGGTTTTAAAAACGAGCCTAAAGAAAAAGTTGAAGCCAAACCCCAACCACCTAAGGCTCAACCTAGGATAAATAAAACAAATGTTCATCCTAGAAATAACAATCCTAGAATCAATATGCATGCTAGACCAAACACTAGAAGAAACTTTGAACATTTAGGACACCTAGAAATGGCCCTCAACCTAGAAATAACTATTCTAGAAATGATGCATATCCTAGCAGAAACTTTGAACATTTTAGGACTCCTAGAAATGGCTTTCAACCTAGAAATAATTATTCTAGAAATGCTGCATATCCTAGAACAAATAGTAGGAGAAATGATTTTCATGAAATGCGTAATAGTCATATTGTCGAAAGTAGAGTAAACAATTTTCGTCCGTCCAATTACTATCAACCTAGACGAATGCATAATCCAAATGTCATTTGTCATTATTTCAATCGAATTGGACATATTGCTCCTTATTGTTTCACTAGACATAGACACTTAAATGCATGTCAAGCACAACAGCATGTTACACCTAACTCTCAAGGACCCAAAACAGCTTGGGTACCAAAGACTCATTAATTTGTCTTGTAGGTAAGTTTGAAGGGATCAAGTGTACTTTGGTACCTTGATAGTGGATGCTCCAAACACATGACGGGAGACGAATCCAAGTTCCT
Organism: Nicotiana benthamiana; assembly: GCA_034376525.1. Classification (NCBI taxonomy): domain Eukaryota; kingdom Viridiplantae; phylum Streptophyta; class Magnoliopsida; order Solanales; family Solanaceae; genus Nicotiana; species Nicotiana benthamiana. The sequence continues at coordinate 4,109,383 of CM067329.1, read as the reverse complement.
TCAACTAGAACACAAGGAAGGAGGAAGCATTATCTTTGGAGATAACAACAAGGGAAAAATTATCGGCATTGGATCGGTCGGTAAGGATGAACTTTCTTCCATTAAGCATATATTGCTAGTTAAGGGTCTAAAACATAATCTCTTGAGCATAAGTCAATTATGTGACAAGGGAAATCTTGTTTTATTTGATTCAAATGAATGCTTAGTTTTTCGCCGTAGCGATTTTAAAATTATTCTTCGTGGTTTTAGAATGGATAACATCTATATGGTTGATCTCGAAAACTCTTCTTCTGAATATGTGAATTGTCTTATGAGCAAAAAAGATGATATGTGGTTATGGCATCGTAGAGTAGCTCACATCAACATGCATCTTTTAAACAAATTGGTTTCACAAAATCTAGTTATTGGTCTTCCAAATTTGAAATTTGAAAAAGACTCTATTTGCGACTCTTGTCAAAAAGGAAAGCAAACAAAAGCATCTTTTAAATCGAAAAATATTGTTTCAACTACTAGACCATTGCAACTTCTTCGTATGGACCTTTTTGGACCATCTCGCATTGAAAGTATTGGTAGAAATTGTTATGCTTTTGTTATTGTTGATGATTGTTCTAGATTTACATGGACTCTATTTCTTGCTCATAAAAGTGAAGCTTTTCATAATTTCAAATATTTTCTTAAACGTGTTCAAAATGAAAAGGACACAACCGTCACTTCAATAAGAAGTGATCATGGGGGAGAGTTCGATCACAATCTCTTCGCGGACTTTTGTGACGAACTCGGTATCGAGCACACCTTCTCTGCTCCACGCACACCACAACAAAATGGAGTGGTGGAAAGGAAAAATAGGTGTCTCGAAGAGATGGCTAGAACCTTGCTCGATGAGGCTAAGATTCCCAGACATTTTTGGGTGGATGCCGTGAGTACCGCATGCTACGTTTTAAACAGAGTAGTCATAAGGCCAATACTCATGAAAACTCCCTATGAACTCTATAAGGGAAGGAAACCAAACATCTCCCATCTTGGAGTATTCGGTTGTAAATGCTTTATTCATAACAATGGAAAAGACAATTTGGGAAAGTTTGATGCCAAATCCGATGAAGGAATTTTTATTGGTTATTCATCAAGTAGCAAGGCATATAGGGTATTCAATAATAGAACCGAAACTGTGGAGGAATCCCCTCATATTGTATTTTCCGAAAATAATGCTCGCTTGGCGAGAAAGGATTCTGGTTTTGATCCTGCAGGTATCTTAAACTCAATAAGTCCTCAAGACAAAGTACAAGAGGAAACTCCTAAGGAAATTCAAGGTGAAACCTTGGAAAAATTATCGGAGGAAGCACCACAACTAGAAAAAGAAACGAAACTGCCCAACGCGTGGAGAACAATCAAAGACCATCCTCTTGAACAGGTAATCGGCGACATTGAACAACAGGTAAGTACTCGAAACACTCTTAAAAACACCTTAGGACATACTGCTTTCGTTTCTCAAATTGAACCTTCAACCATCTCCGAAGCAATTGGGGATGAATTTTGTACCTTGGCAATGCAAGAGGAGCTTAACCAATTCAAACGAAATGACGTTTGGGATTTGGTGCCAAGACCCGAAAATCATACCATAATTGGTACGAAATGGGTTTTTCGAAACAAACTAGATGAAAATGGTGTAATCACTAGAAATAAAACTAGGCTTGTAGCAAAAGGCTATAATCAAGAAGAGGGAATTGACTATGAAGAAATATATGCACCAGTAGCAAGGTTAGAAGCTATTCGTTTATTGCTTGCTTTTGCCTCTTTTATGAATTTCAATTTATATCAAATGGATGTAAAAAGCGCTTTTCTAAATGGTGTTATTCAAGAAGAAGTTTATGTTGAACAACCTCCGGGCTTTGAAGATTTTAAATCTCCCAATCATGTTTTCAAACTTAAAAAGGCGCTGATGGTCTCAAACAAGCTCCCCGAGCTTGGTATGAACGATTTAGCAAATTTCTATTGGAAAATGAATTCATTAGGGGGAAAGTTGACACCACTCTATTTGTTAAGCATAAAAATAATGACATTTTATTAGTTCAAATCTATGTGGATGATATTATTTTCGGTGCTACTAACAATGTTTTGTGCAAGGAATTTTCTGAGTTAATGACAAGCGAATTTGAGATGTCTATGATGGGTGAGCTGGCCTTCTTTTTGGGGCTGCAAGTAAAGCAAATGAAAGAAGGAACCTTCATTTGTCAAGCTAAATATTGCAAAGAATTGCTAAAACAATTTGAAATGAGCAGTGCAAAAGCAATGGCCACTCCCACGAGCACATCCGACCATCTAGACAAAGATGAGAAAGGTAAGGAAGTCGACACCAAGAAGTATCGAGGTATGATTGGGTCTCTCCTTTATCTTACTGCTAGTAGACCGGACATCATGTTTAGCGTATGCTTATGCGCTCGTTATTAATCATGTCCGAAGGAGTCTCACCTAACTGCGGTGAAACGGATATTGAAGTATCTTGTTGGTACTGTAAATGTGGGTCTATGGTACCCCAAAGGTTCTTCATGTCAACTTGTTGGCTATTCCGATTCCGATTTTGCTGGATGCAAATTGGATAAGCAAGAGCACTAGTGGCACTTGCCATTTGCTCGGTAGCTCTCTAGTTTCTTGATTTAGCAAGAAACAAGTAAGTGTTGCGTTGTCCACAACCGAGGCTGAATATGTAGCCGCGGGGAGTTGTTGCGCTCAAATCCTTTGGATGAAACAGCAACTCTTGGACTATGGCCTAAGTATCGATCATATCCCTCTTAGATGTGATAATACTAGCGCCATATGCTTGACGAAGAACCCCGTTCTTCATTTAAGAACAAAACACATTGAAATTAGGCATCATTTTATAAGAGATCACGTTTTCAAAGGCGATGTCGACATTGAAATTGTTGAAACCAAAGATCAATTGGCCGACATCTTTACAAAACCTTTAGAGAAAGAGTCCTTCTTCCGAATTCGCAGTGAACTCAGGATTCTTGACTCCACGTTGATCTAAGTCATGCATTGCATTTTTCCTTTTACATGATTACTAACTTGAGCGTCGGAGGCGTCTAACGTATTTTTGCAGGTATCGCCCTAAAAGCAGGGGGAATTATAAAGACTGATGCGGAATAATCGATTCCTCTTCAAAAATAATCGATTTATCTTCATTATATATTCAATTATCAAGTATCAATAATTGATTATGTTAACATTACTTGCTTTATTATCTCTTTTATGAAGTTCGAATTTTTTCAATAAACATGTTATTACTTATTTTGTTTTTGCTAATGTCAAAAGGGGGAAGAATAAGGGCTATGCACTAATATTTATTGGCATAAATTGAGGGAGAATTCATATATTGAGGGGGAACTAATTGCATGAAAAAATTGCATGTCTTTACTTGTCTTGGATCGTCATTATGAATTATCTAATATGCATATCCCTATTAAGGTTTGCCATTATCAAAAAGGGGGAAATTGTTGAAACACGTTCTCAAGGCATTAAACTAAACGTGTGTTCATATTTGTAGGTTTTGATAAATGACAAACGATGCGAAACTGACATATGACGAGGTCCAAGCACAAGCGCGCAAATGTCACGTAACGAAGTTCAAGCACAAGACAAACAAAGATCAAGACTAAACAAAGTTATACATGAGTCGTTCTTTAATTGTGATCTTGATCCGACAACTTAACTCAAGACTTGGCTTCTCTCGTAAAATCATATTTTATCAAATCATGCACATTTAACTTAGAGCAAAATGATTTTAAATCATGCATACTTATTTTAGCAAAATGATTTTTAAACATGCCTCTAAAATCTGGACAAAGATAATCGATTATGTTAAGACAGCCGCAAGACAATCGATTGTGAACCTAATGACAATCGATTGTGTTAAGGCAGTGTCCATCAGATTTTTGAAATCTGCATAACAATCGATTGTGTACCTTATGACAATCGATTGTGTTGAGGCAGTGTCCATAAGATTTTTCAAAGCTACAAAATAATCGATTGTGAACCCTATGACAATCGATTGTGTTGAAGCAGTGACTATCAGATTTTTCAAAGATATAAAATAATCGATTGTGAACCTTATGACAATCGATTGTGTTGAGACAGTGTCCATTAGATTTTTCAAAGACTGATAAATAATCGATTGTCCATATAGCATAATCGATTATGTAAATGACCGTTGCCAAAATATTTTCAAACTCCATCAGATAATCGATTATAGGATTTTAGTAATCGATTGTTTGAAGTAAAATCTGAAAAAGATTTTTTGAAAGTTGGCCAAGTAACCGATTGTATATCTCTGACAATCGATTGTTTTAAGTAAAATCTTGAAATGATTTTTTGAACGTTGCCAGTAATCGATTATATGGCGTAAAATCTGGGAATGATTTTTGGAACGATTGAAAAACAATCGATTGTGCCGAGTAGACAATCGATTGTCATAGCACAAAATCAGCAATTCTTAATTGGCAATTAGGCAACGGTAATGCATGGTTTTGACACTATAAATACATCTTCAAATCAGTCTTACAAATACAACAACTGACAATATTATTGCTAAAGCTTGCATACTCTCTTATTCATCATTTTCTATTCATTACATAAGTTTTTGAGAGCCAAATTGTTGACGAAAGTTGTTGCGTTCTTGAGCGTATTTATTTTACTCATATCTACTCTTAAGGAGAGTCTTGTTTTGAGTGCACAGTGTTTTTATACACTTGAAGGGAAAGTTGTTCCCTTGTATTGTAAGAAGGAACGTTGTGATTCCTTTGGTTGAAGTCTTGAAGTGTTGTATCTTCGAGCAAAGGTTGTTGAGACTTGTGTGACTCAAGTTCTGAGGTTGTAACGGTTTGTTGAGCACCCGTAAGCTTAACAGTGTTAGTGGAAATCTCGAGAGAGTCTCTCGGGTACTAGACTAGCCACAGGTCGTGGTGAACCAGGATACATCGGTGCGTTCGTTCTTTATTATTTACTTATCGCACTTATTTCATTCCTGCAATTTTTAAATTCCACAAGTTTACGCTATTTTTTATTATAACGCTATTCACCCCCCCCTAGCGTTAAGCATATTTTCTAACGATGTTGAGATATGATCTTTTGTGTTGGATTCATGTGTTTTGGTTCTACAGTGTGTGCTAGGCACTTAGCATGGCGTTGTGATAGTACTTTTTAAGTTGGCAGGACGGTCATCTAGTTTGAGGCAGTTTCAGGATTGAGTACATTTGGAATGTTTCTAATGGGTGCACGTATTGACAGGTTGTGGCTTTACATTTTTATTTAGGTGTCATGCCACTAGAGTGGTCGTGTTGGATGAAATGAGGTCGTTGGACCTAGAATGAATACTATCAGATTTGATTACAGCATGGTTGGAAGGATAATATCGAAAGTTGTCTTGGAAATTTGCTATAGTTCTTGTTGAAGGAGAGGGGGCTCCATGACTTGTTGATCTGGCAAATAGTTATGAGTTTATGCGTGTTTCTTTTGTCGTTGGTAGTTTATGAAGGTGTTAGAATGAGGCTTTGTCTGATAAGAGGTTATTACCAGCATTGGATTATTTTGAGCAGCTATTGTGATTAGAAATTACCGCTATGAGTGTTTGAGTTATGTGGTATATCATGTGATTTCATCTTGGGTGATAACTATGGTTTGATTCAGCTTGTTCAGACTTACATAGTGTGTAGATGCGAGATTCTGATCTTATAAAAAATTTCGAGTGTGGAAGTTGGATTCTAAGGATTATGGACTAGGTTGGATTGAGAAATTTCAGTTATATTATGTTATAAGACCTATATAGGATATAATGAGGTGGGATCACCCCCGAGTATATGCATGGTATGGTTATACGACGATTTGATGGCTTTTTGAACAACTCTGGGCATGTTCGAGGATGAACATATGTTTAAGTGGGGAGGATGTAACGACCTGACTGGTCACTTGAGCATTTATGCTTCTCTCGGTTGTTTGAGGGAATGAGTAGCTCCGTATGAAGTATTATGACTTATGTCAATAGTCAGTTTTGGTTTATAGATTATTCAGAATTGATTTAGAAGAATGATTCTCACCTAGAAGCTTTAAATTTGAAAAGTGTGAGCTTTTTGTATTTGACCTCAGATTGGATTTCTAATGGTTCCATTGGCTCCATTGGGTGATTTTAGACTTAGGAGCGCATCTGAATTGTCATTTGGAGGTCCGTAGTAGAATTTGTCTTGGAATAGCAAAAATTGGAATTTTTAAAAGCTTGATCAGGAGTGGACCTTTTGATATCAGGGTCGGATTGCGATTTCGGAAGTTGGAGCAGGTTTGTAATATAAAATGAGACTTATGTGTAACATTTGAGGTAAATCGGACGTAATTTGATAGGTTTCGTCATCGGTTATGGAAGTTTTAAGTTTCAAGTTCAGTGATTTCAAATTGAGGTGTGATTCGTCTTTTTGATATTGACATGTGTGTTGTGAGGCCTCGAGTAAGTCTGTGTTATGATATGGAACTTGTTAGTATATTTTAATAGGGTCCCGAGGATCCCGGGTAAGTTTCAGATAGGTTTGAGTTGTGTTTCGCTTGTTTTGATGTTTCGACGTCGTTTCTTCAAGAATAAATGGTACTACATTAAGCAAGTGAGCTTCGATTTCTATTTTTATAGAAGCATTAGATCCGTATTGTAATTATAGAGCCATAGAAAAAATAATCATCTAATTTGGACATCATATGAAAATTTTATGGTCATTTTACTATGGGTTGCTAGATTTTTCAGATTAATTATGAAATTGCCATTAAGTTCATATTTAAAAAATCTGCACTATTTCCAAATATTGAAACGAACATATCTCCTTCAATATAAGGTCAAATGGAGTGATTCAACAGCCTAACTTAACTAAAATTTCCGAAGGAATCTATTGGAGATATCAAAAATGAAATTTCGGGATGGTTTGGCATGAGAAGCGAGGCATAATAGTTGAGAGAAAAATATATAAAATAAGGATTTGTTCATTTGGTCATATTTTGAGTTGGGAGCTCAAATTTGGGCGACTTTGGAGGTGATTTTTAGCATATGGATCAGGGTAAGTGTTCTCTACTCGATTTTGGTTATATTTCATGAATTTATCTTCATTTTTGGTATTTGATTGATGATTTCAAAGTGAAATTTAGGGGGCTTTGTCTAAAGTTTCATAAGGTAAAATTTTAACTTTAGAACATCGATACAGAGTCGGAATTGGATGAAATTAGTTTGGTTGGACTCATAATTGAATGAGTTATCGGATTTTGTGAGATTTGTTTGGTTTCGAAACGCAGGCCCGAGTTGATCTTTTTTGCCGATTTTTGGCTTATGATTAAAGATTCGACATTTTTCGATCGGGATTGGTTTCTATAGAATTGTTTGATGTATTTGAGTTATTTTTTTGGTTAGTTTCAAGCCATTCGAAGGTCGAAGCGCGCGATATGGCATTTTTGGAGCATCAATTGGCTTGCTCGGTGTAGGAAGCAACTTGTTTCAGATAAGTAACTCTTCTAAACTTAGCTCTGAGGGTATGAAACCCCAAATTATATGTTGTGTGATTGGTATTGAGCTGATACACATGCTAGGTGACAGGCGTGTGGGAGTCTGAGCATGCACCTTGTGACTTGTGACTCCATTGTTTCCCTGACACTATTTAGTGGCTGTATTTGTCTTTTCACCATGTGATTAATTAATTAAGCTGTCAATCATGCTAAAGATTATGTTTAAGCTTTATGTTGATATTGTTAGGACACATAGTGGTCTTTTCTTGCTATCACCTCACTGATTTTATTGATATTTCATATTCAGTCATATTCATACATTCATATCATATATCAGTCTCAGTTGTTATTTATTGATACATGATATCATTGTTGTCGGGCTAGTTTTATGACATTGAGAGCCTGAGAGACTGTAGAGATTGATGAGTGAGTGAGGCCGAGGGCTTGATTGTGAGGATATTAATGGGATCAAGTTGCATGCCGCAACATGTTTTATTGATTAATGCCTGAGTGAGGCCGAGGGCCTGATTGTGAGGATATTTATAGTATTGGGCTGCACGTCGCAACATGTATTATTGATTTATGCCATGAATACTTGTTATAACGCTTGGGTCGAAGGAGCCCCTCCGGAGTCTGCACACCCCTAGTGAGCGTAGGTACCTATGGAGTGCGAGTGCTGAGTAACGAGTGATTGGGAGGACTGAGTGACTGTAATGAATAAGTGAATTGATACTCTGAGAGTATGCATATGGTTTTATTACCGAGTCGCGTCCCATTTGACATGCACATGACATAAAGGTATAGAGATGCATTTTCCTCATGCTGTACGGAATCATGTCACGCATAACTTTTTACACACATTGATATGTGGGCATAGAGAGGTAATTCCACATGGTATCTGCATATAAAATGAAACATCAAATTTAGTGTTGAAAGGATTTTTGGAAAAAGTTACAGTTTTCAAACTTACTCATATTCTTAACGATTTCGGTAAAAGATTTGGTCTTTCATCGGTATACTTAAAAGCGAAACTATTTTCTGAAAGCTATGAAGACTGAGCACATTATCTCTAAGATATTTCTTTATTTATTTGCTTTACACTGTTATGAACTACTACTTGGTTATTGGTGTTGGACCCGACCTTTGTTCCAGCTCGTCACTACTTTCAACCTTAAGTTAGGATTGTTACTTTTTGGGTACATATGGTCGGTTGTACTCATACTACATTTCCTGCACATTCCGTACAGATCTCGAATGCTGACATTGCTGTGTTCGATGAGAGTTGGATTGGAAGATGTGCATGCGTACCTATTGTAGTAGCCTCTTGTTCATGGTAGCCTTAGATTTTAATACTCTATTTATGTACTTTTCAAATAGAAGATGTATTTAATTTATCAGCTTTGTAAATTCTATTGTTAGGAGCTCATGATTATACTACCAATCCTTGAAAATCTATATGATTTAGATAGTTCTCTTATTTAAACTATCTTATGGACTATTGGTGGAAGTGGATAGTGTAGTTGGCTTACCTAGCGGGTTGGGTTAGGTGTTATCACGACAAGTGGATTTCTGGGTCATGACAGATTAGTATCAGAGCTCTAGGTTCATAGGTTCTACAAGTCATGAGCAAGTGTCAAGTAGAGTCTTGCGGATTGGTATGATGATGTCCATACCTATCTTCGAGACGCTAGAAGGCTTTTAGGATATACTTCCTATCTTTCTTTCCTTATCTGTGACATTGATTCAACTTGAAGCATAATCCTTTGAATTCCTTCCACGCATTTGTATGCATACTTGAGCGCTTGGTATCAGCTGTGCATCGACAGATTGTGATTCCCATGATGTGGTGCGATATGTGATTCCCTTGAGGCTGGGTTTTGACTGTAGCTTGAGCACTAAGTTGTTGATTGTGTAAGCATGTGCTTTTGGATATATATGTCCGAAAGTGTCCCTATTAGTGGAATTTATGGCTAGATGTCTATATGATGAGTATGACATGACTGTGATTAGTGTTCATAGTATTTGAATATGACGAGAAGGGTTTGCTTGAAGTGTAGATAGAACTACTTGGTACTTGATTTCCATCTTGATTTGTCATATAATCTCGAGTTATGGGTGTCGAAGGATCATTTTCATGTTGTTTAGTTTAGGAGTTAAGTAGATTTTAATGTCATGACAAGAGTTCAAACTCAAGAAGATTAAGTGGTTGCGTATTAGTTATGACTGTGGAAGGGTATAGAAAGATGACAGTTTGAGGCTAAGCAAGTGGGTTATCTCCTGCTGGACATCCTGAAGTTGTGTTATCCCTATGTTGTTTTGTTGAAAGTTCTCTTTTACTAGTGAATTATATGTAGTGCAATTTGAGTTTTGACCGCTTGTGAAAGTTGGCTTGACTGTTACGGGGATGAATACGAGATTTGCAAATGATTTGAGGTATTATATGGTTTGTGTTACATGACCTTAGGAAGGATTTAGTTGAATTCTAATGTGGTGTTATGCCAGCATGGGGGTAGCTATTGTAAGTTATCAGATGCTTTATTCCTTGGCTTTGAGCCAAATGGGGAGTCTGCTATCGACGGGTTGATTGCACAGATATGTGTTGTATTGGTTTCAGTTTGAGGTACATTGGTGAAATTTGGGAGGTTTTTTCCTAGAGTTTCATAAAGTGAATTTTTAAGTTTTGAACATCGATTCGGAGTTGGCATTGGCTGAAATAGTATGGTTAGACACATAATTAAATGGGTTGTCGAATTTTGTGAGTTTTTTCGGGTTCCGAGATTCGGGCTCAGGTTGGATTTTTTGGCTGATTTTGGGCTTTTGATTAAACATTCGACATTTTTATACTAGAATTGGTTCCTTTAGTATTGTTTGATGTAGTTGAGTTGTTTTTTGATTAATTTCGAGTCGTTCGAAGGTCAGAACGTGCAAGATGACATTTTTGGAGCATCGCTTGGCTTGCTCGATATTGGAATCGGCTTGTTAAAGATAAGTAACTCTTCTAAACTTAGTGTTGAGGGTACGAAATCCCAAATTATGTGTTGTGTGATTGGTATTGAGGTGACCCATATACTAGGTGACATGCGTGTGGGCGTACACCCTGTGAATTGTGACTCTGTTGTTTCCCTAACACTATTTAGTGGCCTTAATTATTTGGTATATGTGTTTCACCATGTGTTTAATTAATTGAGCTGTCAATCAACTAGATATCATGTTTAGGCTTTATGCTGATATTGTTAGGTCCCATAGTGGTTGTTTCTTGCTGTCACCTTACAGATTTTATTGATATTTTGTACTTAGTCATATTCATGCATTCATATCATATCTCAGTCTTAGTTGTTATTTATTGATACATCATATCATTGTGTCAGGCTAGTTTCATGACATTGAGTTCCCGAGAGACTGGAGAGATGATGACTGAGTGAGGCCGAGGGCCGTATTGTGAGGATATTGATTGGATCGGGTTGCACGCTCACAACATGTTTTATCAATTTATGCTTGAGTGAGGTCGAGAGCCTGATTGTGAAGATATTTATGGATAGGGTTGCACACCACATCATGTGTTATTGATTTATGCCATGATTGGCATGATATAGTTCTTGGGATGAAGGAGCCCCTCTGGAGTCTGCACACTCCCAATGAGCACATATACCTACTAAGTGTGAGTGTCGAGTGACGAGTGATTGGGAGGACTGAGTGATTGTGAGGACTGAGTGACTGTGAGGACTAAGTGACTATGAGGAATGAGTGAATGATATCCTGAGAGTATGCATATGGTTTTACGACTGAGTCGCATCACATTTGGCATGCACATAACATATATGCATAAATATGCATTTTCCTCATATTGTACGATATCACATCATTCATGACTTTTTACATTTTTTGATATGTGGGCATAGAGAGGTAATTCACACATGCTATCAAGAAAGAAAATGAAACATCATATTTAGTGTTGAAAGGATTTTTAAGAAAAGTTACAAGTTTCAAACTTACTCATATTCTTGCCGATTTCGGTAAAGGATTTGGGCTTTCATTAGTAGGAGTGTCAATGGTTAAGTTCAGCCGGTTATTTTATAAAATTTATCCCATATTAATTTTTTGGTTATTCTGTTATGTATAATCAAAAGTAGACTTTTCGAAACCGTCCCAATCATGTCTGTTTCTCTTTGCTATCAGTACGGTTCGGTTAATTTTTGATATTTTTTTAATATTATGTCAATTCACCAGTAGAAGTAGAATTGCAATAACATACGTTCTTTTATAGGACTTAGCAAAACTCTCTAGACATTTTTACTGTTTAAATTATGATGAATTAAAAAAAATATGGCTAGAGTATTGATCTATCAACTATTCTACAACAACGTAAAAGAAATCAAACAAAGGCAAAGAAAATATTAATCATACGAGTTGAAAGATATACAAAGCTGGGACTCAAGAATAAAGTCTATAGAAGATTAAATATTCAAAAAGATAAATCTAAATAAGAAAGGAAACATATTCAATACCTTATAGTTTGCTACTCATAATCTCTAGAATACATTGTGTCTTGCTAATAAAGATACTTGAAATAACTTAGTTTAAGTAGCAATAGCATAATAGATTTTAGAAATTAGTATTTTAAGTTTAATTACTTGTTGGCTTGTAAGAGTTTTCATAATTCCAAGGCTCAAAGAAAATTTAATATATTATTATTTTTAAACTTACTAAATAAAAATATTTTTACATGTAACATATATTCGGTACGGTTCAGTATTTTTTGGTTGATTTTTTATAAAGAAAAAAAACCTACCCTAGAGTTATATAAACCTACGGTTTCTTAAAAAGAAACCTAAAAAATCGGTTCGGTGCGGTATGTTCGAACAGTTTAGTCGATTTTCAAATATCCATTGATACCCCTATTCATAGTATACTTGAAAAGCAGAACTATTTTCGAAAAATTATGAAATGGCTTAGCACTTTATTTATTTTCTTTGCACTGTTATGAACTACTATTTTGTTATTGGTGTTGGACCCAACCTATGTTCAAGCTCGTCACTACTTTCAACCTGAGGTAGGTTTGTTTATTTTTGAGTACATGGGGTCGGTTGTACTCATACTACACTTCCTACACATTGCGTGTAGATCACGGATGCCGACGTTGGTATGTTCGATGAGAGTTGGATTGGAAGATGTGCCTGCGTACCTGTTGTAGCTGCCTCTTGTTCATTGTAGCATTAGATTTTAAAACTTTGTTTATGTTATGTTTTAATAGAAGATGTATTTAATTCATATCAGCTTTGTAAATTCTATTCTTAGAAGCTCATGATTTGTACTACAAATCCTTGGAAAATATACAGATTTCGATAATTCTCTTATTTAAACTATCTTATGGAATATTGTTAGAATTGGATAATATAGTTGGCTTACCTAGCGGGTTGGGTTATGTGCCATCACAACTAGTAGATTTCTCGGTCGTTATAGGGCAATAGGAAACTCTTTCACTATGCGATTGCATGCACCCTTACGCGATTGTAGTGTATGTTTTGAAGAAACATTCATTTTCTTCTTCGTGATCACATTACTTCTTCCACGATCGTGATGTACAAATACCTATGCAGGAAAACTATATTCCCAAATCGGGGGTTAGACCATTTTTATCATATTTTGACTTGTGGAGCTCGATTTTGAGTGATTCTTTGTGTGTTTTTTAAGCAAATTGATTGGGTAAGTGTTCTTCATCTATAATTTATTATATTCCATGATTTTTCTTTATTTCTAATATTAAATTTGCGTTTTGAGTTTAGGAAAATAGTGGTGTTTGAAGAAAGTTTTCAAAATGAAAAAAAATCATGATTTGAAGGGCGAAATGGTATCCGAATTTTATGATTTTTGTATGGTTGAACTCGTATCAGAATGAGTATTCAGTTTTTATAAAATTTTTCGGGATCCGAGGTGCGGGATCGGGGGTGGACGTTTTGACTGATTTTTGGATTTTATTAAAGATTGAGAGTTTATGATCTGGAATAGTTTCTTATGACGTTTATTTGTGCTTTGAAGCTATTTTGGTTAGGTTTGAGCCGTTCGGAGGTCTTTCCACCAGAGAAGTTCATTTTAGAATATCGGATTTTCTTCTTTGATGTAAGTATCCTGCCTAACTTTGTGTGAGGTATTTCCCCTTAGAATTTGAGTCTGCAATGTTGATTGTAATTCATGTGGAAAAGTTTACCTTTTAGGGTTTGTAGGTCCTTATATTCACCAAGTAGGAAGATGTCCTTGATATGATTGAGTTTTCTAATTGCTAGTTTCACCTCTACGTACTTAATTGGAATTAATTACTTTATGATTCACTCTTATTGCCTATTTGACTCTTATTTGGCTTAACTGAAAATTTGTACCTCTCATACTGACATGTTATCTTTGCATAGGTGCCTATCTTTTTCTAAAACTGTTATTGTCTCATCTTATAATTGTTAAGTCTTAATTAAGGTTGCGATTATCTTTCTGCCACTTATCTTTAATTGAATTATTGGTTAACCTTCCTAATTCCTCAAGCTTAAATGAAGTTAGTTATCCTATATTACAATTGGCATAGCATTATTTGGAATTATGTGACTATTGTTAGCTTCCTTGATGTTGAATCATATATTGTGGAGTCGTTGCAACATTTTAGTTTTACCTTGTTAAGTTGTTCTCTTCACGCCTAGCATTCCTTACTGTGGTTATTCCTTGTGAATGAGTTCTACCGTTTCATTGTGATTTAAATTTCTTGAGTTGATTCACTTGTCTTACTTTGTATTATTGTCATCGTTGCTATTGTAATTTTTGTGGTGATGCACGAAGTTTCTGTCGTGCTGTAACTGTTATATCCGTTGGCTGAATTGCACATGTACTTTGGGGTTACGGAACGATATTCCATGAGATCCACCTGTTCTGCATATTTACTTTGGGACTGCAGAACGATATTATGGGAGATCTCAATTCAGCATATCTACTTTGGGAATATGGAACGGTATTTTGGAAGATCCCCCTGTTCTATATATTTACTTTGGAAGTAAGAAACGGTATTCCGGGAGATCCCCTTGCACATTTACATTTGGGCCTACAGGACGGTATCCTGGGAGATACCCTGTTGTTGTATTTGTGTTCTAAGCTGTTTATCTTCAATGCTTACATTCTACTAAACACTCTACATGATGCCCGTTCTTTTCCTTATACTGCTATCTAGTATGAACTACATTAGGACACTTACACGGGCATACATGCAGCTAAGCACCCTTATCGGATAAGAGATTTTATTGATATTACTGAGTATAGACGCACGCCCTTATTTACTTGCCTTCCACATTAAAATGGCTCTATTTGGCACGTAAGTCATCAGTGCGCTTTTGAGGTGTGATAAGGGCACGGGATGCCAAGTGTTAGGGTTCAGTTATTGAGACCCGTATTGTATGATTATGATATGAGGTGTCGCAGGGTGACTTATATTCGAAGGTTATTTATTCGAAAAAGATTATATTTAAAAGGTATTTATTTTGATGGAACTATGTTTGAAAGATATTTATTTGAAGGATATATCTCGAAATATATTATTGGGAAGGATTCTATTCTAAAGATTTCTATTCGAAAACTTATTGGTGAAATATTTATACTTGAAGGATTTGACTAATTGATTGGAGTTTGTTGGCTAAAACATGATGTGAGAACTGCCGTAGTTGCTGAGTTATTACTTGTCCTTGCAGTCTCTATGTTTTCGAATATGGGTTGTGTTTCCGTTCACCTTTCTGTGTTATTATTATAGTGTTCTCCTATGACTTGTTGTTTCCTTCTTATTGCAAATTTCTTTATCATTAGCTATATTGCCTAGTCTTTATTTAGAATTCATACAATGTTGTTCCTATACTCACGCTTGTTTTGTTTATTAGACTAGTAAGTGTCTTGATCTTTTCTCGTCACTACTCAACCGATGTTAGTCTTGTCACTTACTGGGCACCGCTGTGGTGTGCTCATACTATAATTATGTACAATGTTTTTATAGATTTAGGTATTGGATTGTTAGTAGTTGTACGATTCGTTGATGTGGAGACCCAAGTTAAACCTGTAGCAGCGTTCACAAGCTTCGAAGTCATCTTCCTATTTTTGTATTTACAATGTTTTACTTATTTCCAAACAATTATAATTAGATGTTGTAGTAAGCTCTATAGATCTTATGACTTGTTCTACCAATTTTGGGAAATCATAAATTCTGTAAATATTTCTATATCGAGACAATTAGAGCTTCTTTATTATTGTTGATATTCGATAAATGTTAGGTTTACCTAGTCCCTAAGACTAGGTTCCACCACGATACCCAATAGAGGGGAAGTTGGGTCGTGACAAGTTAGTATCAGAGCCTTAGGTTCATAGGTGCTACAAGCCATAAGGGAGTTTAGTAGAATCTTGCGGATCGATAAGGAGAGATCTGTACTTATCTTCACGAGGCTGCATAACTATTAGGACAATCTCACTTCTTTCATTCCAATAGCGCGAGCTTAGTGATCTCGAATGTTTGAACTTTTATCAATCCTTTCACTCACCAATGGTAAGGACACAAGTTGTAATAATAAATGGCACTACTCCCAAAGCAGGTGTCACTAGAGGAAGAGGCAGAGACTGATGAGGAGTACATGCCACGTCTAGAGCACTTACTAGAGCAGCAGTTGAGGAGTCTCCAGTAGTTCTAGTTAGCTCAAGCATGATTGATTTCAGTTTCACCAACTACATTACAAATCGGGGGAGAGACTTAGATCTCGTTGCCCACACTCAACAGTAGTGAGTTCACGTTGTTCAGGTTCCAGGTGTCATGGCGACACAACCTGTGGTTCCAGTTCAGCCCATGGTCAAGGCAGCAGCATCTGAGGAAGGGCACCTTAGATTTTCAAGGTTTAAGAAATATGACCCTATTACATTGAGTGGTTTGGCTTTAGAGAGCGCACTAGGTTTCATAGATGAGTGCCATCGCATTCTCCACACTATGGATATTGTTGAGATGAGTGGGGTGCTTTCACTACATTCTAGCCTGGGGGAGGGGGCGACTTATTACTGGTGACAGGCATGTGAGTTGGGTAGCTCGACCGATGCAGCTTTACTTACATGGGTTCAGTTTTTGGAGATGTTTTTGAGAGGGTTTTTACCTCAGTCCCTTCGGGATACATGGGCGCACAGAGTTTGAGCAGCTATGCCAGGGCACTATGTCATCAGATTCAGTGACTTGGCCAAACATGCACCTTCTTTGGTCTCTACAGTTAGAGGGCGATTATGTTGATTCATTGAGGGGATCAAGCATGATACTCGATTCAGTATTGCTCGAGAGTTGGAGTCAGATATTTTGAATCAGCAAGTGGTATGGATCGCTTCTTAGTTAGAAGGCATGTGGGATCGGGAGCAAGAGGATATACAAGATCAGAGAGAGAGAGAGTACAGGGAGGCGAAGAGGCCTCGTAGGCTGGAGAGATCTACTGGTCCTTATCTTTTAGGCAGGGTGCGATATGGTAAAAGTTTTATAAGTCAAACCAGTTAAGGTTTGACTTCCAACTTTGCATAACGATTCAGGTGTTCATAGGTCTCAGAGTACCCATACCACATAGTTCTCGCAGCCACGTCAGCATAGGGGTTGCTTTGAGTGTAGAGATACTAGCCATATGGTGGAAGATTGTCCCAGATTTTGGACAGATGTGTTACAGCAAGGTATTCAGGTTAGTAGAATGCGCCTAAGAGGGGGAGGCTTGACCTGGCCTGTTGATGTGTATCATATTGTAGGCTTAAGGCCGTTGCGCCAGATGATGCTATACATGTATGCTTTCGGTTTGATATGGTAGACTTATGGTGATGAATGAAGTTTCTGCCATGTTGTAACTGTTATCTCTGTTGGCCGAACTGGGACATGTAATTTGGGGTTGCGGAACGATATTCTAGGAGATCCCCATGTTCTATATATTTACTTTGGGATTGCGAAACGGTATTCTGGGAGATCTCCCTATTCTGCATATTTACTTTGGGAAAGCGAAATGGTATTTCGAGAGATCCCCATGTTCTATTTATTTACTTTGGGAGTATATAACAGTATTCCGGGAGATCCCCTTGCACATTTATGTTTGGGACTACAAGACTATAAGGCCCCGAAAAATTTCGCTAAGTAACCCAGGATTTCGTAATGCCACGTATGCTAATTATAATATTTTATATGCTTTTAACATGGTGGACATCAATTAGACTTGGTAAACAAGTATATGAATCATATAGTAAGTAAGGTAAGGTCCAAGGAGAGCCTAAGTGTAAGCCAAATGGGGAAACTTTCATAATGCCCTAAGATTCCAAATGAGTTTTGACAAGTCTACACATTGAACAAGCACATCTAAATAAGGTTTTATGTGGCGAATAACCTATCATATGAAAGGTCTTTGAGTCTAGTTTCCAACGCTTCAAACCTTTAATCATATGGACATTCCTACACAAAGTTATGATCAAACTACCAAAGGCTGGAAAAATGCAATCCTGTGACAGATATGCGATCGCAAAAACCATTATGCGGTCCGCATACTTGATTTGCGATCACAAATTAGGTTGAAAGCTGGACCAGTGTAGCCCACTTTTGGGCACCGAGTTTTGCGACGTGTTTGCGGCCAGCATACCCATTCTGGGATCCATTATGTGGCCGCAGACCCACATTTGGAGGGTTAATCTTCCTATTTTTATAACGCGATCCCATTTTAATATGTAGTCGTTGGGGTTTCCTTGAGGGTCATATTTCTACTGATATTAGAGAGAGTTTAGAGCATATTAGATAGAGGAGGAGGAACCCAACATTCAATCATCCAATCTTGCATCAATCTTCAAGAATCAAAGAATCCAATCACAAGTTCTTCATCTAAGAGGTAAGATTCTATATTTCGAATTAGGGGTATAAGATGGGGAATTGAGGTATGATTCTGGGGTGTATTTCTATTATGTATGCATGCATGTACAAATTAAGTTTGTGCAAAGATTGTTGAACATAAATAAATAAATATTGGGTTAGGAAATAAAGGAAACCTTGTAAAAGAGATTTGAAATTATGATGCTCAACTAGTATCTGATAAAATGCTCAAATGAAACCATGAATACCTTTCTAATTTGTGTTCAATTTTATTATCTCTCAAAGTAGATTAGGATTTCTAGAATTTTTGGAACGTCGTAGTAACTTAAGGAACGCTTAAACAAGGTATGTATGGCTAAAATCCCGTCTTTTAGAAACTGTGCTTCGTCGGCATTTGTGTGAATATGGTAAGGCTAAAGTTGAATTGTTAAATTTATTATTGTTCCACATGAATTTGGGGTTGCTACCTTGTATTTGTGAAAGATGTATTCCAATATGATCAATGTGCTATTCTTGATAATTTGAAAAAGGTGCAAGGACTATTAATCATGTATTGAAATGCTTAGACCTTAGATTGACATTGAAGTGCGTTGTTGTGCCATCTATGTAAAATTTCATCTACTCTTACAATCTTATTTGCTCTCGTGTGCCCATACTCTCTTAAGTTAGAAACCTAACATTGAAATTGGAAATGATGTGAGATGTGGTCTAGTGCCAAATATATGATGTGACAGATGTGGCCCCAAGTGCCTAGGAAATGATTCCTGGGAAAAAAATATTGAAATGAGATGAATGATGGGAAAAGGGAAATGCCTCGGTAAGACATCGTAGCCGATCGGGCCGTGATCCGATGCCATGATAGACACATATGGTGGTAACGTATTGATAATTGAAGTTGGAAAGTGTGAATGGAATATTAGTAACATCTCTGGGAGACGGCCTAGCTGATCGGGTCGAGATCGGACTCCGCTCAAGATAGCGGTGGTGATGTGAATAATGAACAGTAGGAAATGCCCCAAAACCAAAAGCTATAGGAAAATGATGTGAAATTGCATGATTCTTTTATTTGATAATGTTGAGATCATTTAAAGTGTTTGAGTTGTACTTGTGATTTCATTATTATTATATGAAAGTTCTTTGTAACTAGATGGTGTTTAGCTATATATACTAGTGTTATTCGATGGCACCACCGTCCCTTTTGCCGGGGGCGCTACATCATTAAATGGATGTAGGTATTTCTATAGCAGGCAGTGTTGGTCCCAGCTAGTGCCACATCATCCTTTTCAATTGACTTTGTGAGCCCCATTTCATTGCGGGGTCCTGTTTCAGCTGTTTATCATGTACTTTGTATTTGAGGTATAGCCAAAGCCTTGTTACCGGCATTACCAGATTGCATTACTCTTCAGCTATGTTTAGAGGATCCATAGACAGGTTGTGGGTAGTGTTGGGTATTGGAATTAAAATAGAAATATTGATGTTTGGAAAAGATTTATAAAAATTATAATATTTTGATATTTATGTTTTAAGCTGCTAATGGAAATAAAGTGGAAGTTGTTAATGAAATACTTACAAAGTATGATTAATGGAGTCCATCTCCAACTTATTCATGAATTAGTTTGGGTAGAATGAAAACTAGCAGGCTTGCTCAGTCGGGTTTACTCGGTTAAGCGCCGGTCGCGCTCCTCGATTTTTGGGGCATGACAAAGACGGTTTCCTGGGAGATTCCATGTTGTTGTATTTGTGTTCCGAGTGGTATATCTTCCATGCTTACATTCTTTGAAACAATCTCCGTGATGTCCGTTCTTTTCCTTATACTACTAGCTAGTATGAACTATATTAGGACACTTGCACGGGCATGCACGTAGCTAAGTACCCTTACCGGGTAAGAGGTTTTATTGATATTGATGAGTATAGACGCACACCCTATTTACTTGCTTCCACGTAAGAATGGCTCTATTTGGCACGTAAGTCGTTAGTGTGATTTTGAGGTGTGATGAGGGCACATGATGCCAAGTGTTAGGGTTCAGTTATTGAGATCCATATTGTATGATTATGAGATGAGATGTCACAGGTGGCTTATATTCGAAGGTTATTTATAGAAAAAGATTGTATTCAAAAGGTATTTATTTTGAAGGAACTATATTTAAAAGATATTTATTTGAAGGATATATCTCGAAATCTCTTTATTGGGAAGGATTATATTCTAAAGATATCAATATGAAAGCTTATTGGTGAAAGATTTATACTTGCAGGATTTGACTAATTGATTGGAGTTTGTTAGATAAAACCTCATGTGAGAACTGTCGTAGTTGCTGAGTTATTACTTGACCTTGCAGTATCTGTGTTTTCGGATTTGGGTTGTATTTCCGTTCACCTTTCAGTGTTATTATTGTGGTGTTCTACCATTATTTGTTATTTCCTTCTTATTGCCAATTTCTTTACCATTAGCTATATTACGTAGTCTTTATGCAAATTCATAAATTGTTGTTCCTGTACTCATACTTGTTTAGTTTATTAGACTAGTATGTGTCTTGATTGTTTCTCGTCACTACTCAACCGAGGTTAGTCTTGATATTTACTGGGCACCACTGTGGTGTACTCATACTCTATTTTTGTACACATTTTGTGCAGATCTAGGTATTGGATTGTTAGTAGTTGTGCGGTTCGTTGATGTGGAGACTCAAGGTAAACCTGTTGCAGGGTTCGCAAGTTTCAGAGTCACCTTCCTATTTTTGTATTCACAATGTTTTACTCATTTCCAAATAGTTGTATTTAGATGTTGTAGTAAGCTCTATAGAGCTTATGACATGTACTACCAGTTTTGGGAAATTGTAAATTCTGTATAGATTTCTATATCGAGAATACCAGACCTTCTTTATTATTGTTGATATTAAGTAAATGTTAGGCTTACCTAGTCCATAAGACTAGGTGCCATCACGATACCCAACATAAGGGAAGTTGGGTCGTGACAAATTAGTATCAGAGCTCTAGGTTCATAGGTGCCATGAGTCATAAGTGAGTTTAGTAGAGTATTGTGGATCAGTAAGGAGATATTTGTACTTATCTTCTAGAGGCTACAAAACGACTAGGAGAATCTCACTTCTTTCATTCCTATCGCACGAGCTTATTGATCCCGGATGTTTGAAATTTTATCAATCCTTTCTCTCACTAATGGTGAGGACACGAGCTGCAATTATCAATGTCATGGCTCCCAGAGCAGGTGTTGATAGGGGCAGAGCCAGAGAGCGATGAGGAGTACATGCCACATCTAGAGCACCTACCAGAGTGGCTGTTGAGGTGTCGCCAGTAGCTCTAGTTGGGGGGTAGGTACCGGAGGCGCCTGTTGTTACCCTCAGACTTCAGGAGACTCTAGCACAATTCCTGAGCATGTTTGGTATATTAGCTCAGGTGTGGTTGATTCCGGTTGCACCAGATACTTTGTAGATTGGGGGAGGGACTTAGACTCTCGCCGCCTACACTTCAGAGCAGTGAGTTCACGTTAGTCAGGTTCCAGGTGTCATGGCAACACAGCCTGTGGTTCCAGTTCAACCCATGGTTAAGGCATCGACATCTGAGGAAGGGCAGCTTAGGTTTGAAAGGTTCAAGAAATATAACCCTCTTGCTTTCGGTGGTTTGGCTTACGAGAGAACACATGGTTTTATAGAGGAGTACTGTCGCATTCTCCGCACTATAAGTATTGTTGGGATGAGCGGGGTGCTTTCACTACATTGCAGCTTGAGGGGGTGGCTTATTAGTGGTGATAGGCATATGAGCTGGGTAGCCCGACTGATGCAACTTCACTTACATGGGTTCAGTTTTCGGAGATATTTTTGAGAGAGTTTGTACCTCAGTCACTTTGAGATGCATGGAGCGTAGAGTTTGAGCAGCTACCCTAGGTCACTATGTCAGTATTATAGTATGCCATCAAATTCAGTGATTTGGCCAAACATGCACATGTTTTGGTCACTACGGTTAAAGGGCGAGTACCTAGATTCATTGAGGGGCTCTGGAATGATATTCGGTTCAACATGGCTCGAGAGTAGTCAGATATTTTTTTCCAGCAAGTGGTATGGATCTCTCGCTAGTTAGAGGGTTTGTGGGATCAGGAGCGAGAGGATAGACGAGATCAGGAGTGAGAGTACAGGGAGGCGAGGATGCCTCATAGGCCAAAGAGATTTAGTGGTCCTTATTTTGGAGGCATAGTGTGAGATGGTAAATGTTTTGTGAGTCAACCAGTTCAGCATGCACTTTCGACTTCGCATAGTGATTCAAGTGTTCATAGGTCTTAGAATACCTATACTGCACAATTCCTGCAGCCACATCAGTATTGGGGTTTTCTTGAGTGTGGAGATACTAGTCACATGGTAAAAGATTGTCCCAGATTTGGGACATATATGTTACAGCGAGGTATTCAGGTGAGTAGAAGGCGCCCAAGGGGGGAGGCCCGACACGTTGATGTGTTTTATATGGTAGGCTTGAGGCTCTTGCGCCAGATGATTCTATACATGTATGCTTTCGGTTTGATATACAGGAGCATCTTCCGTATTTTATTTCAGTTGCTTATCGCGATGAGTTCCCTTACTTGTTGCTCCACTTATGGGTGCATCTCATGACTTGCACTCCATTTATGTATTGCCCTGTTGGGAGGTTCTATGAGTGATATACCGTGTCTATTGTCTATTTCTATTCATTATTGAGAGTTATGAGACTAGTAGTAAACTCATATTGTCCATTACGGTAGGCTTGATGTGATTTCTAAGTATTTTTGCTTATGAGTTGTGATCTTAATGTTCCAACGGTGTGGGAGCCAGTACGTATTGTAATTTTATTGACGGAATTGATCTAGTGAGATGTTTCAACTGGTTTGAAGTATACACTACTTGTGATTTAGGGTTGAGGGTGGGACCCTCGTGTTTTTTATGATTCGACATGTTTGAATCTGGCTGAGTACCGCGGTGGAAGTTATATTAGTATGAGATCCTTGTGAATTGTTCATATGCTTTAATTCTTTTCTTGTTATATTAATTCATAGTATAATACTGTTAGAGAGTTTTTCCTGTCGGTCTTGTTTGGGAGTTCTCTTATGTGTTTCTCCTTACATATCCAGTCATTTTCGCTATGTGCTTCTTGAGTTTTAGCTTGCGTGGTGTGTGTGTCTGGTGGTGTGTGTTGTGACTTATTGATTCGGATGTTTAGTTATGAGGTTTTTCATGGTTCTTGTACCACTGTCAGTGTTGTGTAGGTTTGAAATGAGTTCCTATTGGATATGAGGCAAATTGCCAGTGTTGGATTTGATTTTGAGCAACTATTGTTATTAGAAATATTATTATGGGCATATATGTGAAGTATAATGTTGTGTGGTTGTACTCTGTGTGTGTAGGAAAAAGTGGTAGCAGCTAGTTGAGACTGACACCGGATATGGATTTAGAACCGAGTCTTTTGGAACTGAATGGAAGGTGAGAATTTTGACTTTGAGCCTTAATAGTGTTGGCGGAAAGACTAATTTGCAGTTGAGATGGTGTTTTCAGGCTTATGTAGATTGGGGTGACGTGGGATCATCCTCGGAAGTATGTTCGAAGTGTCCATTCAGTGATTTGAGGACTTCGAGGCGAATCTTGCCACGTTCAAGGACGAACCTTTGTTTAAGAGGGGGAGGATGTAACGAACCGACCGATCGTTTTAAGAATTTAAGTTATGTTCAGCGGCATATGGTCTTGAGAAGCTTCATATTATGTGTAGCGAATTGCTTGCATGGTTGAATTTATTTACCGGATGATTCATAGTCGAATTGGAAGAATGACTCTAATTTTGGAAGCTTAAGCGATGGAAATTTGACTGGAATGTGAATTTTGTGTAAACGGCTCCGGAATGAGTTTTGGATGATGTCATCAGATTTGTATGGTGATCTTGGACTTAGGTGTGCATCCAGATTTGAATTTGGAGGTCTGTAGAGTAATTCGAGGCACATTGCCGAAAGTTGGAAAAGTTGAAGTTTGGAAAATGAACCATAGTTGACTTTTGTAATATTAGGGTCGGAATATAATTCCGAGAGTTGGATCAGCTCCATTATGTCATTTGAGACTTATTTTAAAAATTTGGCGTCATTCTGAGTTGATTTGATTGGTTTCGGCCTGAGTTTTCGAAGTTGGAAGATTTAGAAGTTCATAGTTCCATTCATGGGGCGATTTGTATTTTTTGCATTGTTTGATGTGATTCAAGACCCCAAGCGGGTCCGTGTGTGAGCACGTGATTTTTTCCCCATATATAAATTATTCTCAAAATTCCAAACAAAATAATTTCTTTCTTACTTTTACATTTTTTGTGATTTTTATGTTATTTTCTGATAAAAATTATTGCATTTTATTTGTGCATTTTAATTCATATGAAAAATACAAAAATACTTGGCATTTGATTAGAATTTAATTTTATATCTTATTATTAATTAGGGGTTAATTCGTTTTAGAACAAATATGAAGAAATTAATCAAAAGTTCACTTTTGCATTTTAATTATTGAATTGTGAATTTATCGTGGAATAGTTTTTAATCAATTTTAGGAGTTAAATAGTTTAGCTTTGAAAGGTGTTAGGACTTTATTTTAATTTTTATTCTTTTATAAAAGCAGGAAAAAAATACAAAATGGAATAAAGAATATAAAAGCAAATAAAAAAATACAAAAAAGGAAAAATAGATAAAAGGAAAAAGAGAGAAAATGAGAACAAAAGGGGCCGCCTATTAAAAAATTGAATTTGCGCCATTCTAATTAATTTGGACCAATTAATTACATAACCACCCGCCCAACCCAAGTCTCACTGACCCAGTCCAATTCGGAGGTTTAGCCAAACGACGTCGTTTCCTTGATTAAATCGTGGCCTTTGATCTCCAATACAACGGTAAGTAAAGTACTAGGTTCTCTAATATTAAAGTGTCCGAAGACCCTACCCCCTCCCCGTCTCGTCCCCCTC
Organism: Nicotiana benthamiana; assembly: GCA_034376525.1. Lineage (NCBI taxonomy): Eukaryota > Viridiplantae > Streptophyta > Magnoliopsida > Solanales > Solanaceae > Nicotiana > Nicotiana benthamiana. Next base: position 4,084,029 of record CM067329.1, on the reverse strand, counting down.
ACAAACACTCAGAACCCCTAATGTAACACCGCAGGTCGGAAATCATCGCCACCGCTAGCAAGTCTCCAAATGGCCTGAAATTTACTCCCAAATCCCCTGTGAACTCCTCTTTTCAAGCCCCATATCTCCATGGATCAAATCATACCAGATCTTCTCGAATGATCGATCTTGTGACTGCCATCTCCCCCGCCCACGGCGGCGATGACACTAATGACCGCCAAAGCAACACCCTAGATTCCTCCTGTCGTCCTCTCTCTATATCTCACCTCAGTTTCCCACGAATCCCCACCCTGAGTCTCAAATCTCGGTTTGAAATTCGGCCCAAAACTTTAAGTTCTTCAAACATCCCAAATCCATACCCCACAGTCCCCAGACTCCCTCACCTCGAATCACCAGCCAAAAACTCTCGAATCTCACCAGGCCGTCTCCAATTTCGCATCTAAGGTTTTCGAGTTCTTCTACCTTTTGGAGCTGTAATCATTCAGATGATTTTAATTAATATTATGAGTTTATTTTTGATAAGATAAACCTATAATATTAATTTAAATTCAATTTCAAAAATCAATTGACTTCGAAGACCATATCAATAAGCTTTTGGTCATTTTTAGTTTTAATTTTGTTTGATTCATGCTTTGTCTGTTTAATTAATTATAGTTTTAATTTCTAAATCATTTTAAATGATAGTTATTTCCGATACAATTCTGTCCGTTAATTGTTAGCTAGATGTTTAAGTTAATTTCCATTTCTTTAGTTCTAAGTTGATGTTTAAATGTTCAATTGCTAGCTTATTTGTTAAATATTTGTTTAATTTCACTTAGTTTCGACTATAAGTCTAAGCTTTGCATTTTTCTTTTAATCTTTGATCCTGATTTTAAATCTGGTCAAGTCTGTGTGACTGAATAATTGTGTTTTGTTAATTCAATTAGTTAATTTCTGAGTTTCAATTAATCAGTCTTAGTTAGTTTTAAATTGGTTTAGGTGATTGGTTATAGCTCTTGAAAGTTTAATTAGAATTAGTAATTTTTATGGGTTTCACGGGTAGTTTGGGCATGGGAAATGATTGATTTATCAAGAACAGTAATTTCAAAATAAAAAAAATGGTAGTATACGTATTGTATAGGTAGAAGAACACCCTAGGGCCTTCTAGAATAGGACTTTAATGAACATTTCAGCTAAATAGAGGTAGTAACTTGGGTAACAAGTTTTAAAAGAAGGGATTAAAATGAAATGAAGGGGGGAACTGAAGTAAAAGAAAAGGAAGATCTGAAGTTCCCTCATTCTAGGCCTATATAAAAGGCATTCTCATGCCTTGTGAAGGGGGTTCCTTTCAATCATCAAAAAGAAGCCAAAACTTTTCTCTTCTTTTAATTTTCAGATCTGCATTTGTGAAATACATACCTTCAAAAATTCAAACAATAGAAAACCTCTAGAAAATTAAAAAATGAGGAAAGTACTGTTCCGTTGAAGTATTATTGTTAGTTTCTCAATTTCAGCTTTCAAATCAACCTGCTAGCTTAGCTATGGTAAAAAAATTACTTGAATGTCTTGTTTTGTCCGATAATCTAGAGTGTGAAGCAGTATTTGCTCTCCCTATTAGAGTTGTTTAGAAGCTGTTATTCAATCTCGTGTGGTTCTGACACATTTCTGGACCTCTGGGATATTTCTGGATGAAATCGATCATGTGTGACTGCTGTTTGCAACTCTGACTACTGTTGTTGTGCTAACTCCTTCTTCCTCTTATTGTAATTCACTTTCCCATGTACGTTTATTATCTCCTATGAACTTGAAGGATCAGTGTAATTTTGATCTGGGAATATATGAAGAAATGTTGTTTAAATTGTTGTTTGAAGTCGAATCCTGAGTTCATTTCATCTATGTTCAGTTTTAACTTGTAAAATGGCCTGATTATTTGAGATTTGGTGCCAGTCTGTTTAACTAAACTAATTCTGGACTGTTAGGACTATTCCTAACTCTTGGATTGTGATTTGATTTTATGTTTAACTAGGAGCATATAGAATCAATAATTAGTAATTGTAATTCAGTTTAACTTGTGTTATTAATGTAGTGTAGTATAGTATAGCGTAGTTTATTTCGTGTTTTAGCAGTTATAGAAACAGGCTCATATTTCAGCATATTAATTTCTGAGGTCCAGTATTAATTAAATAGTGTTGATTGGATTTAATTGTAACGCAGTTGCTGGGTTCTGAATTCAAGTTGTTAAGCATACTGTTGTCATTGTGGTCAAATTGATTCCCTATCTCTAATTGGCTATCACTTTTCTAGTATTGGGAATGCACTACCAAAATTAATTGAGTTAATTTGTCACTTATAATTGGAAACAGCCTCTCTGTCCTTTCGGGTAGGGGTAAGGATTGTTTACATATTACCCTCCACAGACCCCACCTAGTGGGAGTATACTGGGTAGTTGTTGTTGTAATTTGTCACTTATAATTGAGTGAAACAGCCTAAAAGTGAAGTTAGCAGTCAGTACTAAAGGGATTTGTATAGCTGGGTGTAACATTTGGAAAGTAGTAAAAACTGGAACCTTGTGTGTCTGCCAGGACTCGACCGCTGAGTCATGCTCTGAAACCACCTGGGCTCGCCTTTTCTTTCACGATTGGGCCCAAATAATTCCTTTTAGGCCTGTTTAGTGGCTTGTGCATACAAGTCGATCCATCAGGCTGGTAATATGAAGCTGCATCTAGGCTTCAGTTTATAGTTTACAATACCAATTAATTAGGGCATTTTCTTTCTTTTAGAGACAAAATAAAAATAGAAAATCGTAGTTGCTTTAAGACTTGACCTTTTAAAAATAAAATAAGACGAGCCTCGCGCAATAAAATACTAAATTGCGGGGCCCACAGTAAAAGATTAAAAAAAAATACTTAGAATTCCGAGATGGACTGTTTAGCGAATTTCACGACCTTCCCAAAAGATAATAACGCGTTAATCTCTTTAGACACGATTTTAATAAAATTACATTCCTAAGCTCGGCTGTGCATATTATGTGACCCAAATCAAATCCCAAAATGTTGAATAAGTGTGTTTAGGATCGCGGGTGCATTTCATGTGGCGCGATCTAAAGACACGTTTTAAACGATGTTCAATTTTATTAAAAATTAAATAAAAAGCGGTAAAAAGTAACAATTGGCACATAAGTTCTTCATGTAATAAAATCAGATAAATAAGCTAAATGCGACAGTTGAGCGCGGTGCAAGAATCACGGAACCTTGGAATGCCTAACACCTTCTCCCGGGTTAATAGAATTCCTTACTCGGATTTCTGGTTCGCGGACTGTTAACAGAGTCATAATTTCCTTGGTTCGGGATTCAACCAATGACTTGGGACACCATTAATCTCCCAAGTGGCGACTCGAAATCCTAATAATAAATCTCGTTCCGATTGTCCTTTGATTGGAAAAACTCCTTTATGCCCTTGCGGGTGTAGTAAAAAGGGAGGTGTGACATCGTGTTAATTTATAGAACATGTTACATTTTTTGTTGAGGTCCCGGGGGCTCGGGTACATTTCGAAAGGGCCACGGGCCATTTTCTCAAGGTTTGAAATTCTGAAACCTGTTGTCTGCTATCCTTCTATGCAATCTCATAGGTAGAGCCGCGATCGGGAAGGTGTGTCTTCTTCTTCTCCGAATTTTCTCACTTCTGTTCACGTTCACATAGTTCTCTTCTTCGGGGCATTATTTATCTTTTCTCTCACGATCGCAAAGATGGCATTGGGCAGTAGGAAACTCTTTCACTATGCGATTGCATGCATCCTTATATATGAAGAAGGGGAGGAAGAGGATATATTAAAGCAATGCCGGGCAGACGCGTCAAGAAAATGTGATTTGCCACCAATGCATAGTAAAACAAGTAAGAAGTCTCGTGAAAGGGATAGAAGTTGGGACGACAGGATGTTTGAAGACGTAAACACAAGGAGACCTCCGATGAGAAATGCAAAACAAAAATAGGTCGCTCAAACAATTATTACAAAGGTTAATCGATCGAGAAACAAAGCATGAATTTTGAAGTCATATTATGAAAAATTGTGGACGAAGTCATTAATCTACAAATTAAAATTTTCACAAAATTGGAGAAAAGAGAGCACCAAGATGGTTTCTTCAACTGTTTATTTTTCCATCTCACTGGTATTATTCTATGTAATATCATCACAGAGCATGTTATAAACTCTGGGATGATCATACTTTTCTTAGTTCTTGCTACTTCTTTCTTCTTACATGCTTGTTAGTTCATGAGGCTTTTATTGGCCTCAATAAGATTAGTAAGGTAAGGTTTACGCCGATTATTGTTTTATGGGTAACAATACCGGTGCTATCCCCTCTTATTTTATTTTTCCTGTTTGTTGTAATTTTCTTTTTAATTATATTAATGAAAACTAGCCCTAGACGCTTGCCTAGTGGATTGCCAAAAAAAAAACCACTTGAATGATTTAACTAATTGATTGGAGTTTGTTGGCTAAAACTTGATGTGAGAACTGCCATAGTTGTTGAGTTATTACTTGTCCTTGTTGTATCTGTATTTTCGGATTTGGTTTGTGTTTTCGTTCACCTTTCTGTGGTATTGTTATGGTGTTCCACTATGACTTATTGTTTCCTTCTTATAGAAAATTTCTGTATCATTAGCTATATTGCGTAGTCTTTATGTAGAATTCATACATTATTGTTTATATATTCATACTTGTTCAGTTTATTAGACCAGTAGGTGTCTTGGCTGTTCCTCGTCACTACTCCACCGAGGTTAGTCTTGATACTTATTAGTGTACTCATACTATACTTATGTACAATTTTTGTACAGATCCAGGTATTGAATTATTAGTAGTTGTGCGGTTCGTTGCTGTGGAGACTCATAGTAAACTTGTTGCAGCGTTCGCAGGCTTCAGAGTCACCTTCCTATTTTTGTATTCACACCGCTTTACTTATTTCCATACAATTGTAATTAGATGTTGTTGTAAACTCTGTAGATCATATGACTTGTACTATCGATTTTGAGAAATTATATATTCTGTAAAGATTTCTATATCGAGATTGTTAGACCTTCTTTATTATTATTTATATTCAGTAAATGTTACGCTTACCTAGTCCCTAAGAGTAGGTGCCATCACGATACCCAAGGGAGGGAAAATTTGGTCATGACACATAAGAAATACCTATACGAATCTTATAGTGTGAGGCACCTATATGTATTGTTATCTTTTTGCTGAAACTTCTTATGAAATAACTCAAAAGTGAATTTAACTATTAACAACTTATATGTAGCTGTCATGGCAATGATGACATTATGGCTGGTACTTTCGCCAATATTTGCCTGGTAAACAATCTTTTAAAGGGGGAATTGTCCAAAAAGCTCTTCGTTGTTGCATTGGAACTCTCTGTATTTGTTGATTCTGCAGTGATGCCTCTAATGGTATTCTATTATTCTATTGTGCCTTTCTTTTAAGATATTTTACATTGAGAAATAGTTACTTTATACGTTTCACCTTCTAAAAAGAAGTACCTTTTATACAAATCAAAATCTGTAACATTAAAGTGCTAGATGTTTCAGAGCTTATTTTCTGCATTCCTTAAATAAGTTATACTTTCAGGAATACAACTCTGCTGCACAAGACAACTATGATCTTGGCTGAGAAGTGAAGAGAGTATGGAAGTGGAGGTTCCCAAGATTTAGGCTGCATAGTATCCCATTTTCTGGTGAGTTGCCACTACAAGAAAAAGAGCGTTTAGGGGCGACAACTTTTGCCACAGAGAGTTTAACTGCCGCCACAGATGATATTTCGTGGCGACGACGCAGCGACTAAGTGGTCGTTGACTATACTAAGTGGCAGATACTTATTGATAGCGACTTATAATGGTCGCCACAAAACATTCACCTTTCATGGCGACATTTGTTGTCACAAAAATAATTTTTGATTGCCACTAGAATTCACTTTAGAGAATCTATCGCCACTAAATGCTAGCCTTTAGGGCGAGGCATATCGCCACACATCATTGGGCGGCGACTATGGGTGCAACCAAAGCCCGACTTTGGTGGCTACTTTTGTCGCTACTAAAAACTACATTTTAGTGATAACTTGGTATTGCCACCAAATCTCCATTTCTTGTGGCATCAAAATGTTGTTACTAATTATATTTTCTTTTAGGTTGTAATCACAAAAGCTTTTATTTTTCGTCACAACACAAGTTTTCATAAAAGAAAATATAAAACTACAAATATTTGTTTCGACAAAAATTCTCAAAATAAAATTGAAGTCTTTCTAATGTTAAAAATTCTACACAATCAAAGGTAGTCAATGCATATACATTGCCATTTCACGATGCCAAAAGAGAAGGAATAATCTTCAAGATATACTCCAATGTTTTCGACGATAAATAAAAATACTATAAAAATATCTTGAAACTACTCCTTCAACAACTTCATTCCCTCGTTCTTAAAGTATTTTGCCCTTGCTATTAAAAAATAAAGATAAAATAACAGCGAGATGCAATTGATACTTTGAAATTCAATTATCAACCAAAACTAATAATAATAAATCTGAATATAGAACACGAATGGAATTGAATGCACAGAGCCGTATTACATAATGTATGTCCAAATTGTTGAAAGTAGCACAACAACGTAATATTTGACTAAGAACCTATTGAAACCATCTATAATGCACAATCAATGACCAGTCAATAAAATAACATAACTGAATTATATGCCGTCAGCCACCTACAACAACAACAACAACCCAATATAATCCCACAGACCTTACCCCTACCCTTGGTAGAGAGGCTGTTTCCAAATAGACCCCCAGCATGCTTCCCTCCAAGAATTTCCCATTTTGCTCTTGGGGAGACTCGAACTCACAACCTCTCGGTTGAAAGTAAAAGTTGCTTACCATCAGAGCAACCCCTCTTGTCTTGCCGTCAGCCACCTAATGATTTATTCATTCCCTTGATAATGGTGAGTAAACACACACTTCAAATGATCACCAAAAACTACCTGTGCATTGAGTAGAGAGGACATGTACTAGAGACTAAAATGACTAGAGATAAATTTGAGAATTTCTTAGTAATGGTCCCCATAGGTTCTAGATTGGTCTTGTCAGCATATTTAGCACTCAACAAAGCAAAGGGGGTTGTTTTCTTGAATGTATAAGAATTAGAGATTAGATATTTACATTTACAATCAAAATCTGACATTAAATTCAGCAAATAAGTCATTTTCACAAGCTCTCAAACGTAATGCACAAGTATTTACGACATGTGACCCAAAGAAAAGATAAAATATTATCTTGTAATTGCTAGTTGGTGTATGACATCCTTGATAAGCTCTACTGGTTAAGAAGTAGATGTCCCTGCTAGAAGAAAGCAATGAAAGGAACATAACAAAATTTGTTATATCCAAAATATGCACTTAAAAAAGGTTAAAGTTCAATAATGTAACACTAAGGTAGTGCTAAAAGAGGCACGAGATGTACATTTCTTAGAGAAAGGTAATGTAAAACTAAGGTAGTGCTAAGTTCCAAATGATACATATACTTAAAAAATAATTCTCTGTAACTGATATTAGGACACAACTAAGTAAAATAGTCATACTACATACAATTTTGACTTCAAGTAATAATGTCCTCCATCTTTATTGCACTGGAATAAATGGGGCCATTAGATCCTTTTTCTTCTCTTTTAGATTTTCTAGCAATGATTTCAGTAGGAACAAAGCAAAAGAGAAAAAAAAAGAAAAGATTTCAATGGTAAAGCTTGTGATGAATTTAGTTTAAGATTTCAGCTGGTCAGATAAATAAAAGGTACACGATCACCACTAACTCATTTCTGGAAGGAAATAGTTGACTCACTCATATTAAATTGGTTATATTTCTAATCAGAAAGCTTTTCAAGTACCTTTTGTATTGTGTTCATGAGAACAACAAATTGTTCTTGCATCCTCTTGTCCACTTCTAGATTAATCATCTTTCCTACTTCTTGTTCACGCTCCTCTTCCAACGTCCTTTGCAACTCATCTCCATATTCCTTCGAAACTTAGCATCCATTTGTTCACGTTCTTCTTGCAACTTTCGATCCATAGCGGCTTGTATCTCTTGACGCACAATCTTCATAGCAGATGGAACATTGGTCTCTATGTTTTCATGCTGCATGTGACTCTTTTTGGGAGGCTTTTTTTCATACTCTTTTCCACGAACATAGCTTGTTCTCTCACAAAAAACGGAGGATAAAATTTCATTTCTAGTCATAGGATGCCGAGTCGAGGCTTGCATTCTATGCTTTCGCAGCCCGTTGAAACTTCAAATTTATCCTGAAAAGAAAAGTAATTTATATTTTATATATTAACCACATAAATAGATCTTGCAATCTAAAGTCATACAATTGTGAAATTAATTTATTACCTTGACCTTCAACCATATTGCTTCTCCATGTTCCAAAACAATCTTTTGCAATTCCGATCTTGGAACGATATAGTGCTCCTCACGATCAAACCACAGTAATTAACAATATTTATATTTCCCTCTTCCTCTCTTTTTATTGTTGCAAGAAACTGCAAAGTAAAAAAAAACATACTTCATCACCAGTAGTTTTAATATTTAAGAACAATCAGTAAAGAGAATTTTCACGAAACACAAAAAACCAAACAACTAACTTGCACATTTTTCAGTTTCCGGAGAGCAATGTACACTGTCTGCTACATTCTGTGATGATTTTGTTTCTACCGAAGGCCTTTGGAGAGGATTACCAAATATTCGTCCTGTCTGTACGGGTCTTTGACTCAGATTACATGATTGTTCCGTCTCTAGAGATGCCTCAGTAGCCACTAAAGAATTGCCACGTCCTTGAATATTGCCACCACTATAGCATGCTCCCGCCTCTCCCACTTTTACCTCGTCCAGTTCCTTCCATTTCCTGCAGCATCAAATAAAAAGGAAGGGACTGATCAAACTAGAGAAAAAATTAATAGATATAGCAGAGAATTCAATAAATTAATGAAAATATATTGGTTTTACTTCACCACTGATTTTGTTATGAAATTAAAGCTTCAGGCATCACAAAATACAATCATTCTGACATGCATTTATTTTGGCGTACCCAAGCCTAGGTCACGAAGAATTTTCTTTGCTTCATAGAAAGAATTTGGCATAAATGACCCGTGGGGAAGAACTTCTTTAAATAAGAATGATCACTTACGATAAAAGCTTGAATAACTGCTGCTGGAAATCCTTATTGATTTCTTTATGTTTTTGCTCTGGAACATATTTTAATGAAGTTAACTCTGTGGTAGGGAGTGAAAGATGCAACTGCCAAAGCTTTGAGAATATTCCCTGCAACAAAGGCAGTAACGAGAATTGTGCCTCTTATGTTTAAATGGTGATGAGCATACAGAAATATTGGGAACCTCTATATTGGATTGTGCCTATATCTAAACAGTGAATGCATTCGTTATTTTCTCTTTTTTCTCTTTCGGTAAAGCGACTTGCATTCCAGATTTAGACAGGAGTTTAGCACACCTTTTAAAGTGATAGGCTGTGACCTTGGTTAAGACTCCTCAAAACATTGATGGCTAAGCTATTGTTCTCTTGAGCATGTTCATGATATTTACACATCCAAATTTTGATTATTTCCTACGATATCTCATCACATATTAAAGGGCTTGTTTCTTTTTCTCAATACTATTTACCATTATTCTTTGTATTGGGCAAATTTGGTTTCCTATGCCCGTATACTATCTATAAATATCCTTGATGAAGAAAGAGGTCTCATTACGGTAGACTCAAGCAGGGCCGGCCTCAGTCAATAAACAGAACGAGTGACATGACTTGCTACGATGTCACATCAAACTTTGACACTCGTATACCGAGGCCACCAACCCTTGTTTCTTTATATTATTTCGAGGAAGGTCCCTTAATATATAAAAGAGACCTTCCTTTTGTAAAAAGGGCATGTGTATTTTACTATTAAAAATATACAACTCTCTTTCTCTATCTATCTATCTCTCTCTCTCTCTCTCTCTCTCTCTCTCTCTCTCTCTCTCTCTCTCTCTCTCTCCCTCTCTCTCTATTGTGTAAAAAGCATATTACGTATCTTATCGTTCTTGTATCCCGATTCAGTTACATTATAATGACAGACCTTGATCATATTGTATTCTCTAGATCACATTACCCTTGATTCTGATTAACCCATGTCATTTTTTTGATTGTTTTAGAGCTATTTAAGTATACGAATAACTTTTAGCCAAATAATTAGGCGCCGTCTGTGGGGATTTCGAGAATCAAAGCTGTAGTTTGTTTCTAGAGATCCTTCAAAAAAAATCACTCCCTACAACCTAAAATGGCTGAGAACAACGCAAGAATGAAAGCTATCTTGGAGGTTAGAACAGATCTCACGGGCACTCTCAACGCGGCTGCTGAAGGAGATGCCCTACACAAAACCCCCAGTACCTTGATAGGCATGGAAGCCTTACATTCCTCATCAGAAGACCTGGTGGTACCACAAGAAAGAGAAGCTTCAACATCTACCACTAAGGAAGCACCCCCCGGAGATAAAAAAGTTACTAGAAGAGTGGCTAACAAACACTCTGAGCGGCCTTGCCAAGAAGCCGCCTCAAAATGATAGATGCACCCCAGCAGCAGATCATATCGCAACCGAGGATGAGCTCGAGGTCACGAGAACCAAAAATGTACCCGGCGATGTCCAAGCTAACGACAATACACTCACACCATCCTCAAAAAAATGGAAGAAATGGAAAACGAGAACAGGTCACTCTGCGACCAGAAGAGGGAACACCAAGAAAGGGTGGATAAAATCCCAGGCGCGCCTAAGTTGCTGCCAAAGAGAGACATGGGGAGGTTCGTTGAACAACCCTTCACGGAAGGAGCCGTGTCATACCCCATCCCAAAAACCTTCAAAATGCCCCTATTTGAAAGTATATGACGGGACCACCGATCCCGAGGACCACCTGATCACTATGTTACAGCCGTCAAAAGCAACGATCTATCAAAAGAACAGGTAACATCCGTACTTCTGAAGAAGTTCGGCGAAACGGTGACGTGGGGGAGGGGGGCTAACGTGGTACTCATAGCTACCGGCCGAAAGCATCTCCACATTTTAGGAGATGGCGGATAAATTTGCCACCGCCCATACAGGGGCAAGGAAACACAGAAGCACGGGTCAATGACATTTTTGTTGTACGACAGACCCCAGGAGAAGGACTCAGGGAGTTCATAGCCAGATTCAACAGGGTCAGAATGAGCCTACCAAACGTATCCGAAGGTAGGCAGTTGTGGCTTTTCAGAACGGGCTCAGCAGAGATGGCTCGAGGTCGACCAAGAAACTACCCAGCCGTCTTCTGAAATACCCCCACTACCTGGGAAGAAATACACAACGCCTATTGCGCCGAGGTACATGGGGATGATGATGACCTTAACAGCCCAACCCGACGGTTGATGACGGTAGATCCAGAAATCTGAAGGGACCGGCGCAACGAGGGAAGGCGGGAGCATTTCCCACGCCTCAACACAGAAAGACACCAACCATACATCAGGTCCTCGCATCCGCCACCGCCAACGCATACAGACGCCTTGCAACAACATGTCGCTCCACTAAGGAACGACAAAGGTATGCCCCCTTCATTATCTGCACATAAATTTTGTGTATCTCATTCAGAGGTAGTGTACGCACTAGAGAAGCTGGGCAACAAAGTACAATGGCCAGTGACGATGAAGTCCGACCCCGCCACCAGAAAGTCAAGCGCCCTGTGCTAGTTCCACCAAGAATGGGGGCACAGAATGGAGGACTGCATAGGTCTCCGTCAAGAGGTGGTCTGAATGCTGAACCAAGGGTTCTTGAATGAATTTCTCGGCGACAAAGGAAAGCTCAACTTCGCACGAGGGAGGGAACAACACCATGGCCCACCAAGGTCGCCCTCACCAACACGCACCATCAACATGATCATTGGAGACGGCAATGATTCAGCGATCAATCACGTCAAATTCACCACCACCCACAAGCTAATGTGAACCATCGCTCACGAACGGTATGATGACTTCGAATATAGTATCCCCTTTGATAAGTCTGATGCCGACGGTTTCTGTTTTCCTCACTATGATGCCTTAGTTATTACTTTACGCATTGTAGATACTGATGTTAAAAGGATCATGGTCAACGATGGAAGTGGCGTATGTATCATTAATCCGAGAGTCCTTGCACTCATGGGACTTGAGGATAAAATAATCCCACGCTGCGTAACACTAATAGGTTTTAATAATGCAGTGGAAAGAACCTCAGGCGAGGTGACACTACCCATTCTTGGAGGAGGAGTCACGATGGAAACCACCTTCCACGTGATGAACCAATAAACGGCGTACAAAAGCCATTATCAGACGCCAGTGGATACATGCCATGAGAGTCGTCCCCTCCAGTTTCTACCAAGTAATCAAATTCCCAACCCCATGGGGAGTGCAGAGCATACGGGGAGAGCCCCGCACCGACCAAGAATGTTATAAGATAGCCCAGGATTACACGCATACCAAGAAGCTCCAGGGAGCAAGTGCAGAATCATAGCAATCAGCCCTGTCGGGGACTAAGGTCCATCCGACAGAGAATGCCAGCAAAGATCCTGAGGAGGTCAAGGCTAGAAAGGCCACGGTCGAAGACCTTAACCCCGTTCAGTTAAGCAGCACCGACCCTACAAAAAAAGCTTATATATGCCACAACCTATCAAATCTAGGTTAGTACCGTGAATTCTTATCTAACCATGCAGACCTATTCGCTTTTTCCCATGCAGATATGCCGGGAGTTCCACGAAAAATTGCCTCCCACAAGCTCAATGTCGACCCATTGCACCCGCCAGTACGACAGATAAGAAGAAAGTTCAACGCCGCCATTAACGAAGCAGTGAGCAAAGAAGTGGACAAGCTGCTAGCTAATGGCTCAATTAGGGAATCCAAGTACCCGGAATGGGTCTCCAACGTCGTGATGGTCAAAAAGAAAAATGGGAAGTGGCGGATGTGTGTAGATTTCGCTGATCTGAATAAAGCATGCCCGAAAGACACTTTCCGGCTACCCCACATCGACCAGCTGATAGACGCAACGGCGGCCCATGAGCTGCTGAGCTTCATTGATGCGTATTCCGGCTACAATCAGATCATGATGTCTGAAGAAGATCAGGAGAAGACAACTTTCATCACTCACTAGGGGACGTATTGCTATAAAGTGATGCTCTTCGGGCTCAAGAACGCAGGAGCCACTTACCAAAGGCTGGTGACGGCAATGTTAAAAATAACTCGGTAAGACAATGGAGGTCTACATCGACGACATGTTGGTCAAGTCATCAAAAAAGGAAGACCACCTCACCCACATAAAGGAAGCCTTCGAAATACTAAGGAACTACGACATGAAACTGAATCCCGAGAAGTGCACTTTTGGAGTAGCTTCCGGAAAGTTCCTAGGACTTTTGGTATCATAAAAGGGTATCGAAGTCAACCTTGACCAGATCAAAGCCATAGAAGCCATCCCAGAAATATTGAGCAGCAAGAAGCAGGTGCAGAAGTTAACGGGTCGGATAGCCGCCCTCTCCCGGTTCATCTCATGCTCCTCCGACAGATGCCACAAGTTCTTTGGTGTATTAGAAAAAGACCAGGGACTGCAGTGGAATGGAGAATGCGTAGAATCCCTGAAGAACTTAAAAGAATACTTATCATCGCCTCCCCTACTGGTAAAACCCAACCCCGGTGAACCATTGCTCATATATTTGTTCGTATCAGAGGTTGCAGTTAGCGTCGTCCTAGTGCGCGAAAATAAAGGTACACCTATCCTATTTATTAGCAAAACTTTAGTGGATGCCGAAACTCGGTATCCCCACCTTGAGAGATTAGCCTTAGCGCTCGTAGTACCTTCACGGAAGCTATAACCATATTTCCAGTGCTATCCCATAAGGGTAGTGACGACCTTCCCTCTAAGGAACGTCCTACACAAACCCGAACTCTAAGAGCGACCCGCCAGATGGGTCGTCGAGCTCAGCGAGCATGATATTACATACCTCCCAAGAACCGTCATCAAGTCGCAAGTCTTAGCCAACTTTATCGCTGACTTCAGTGCAGACGTCTTGCCAAAGGCAGAACTCAAGGCACAACGTGCATCCTCTGAAAACGACCTATGGGTCCTTTATACGGATGGCGCCGCTAATGCATCGGGATCAGGATTGGGACTCGTTCTCGAAGTCCCCATGGGCGAAACAATTTGCCAGTCCATACGATGCCCAGAAATGACTAAAAACGAGGCCGAGTACGAGGCCATTATTGCAGGCATGAAATTAGCCACCAAGTATGGGGCCCACCCAATCCTCCTCCACTGCGACTCCAGCTCGTGGTAAACCAGATCATTGGAACTTATCAAAGCAGAGAGAAGAGGTTGCAAAAGTATCAATTGAAAATCCGCAAACTGATGGCTACATTCGACGAGTGCCGCTTCGAACAAATTCCCAGGGCACGGAAAATCGAAGCAGACAGCCTGGCAAAGTTGGTTGCCTCCACCAAAAACATCAACAAAGAAAGTGTGGTCATACTCCTCCACTCAACTATTGGCCACCCCGAGGTATTCTCCTTAAACCTGACTCAGGACTGGCACAACCAGTTCGTTTCCTATTTGCAGGACGGGGTACTACCCCCCGACAAAAAAAAGGCAAAAAAGCTTCGCGTACAGGCTGAACGATACTGCATGTTCAACAACAACCTTTATAAAAAGGGCGTTCGCCGGTCCCTTAGTCAAGTGCTTAGGGACACAACAAACAAGACCGGTACACGAAGAAGTATACGAGGGAAATTCCGGTGCCCACACTGTCAACTGCGCCCTCGTGAGGTGCATCATACGCGCCGGCTATTACTGGCCACCATGAAAAATGAAGCAGCTGAATATGTCCGCCGATGCGAACAATGCCAAAAGTTCACCCCAATAATACACCAGCCAGGAGAGCCCCTCCATTCCGTCACCTCTCCCTGGCCATTCATCAAGTGGGGAATGGATATAATCGGCTCGCTACCCCCAGGACGAGGAAAGGTACGATTTTTACTTGTTTTAACTAACTATTTCTCTAAGTGAGTGGAAGCAGGTGTGTACGCGCAAATACGCGAACATGAAGTCATCACCTTCATATGAGAAACATCATATGTCGTTTTGGCATCCCCAAAGAAATCAGCTGCGACAATGGGCACCAGTTCATTGGTAAGAAAACAACCGAATTCTTCGAAAAATGGCACATCAAAAGGATACTGTCCATGCCATATCACCCCGAACGGTCAAGCAGAATCTTCCAACAAAACAATTCTGAACATACTAAAAAGAAGCTCGAAAAAGCCAAGGGACTATGGCCGGAATTGCTACCCAAAGTCCTATGGGCGCACAGAACCACACCCAAGTCCAGCACTAGGGAAACCCCCTACTCTCTGGTTTATGAAACCGATGCTGTCATACCTGTTGAAGTAGGAAAACCCATCCTAACGTATTCACACACCAGCGGGACAGAAAACGACATCAGCAGACTCCAAGATCTTGATGAAGTCGAAGAAAGAAGAGACATGGCCCACATCAGGATGGTGGCCCAAAAACAACAAGTCGAAAGGTATTACAACGAGAGGGAAAAAATAAGGCCACTCAAAGTAGGGGATTACGTCTTCAAAGCCAATACTTTGGCCTCAAAAGACCCAAATGAAGGGAATTTGGGCACAAATTGGGATGGACCCTACAATATCACGGCGGCGGCCAGGAAAGGAGCATTCCAGCTAGAGACAATGGAAGGGAAGATGTTGCAGAACAACTGGAACGTCGCTCAACTCAAACATTTCCACTTCTAAAAAGGTGTCACCTGAGTCGTACTCTTTTTCCCTTACCTGAGTTTTGTCCCAATTGGGTTTTCTCGAGAAGGTTTTTAACGAGGCGGTAAAGGGGTCACCTGGAGATGTTTGCAGCACAAGTCTATCATGTCCTCCTCTCCATGTACTCTCCGAGCCAGACAAGATACAGGGACTGGATTAGTGTCATCTCCAGATGCATAGAATGGCTACAGCTACCTCCCGATGTATAGAATGGCTACTACTATCTCCAGATGTATAGAATGGCTACGGCTATCTCCAGATGTATAAAATGGCTACGACTATCCCCAGAATGGCTAAGGCTATTTCCAGATGTATAAAATGGCTACGACTATCTCCAAATGAATGAAAAGGCTACAGCCATCTCCAAGCGAATGAAAAGGCTACGGCCATCTCCAAACGAATGAAAAGGCTACGGCCATCATTTCCTATGGCTAAGGCCACCAGGCTACAACCATCATTTTACATGGCTATGGCCATCATTTTTTATATGGCTAAGGCCATCAGGCTACGACAATTATTATTTTATGTGGCTAAGGCCATCAGGCTACGGCCATCATTTCATATGGCTAAGTCCATCAGGCTACGGCCATCATTTTACATGGCTATGGCCATCATTTTTTATATGGGTAAGGCCATCAGGCTACGACCATCATTATTTTATGTGGCTAAGGCCATCAGTCTACGACCATCATTTCATATGCCTAAGGCCATCAGGCTACGGCCATCATTTTACATGGCTATGGCCATCGTGTTTTATATGGCTAAGGCCATCAGGCTACGGCCATCATTATTTTATGTGGCTAAGGCCATCAGGCTACGGCCATCATTTCATATGGCTAAGGCCATCAGGCTATGGCCATCATTTTACATGGCTATGGCCATCATTTTTTATAAGGCTACAGCCATCGTTTTACATGGCTAAGGCCATTATTTTACATGGCTACGGCCATCGTATCCACAAGGTTACGACCGTCTATCTTATATGGCTAAAGCCATCAGGCTACATCCATCATTTTACCTGGCTATGGCCATCGTTTTTATAAGGCTACGGACATTGTTTTACATGGCTAAGGCCATTATTTTACATGGCTATAGCCATCGTATTCACAAGGCTACGGCCATCTATCTTATATGGCTAAAGCCATCATGCTAATTTTTACATGGCTATGACCATCGTTTTCATAAGGCTACGGTCATTATCTTACACGGTTAAAGCCATCAGGCTACAACCATTTTTCTACACAGCTAAAGCCATCATCGGTACATGGCTACGACCGTCAAATTCTAAGCCGCTACGGTAAAAAAGTACGACGATATGCCAGAAAGTAAAAAAGATTACTTACAACAAAAATCATATGTTTTTATCAAAGGGGAAAAACACCCATGATACAAAAATCAGTATGTACAGGCATATTTACAAAGACCTTAAGAGTCCACTACTTTTCCAGCCCCGCTTGGCCTTCAGATGGCCCATACTCATTTCCAGGATGATACGCCTTAGAAATCCAAGAGCTGGATTCCAAGCGATTGACGTCCGCAGAGTTGCCCCCCTCTCGGGCCAGCGATTCAGGACCATAGCCGGCCGCTTCACGAGCGACTCTAACCAATTGGCGCTGGTTCTCAACTTCTGCTTCAAATGCTTGACCAGCCGCCAGGAATTCCTCAAGCACAACAAGTCGGGCCTCTGCATACACCCACATCTCGTGCGCTTCACGAGACATATCGGCTTGTGCAAGAGCTAGCTTGAGCTCCACAACCTCGGCCTTCGTGGCATTGAGTTCCTCTATTAAAGCCCAACCCGGGTGCTTAATTCTGTCGCCTCGTCCGCCACCACATGACCAAGATGCAGCTCCTCATCCTTGTCCTGAATGAGGACCTCCGATTCCTTAAACCCTAAAACGGAGACATTGGTACAAGAGGAGGCTCGAGAGACCTCGAGCGTAATATACGCTACCATCGGAGAGACTTTAGCCACCTGCTCGAGCAATGACGGCCATGAGCTGTTCCTCAACCTTTCCAGCTCAGCCACTCTTTTCTTCCATTGCTCCTCGGACTCCACTAGGCCCTCACGAACCACCCTAAAGTTAGGGTCCTGCTTGTACATATCATCCAGCGTCCAGTGCGCCTCCCGCGTCCTGTTATACTTCTGCGCCAGCCTGTTGTACCTGGCAATTTTCTCCTTCCGGCGCCGATCCCTCTCCACCTCTAGGACAAGAGTCTGGAAAAGAAACCAAGTACGTAAGTGGAGAATCATACTTCACTAATACAAAAAGAAAGGTCCTCGAGCAAGGAAAAGGCATACCTGTAAAGCCGTACCCGCCACCCTTTGGGCCAAGACTTTGTCACTAAGATCCACTAGGGTCGCACGCTCGGCGCCAGCACGAAAGAGCGTCATACTTGTGGCCGCCTCCTTGCAATTTTCCAACAGATTATAGTGACTTGGAATCACTATGCGACGAGAGGGCTGGCCGGCCATCATCTCCACCCGGTCCAAGGACCCACCTTTTCTGCCCACGTCTTCCGTGGCGGCCCCTGGGCCCGCCACGTCCGTGCCTTCACTCCTTCTCTCTCTAGCCTCCCTCCTAAGAACGGGACTCCCTGAGCAGATGGCCTCTGCCATAAAAATCGGCCTTGATTTGGGACGGGATGGCTTGACCTTCTTCGTCTAGGTAGCCACGGCCTTGCCGGTAAGAACCCGATGCTGCCTCCTCTCCAATGTCTCTTCCTCTTCACGGTCCTCCTCCGTGGGATGAAGAGCGGGCTCAAAAGGAGTCGGTTCAGCAGTAGACGTCCCTACGGGGACATTCCCAAGAATAGCCGCCGACATCTCCATAGATGTCGCCTCAGGTACGACCCCCATCACGGCCCCAGGCATTATATCTGGAGCCGTTTCTAATGCAACCTCCTATTTCGAGGGAGGCGAAGTAGTGCACCTGGACGTGCCGACAAAGACCAAATCCTCCTCAGGGTCAGGTACCATCCTAGAAGGACTGGCCACGGTCTGCTTGATCTTCTTCATCTTCTGTGCCTTCATAGAGACATCCGACCTGCCAAAACATGTATGAGACGGGCAATAGAATTATGGGAGCCCCCAAATCATAGCGAAAATTTGGTAGGGTCCTTACCTGCCGGGCCATAGAGCCTAAGGAATTCAGGCCAAGAATGGCATTCTTCTGCAAATGGTAATAATGCTTGCACCCACAACCTAATGTCGTCGACCCTTCGAGGAGGGCGAGTTGTCACTGCATAAAAATAAAAGAAAATTTTCAATGGAGAAAACCAGCGAATGAGATCGCCGTAGTAAAGGCTACGCGCATTGATACTTACATGCATCGTTCCACACCTCTGGAAACCCTTTAGGGTCGGACACAAGGTGCTCGGTACGCATGTAGAAAACTCTCATCCATAATTTGCGATTGGCTTTGTCGTCCACCTGCGACACGAAGCTCTTCTTACCCCGAATCCTCAATTGGAGCATCGAACCTCTCATAAAACCGCATTGAACATTTGCAGAAGGTGATGAACAGCCACCTCTTTCCCGGCCTTCGCCGCGTAGATGGATAATACCCTGCACATCTTCAAGGCGTACGGGGTAAGTTGGGTCGGGCATGCCTCGAACCAGCAACACAACTCTTCGGCCAAAGGGTAAATCGGAAGGGTGTATCCAATTTGGAAGGCGTACTCATAGAAGGCACAGTAACCGGTCTTTGGTACATTGGCATGGCCTAGCCCCGCAGGGACCATGTCAACGTGATTAGGAATATTGTACGACCTTCTAAGAGAGGCCAAGTGGGACAACATCAACTCACTATGCTCCCAAGGAGGGAATTTACACTTGTTTTGAAAGTCACTTCTTTTGCTCATATCACGTGGAAGCAAGTTGGTCGTTGATAACGGAATGAAAACTATCTCGGCCTCCTCACCATCCGAAGATGACGAAGCCCTAGTGGAAGCAACGTCCATGGTCGTAGTATCGTCACGTCGACGTTTAGCCATAGTGAATGTTATAAGAAAAAGGTACTGCGGGTCACAAGTTCGATTCCTAAAAACGAAAATCTTAGACAAGAAGAACAGCAACGTCAGACGAAGATAGGGAAATGATTGGGAAAATACTCTCAAGAAAGGTTCGAAAGATGAATCCGGTTCAACTCTCCCTCTATTTATAAGAAAAGGTGCACAAAACTCTAAAGGGCATGATTCGAAAACCAGCACAAGAAACCCAAATGTCACGTCACAACCTGAACCGCCTCGGGAACAAAGGTAATGATCACGCACGTGATCGATGAAGTCATACTAAAAAAGGAACTCCGAAAAGGGAGTAATAAGTCAACGACTCGGCCTCTTCACAAATGAGCACGCCTCTTACAGGGGTATCAACAGGAATGGCCAAATTTCCATGGGCGTCGAGCATTAATGTCTATCCATTGGGGATGTCTCTCGATCACGTCCCAATAGACGAAGGGACTATCTGCATTGGGCAAATTTGGTTCCTATGCTCGTATAATATCTATAAACGTCCTTGATGAAGAAAGCGGCCTCATTATGGTCGACTCAAGCAGGGCCGGCCTCAGTAAATAAATGGACCGAGTGACATGAATTGCTACGACGTCACATCAAACTCTGAAATTCGTATACCAAGGCCACCAACCCTTGTACTTTCTTTGTATTATTTCGAGGAAGGTCCCTTAGTATATGAAAGGGACATTCCCTTTGTAAAAAGGGCATGTGTATTTCACTATTGAAAATATGCAACTCTCTCTCTATCTAATTCTCTCTCTCTCTCTCTCTCTCTCTCTCTCTTGTGTAAAAAGCATACTACTTATCGTTCATGTATCCCGATTCAGTTACATTATAATCACAGATCTTGATCATATTATATTCTCTAGATCACATTACCCTTGATTCCAATTTAATCCATATCATTTTTTTGATAGTTTTAGAGCTATTTAAGTATACGAATAACTTTTAGCCAAACATTCTTGATGATACAATGAATTCATTGGATTTTATAATGCTGAAGTTATTTGAGAAGGTAATAGAGAACAGAGTTGTCAGAACTTTAGTTTATGACTATTCATGTTGGGCCCGTGCTTTTGCACGGGGTACACCCCACTATTTATATATATATATATATACACACACACACACATAATGTGTACGGACACACCTATACCAAGTTGTTTAAAATATTCCCTGTTGTTAGGTGTTTGCCATAATTTTCTTACCATATTTGGTTTTTCTATTTGTTGAAGAAAAGGGAAATATAATTACCTTAATTGAGTTTCCTTCTTGTAGAAGGATTATAAATTCCCCATATTTGGCTAGTCCTTCTTCTTGTAGGAAAAGGTTTGGAGTTCTATAAATAGTGGATCCGTTCTTATCATTCCGTAGCATTCACAATGTAGTCATATGGGGCTTGAGAGTAGTATTGAGGGGGAGAATTTTTCGGGACAAGTGTTAGTGTGTCACTTGTGTTTGCGTCTTGGACGTAGGTCAGTTAACCAAACTAAATTAAATGTTTGTGTCTCCTTTGGTATATTTCTCTTTTGTTATTGTATGACTTATCGTCGTTCAAGGTTTGCTTTGCTAGCTTCCGTATGACACCTGATTTTTTTTTTGTCCTAACAAGTGGTATCAGAGACTTGGTTATTTGTCCGGGTTGTTACGGAACAGAGGCGAATATGAGCAAGATGGTATGTTTAAATGGGAGAAATTATAATGTTTGGAGAAGCAAGATGAAAGACTTGTTGTTCTTGAAGAAGATGCATCTACCCGTTTTTCAGCTCATAAACCCGTAAGCATATCCGATGAAGATTGGGATTTCGAGCACCAACAAGTATGTTGATATATACGACAATGGGTTGAAGATAATGTTCACAACCATATTGTGAACGAGATACATGAGAGATCATTGTGGGAAAAGCTAAAGACTCTTTATGCTTCAAAAACCGGGAACAACAAATTGTTTCTGCTAAAGCAACTGATGACCTTTAAATATAGGGAAGGTAGCCCTATCCTTGATCACATAAATGATTTTCAGGGCGTCCTTGATTAGCTGTCTGGAATGGGAGTTAATTTTGATGATGAGATACAAGGACTCCGGCTTCTTAATACTTTACCAGACTCTTGGGAAACTCTTCGTGTTTCTTTGAAAAATTCAGCTCCTGGAGGTAAGGTGACCATGGAATATTCCAAGAGTGGTGTGTTAAACGAGGAAGTAAGGAGAAAATCTCAAAGTCCATCCTCACAAGCAGATATCTTGGTTATTGAAGACCGGGGGAGAGGTAGAACAAGAGGCTCAAGGAATAGAGGTAAAAGTAGAAGTAAGTCAAGGTCCAAATACTATAATATTACATGCAACCACTGTGGTAAGAAAGGACACATCAAATGGTTCTGCCGCAAGTTGAATCAAGACAATAGAGAAGGAAAGAAAGCTGAAAATAATGAGAATAATGTTGCTGCTATTGTTCGAGTAGACCTTCTTTTTGCTTATGATGAAAATGTCATCAATCCCATGAGACGAGCTGGATAGTAGATTCTTGAGCTACCTCACATGTCACACCAAGAAAAGACCTTTTCGCATCTTATACTCCTGTTGATTCTGGAATGTTAAAAATGGGCAACGCAAGTGAAGTTAAGGTGTTTGGTGTTGGCACAGTTTGTTTGAAAACTAATAATGGTTCAACATTAGTTCTTCAAGATGTCAAGCATGCTCCAGACTTTCCTTTTAATTTGATCTCCGCGGGAAGATTAGACAATGAAGGCTACCATAATGCCCTCTTTAATGGCCAATGGAAGCTCACTAAGGGCTCGTTAGTAGTGGCTCGAGGAGTCAAGTCTGGTCATTTATATGTGACATAGGGCTCTATTCTTAATGACTCAATAAATCTGGTGGAAAGTGATACTTTGTCAAAATTGTGGCATCGAAGATTGAGTCATATGAGTGAGAGGGGGATTACGTGTTTGGATAAGAAATATTTGCTTTTCTGGAGTGAAACAAGCAAAGCTGAAAAGGTGCATACATTTTTTAGTTGGCAAACAGAAAAAGGGTTTCCTTTCATAGCTATCCTTCCTCAAGAAAACCCCGATTTATTGGAGCTAGTACACTCTGATTTGTGTGGTCCTTTTAAAGTAAAGTCAAAAGGTGGTGCACTTTACTTTGTGACCTTCATTGATGATCATTCTCTTAAGCTCTAGGTGTATCCTTTGAAATCTAAAGATCAAGCACTTAGCGTGTTCAAGGAATTTCAGGCCTTAGTTGAGAGACAGGCGGGGAAGAAATTAAAATGTATTCGCACTGACAATGGAGGTGAATATTGTGGTCCCTTTGATAACTATTGCAAGGAAAAAGGAATTCGTCATCAGAAAACTCCGCCCAAGACACCTCAATTGAATGGTTTGGCAGAGAGGATGAATAGAACTCTAGTTGAGAGAGTTAGATGCTTAATTTCAGAGGCTAAACTTCCAAATACATTTTGGGCGGAAGCACTTAACACTGTTGCTTATGTTATCAATTTGTCTCATGCAGTTGCTTTGGATGGTGATGTCCCAAACAGAGTTTGGTTTGCCAAATATGTTTCTTATGATCACTTGAGAGTTTTTGGATGTAAAGCTTGTGTCCATGTTCCTAAATATGAGAGATCGAAACTGGATGTCATAACTAAGCAGTGCATCTTTATCGGTTATGGTCAAGATGAGTTTGGGTATCATTTTTATGATCCAGTTGACAATAAACTTATTAGAAGTCGTGATGCAATAATCTTTGAAGACCAAACTATTGAAGATATTGACAAAGCTGAGAAGATAGATTCTCATAGTAATGAGAGCTTAGTTGATATTGATCCAGTTTCAATTGCTAAGGCACCTATTGCACATGAAGGAACCCAAGATAATGATAGAGATAGTGATCAAGATCAAAATGATCATCATGGTGTAGATGTTATGGACGCTCTAGTTGATGAAGTTGTGGTTGATCAGCAACCAATTCCTGCACAGGTAACTACTTAAAATGCTCCTGAAACCTCTCTTAGAAGATCTACAAGGGAGAAGGAAAACTTTATTCTCTATCCTCCTAATGAGTATGTACTTTTGACTGACATGGGAGAACTGAGAATTATGATGAAGCCATGCAAGATACTCACAAAGATCATTGGATCGAAGCGATGGAAGATGAGATAAAGTCACTCCGTGAGAATGGCACATATGAGTTAGTGAAACTGCCGAAAGGTAAGAGAGCTTTATCTAACAAATGGATATTCAGAATAAAGCAAGATAACCATACCTCTGTGTCTAGATACCAGGTGAGGTTAGTTATTAAAGGTTTTGGCCAGAAGAAAGGAGGTGACGTTGATGAAATTTTCTCCCCTGTTGTGAAGATGTCTTCTATTCTTATGGTTCTAGGCTTAGCTGCAAGTCTAGATATAGAGGTTGAGAAGATGGATGTTAATACTGCTTTTCTTCATGGTATTTAAGTGAGGAGATTCATATGGAGTAGCCTGAGGACTTCGTAGTTAAGCTTGCAGATAAGCATGTGCTTTGCAGAAAATTGACAGGCATGAAGCCTGTTAATAGTTCCTCTATTAAAAGATACATTTGGCCCCTTGGCTGGAGGGGGAGTTTGTTGGGCTCATGCCCATGTTGTCCATCCAAAGGCCCAATGGCCTAATCCTATTCTCTTTTGGTTTCCAATCCTATTCGGAATATGGATTCGGTTTATTCCTATTTTGAGTGGGTTTTGGCTTTAAGAGAAAGCACCACTCATGATATATAAATAGGAAAACCTTGGAAAATTATTCTATGCTTATGATACAAGTCTTTGAAAAACTTAAGCACATAAGAGTGGTTTTTGAGAGAGCTTTCGTCAAGAGAGAAGAGAGAACAAAAATATTAGTTTTGCTGCAGATTTTTGTTTCGATTAGCCAATATTCAAATCACGTTTTTTGATTCGTTAACCGTTGGATCTGGCAAAAATTTTGATTGCGTGTTTGTAACATCTTGGTCTTCGATTGGAACGGTGGAGATCGGATTTGGAGGCTCTTAGCATCTTATTTCGTGCCTTGAACAGCAGCTTTATTTTTGTGAATTATACTCTTTCTTTAATTGATTGGTTGTTGCTCTTGTTGTTATTGTTGCTTCGTGTTTAGCACTTGTTGTGTTGCTAATTTGGAGTACTTTTTTAACCCTCTTATTGTTATAGTGGAGCATTTTGGATCTTTGTGATACCGTGGTTTTTACCTTCGATTTGAAGGGTTTTCCACGTTAAAATTTGGTGTTCTTTATCATCTTTATTTTCGGGTTGCCTCTTCCTCTACATAATAGTGGTATCTGAGCCAGCTCTGAACGAGTTCAAGACAGGTTCATCTTGGCTGTTCAGTTCTAGCCGCAATATATTTGACGATAATCGTGATTTGACCGGTGTGCTACACCGTTGAGACAAATATCGTGGTGGAGATTTGGAGATGCAACCTGTTGAAGGCTATATGAAGAAGGTGGATCAAGTTTATTTTGTCAGAAAATTCAGGCCAAGGGGGAGAATTGTTAGGTGTTTGCCATAATTTTCTTACCATATTTGATTTTCCTATTTGTTGAAGAAAAGGGCAATATAATTACCTTAATTGAGTTTTCCTTCTTGTAAAAGGATTATAAATTCCTCATATTTGGCTAGTCCTTTTTCTTGTAGGAAAAGGTTTGGAGTTCTATAAATAGTGGATCCGTCCTTCTCATTCAGTAGCATTCACAATGTAGCCATAGGGGGCTTGATAGTAGTATTGAGGAGGAGAATTTTTCGGGACAAGTGTTAGTGCGTCACTTGTGTTTGCCTCT